>CM051239.1:76976980-78176980 GCA_027917425.1 Gastrophryne carolinensis
AGCAGAAATGTGATTAGCCAGTTCATACCTAAATAAACAATTACCAACCTCGGCTTTGGGTTGATTCACAAAATGTCGCTTCTTCTGGGCAGCCTTTTATGCAAAACAGCACTGACTATATTAAATGGAGTAAAATGGATATTAACATGTCCAGGGCCCATTAGGAGTTTGGAAATTGGACTGTATGAAAGGCTACACGAGATGGGGCCCCATATCTTTTTGTTAACATCACACTGTCTACATAACATGTTATGGCATATCGTTATTTTGTTAGACTCTAGGGTGGGTGCAAAAAAATGTAACACTGGACCATAGTGACTACTTGAATGTCGGTTCTGATTGGCTGTTCTGCTTTCCCCACTTGCCTTGCTTAAATTCCCAATATAATTTTAGTATGTTGAGAAACTAGTAAACGATCAATAAAAGAATTCTGAGAGAGGAGTGGGCGTGGGCAGATATTTATAGGGAATATTTTTTTCCCCTTGGATGTGCAGGCTATTTAGTATGGGGCTTTGTCAAGAATCTGACTTGAAAAATGTCTCCTCTCTCCCTTGTCTCTCTTTCTTTTCCCAGACAATCCAGCTGCCAACTGGCTACATGCGAGATCCACCCGCAAGAAACGCTGCCCCTACACCAAGCACCAGACCCTGGAGCTGGAGAAGGAGTTTTTATTCAACATGTATCTCACCAGGGACAGGAGGTACGAGGTGGCCAGACTGCTTAACCTCACAGAGAGACAAGTTAAAATCTGGTTCCAGAACCGAAGGATGAAAATGAAAAAAATCAACAAGGACCGATCAAAAGACGAGTAGTGAAGAGGCAGGAGGGGGTTCTCCAGCAACACCAAATGCTACTGGACCCAGGCCTGGTGATTTTCCCTATCTGATCAAATATTTATCACTGTAACGGACCTCAGTCCTGGCCAATCAGTGCTTTCAAAGAGGTACTGTATATTTCTTAAATTATTTCAAACAAGGCAAAGGGGGCATTAGGGATGGGCTGGCTTCAACTGAAAGAAACTGAAAGAAAAAAATCTACCTGTTCTACTCTACAAAACAAACTACCTTACCATTGTGCACAATTCTATTACTGACTGTACAGTCTAGTTCATGAATTTTAATTATTATTATTATTTTTATTTGTGCAGCAGGGAAGTCTGCTGGTATACTTGAATCATGTCTCTTTATTGTAGTGATTTGATTTGTGGCTGTTGTACGTGCGTGAATGTTGTGCAAATTTGCAATCTAGGATTACATTGAACTCAGGTTGTTTAATATATAAGCTTAGGGTTAGGACACAAGCCTGTCATGTTATATGTTGTTTCGATGTATACATAGATATATAGAGAAAATGTACATTGTTGGAAGTAGTCTTCGTTTTTTTAAAGCGGTAATCAAAGGTCTGCACTGAAATGTGGTATATACCTTGGGGTGTAGTTCCAGGGCCAAGTATGTATCGGGTAAGGGGGTTATCCAAAATATTTATTTTATTTTTCTGGAGAGGAGAAGTGTTTAAAAGAAGTTAGTTTTTTTTTTTTAATTTAGCATACAAATGTGGAAAAACTAAAAACCTCTGCAACCCCGATAGGGCTTTTCTATAGGCATAGTGCAGATTATGTTTAATTTCAAATGAATCTATTAATACAACATTCTCATTAGGCACATAGGCCCTTTATGGGCATTGCAGTACAAGGAGAAATACAATATACATTCACAGATCCTCTTATCTCACCATAATACAGTGGCAAATCATTATAAACATTTATGCCATTGATCTGTGATTTAAGGCAGCAAGTAAATTATTTTTAATAGGATTAATATTCTGCTGTACAAGCTTGGAAGTAACAACAGCCTATTGGTTATCCAAACAAATTTGGCCCTTTTTCAATGTTTGGGTCCCTTATAGACTGCTGTTATTTCCAAACTTCTAACATATCTTCCCTATTCTTCAAAATATGCCCCTAACCTGTAAAGCTACCCCATTGCATTTTATTTAATAGAAGAATCGAAGGTTTTTTTTACTTTATTGTGTGCTATGTGGTAAAAGCTCTCACTGCTTCTCAAAACTCGGCATCTCCAGAGAAAAAAAATGTGGATAATCACATAAATTAGGGCTCCGAAGCTTGAAATGTACAAGATTTGGCGTTTGGAAGCTGAGATTCATCTCGCTCTACATATAGGTGCATTAATATATAGGCAGAGTTAAGGTTTCTACTACCTATAGCTTGTGTTATGTCCTACTCTTTGGCTGTATTGAAGCTAAATTTATTAAGAAATAATAAATTATACACTCTAAAAAATAAATTGGGTATATTTCTATCTTTAAACAATAAAACAAATATTATTTATAACAGAACCATTTATATTACAAGAGTTACCTCATAATCTGTTGACCAAATTGTTATGCTGGCTATATATTTATTTTGTTTTCTTTTGTTAATAAAATTATTTTTGTTAGTTGTGATGAGGCTATTGATGATCTTCTTCTAAGGATCTATGAGGCATAACACTGTAGTACACACCATTAGAAAAAGCTGTAAATGGTCACGTGATGGGTCCTTTATAACTTATTTCAATTTCAATGGAAAAAAAAATGGTTGGTCCCTTTGGTATTACATATTCTTGATTCATTTTTTTCGTTATTAGTATACAACAGCACCAGCTAAGATAATTTAATTATTTTGATTTCCCCAAACCAAAATGTTTGGTCCTCTTTATTACAAATTCTTGATTACATTTTTGTTTAATACACCAGAGATCCTTTCACTCCCTCTGCCTTGGAAATCAAGTATCAGCTTCAGCTGCCTTGTGCACACGCGGATGGATCCTTTGTCTGGGGACTAATTGGTAAAACAAGTCAGATCACTTCAAACTCAAGTCCGGACAGAGGATGTTGTTTGGGAAACTTCTGGTCTATATATGGGGCAATAAAAGAAAATGACTGCCCGAAGTCTTTATGGAGTGTAAACCGCTGCAGGCTTTCCTGCTCAACCTGGAAGACATGGCAGCCGTCCCTGCACAAGGGGTGCGACCATCTGCAGAGAGATCAACCAACGCTAGGCTTTATTTGATATAACCAATACTTATGTGGACGGCAATGCTTCTCTCTGCATTTATTAGGAAGAAGAAATAGCTATTGCTGTTTTTTTTTTAAGGGGGGGGGGGGGGGGGTAATTGCAGCCTTTTCCGGGCAGTTGGATCGCCCTCTGTTGTTACAGACAGAGAGGAAACTTCAAAAGAATGGACACTAAAGACTGCAATAAATGGCTGGTCTGCAAACTGTCTGGAATTTGCCTTTTAATTACTTTATAGCTGTCCTGCTGCAATTTAGTTTTTTTCATTTGTTTTAGCTGGCAGACTGAGATAATGTGCAGAGCGGAAATAACGATGTTTCATTGTTCAGTAGCTCTAAAATCTGTGACTGTGTGTGCCTTCTATGCGTGTATTTGTTGAATGGGGCAGGATGCAATATATCCATAGGCTGCTTGACACGCCTAAACACCGGGGGAAAAAATACTCACAAGGGTCTATTTACAGCAGGCCTGCAAGTACGTATTTGTCCACCAGATGGCAGCACAACGCCGTGAAATGCAGCAAGTTTTCTCTAAGGCAGCCCAAAGGAAGTGCAGTGTTTTGCATTCCTGTCCTCCATTTTTTCTTATTTTCCCCCCTTATTATTTTCTGCTGTTGTATTTCCTCCTTTAATAATTCTTCAGTTGCAGTTCTTTCTTTGCATTTCGGCCAATCTTCTTATTGTCGTTAACTGACTCTCTTCTTCTATTCTTCACATCTAAGTTCATTGTTTAATTTTATTTTGTCAAATGGATTGCTTTTGTCTTTTAGTCAAAACCTTCTGGCTACATTAGACAATGCAGAACTGCGAATCCCCAATTATTACTACAGGCTGTAATCAGAGAGGTGTTTTCTATTTTGAGTAATATAAGGTCATGATTTTGTTTTGTTTTGTTTTTTATGTGAGCATATAGTTATAAATACAGTCATGTATAAATAGATGTGTATGGATATATATATATATATATATATATATATATATATGTGTGTGTTAAAAGATGCACTATATTGTACATATAGTTATATATAGATAGGTATGTGTGTGTGTGTGTGTGTGTGTGTGTGTGTGTGTGTGTGTGTGTTATGCAATTTTGTGCATAATCAGTATAAAGGTACCACATTACTTAACAAAAATACTAATTACCTACTTATACATGTTGTAGAATACCTAAACCATGTTTTCTTTACACATAATTTCTACAATACATTGGTTTTCAGATAAACACATACATGAGAATATATACACACACACACACACACACACACACACACACACACACACACACACACACATACACGCATATCAAATATGATATAGGCAATGCACACATGTGTAAGCGAGTAAAACCTTCTATGTGTGTGTGTGTGTGAATTCTGTATAACAGATACATTATAATTATTCATTTATTTTATTTATTCATTTTTTTAATTTAGGTATATTTGTTTGGTGCTACGGTATACGGTAAAGAAAATATACTGTAAAATATGTGGCCTCATCCCCATTAAGAAAATCAATGCATACAAGCGGATTTGGTCTCCTATTAATTTTGTTTAGGTGAAAATAATATATATGAAAAAAATAAATATATTATTCGTTCAGCTTTTGCTAAGTGGCAGCTGCTGTATATGATTTTACGTGCAATTTTATGTGTGTAGCATGATACCAGTATAATAAAGGATTGGGGTAAGATGCTTGTTTGTTGGTGGGTGATAGTCAATAAGAGATGTGCGGGGGGCTCGGCGCGTGGGAACGGCTGTGTGCAACAGATGAGGGGTCATATCTTTTTAGGGCAGAATTTCCGGAGCAATGCCATTGAGTGTTTCAGGTTTATGATGTGCAATATAAGAGCCATAAAAGCTCTGTGTGTGTGGAGCCGGGCTCCAGCCTGTCGAGGCCTCGTCCCCTGCACACCTCTGATCAGTGGTCCGCCTGCTTCCTGCCATGGCACCTATGGGTGTTTATGGACGCTGCTTCAAGATGTGTCTTGTGATCCAGCAATTCCACGGACACTGACAGCTGTCTTTGCCCGGCCAGGTAACACTCTCCCATCCTCTCGGATCTTCTTCTTTTAATGACAGAACTATTCATACTTCCGGTGTTAAATAATTCTTCCCATAAAGTTCGCTTAAAACCTTTCACTTACATCCTGAAACCACTAAACTAGTAGCTAGTATAAAGTATCAATAAATGATCAGTGTATATGTAGATAGATATATATATATTTTTTTCATTTTTATTATTATATTGGCAGTATATCTTAGTATCATCCTGTGTAAATTATTCCAAAAATATTTAAAAAGATTTACACAGCTGTGTTTTTTTTAAGATTGAATATATTATATAATTTCTTGTTTTTTAAACAGATAATCGATTCCATTTATTTACCTGCCAAAAAGTATAGTGTCCAAAGGCAAGGTTGCGGCATACTACTTGATACTAAATATATTTATAAATAAATAAATAAATATAAATAAATATATATATATATATATATATATATATATGTATATATATATATATATATATATATATAATACTTGATAATATATATATATATATATATATATATATATATTATTTCTGTGTATGCGTTCTTTGCCTATATAAATATTTATGTAAAATAAATAGATATGAACAGGGCTGATTCAACACCGTGAGAGTTTTTTTTTTTATTTGTTTTACGTCATTATGATGTTTTTCCTTGCAATTCAGCGCCATTTTAGCTGTGCAACTTTTTGAATAATTCGCAAAGTTAAAATGGTGCCTAATTGCATGAAGGAAATAATTCTAAAATGTTTTCTCACAGTAAAGTAAAAATATGTAAATTAAATATTTATATAGGCGTCTTCTGCTAAAAAGGATGGATAGAAGGATAGATAGAGAGATGCGTTTGTTTGTTTAGGCGTGTAATTTAACTATAAAAATATATTCCTAAAATGGAAGGCTACACTCTATCTAGCTATCTACTTATCTATTACCTATCTATCCATCGTTTATTACGTTTATCAAACAACACAGTGTTTTTTATTCTTTAATAAAAGTTTATACTAGGTAAGACCGAGCAAGTCAGCCTAATTCCATTTTAATTCTGCTAAAACTCGTGTGTGTGTGTTAATGAATATGTAAATAAATTTTTGCTTCTAGAATTCATCCTTGAAGTAAAAATATAGTGTGTGTGTGTGTGTGTGTGTGTGTGTGTGTGTGTGTGTGTGTGTGTGTAAATTATGCTGTATAAATATATATGGCTAAAATAAAAAAAAATAGATGGGGTGCAGCTGTATGTATGTTAAATATCTAAATCAATATATATTCCTAAAAAATGTAGATATTTGAGGGTTTAGTTGTGTATGTGTCTGCGTGAATTAAATATTTATATAAATATATATCCCTACAAAAAAAGGTAGATATGTTGGGGTGCAGATGTGTGTGTGAATTAAAAACTTATATAAATATAAGGTTTTGGGGTGCAGCTGCGTGCGTGTGTTTAATAAATATGTAAATAAATATATTAAATAGATGAATCATATTAAATATACGACTTGTAGCTGTGTTTTTGTGAATTAAAAAAAAACAAATATATATATATATATATATATATATATATATATATATATATATATATATTCCTGTATTTAATATCTATTTAACTATATACATTCCAGATAGATAGATAGCTAGATAGATAGATAAATAGATAGAGACTTGGGGTGTAGCATAAATATCTATATAATGAGATATTCTTAACATGAAAAGATAGATAGATAGATAGATAGATAGGCTATTGATGTAGCTGTGTGGGGGTATTAAATATCTATATAATAGGCTATTCTCATCTAAAATATAAATAGATAGACAGATACATAGAAAGATAGATACATAGATATATTCATAAGCATAGACTGACTTGGGGTGTAGCATACATATATATATATAATAAGATAGATAGATAGATAGATAGATAGATAGATAATGGGTGTAGCTGTGTGGGGGATTTAACTATCTATATAATGAGCTGTTCTCATCTAAAACATGAATAGCTAGATACCTAGATATATTCATAGGCATAGACAGACTTGGGGTGTAGCATACATATCTATATAATGAGATAGATAGATAGATAGATAGATAGGCTATTGATGTAGCTGTGTGGGGGTATTAAATATCTATATAATGGGCTATTCTCATCTAAAATATAAATAGATAGACAGATACATAGAAAGATAGATACATAGATATATTCATAAGCATAGACTGACTTGGGGTGTAGCATACATATATATATATAATAAGATAGATAGATAGATAGATAGATAGATAGATAGATAGATACTTGGGGTGTATGATAGATAGATAGATAGATAGATAGATAGATAGATAGATAGATAGATAGATAGATAGATAGATACTTGGGGTGTATGATAGATAGATAGATAGATAGATAGATAGATAGATAGATAGATAGATAGATAGATAGATAATTGGGGTGATAGATAGATAGATAGATAGATAGATAGATAGATAGATAGATAGATAGATAGATAGATAGATAGATAGATACTTGGGGTGTATGATAGATAGATAGATAGATAGATAGATAGATAGATAGATAGATAGATAGATAGATAGATAGATAGATGGATAGATAGATGATAGATATATAGATAGATAGATAGATAGATAGATAGATAGATAGATAGATACCTGGGGTGTAAGATAGATAGATAGATAGATAGATAGATAGATAGATAGATAGATAGATAGATAGATAAATAGAGATAGTGTGTGTAAGCAGTGAACAGGCAGGCAGGCACTGCAGCAGCTCGCCGTTTCCCCGCCCCCAGCAGCAGCAGCACATGCTCACAGTCGGGCATTGGGGGATAGATGGGGGTGAGAGCTGTGAATCGGGCGGATGACACCGGGAGTGTGGCCGGTGCTGAGTGTCTCCATCGCCCACAGATCGGTGCCCCCCCACCTGCGATGCTGGATGAGATTGGTCGAGCTGGTCATATGGTCCCGGATCACGTGCAGTGCAAAAAGAAAATGGGGTTTGGTGTAAATGTGGGGGCTTAATGTTATCATATATCAAGCTACCTCGTAAAACCGACACCGGAGCCCGGCGGACAACAAATCACAGGTCACAGATATGAGCTCGTCGTATTATGTGAACGCGCTATTCAGCAAATACCCGGCGGCCGGGGCGCCCCTCTTCCCCAACCCAGAGGCCACCTCTTGCTCCTTCCCCACCAACAGCAGCCAGAGAAGCAGCAGCTATGGAGCCGCCACCGGGGCCTTCCCCCCTCCCTCCATGGCCAGCTTGTACAACGGGGCCCTCTATCAGGGGCCCTTCCCCGGATACGGCCTGGCCTCCGAAGCTTACAATCTACACTGCTCGTTCGATCAGAACATTCCTATGCTGTGCAATGACCTGGCCAAAGGCGTGTGTGACAAGGCAGAGGAAGGCGGCCTGCAGACTGACAGCCAGCTCCGCATTTACCCCTGGATGAGGTCCTCAGGTGAGCTGGGGGCCCAATGCTAAGAGAGCTGGGGGCCCAATACTAAGAGAGCTGGGGGCCCATTACCAAGAGAGTTGGGGGCCCATTACTAAAAGAGCTGGGGGCCCATTACTAAGAGAGGCCCCGCTTTATGGATTTCATTAGCATGCCCCTGCTCTGACTGTTTATGACCCACTCTAATGGCTTCATCTCCTGCTTCTATACATCCACATACCATTTACACATGGGCTCTCTTCATTAAGCCTGTACAGAAACGCCATTGTCTGCCACTCAGGCTTTGCTAAGACATTAGACTTACAAACACATCCGCATGCTTTATTTCTTCATAACTATTCAAGTCAAATTTGATTGATCGTGTATACCTTGCATAAAGACAGGGACTGATTTTTTAATTGATAAAATAATAGCTTCAGTCATCATCCCGAAAGTATTATAAGCTATTACACAAGCAGGATTAAAAAGAGCGAGCAAGGCAACCTGGGATTGCTTTGTGAAAGGAGAGTAATTACATTGAATAAGTTGGTTGATCTTAATATACAGGACACAGAGATAAACACTAAAAAGCCTCAGATTAGAACAATATTTGGGAGCTGCCTTTGTGCAAGATCAGGTCTTAAATATATTGATTTTGTTCCCCAAAAATCTATATAAGTGCCTACATAATAAAATTAGCTTCATATGGGCAGGATTGGGGGGGATCAGCATTTTTTTTTTCTTTTATTTTTGAATAGAATATTTTACATCTGTTGTAGCTATTTTCAGTGCACAGGTTACATCAGATAACAGACAAAATTAACTTAATATACACGTTTATGTGCAGGATTAGAGTTTAATGTGTGTTTTTTTATTAATAAATTATGTTTATCCGTAATACACAGGGCACTGTGTAAATCCTAAAAACCCAGGGTATTATTATCATACTAGACAAGGGTTATGTGCAGGATAAGGGTTTAATTGATATTTTATCATGTTTAATAAAATAAATCACTGTATACATCTATTTTACCTATTAGTAGTGCATATGCCCCTGCTAAAATAATAACAATCTGATTTTAGATACAATATTAGCTTCATGTGCAGGACTAGGGCTGAAAATGTTAATTCTATGTTTTTTTTTGTTATCGGATAAATAAATGTATTGATCTATTGTAGCTATTTTCTTTACAGTTGGCACTGGTTAAATAAGATATTTGAGAAAGGTTGAGATTTTATATATTATTAGATTAATAAAGACTGTTTATGAGCATGATTAGAGTTTAACAGTGCAATTTTTATCTTTCTTTATAAATATAATTCATTTTATACATCTAAGTAAGCTATTTTTAAACAAACGGACTCGATTAAAGCTCAGGAGACTGGTGGGTTTAAAAAAAGCTTTAGATATTAGATAATATTAGCATAAAATTCGTGTTCAGGATTCGGGCTTGACTATATATGTATACATCTATATTATAGTTATTGTAAATACACACGATGATGGGAAAATAATGCAAAGCATCATATATTAGACCCTATTCGTGTCTGCATGGATCCTTTACAGGAATGACTGTGCACTCCAGGTTAGTCTGGGGGGAGGGGTAAATATTAGACACTATTTTGTTACTATATGATGTTACACGTGTATATTACAGTGTTTAGTATGGATTTTCTATTTAAGAGTAGTTGTCGCTACACAATTGTAACAGGCAGGCCACAGGTATAACACTTGGCCTCAGTTATTAAGAAAATACATTGCTACACGTGCTTTGTGATACTTGATAACCTCTAATATGTCTCATTCCTATGCTAAATTAAATGGGTTTCTACCTAGTAGAAGAAGCCTCTTTGCAGTACCAAGGCAGCTATTAGAAAGAAAACTAAAATAAAGGAGTATGTTTATATGTTGTGGAGCTAGATTGTCATTATTTATTACGTAACAACACTATAAATGCTTAGTTTAGCCTCTGTATGCAATCATTGTACCCTTGTAATCTCATTATCTGGCCCACAGATATAACCAAACCCTGCAGTATTACATAGGCTGTGATGTCATAGCTTGATCTTACAATGGAAGTATAGGCATGATGTAGAAGAAACAGTGCTTGCAATAAACGAGTTTGAGTTCTGACGTCATAGCTGATTTTTTAAATGGCACTACACGCAAGATGAGGAAATAACAATGCTTGCAATCGACACGTTTGATTCCAAAGTAATTATTATTATTATTGTTTATTTATATAGCGCCATCATCTTCCGTAGCGCTTTACAAAGTAGTAATTACAGACAGGGTAGAAACATACGGTACATATACTAATTCAAATGCAGTTTTACAGAGTTGACAATGGATATTCTGAATACAGGATACAATAGGGGAGAGAGCCCTGCCCTTGCGAGCTTACAGTCTAAAGTAATTTTATTTAACAACGGTAGAAGTATAAATAAAAGAATAAAGAGCTTAGGGGGTTGCTGGACAATGTTAAATTCATATTGTTGTCCTATAGCCATCATCTGAGATGTAACCAAACCATATAAAATATGTGGTTAATCTGTTTATAGGTGTTTTATAGGTCCAATAATCCAATCAATCCAATATGCAGAACATAGAAACCTTTCCAAGCAGGTTATTAGGCAATATTCTATAATAAACAAGCAACCTAGGCAGGATGGGGGCCATAATATTCTGTTATTAGAGGGCCTACAGGCGCTAGGCCTTTGTTGTACACAACATCATAGGATTATTGTATTAGGACCATGACTAACACACTGTACAACTTGTGTAATATATAGGTCCCGACAGAAAGAGGGGTCGCCAGACTTACACCCGCTACCAGACCCTTGAACTGGAGAAAGAATTTCACTTTAACCGCTACCTGACCCGCAGGAGGAGGATAGAGATTGCCCATGCACTGTGCCTGACCGAGAGGCAGATCAAGATCTGGTTCCAGAACCGAAGGATGAAATGGAAGAAGGAACACAAAGAGGAGACTGGCAACACCTCTGAGGCCGGAGAGCAGACCCCTGCACCTACTACCACCTCTGATGAGGAGAAAGCAAAAGAGGAGGAATAAACTGCTTGTTCTGTGTGGGAGTGGGCCATTGCTCAGAACTGTAGAAGAAACCTACTGTTAATTAACTGCTAATTATTTGTCTGTTAGGTTCAATTTCTTGGTTGCAGCAGACGTTGGGAACTGGGTAAATGAATGACTTCAGAAAAGGGCCACTGGGGTATCATCTGTAAACAAAAAAACAAGTATACATTACATACAGAATTAAATGCAAGACGATAACTATATATATATATATATATATATATATATATATATATATATATATATATGTACAACATTCTCAAATAGTGTACAGATACCAATCAATGTGTTGTAAATGTACATTAGCCTATACTACCTACTCACAAACTAATAAAGATCCAGTAGTCGCAGCAATAGTAAATAACTGCATCAACCACTACAGTAACTTTATACTACCTATTAAAAAAGAAAACTACCTATTTTATGTTCTACTGTATTGCTAGAGATAAACTACACATGTATTCAGTGGTGGGATTGCCACTAGCGTGAAGTACGGATTGTGTGTATTTTTTTAATGAGTGACCATGTGGGGAAAAAAGCACCAATAATAAAATAAATAGAGAAAAAATTGCTCTTATCACCCCGAATCATATTCTTGAACCAAGTTGATGGTCTGGTATAACTAATGTGTGTTCTTGATATTTTGGACGGTAACGTGACCACATCATTTGTATTCCCAGGGATTTGTATTTGTGTACAGTTGTTAATGTTTTCTCGTCACAATTTGCTAGCTGTGTTTCTTGAGGAGTTTTGCAGAAAATGTCATCTCTTGTTAGCATGGTGTATTTGTCTACAGTCAAGTTTGGAAAATGGAAAATAGTATATATGAAAACAGGAATTTGAGTTTGCTTGCCTCTCATTTTTAAATAAATTATGTGATCAGTGTTATTGTTTATGCTTTGTAAGAAGTAAATATGTACAAATAAATATAAACCATGTAGACGTCTCTAGTATAATATATATTTTTTGTTACAAACAATAAAGATATTTGTGTTTTGGTCAAGGGGTGTCTTGTGTCATTGTATTTGGGTGAAGGGCGATACAATTATTACATGATATAATGAACGATCAATGTTTGATTTATGTTAAGCATATCTTGTTACCTATGTATCACAATTGAATAAAGTATATGTGAAAATGGTGCTCAATTGAAAACAAAATGAAAACTTTTTTTTAGTTTTTGGAGTGATCAGTCACATTAGAGCGTTGTAAGATAACGTAAAATAAAAATAAAATATGATCAGAGTAACTGGTAGTTGGATATGTCATAATACGCCAAAAATACTTTTAATGTTTACAACCACAAAACGTTCAGCAGGGAGTTATGTGCAGTCAGGACATATTGTATGACTACTGCCTATAAGAAAATAAAGGAAATATATAGATACGGATGTATAGTGCAGTGCGGTGAGAACTATGAGCCTGTGATAATATACTAAATAATATTAACTGTAATAATCGAAAGCAGTGCAAGACAGTATTGTGATGTCAGGAAATACATATTCAGTGGCTACTGCCAATGAAAAAAAAAATCCTTATCTTTTTTTAAGGTCATCTTTATCTTTAATGGGCAGGAGGCTCATGGGGTAAAGCATTTTTTTGGGTGCATGTAGACTATGACCCTGTAATTGTAAAACAAATATACGTATGTCATAAATACTGCCTATGGGTAATAATCAAATATAGAGATGGGTAAAGATAGACTAGGACCCTGTAATGATAACACCAATATACGTATTCCATAGATACTGCCTACAGAAAAAAATAAAATATATAGGTAATGATAGATAAAGCAATACACTGGGTATAGAATTTTGAGGATGAACATGAACTGGAACTTTATATAATATGACAAATACCATAATAGTACCAATCAAGGACTAGACTAGACAAGGAAACCTTGTGATGTCAGCATATACATATTCTATAGATACTACATATAGTAAATGCTGGATAATGACAAACAGGGTATTAATAGCCACTGCACTCACTGGGTTGGAACATTTCATAAATGAACATGGGCTATGAGTCTGTAACAATACACATATTAGTAATATTGATCCATGCAGCATTGTGATGTCAGAATATACGTATTTCATGGAAACTAGCTGAAAAGAATGACGTAAATCGATAATGATAAAACAGAGGCTTAATGGGCATTGCACTCACTGGGTTGGAGCACTATATGAGTGAATATACCCTATGAGCCTGCAATGAGACAAATAATCGTCATAATAATGCAAACCAACTTTGTGATGTCGGGATAAACGTATGCCATTAATAATTCCTATATAAGGCAATTCAGTAAATAGATAATTATAAAACAGGGGATTAATAGGTTGGATCATTTTATGAGAGAACAAGAACAATGAGCCTGCAATAAAACAAATAATAGTAATAATAGTTATAGGCAGCACTGTGATGTCAGGGTATATGTATTCCCTAAATACTACCTAGGGAACATAATGAAACATATAGATAATGAGAAAACAGGGGATGCATGGGCATTGTATAAGTGAACATACCCTAGGAGCCTGTAATAAGACAAATAATAGTAAATAACAGTGCTATGCAGCATTGTGATGTCAGGATATACATATTCCCTAGATACTGCCTAAGGGACATAATGAAACATCTAGATAATGATAAAACATGGGATGGATAGGTTGGATCATTGTAAGAGTAAACAAGGACTATAAGTCTGTAATAAGACACATAATGGTAATAATGGTGTTAGGCATCATTGTGATGTCACGATATTCTTCTCCCACTGATGTTGGTGACAAGAAAGACTAAACTATATGCATTAAAGGAAAAAGCTGGTTTTATTAAGGTACAACCAGGCAATGCACACCCTGGAAGTGGCTAGTAATGGACTGGCAGTCCCCTCGCCTCTGCTGAGCCCGAATGGAGCCCCTAGAAGCCCTATTTGGTGTAATAATTCGCTGAATATTTAAATGAGAGGCTTCAGCAGGCGAGCTGTGCAGGGCTGGGGTGCTTTCAGAGTTAAGATGGCGACTTGGTAGGACCTGCCTCCTCTCACTGATGAGTCAATGGCTATAAATCCGTTGTTGTTTATGAAAATTTACAACTTTGCAATACAAGTTTATGAGTTGCTGGGTTTTTCCATTGGCCGCGGCTGGTCATGTGGATAGTAACTGTGAACATGAAGTTTTTTATAATTTCCCTTGCGAGAATAGAGCCGCATTCTTTTGCTGTGCTCAGTCCTGCTTCGGATCTGCCCGGCTCTTCGGCGCTTAGCCCACCGTCGCTACAGTATGTGCAGGCGCCAGGCGCAGCCACGGATGGGGGTACTCGGGAGTCAGCGCCGGAGGAGAGGCAGGTCCTCCCGGGGGGCAGCGCCCGAAGGTGGCCCAGACTGGATTCCAAGTGTCGGAATGGCACATTTTCAACATGAAGGCAGGCGGATTTCCTGCTTCTTCTGGCACCAAAAGGAGTTTCATCCCTGCCTGCCCCAGCCAAGGCGACAGCTGCCACTGTGTCACCATTCCCTGGAAGCCACAAGCCCTCAAGGTGAGAAATGTTACCCAACAACTGTGTACTCTGTACTGCACAACCTGATCCCCAACTAATACCCCAGTCCCCCCACTTACACTAAACTACCTATACCTCTATGTATCTCCCCATCCTCCCATGTATTTGTATAATTATATCACTCAGTTATGTATGTATCTATTAATCAATCAATATATGAATATCTTAACCATGTATCTATCATGCTATTGATGTATTATCTATCTATCTATCTATCTATCTATCTATCTATCTATCTAGTAATCAGTCAATCAATATAGGTATATATTATGCTTGCAGCTATAATTCTATTGATGTATCATCCATCTATTTATCAATCCATCCGTCCATCCATCCATGTATATATCATCTATCAATCAATTATCTATGTTTATATTTTATATTCATATTTGTAAATATCTATCTAAACATCGATACTAATACTGTACAACTATCTATACATACATTTATCAATGTATCGTCTTTCTAGCCATCCATATTTGTAAATATCTATTTTCTATCTATCCATTTATGTATATAACTATTAATGTATCATCTATATATCTAGCCATCCATTGTAGAGATCTATCAGCTATAGCTATCTATTACGTATATGTGCTCTGAAGGCATAACATATATTGAATGTTATCAACACTTTCGCCATTGTGTACCTATGTCAATGATATTAATTACAGATTTGGAATATATATATATATATATATATATATATATATTTACATTTGCAGCCATTGAAATATAAAAAACTCTATCTATCTATCTATCTATCTATCTATCTATCTATCTATCTCATACATAATAATCATTCTGCTAATCATTTATATGCTATCCTAAATGCCTAGCACTACAAACCAATTGATAATTAGTTCCCTCTTTTGTCTCAGTCGTGTAAATGGGTCGTGATATTGGGTGTTTATTATGCATGTTTGTGTGGACACATGAATCCTCTTACTTATGTCCCATGCCAACTTAAAAATAGAGCTAATGTATAATGTACTCACCAGTGCGTACTGGTGATACCTGTAGGTCCTGTTGATTGACCTTCTTGCTAATCATTATGATCTCTGCCAAGGTAAATGCTCATCAGCTTTTCATGTTGATTGTATAGGTGATGCTGCCCTGCATTTTGGCTTGTATAATGTATGTTGGTTATAGTGACAGTATGTGTGTTTCTTTCTGAAAAGCCTTATATATTTGTATGTCTTTACATATCATCTGATTCAAGTGAAGCATATCGTGTGTTTTGTTGTTATTTTCATTTTAACTGCAATACACCAAGCACAAAAAAAAAACAGTGCTGTGATAGCGTTTGCTTTATGACAATTGCACCGATTTTTGTCCCAAATTGTTTCAGTACCTGGTAAATACCCAATAACAAATAATTATTTTAATTTTCAAGGTGTACCAAGAAAAAAAGTATATATATTCTGGATTTTAATACGAATTCGTTGATCCAATGCTAAATCCGATGCTAAATATTCCGAAAAAGGCGTAATTTTAAGATTTAATTGGAGTAATAATCAGGCTAATCAGCCTGATGTTCTGATATATTCATGTATGGTAATGAAATGATATCAGCCTGGCTTCAGTTCCTAGTATTATGTTTGCTGATGAATCACAAGGTTTGCATTGGATTGCAGTACCTGCATAGGCTGGAGAATGGCGGCTTGCAGGCTCAGTGCTGCCACTCTGTGGCGATTGGTGGTATTTACGGGTGTAGTAAAGGAACGTACTGTAACGTTATAAAGGTAATGTCACTTGGAACCGGTGTAAGATATTTGGAGATGTCAGAAATTTTGCCCAGGATTTATTTTTGGGGATTGAAACCATGTTGATGTGTACTTATGGGAATCTGCTATTTTGAATAATTTGTGTAATAATGGAAACATACGATGTTATGCTACTTTTCTAAAAAAAATGTGATTTATTTTGCATTTAAAGGATCTATAAAGATCCTGTTGTTTTAAGATAACATCAGATTTTGCTTGATCAGCGTGTGTATTAATAACCCTTTTTGTTCGTTGATGTGTATATTGAATATTATTTTTAATAAAGACAAATACACCAACTCGACTTTAACAGAGGCAGAAATACAAACCCCCTAGTAAAAAAATAGAGACAAAGAAATGAAAAGAGAAGGTCAGTGAATGTCCTCTGTCTGCTCTTTCCAAAATGGCTGCCGCACCTAAGATTTAATGGTTTAAGCAGATTTTATTGCTTGGAAGGAAGATGAAAAGGGAAGCAGAAGGGGCAGGCCCTTAACTCTACATCTGCCGGAACATCCCTGTTACATTTCACAGGCCCCCAGACAATTGCATGCCTGAACTCCCCGCTTTACTGTTATTTTTATTTTCACATACTTTCTTTTTATAATCTAGATTTTTTATTATTCTTATTGAAAAAGCCAGAGAGACGGGTGATTCCAGCCCCGTCCCCTCCTGGTGCTTTGATAGTGGATCTGCATAAAACGTGGCTCTCTATAATAGGGTTTATGATTCTGGATTCCTATTTTTCGTAATACTTTAAGGTTCATTTCTTCTATGTAGAATGGCCAAGAATGGTCTTCTTATTTTACAGTTCTTGTAGTTTTCTGCTAATACAATTTGATGTAAAACATCTAAAGCCTTTAAACAACACACACACACACACACACACACACACACACACACACACACACACACATACTATCATTTATAACTCAGAAACTCTGCAGAATTCAGGGTCATAAACAAATATGCGATGTCAGGAAATACCAGAGGTGCGAATTTCGTTCCCTTCCTGTGTTTTAGTTCATCACACCATGTATCAGTAAGCACTTTGTGTCATACTGGAGCAGCATGAGGCTTGATGAGCATATTAGAAAGATGATGAGGCGTATGTAATGCCTGGATAGTGGCATCACTGACTTCACTGGAGATGCTGTTTCTTTTTATCACATGACAGTAAACCTGCAAAGGGAGCCCAATAGACATTCAATAATAGAATAAAGTGGCATCAGAGACATTACTGGATATGTTTTTTTCTTTTCTTTTTTTATTTGACTGTAAGCTCTGAAGGCAAGGGAAGTCTATCATTTCAGGATATAATACTATGCCATCACGTATTTCACTGGACATTGTCACTACACATGACTGTAAACTTTGATGGCAAAGGGAGCTCAATAGACATTTTATAATAGAATACAGTGGCATCAGTGACTTTACTACTGGATATGTTCTTTTTCTTTTCTTTTTTTGTATATTACTGTAAGCTCTGAAGGCAAAGTAAGTCTGTCAGACATTTTAGGATAGAATAATGGGGCATCACTGATTACACTGACACTGACTGACACTGATATTTTGCTTTTCGTTTCTTTTCTTTTCTTTTATGACTGTAAGCTCTGGAGACAAATGGCATGTTATTTCAAGATAGAATAATCTGTCATCACTAACTGCATTGGGTATTTTTTTTGTTTGCATGACTGTAAATGTGAAGGAAAAGGGCGTCCAGCAGACATGCCATGATAGAATTATATGGCATCACTGACTTATTTTTTTCACATGGCTGTAAACTGTGAAGGCAAAAGGAGCCAAGCAGACATTCCCAGCATCAAAGCTCCACATTCTTTGAAGTAATTTAGTGTGTTTAAAATAAGTCATGAAGGGGTTGGGCTCAGCGCTGGATTCCTGGGTCTGGGCCATAAAACACCATACCAAGCTCAGATAAGAGAAAGCTTTTTATGTTTAGTGTATGGATTGCTTGAAGCCCATTTCTCTGATTTCTAATGATGATAATTGTATCACTCGAATTCTCAGACATATTCCCTGTTATGACGTCAGATAAAGACGACATGAGCGAACCAGGGCAGCACATTCAGCAATAGAGAAGAAACACAAAATGTGATGTCTCGAATGAGCACTGCCTAAACTTGTCCCTGGGAGGAGTTGTGGCATTTCTTAGGTGTTGTGTGTTGGGCAGGTCTTATAATTACACGTGGCAGTGTTAGAAACTTTCTTTTGTTTGGCTTTTTTGCACAATGGTTTTATTTCCTGGACATATATTGATGGCTTATTGTTTTACATTGTGATGTTTATTTAATATGAAATGATTTAGACGTGGTACCAGACAAATTAATGATACATATATGGAATTGGTATGTTAACAAATTGCAAACAAAGGGCAGTAGACTGTTGTTTGTCATTGCTTTCTTTCATAACTGATGAAACTTCAGCAAAGAGAAAATCATACAAGATAAATGTCCCATGCGACAATATTATGCCATGTGCGTTAATTAGAAGCTGGCTCATTTGTATTAAATTCCTGGAGTTGCTTGACATTTTTTTTAAAACATTTGAGATATATATATATATATCAAGTTCAAAGCCACGTTTAATACCATAGCATATAATAGATAAAATATTAGTGACATTTTCTAGATAAAATGAATATTTTACTGCCAGTAATATCCCTTTGAGCTGTGTATGAGGGTTGCGTGACCCTGATAAATGCCAATTGTGCCCCCTAAGCATAATGCAAGTAAAAACGGTCAATCCTTAGGAGGAGCTGATCTGAGGAAGTAAATAGATGTCACCACCCCCCCCCCCCCCATGCCATGCAATATGATGTCTATATTACTGCTGCATAGGAGCCTGGGAAGATGTGTGTTATTTGGAAGTTTGCTGGCTCAGTCCCAGTCCCAGGGGAGCCCCATCATAACTCCTTCCTATTGGCTACTGAATGATCAGCTGCTTATATTTGCCTGTGTCGCTTTTGGCGCCTGGCCATCCAGAAACAAACCAGTTCGATGACTACTAATAGTTATAGCTCGATGTACTAATACAACAAATCACAGGAGTGGAGAGTGCAGAGCAAATGAGTTCTTACTTTGTCAATAGCACTTTCCCTGGGAGCCTGCCTAATGGACAGGACTCGTTTGTGGGTCAGCTTCCCCTCTACTCATCGAGCTATGAAGCTTTGAGGCATTTTCCAGGGTCTTATGGGACTACTTCCCTCCAGGACAAGGCTTACTCCTCGCCCTGCTTCTATCAGCAGTCCAGCTCTGTCATTGCCTGCAACCGAAACTCTTATGACTATGGGACGTCGTGTTTCTATTCTGACAAGGACTCCACCAACAGTCCTAGCTCCTATGCTGCCAGCAAGAGGTCCCAAGCTGGGGAATACCTGCCTTTCTCTACAGATCAGCAATATAAATCCGCTAATGGACAAGGCAAAATGTTCAATGAAGAACCCAACGACCGGAAGTATAGCAACCCTATCTACCCCTGGATGCAAAGAACCAACTCTTGTACTGGTAAGTCTCTAATTTATGCAAAGCGCAGACTTCTGAGGGCAGACAGGGGGCAGGCAGGGTGGCATGCTCATCCTTCACCAATGAGTCAAAGTACACACAAGAAACGTACAAAGTCCCACAGAACATTACATTTACCATGTTAGACTAATTCACATACAAAAAAAAATAAATAAATAACAAGAACAATACTAATATTCATTTCGCCTAAAGAAGCATACATATAATCCACAACAAGCATGTACAAATGTGACACTGACAGCAAGAAACTTGTCCTATTGGACAGCTCACTTTCACTTTTGGATTTGCTGTTGCGGCTGTGCATTTGTACAAATGTCTTAAAAATATAAACTTTGTATTAACATAATAATAAGGTTAAGTAAATGGTAGAGGTAGTTGATAGGGAATAATTTTCACTGTATTTAACTTTAATCCTACACAATCTTAATAATGATATACCACAGTTGATGTCTAGGAAGAGTAGGGGGAGAGATTGTCCCATTTCGCTAGTATTAGCTGAGTGTGTGTGTGTGTGTGTGTGTGTGTGTGTGTGTATAATAGTGTAATTTCACGTTAATCCCCAAATAAACAGACACAAACATCTATAGTGGATTATTGGAATTCCACTTATCCTCAAATAAACACATGTTTAATGTAATAGTGTAATTTCACGTTTATCTCCATATATATATATATATATATATATATATATATATATATATATATTATAAAAAAACACAACACACATACACACACGTTACGTCATTTAACTTTTGTCCCCAAAATGTAACATATATATATATATATATATATATATATATATATTATCATTACCATCATCGTCATCATTGAAGCCTACCAAACAATTACATTAGTGCACAAGCAATATGTCTCTTGTAATATTCAGATAAAGGGAGGAGGATCAAGACACCTCAATTCCAGTGTATGTTAATAAGTTTGTTGTGAAAGAATTGCCATTTTATTTTATTATCTCACTGGACATCTATTGTGTCTGGAAGGCTTGCAGTGAAACCATTTTGGGTTAGGCAACAATGGCTAAGGCAGTACAACTAACCACTTTTAATATAAAACAAATATTTATTCTCTCGCTCTAGCTTTTACAATTTGTTAGAGACTTATGGCTCCAGAGCAATACAAATAAATATCTGAGAAGGTTTTTCAGCTTCAATACATAGCCAGGTAGAGACAGGTGAGCAGTTTTGCCTGTAGTGTGGCTTTCCCCTGCAGTGATGTGGGCTTTGCTGACTTTCAGGTGCAGTGTTTACCGGCCACAGCAGAAGGGGAAGACAGACCTACACCAGATACCAAACCTTAGAACTGGAGAAAGAATTTCATTTTAACAGATACCTGACCAGAAGGAGGAGGATTGAGATAGCCAACGCTCTGTGCCTAACAGAACGGCAAATTAAAATCTGGTTTCAGAACAGGAGGATGAAATGGAAGAAAGAGAGCAAGATCATGAATCCTTCTCAGCCCAGCGAGCCAGCAGAGGATAAGGCAGTCCATGAGAGTTAACCCCAGGCCTCCCCATTTATCCATATGAATATTGCACTCTCATTTGCCAGACTTCTACAAAGGATTCCTGTGTCAATGACACCCCTGTTCTCCTTCCCAGGGTCAGGACCCCCCCCCCCCCTCCGCCCTTCGGACTATTTAGCTGGTAGTCAAAGCATGCATGTAAAACATCTGTAAATATGGAAAATATTTATACATCTGTAAATATGGAAAATATTTATGCATCAGAGCAAGTGGATGCAGTCGAATAAAATCAGGTTAAAATTCAGGAGCATCGCCCTGTCAAGCAAATGTCATCTTGGTTTTGTAAAGGGTTGGACTGCAGATGAAAGACTCTGGGGTGATACCTGCGCTAGAAACAGATGTCCAGACAAATGTGTGCCTAGAGAAAAATGTACACAAAAAAGAAGGAAAAAAGAGATCCGGAAAGCCGGGGTCATCCTGTTTTCTGGAGCCTCTGAACAGAATGTAACTGTCAGTTGTATTGTATATGGAACAATAATATTTACAGCCGCTCATTGTTGCTAGCCAGGATTACAAGGCAACCCCAGTGCATGGCAAGAGAAAGGAAACACAGGGGGGGACATGACTGGGATCCTGCTCTGCCTGTCTGATGGCTTCATAAATAAGTACTGTATGGATAACATCCACTGTTACATATACAGAGCATTCAGGGACTGTAACCTGTGCAACACCGACTATGGATCTGATCTGCCTGGTAAATAGAATTATACATCAATAAAGTCTACATTACATTCATCCCTAAGTATGTAATGTATTAAGGAAAGGAACAGATGAACAAAGATGGGATCTGATCAGCCTAGTAGATTCTATTCATAATTATTAATCTCTTGAACAAAATGCAGCCAATAATTATACAGAGCATAAAACAAAAAAAAAAAGAGAGACACACCATGATTTATCTCGTACATAAAAGAATACATCACAATTTATCCCCAAAATCTACGGAGCACCAAGATCAAATATAGATATGCATATAATTGGGAACCATGTTTTTTAAATAAATACAGCCAAAATTAATCTCTGAAAATTAAGAGTATTAAACACAGATATAGAGAGGAACACAAGGAGGACCAAATCTGCCTATTCCACAGATTTAGATTTATTGAACCTTACAAATACAGAGCACCAGGTACAACTATAGAGAGGGACATACAGGGAACCAGTTCTGCCAGTAGATATTATAAAGCCCAAAATGCCAATGCCAATCTCTATATACCGAACGTGGAGAAATCAGAGGGACACAAATGAGGATTTATTGACATTTATAAGTCAATAAAGCCAAAATATTTCCCTACAAAAATACAGAGCTTAAATGACAAACAGATAGAGGTACATAAAGGGGACATAATATGCACAGTAGATACATTTAGAAATAGATAAAGCCAAAATTCTTCCCTAAAATACAGAACATAAAAAACAACTATAGAGGGGATCACACATGGAACATTAGCTGCCTAGTAGATGAATTTGTAAATTAAGCCAAGTGTAGAGGAACTCAGGTTGACATATTCTGCCTGGAAGAACGAGAATTTGTGGCCAGATGCAATTTGAGTACAAAGAGCATCAAATATAAAAATCGAGGGGACCCGTTTTGCCTGTTAGATTTTATAATAAATCAATACAGGCCCTAAACCACACAAACGATGAAAGAAAATATATAGAGAGGAATACAGAGAGGGACCCGGTTTGTCTGCTAGATGGTGTAAGAAATAGATATGGCCAAAATCCAATTGTGGATACACGAAGAGGGGGGACATAAAGAGTTTCTACAGACTGCAACCTGCTCTGCCTGTTAGTTATTATAGTAAATTAAACCTAGCCAAGCACATTAAAGACAATATAAAAAGTGGATCCTAGAAGGGAACCTAGCTCTGCCTGGTAGATTTTAAAATAAATCAGTGAAGCTAAAATGTATATTTAAAATTCAGAGCACGACAGTGGATATAAAGGGATAAACATGGATCTCTTCTGCCTGGCAAATTATACTAAATAATTGTGAACAAATTGACCCATTCCTGGCTAGACAGAGGATCAAGGAGGTAGACACAAGGAACTGCTCTACCTGGTGGATGTTGCAATAGCATGGCACAAAAACGAATGCATGACATATACCATCAGGAAGAATTACAGGGGGACTATAATCACCTGGTATTTGGAAAGAGGGCACCATAATAATTTTGTATCGTGTAATAAAACCTCCTGTAATGTGGGTTGGAGTGGGTGCAGGTATTTCTCATCAGACATACCCTATAGGATGTCTGCAAGGGATCTGAAGCAATAATGTAAATGTAAAATACAAATAATAGGAAATGTGTGCTGTTCTACTTCTAACCTGAGGACTGGGAGAAACTGTGATTCCCCCCCCCCCCAATCAATACTGCCTTTCCAGCATAATTACCAGTACAATGGAAGAATCTATAGGCTAACAAAATAAATGATGAAAAGTTAAAAATATATGCAATAGCATTGGTGCAATATTTCGGTATTAATATGCTGGTTTGTGAACTGTGGCTGTGAGCTGGTACATTTGGTATTCACTAATGGAAGCTGTGAGGGGAATGCAATAATTTTTCTGTAATGGGATGTAACCTCAATTCGACCCCGGCCCTGCAGTCCGGAGAGGCTGCAGTGACACCCCGACGTCCAGAAGGTGGCGATAGAGTCTGAGCAAAAAATCTGCAGCGGGTGTCGGGAGCGCGCAAGCGGGAGGGCGCGCCGCCGCTCAGCATCCTCCCAGCTCCCCCACTAATACACCAGTTTACCTCTAGAGGTCATCAGGCAGGATTTACGACTGGACAACAAAAGCACGTGATTCCAAGTCGTACCCCATATTTGGGTGCCTACGTAGGAGGGGACCAAGTACATGTCCCAGTCATTTCCATAATTCATCATAAATTGTGCAAGGGTGCTATAGACGCACAAAACGAGCAAGAGCCACAAATCAAGCACACATATCAAAAAACAAATGAGCTCTTATTTTGTAAACTCATTTTGCGGTCGCTATCCAAATGGCCCGGACTACCCGTTACATAATTATGGAGATCACAGCTCGGTGAACGAGCCATACAGGGATTCGGCGGGCATGCATTCCAGCAGGTACGGATACGGCTACAATGGCATGGATCTCAGCGTCGGCCGATCAGCTTCCAACCACTATAGTGCCAATGACAGAGCGAGAAATTACCCCTCCAACAACCCACCCTCCTCTACAGAGCCAAGGTATAGCCAACCTGCTGCAGCCACTTCCCCTCCACCTGACCCTCTGCCCTGCTCTGCCGTGTCCAGCCCGACTGCCAACGAGAGCCAGCAGCACCCAGGGGTGAAGAACTCCTCCATAACTAACTCCAACAACAGCAGCAGCACGTCCACCACCAACAGCAGCCACAGCAGCAGCACCCACATTAGCAGCAGAGAGGGGCTCGGGGCTTCCTCTGGGGCTGAAGATGACACCCCAGCCAGCAGCGAGCAGAGCAGCTCCCAGAACGGACAGAGTCCAGCTCAATCAGCCCAGCCCCAGATCTACCCCTGGATGAGAAAACTGCACATAAGTCATGGTAAATAAATCTCCTCGTTTTATTCTTTGCAGCCACAACTGAATAGCTAGAAGAAGGGGTGGGAGAGGGGAAACTTTATGGCTTCTGAGGTCTACAGACAGGTTTATGGCCAATGCTTAACCTTAGGGGCTGGTCACAGTTCTGAAGGAATTATTTTGATCACAATAAAGTCATAAGTGGGATTCAATTGCATAGAACAACAAGTATCCTTTAGCATTTCTAAAGTTAGAATATCTTTTAAGCATTTGTTGGAACTGACCAATCCTAATCTTAGTGTGTATGACTGGTCTTAGACTAAAACGCAAGGCAAATGCTCTTCTATTTCATTTACTTGTTCCTATGCTCTTATAGTAAAGGACGTATTGTGTATAAACGAGACTATAGTTATTTGTATTTAAAAAGTCATATTTTATAATTATCATAAAGGTTCAAATAAGTATTACTATAAGCTATTCAGGTTATACGATTATAAAGGTTGTACAGGTTTTAATAATTCTCATAAAGGTTTAAGTTTATAGGGTGAAAAGGAGTATAAAAATAAAGGTGTAAGAAAGAAGAAATATAAAAGGTATAAGGTTATAAAGCTATACAAGTATAAGATATAATATGAAGGTCTAGGGTAGAATGACTATACATTTCTAAGGTTATAAAAAGTATAAGAATAAATATAAAGTGAAAGGCGAATGCAATAGACAGGGTAAAAGGCTATAAAGTTATGCAAGTATGAGATTTGATATCAAGGTCTAAGGAAGAATTAATATGAAGGTTATAAGGTTATATAAAGAGCTAAGGTTTAGAATTCATATAAAGCTCTAAATGTATAAAGAATATAAGATGTGATAGAGCTGTTTAGGGTAGAATACATAAAGCTTTGTCTAAGGTTATATGAATTAATATAAATGTGTAAGCAGCAATGGACACAGGTCTAAGGTTATCAGGTGATAAATATTGTGAGAATTACCATAAAGATGTAAGGGGGAATGAATAAAATGGTCTACGGTGATAAGAATAAATATAGAGGTATAAGGAAGAAGGAACACACATGTCTAAGGGTATAAAGGTTATAAGGATTAGCCTAAAGGTGTAAAGAAGTTAGTGGGAAGTTGGTATCTCTGGTGTAGATATTGTGTGCTCTTATTTTAAGTGTTCCTATTTCTTTTACTAAACAATGACAATGTCTAATGTTTTTTTGAAAGATTTGAATAAAATGTGTACCTTTCTGTTTGCAGATAGCATTGGGGGGCCAGAGGGGAAACGGGCTAGAACAGCTTACACCCGCTACCAAACCCTGGAACTGGAGAAGGAATTTCATTTTAATAGATACCTGACCCGCCGGAGGAGAATTGAAATCGCCCATGCCCTTTGCCTATCTGAGAGACAAATTAAAATCTGGTTTCAGAACAGAAGAATGAAATGGAAAAAAGATAACAAGCTGAAGAGCATGAGCATGGCTGCAGCAGGGGGTGCATTTCGCCCCTAGCCCCTTGTTCTATGGAAGTACTGGTCCAGTATTAGAAGAATGGTCACCATAGACTTTCTAGAACTCTTGTGTGTGACTTCTGTGAAGAGAACCCCTTCCCCCATGTCCTTGTCCTCCTTCATCACTTAGCCATGAGCCCTAGGCTGGCTGGTCATAGCTACAGATGCTCTATGTAAATGTTTTTTTTTGAATGGCTATGTCTTGACAATTTTAAATGTTTTAACTTATTATGTAAAGCGCCATGTATTACTTGAAGTAACAGAACACTAAAAAAAATGTTTATTTCAAATGTTCTGTTCTATGTTGCATTCAATTTGCAAAAAAAAAAAAATCAAGCTGTATGTGTTTGTGAAGTGTAACTGTCTGAATGCCTACAACCCGTCTACCTAAATTCCAAGAAACTACCTATCCTACCTGTGAATACTGATGTTGTAGAGGTGACTTGTGCAAGCCAAGTGATCTTGTGTTAGTAGTGGTTAGTAGTGAAGCGGTGACACAAACTGTGATGCCAAGCAGCCTGTCCTAGCTGTGCCTTTGTATATCTCATTCTTTTGCACGACCTCTTGTAAAGTGGCTGCCCTCGCAGCTAAGTGGATGTACTATGTGTTTTCGTCTCAAAGTTCTATAGTTAAGCTTGGCTGTTTAAGCTGTTGCTATTTTTTTTATTTTTTTCCATGAAAAAAAAATATGACTGGAAAACAATAAACTTTCTACTGAAAAATAGTGGACTGTATGCCTCAAAAGGGATGAAAGTTTGTGTATTGATTGATTGATGGTCTCTAGCGTGTTTGTGTTTGTTCGTGTAAACACAAAATCATCAAAATATTAAAAATATACAAAATAAAAAAAACCGTATATTTTAAAATCTACAGCAGAAATAAATTGAAGGATGCCTCAATCATTTTAGCTAAATGCTAAGCCTTTATCTTAAATATTAATCTGAGGGTGCAAAAGTAAACACAAATACAAAAGCTCCCCCAAAAACCTTCCCAGGATTACTTACCTTACCTGTGCAGAGATGTCTAACTCCACTCAGCCTGTAAGAGGAATGAAAAGAGATCCCTGGCTAACTGCTTACATTCTTGTCTTCTCTAAGTTATATAACAGTAAACTTTATAAGCCCCAGTTCCGGCTATGTGACATTTGGTTGCCAAATGAATAGGGTTTTGTCTATGAATTAGATCGTAAAATCCTCCATAGCACAGACAGATAGGCTCACTGGCTATAAAATGTCACGTGGGGCTATTAAAGTAAGTTTTATGGTTTTGGGGAGTAGACGTCCAACATTATATACTACATATCATATAATCTCACCAGAGCTGGACATCATTTGGCCCTTAGCAGGACACACAAGGGCTGCAGGCACCACCTATTGCACAGAACAGGCCAGATCTCCACCTCAACTTTCCTTACCATGGCTTTTCAGAACTTACAAATTAAAGGTACGTTTAAGAACAATTGTGATTGTTTTATTTATGGTAGTTGGGAGAAGGGGTGTCTAACAATGTATGGAAATGCTCTGCTCTACTGAACTTAGAGGACTTTTGAGTAAGTGTAGCACACTTTAACACACCAAATCATTTATCTTTGACTTTCAAGTGCTTCTAAACTGTTAAATAGTCCTCCTGGCCCTTGTTATTTCTATTGCGCTTCTGTAAAGTCCAGTAGATGGCCAGAGTTTGCTTATCCAGTGAAAAAAATATAAGAGTTCCTTATATACACCAAGGAACCAGTTCACTGAGTAGTTTATACTCTCATGAATTATCTTTTGAAGAAACTGTCAGACAGCTCTGGTGGTACTTACCTTCTAATATATACACATTCAAGCCAGTCATGGTCCTTATCAGTCCAAAAACGAAAGTGGCTCTTTTCAAAGGAAACTATTTGAGGCAGCCTCAGCGGTTGCTTACATACAAAGAGAAATCCCCCACCAAGATATATGTTATGTTTCCACATTTCTGGGCTAGGGGAGAAGAATCTGGATAGGCCCCAGCTGTGTGCTGACTTCGCAGGCGTCCCAGGTTGTGGTGAGTTTGCAACACAGTGTAAGGGGCCAGCCAGGATTTTGAGGACCAAACTTTGAGATCCAGTTCTAAAATAAGGCTAATGAAAAGTGTAACTTCATTTACAAATCAGCGAGGAAAGAATGGGGGCACATGTTTTTAGATCAGTCACGTGAAACAACATGCAATTTTTTATGCTTCTTCATTTGCGACGGTTCGCAGGTAAAAGAAACCTTTAAGCTTTTACTCATCTGTTTGGGTTGTTTGGATTCACAGGATATAGTTTACTCTATGTAGGCGAGAATTCAAACAAGTCATCAAGCTTTATGATGGTCACCAGCAACATTTGGTCGTTGCCTGCTTTTCGGTTGGCTGCTTTTTTTTGTTAAGGCTCCAAATTAACATAAAATATGACCCCAATATAAGTGACACGAGTCCATTGTTTTCCTTATTTTTAAATGGAATGTGGTCCAAATGGCGCATCATGGTGACTACACTTCGCTGAATGTGCATTGAAAAGCTTTAGTCTTGTATCTTTCTTTCCTTCTTTCACTATCCAGTTTAATCTATTATGTAAAAGGTAATGTAATGTTTTTTTGTAACTATGGTTGTCATTTAAATACCTTTCAGAGCCAGTGCAATTTTTGAGAGTTTAGGTTTTCAGAAACTTTTCAATTCAACACACAATAAAAGTAAGGATTTTTTTTGTGTTGAGCTAGAAAGTGTATAAAAGCCTCTCCACCAGAGGCTCTCAAAAGCATAAGGATAACCCCAAAAATTTAAAATGCTCACACCCCTGTGTAGCAGATTTTTCAAATGTCTCTTATTTAAATTTATCCTGCTAATATTACAATATATCTTACAATATATATCTGTGGAATTAAACCAGCGTTTAGATTTGGTTTATCGACTGAATCTGTCTTTAGTGCTAAACATGTACACTTGATGTTTACTTAAATGATAACTACTATACATTAATCCAAGTTTACACATCTATCTATCTATCTATCTATCTATCTATCTATCTATCTATCTATCTATCTATGTATGTGCCTATCTATCTATCTATCTATCTATCTATCTATCTATCTATCTATTGATCCAAGTATCAACTATTGATCTATCTACTAATCTAACAACCTATATATTATTTCCAATTTAAGCGTTATATTATATAATTGTTAACATATATAATCTACAGACTACTAGATATGATGTACCTGATAAATACAACAATTAATCTTTTAAGTCCAGGTTATAGCCTTTATAAATGGATCAATCTATCTGTCACATGTATTAGTCCATCCATTTATCTATGTATTGGTTTCCTTTTTATCTGTGTAGTTTTTTATCTTTTAATCTACCCTCTTAACCTATATGTCAGTTTATCTATTCATCAATATTTTACACATTAATTATGACATTTGTATCCATCTATGAATACTAAATTAAAAACAATCGTATTCTATCATTGCGAATAGAAACAACCCATTTTATAATACTGACAGCATGTACTAGTGGCATATGTTTAAAAGGAATGTTTAATAGAAGGACATTTCCTCTAAACACATAAACAAATTAATGTTGATAGTGGTTAATAGTGATAGTGTATAGTGGATAATAAGGTTGTTATTATCTACCTATTTATACTGTATCGGACAGACCATATGCATTGATTGGGGGTTACGTAGACATTAAAGTGACAACAATATTATCATTGCACTGCTTCACAACTGATACCTGTTAGGTGTCATTCTTATATCCCAGAACTAAAAGGTCAGAACTGCCTTAGCAAATAGTTTTTCCCTAGTTTGTACTCTACCTACAGTCATTTTGTGCTTTTTTGCAAACTTTTGTATGTTGAAAAGTAAAGCAAAATGTGTAATTTAGAGCCACAATGTGACCTCTGTATGTGTGTATGAGATTCAAGAATTTGTAACACAAACGCCTCCAGAGTGCACACAGCTTTAACTTGTAGATGCAGTTAGACACAGTCGACTCTCCATAATATTAATACTTCTGGAGCTTATATTTGCGACATCTAAATAGGCGTATGTCGTTTTTACCGCTATCTGCAGCTCAGATGTAACTTTTCAGCAATTTTCCTCCTTGGAAATAATATTTACTCAGTGTTGCTGTTCAAACAATTGCAATTCTGTGAGACAGCCCTCGCTTTAAGGTGAAGACTGTCAGGGCTTAACAAATCGCAGCTCCCTCAGTTCACTGCCAGGTTAAGTAAATGCAGAGAAGATAAATCTGCAAACCTTACTATCACCACCAGAGCTCGCTTCAGACCAAGTTCACAGGCAGCACTTGCCTATGCAAGCTTTTTTTTTCTCCTTCCTTCCAATAAAGCCTCTTTTCTCCCCTCTCCATACAAGCAACTTAAACCCCATAACAGAATGCAATCAGCTTAACGTTAATGGGTCACGTGCTGCTGCTCTATGGCAGAGGGGCTGCTGCTGCAGGGAGGGAGTAGCAAGGCCATTAACATTTTCTGAAAATTACATTGTATATTGAATATGTTTAGTGTGTTTTATAAAAACAGATATTTGTGATGATGGTAATTACAAGAAGGTAGAGACACACATAAGTGTGTGTGTGTGTGTGTGTGTGTGTGTGTGTGTGTGTGTGTGTGTGTGTGCTGGGTGGTACGAGCTCAGGTCAAAAAGTTGGAGGTCAAAAGTTGAAGCTTTGCGCAGCTCCAAGTCATCTATCCAGACAAAGTTGGATGTCAATGTTATATAGTGGACGTTTTTGCCCATCAGCACAAAAGATAAAAAGGGGTTTTGGAGTTAGACGACCATCATAGACTGGACTCCTGTTGAACTCTAGCGATGAAATGACCTTAATTACACATGCAGGAGGGAGAAACAAAAAAATGACTCCTTTCATCAGCAGAGCTGCATTTCATTTCAAGCTTTCCTCTCTAAAGACTGAATGAAAATGTTCCATATGGAACAGGTAGAGCTAAAAGACATGGTTGCAAATTTGAGGTGTTAATTAAAACGAACTAAAGATAAAAATGAATACATAAATAAAAAGTGACACACTAGTAACATATAAAGCTTAGTTTAGATTTTAAATGTTACATTAGTCAAACAGGACTCAATATTGTAACATATGCCACACCTAAGCGGCTTATCTAAATCATTATGGAGGGCTCTGTAATAAAAGGGTTAGGAGAGACTTGCTCACAAAAACTTTTTTTTTAAGTTTCAAGCACGTTGCAATAGGTCCTACAGCGAGAAAGTAAATAAGTTGTAAAAAGCGAACCGTAGGGACCTCGGACAATTTAGTAGAGGATATTTTTTTTACCAAGGTTGAATAACCCATAAGCTGCTGTAGTGTAAAATAAAGAAGTTCAGCCAAATGATTTATTTAACTTTAGAAAGGCTGAGTTCTGGGAATATTTGGTATAATTAAAAAGAAAATTATTCCCCTTTAGAACTGTTCAGTTACGTTCTTTAGCGAAGACAGTCTCCCAAAGGCCCTCAAAACTGAGTCTCTAGAGAGTCTCTAAATCATTTGGATAAACCCCACTATATCTACATCTAACACACTGCACCTCAGCTATAAAATTGTTCCACCTCCAGACCCAATCAAGAGCAGGCTCTCAGAATCTTTTGGATAGCGCAATTATATATTCATCTAACATTCTGTCCCAAGTGTTAGATCAACTCCAATGAAATGCAGGCTTTGAAAAAAGTTTGGATAACCCCCCATATCTCCATCTAAAAATATTCACCTAATTTTTGCAACTGCTTTATTTCCAAGCCCCCTTATAGCTACATTTAACAACCTGCACCTCAGCTATACAATTGCTCCACTCCCAAACCCAATGAAATGTAGACTCTCATCAATCATTTGCATAACACATAATGAGTTGTACCATGTTAGCTATTAAAAGCAACAGAAAGTGAAGAAGTAAAGAGAATACATTTTAAGTCTGAGTATAGTTGATTAACCCATATAGGTTTTTCTGCATAAGATTAATCAAAAAAAGAAACATTTCCACACTTTTAATATAAGTTTCTATTTATTCATTTATACATTTACATACAAAACATAAGAGTAGAGGCAAAACACTACTAATCAAAATGGCACAATTATTAATACTTATCTTTATTAATTATGTTTTGTGTATTACATAAAGAATACTAGAAATACATTGTTCTGATGGTTTTAATAACACAAATCTGTTAAATTACAATATAATTTACACTACTAATAATTGGAGCTAGAACGGAAAGGAAAAACACAAGGGTAATTGTATTGTTTAATATATATATAGTCACATCCTGGACTGGCATAAAAATCCGTCTTTTAGTAAATGACTTCCATAGCATTTACCATTTGCGATAAGATAATTATGGAACATGCGCCTTGTGGTAAAATGAAGACATTAGGTTGGTCTTAAAACCACAAGCACCACTAATTGATTGAAATAACATGCAATCCTAGTAAAAAGGATGGATGTGTCTGGTGTGCATATGTATCTGTTTGTAGCATGACTAGTTTATGCTGCTGATTTCTATCGTATATATGCTTAACCTCAGCCTCCCATCCACTTCCTGCACATTCATTAATCACAAATTAAATGCTTCCAGATCTCACCAACTAATTGCTGAATGTTTTACAGGGAACTTTATATATATATATATATATATATATATATATATATATATATATATATATATATTTCATTTTGATTTTTTAAATCTAAAAATCCTACAGCCAGCCCCACATTGGCACCCACTGGCAGAGCCCCCCTGCCAACCAGCAGCCTTTCTCTATGAGGTCACTGGGCTTCCTCAGATTCACAATCAACAAGAGTGATGCATTTCATAACCTCTGTAATGTGTACTTTTCCGTTATTTATTCTTCATTTTCTGTCAGAAGAAGTGACCTGCCAGAAACTCCCTGCTGCCTTAAAGACACTTGCTGGACCTTTTAGAAAAGCTAAGTCCAAGGCCGAGGTGAACCTCAGGTCAGCGAGTCTAACAAATATGAAAATGTCGCCTGGTGAACTGCAAGCCTCCTTATTTAACAAAGACTGTCAATGAGGAAGATTAATACGAAACAAACAGGCGAGCGGTGTCACTCGTCGGTCACCCAGCCCAACACTGGGCAGCCCCTTTAAAACAAAAATGCCCCAGAAATATTCAGCCTTACATTTGGTATAAAAAAAAAAAAAACAGGCACAAAACAGAAAAAAACGTAAATTTACTTGTCTAGTTTCCAGCTGGTGCTGTTGCATACCAATATAGAAAACAAAATGTAATAACCAAAACGTGAGATAGATGACACGGCTGTTACTTCATAAGTGCAAATACATTTTAGCTGTAGGGTTCTAACGTTTTCTCCACCTCTGATATATATTTATAGCTATCTATGGTTTATATCAAAAATATGTTTAAACACTTATAAAATCAGACGTAATATAATTATAAATAGTTAGGTAAAAATGGTAAATATATATATATATATATATATATATATATATATATATATATATAATATTTTTACCTACCTTCTTATATAATAATTTTTTTACGTTGGCTAGTTGCAAACGTGTATTTGTTAGGTTACCAAAACAATCATATATGATTATACACGAGGACAAATCTGTTAATTTTCGTTAGGCGTCCAAATGTATTTATTGCTGTGTTGTTTTTACATTCTTTCATATATATATATATATATATATATATATATATATATATATATATATGCATATATATGCGCATCACAGCTTTTAGAGACTAGCTATACTTATATAGATGTTTTAACATTTTGGTATATATATATATATATATATAGATATATATATATTTTTTTTAATACTATGTTTGCCTACTTGCTACTTGATTGTATTATCTGCTAATAAAACTTGCCAATGTGTCCGTATTAGGTTCACAAAGGTTCATATATGATTATACACGAATACATACCTACACGAGTCGCCCACAAAGCACAGTAATTTTCTTCCCAGATGAAGACAAACATGATTTACACATATTATACAAAACAGCAGCTGTTAGACACGAGTTATGGTTAGATAGGTGTTATATTTTTGGGGTGTGTGTGAGTATGCTGATTATTGTAAATAATTCTTGCAAACTCGTAACATGTTAACAAAAAAAAAACATATTTAGAAGTACATTCACACGTGTAATTTCTATTCAGATGAAGACACAAATGGTTCTACACAGTTGATTTGCTTGTTTATGGCAAAGTGAGATAACCATAAATCTTGTAGCAAAATGTTTAAACGTCGGCCCTGTGAGATAACGCCTGGTGGTCTTGGCTCAGCTCTTAATGATAACAAAACCTCAAAGACAACTTACAGGCTATTGGAAATGTACAGAGTCACTAACAGGCGAAGGCGCCCACATAAAAGGGCAACTTATCTGGGAGGTGGCTGACTGTATGTAGAGAAAAGAGCATTTCACAAGACAGCCACAAGCCATGAGATGGCTGGAGATTAGCAGAGCACTGCTTTCATTACAAACACGATCCTTGTTACTGTGAAGTAAATAAGTAAACAATCACCATCCTTGTTCATTACCTTCATACTTTGCATAGCAAAAATGGTCACATATAGAAATCTATGTGTAGGTTACTATTGAGTAATAACTACACGCGCGATAATTGTGTAATATCTGTTTATTCATTCCTGTATTGATGCTACGTTTTATTTTTGCCTTAAAGTGCTTTATTCAATTTTGTTCTAAGTCCTTACATGTTCCTTAGAGGCAAGACAAGCAAAATCTTAGCAACATCATTAAAATCCCTCATCATGAACTCTTCTTGTGGCTCCTCATTCGTCTACTGGAGAATGCAAATGAATGAAAATCCACCATCTGTTCCGTTAATGCTCCACAAAACAAGGTATTTTCCTCAACAAATGTTGATATGCTCTTAAATAGTTTGTGATATATATATATATATATATATATATATATATTTCTAAGCAGCATGTATGTTGCATTGTTTGTGTGGTCATGTTTGCTCTCTAATAGGCACCAACGTCTATATCTGTGCTACATTGTATATGTGGGTTTTGTGTGTATTTTTCATTGATTTATCTTGGTTGCAAAGTGTATATGTGTGCTACATTATAACACTTGGGTGAGCATAGCCACATGCAGTCATTGCCATGGCCTGCTCGCTAGCATGTTTCTAAATTGTCTATCTATCTATCTATCTATCTATCTATCTATCTATCTATCTATCTATCATCATTCTAGATATATAACACGATGAAGAATCAATACAGCTGACTTATTGAACAAAACTGATTGCGGAGCTCCCCTCTCAGTAAATATGGTAACACGATACCGAAGCATTATGGCCACAATCGATACCAGGACTTTATAGCTACCCAGAATAATGTCCATGTATATGTATTATCTCAGTAGTTTCTTTCCTGGCCAGCAACATGTGGCATGGATCTGGAGGATAAGACTTTTCCTGAACTGACCCTGCAAAATAAAACAATGTAACTAATTTTGTCTTTTGTCAGGCAAGGCTAGATTATGGACTAGTGTGCGATTAAACAGTTAACCTTCACAGCCTAAAGCCATTGGAGGGTCTGTTAGAAAGACATGGGTGATGCCAATATTAATATTGACACAGAGAATATAGTAAATGCTTCTCTCCAGTCAGCTGAATGTTGCCTGGGCTGCTCGAGGTGTGTTCGAGACTTATTCTTTCTCATGGGCAAGACCTATGTAGACTTTTTTCACTGCTGCCCTAGTTAAGGTGGTCACAGGGAATTCCCCTTCCCAAGGCTGCTGAATGGTCATAATTTTTGTATATGTGGCCAGTGTGGCAGCCATTGCTCACTATAGCCATAAAGAACACCAGCCATTAAAAAGACTATACATTTTACCTTTGTGATATGCCCACCCTAAATGAATTATTTTATGCATCAGTCCATCCATGGCTTTCTTAGTTATTAATATTTAGGCAAGAGAATATCCCCGACTCCTGCTCACTACATTTTTACTTTGGTGGTGCTTCTCTCACCATATAAAAAATATTAAACCTGTTTTATACGTCAGACCTTAAAGAGAAGCAGTCAAGAAGGAGATGTAAAGTTTATCACATCATATAAGTGTGTAGGATTCTTTCTTGAGCCATCAGCAAAGTCATGTTCAATACAAAATAGCTATTAATAATGAATATACTAGCTATTCTTTTGTATAGGGGCTAGGTGTGACAGGTGCTATATAAGGCATTTAGTATATACATATAATTGAAACATGATTTAGACCCCAAAGAGGGATAGTGATGAAGGAGGCCCCCATGCTAGTAGTGCTGTGGTCAGTCTTCCCCATCCTATGACCATACCTTGTAGTTTGGGAATAAGGGTTATATTTTAAAGGCAATTTTTTAGGCAGGCGATACACTTATATTCTTTCACATAATGCATTAGATTCATAATTCTGCTGAATAAACATTTAAAAAATGATCATTATTAAATCTTCTTTCATACATCCTTAAAGAGGGATAGTGGGGAAGGAAAGACTGAAGTCCCTATATTAGTAGTATAGTGGTCTAACCCATACTATGGACCCTACTTTGTGGGTTGGGGGCAAGGATTATGGACAGGAAACTTACTGTGGCTACAAGCATCTGGCCACTACATCCATCGAGAAAGTGTGGTCATCAGTGGCACTTATACCTCTATGATAATGCATTATAAATGACAAGGTGACAACTACTGGAGCTAGATAAGCATTTTGGGTGACAAATACTATAGAATCGTTATTGCTAAAAACAGGTTCATACATCAGACCTTAAATGAGTTGAGCAAAAAAGGAAAGCAAAGCAGCTAGATCTGCTCAGGTCAGCCCTCCCCTCTCACTAGCAGTGGTCTGAGGACAAGCTGAGGACAAGCTGACCCCTCTAGGGGAGAGGAGCCCAGCTGATGGAGGAGAGCAGTTCTTCTGATGGGGGAGACCAGCCCCTCTGATGGAAGAGATGAGTCCCTCTGATGGGGAGAGCAGCCCCTTTTATGGAGGAGAGCAGCCCCTCTGATGGAAGAGATGAGTCCCTCTGATGGGGAGAGCAGCCCCTCTGATGGAGGAGAGCAGTTCTTCTGATGGGGGAATTCAGCCTCTCTGATGGGGGAAATCACCCCCTCTGATAGAGGAGAGCAGCCCCCCTGATGGGGGAATTCAGCCCCTCTGATAGAGGAGAGCAGTCCCTCTGATGGGGGAAATCATCCCCTCTGATAGAGGAGAGCAGCCCCTCTGGGGTGATGATCAGAGCAGAGATTAGCAGTCTAGACCTCAGTGATGTAGCAGCAGCAGCAGCATTAGAGATGGCTGGAAGGACATATACTACATATAGGGTTACATACAGGATGACATGGCAGAGAAGCTTCCTCCAGTTGACACCCAGAGTCCTATATCATGATCTTACTGTGACTTTAAGTGCTAGCTCACATGCCTACGCCTGGGACTGGTGCCCTGCTCGTGTCCTCGCATATCTGGCAGCAATTTTGGCCCCGATGATGATCATACAAGCGCCAGTTAAGTATATAAGGCTTGACTAGCTAAGCATTTATCATCCTAGTGTTTCCTTATCCGGGGTCCAGAGGTGGGCTGTGATTGGGCGCCTGGGTCACGTGGCCTGTTAACTTTGCACACTTGACAGGCAGGAGGAGGGTTTAGTGGAGGACAGAAAAACGACAACGCGAGAAAAATTAGTATTTTTTTGTTGCACTTCCACAAATTAATGGCCATGAGTTCGTTTTTGATAAACTCCAACTACATCGAGCCCAAATTCCCACCCTGCGAGGAGTATGGCCAAAACAACTACCTGCACAGCCAGTCTCCCGACTACTACGAGCGGCCGAGGGAAGCAGGCTACGAGGCGCCCGGCGGCGGAGAGGCGGCGCTGTACCCTGGGCCCGGCGCTTACCCGGAGCCCAGCTATGGATACGGCCACATAACTGGCAGCCACGAGGCCGGGGTCGCCCAGGAGGGGCTCCCAGCCAAGCGACACCCCGGCCAGCCCCAGCAGCTCCTCCAGAGCCACGTCCTCAGACAGCCAAGCCAGCACTGCGAGCCTATAGGAGTGTCCAATGACAGCATCCATACTGACAAAAACCCTGCTGCTGCTGTTGCCGGACTGAAATGCAAGGAGCCCGTGGTCTACCCCTGGATGAAGAAGATCCATGTCAACACAGGTAGGTGGGGTGACTGGGCTGCTCTGCTGCTGGCCAAAGAAAGGAAAAGCTCTTCTATTCACTAGCAGCCTGGATCTAGACTGGAGGATTTATTGGAGAAAGTAATCACAGATCTCATAAATGTAATTGCCTTGCTATTGACTCTGGGCCATGAGCCATGGATGCCTTGCCCCCCCCTAATGTGCCACCACCATATTGTATGGCATACCCTTGTTCAGGGCATTGTCAGTAGCCCATACCTCCCAAGTGCCCCCCCTGGTGCCTTTTTGGAACGGAATCCCTCATATTTCTTACTCCTAGGTCTGGTGTATGTATTTGTGCACTTTACTTTTAAAAGTTGTTACATTGCACTTTGCACCTAATCATCTACTTTACAGGGGTAAGAGGGGGGCACTTGTGCCCAATAGTTTTCCTTTCCCCCTCAAGGAGAGTTGAGTGCTATATTATTTTATTTTCTAACTTAGATGGAGCCTGGTTGTGTTTTCTGTCTATTTTCCCAAAATCTTAATGTGGTCTAAACAATGGGGCTTCCAGGTCATCACGATCTGATGGTAATGATTACTTTGAATACAGTTAAAGTCAGAATAGTTTTGTGGCAATGTTCCCCTTAATGTGTTTGGAGAAAAGATCTCATGTGAAACTTTTTGCATTTGTTTTCTGTGGTGCCAGGTCACCCAGTTCTACCATGGCTTTCACCTATTGTTAATGACAAGGGAAGTCAACACCGTTTCCATCCCCTCATATGAGAGTTTGAAGGTATGGTCCAACAAGAGATATTTTTTAATGTTGATCCTTTTGTTATCCGGACAATGGGGCCAGATCATCGTGATCAAATCATTATCTTTATTTATTAGGTGTTCACTTATGAGCCTTGGAAGGTATGGTCCAACAAGAGATTTTTTTTAAATGCTGATCATTCTGTTATCTGGACAGTCGGGCCAGATCATCGTGATCTAATCCTTATCTTTATTTATTAGGTGTCCACTTTATGAGTCTTGGAAGGTATGGTCCAACAAGGGATTTTTTTAATAGTGACATGCCATCGTGATGAAATGAGCACCACGGATGGCTTTCAGTTATTTGAAGATTGCTATAGAAGGCCAACAGTTTTTTTTATTAGGTGCCCATCCCCTTAACCTCATGTTATCTGAACCGTGGTGCTAGACCATCCTGACCAAATCCATAACTTTCAATTATTGCAGATGCCAATGGAAGTCCAAATAGTTTTGTAGCTTGTTTTCCTTCCTCTTACATGAGAGTTGGGAGGTAGAAAGAATGCTGTTTTTCTAATGTTTAACCTTCTGTTATCTGAACAATTATGTCAGGTCTTCCTGATCATATGGCCATATTCCATGTGTTTTAGTTATTTTAGATGGCAATGGAAGACCAAATAGTTGTATATTCTGTGTTTCTTTCCCATTTAGGGTGGCGGGTGGTAAGTAGTTGGATAGTTGGGTATGGTCGATTTCGATCATTGTTTTGATTTGATGTTTTATATGTCTAACCTGATGTTACATTTACAGTGGTGTCAGGTCCCTGTTTATTGATGATATCCCATTCCTTACAGTTAATCCCAATTACACCGGAGGAGAGCCCAAAAGGTCACGAACAGCTTACACCAGACAGCAAGTCTTAGAGCTGGAAAAAGAGTTCCACTTCAACCGCTACCTGACCAGGCGTAGGCGAATAGAGATAGCTCACACCTTGTGTCTCTCTGAACGTCAGGTTAAGATCTGGTTCCAGAACAGGAGGATGAAATGGAAGAAAGACCACAAACTGCCCAACACTAAGATGCGATCAGCCAACTCGTCTTCCACCAGCAGTCAGCAGACCAAAGTACAGCAAGGTCACCATCAGCACACAGATGGGTCAACACCTTCACTACTATAAGTATTGGATTGCTCCATTGGCTAGTGATCATCTGGACCAAATGACCTTAGAAACATAACAAATACAAACAAAGCTGGACCCTGACCAAACCAGGTCAATGGTTCTTCTAACCAATGGATTCCAAGAAGACTTTTTATTGTTCTATTTATGTATTTTACTGTATTCTTACAAAAAACTGTGGGGTATATGTGTATATGAATTATTGCTTATAGTTCTACAATACGTAGCAAACTATTTTATATACAAGATACGTATGCCACAGATAGGATAGAATGTGGTATAAAGGTATGGACCGTCCAATCCATTGTATTACACATATACAAATAGCTGGTGGGTAATTTAAGAAAGCCAGACTTGTTTTTAATGTTTTATTTAATGGCTGGAAGAAATAAATGAGCAGGATTTGTAAATACTGGCGGAAACATTTCTGTAGAGACACAAAATAACAGTGTTCCTGCTTAGATCATTGCTTGAGATCAGTGTGTGTCTGACACTTTCGTTGTTGTTAGCATTGCTCTAGAAGGCCTTTGATCGCCTTGAAGGCGATGGCAGGGTGTTGTTACAGTGTAAGTACTATCTCTTTATATATGTTGTGGATTTTGTGCCGTAGTAGTGTGGTGATAAACTCCTAGAGGCTTCTACGAAAGTGAAAGCTTCTCAATGCATTAAAGCTATGCTCCCTAAAATATACAGCTATGTGCAATCCACCCCTAAGATCCCAGAGAAGCAGGCACAATGGTTGTAGAGCACATAGAACTCTGAATGTATCTGTAGCTGTTCTGGGGTGTGGGGGGGGGGGTGTAAAGGGGTATCATGATGGATCGCCAAAGACATAATCCTTTTTTGGATTGTGCTAAAATTAAGCTATTTCTGTATAAGGACAAGAGACTTATTGCTATGTTGATTTACAGCTATGTCTGAGTGTGGGTGCGTGCGCCTGTATATATGTATGTATGTGTGTGGTGCAGTATATTGTGCTATGTATTATGTGCTATAATGCCATGAAAAAATATATATATATAATATTACACTATGGTTCTATGTGTGTAGTATTTGTGTTGGATTAGTTCTCATAAGCTGAACTACAATGAGGTAATAATAAAGCAAATGGTTGCTTTGTGATGTACTGCAGTAATACCTTATGTGCTTTATTTTCCAACAACTTCTCATTGTAAGATTCTATTTATTATCACATGGTAAGACTGATACTGCTGATTACTACCTTACATATATACTATTGATATATACCATGTATTTAACGGACCCAGAATAAAAATCAAAATGTGATACTCATTTTTATTTACTTACCAGGCCCCCTGAATATCTGGACGTGGAAACCTAAAATCTGTGGGAATGGGAAAACTGATCTGTCCTGGTATGATCTTCCTAGCAAACAATTACAAATGTTTCTTCACAACATGGATCCAGGATAATAAAGGACATGGACTTATTTCGTTTGCTTTTCAAGGTATTTGTTTTCTTTTAAATATATTTTTGTTTCCTGCGTTGATTTTTGTTGTGTTATTGTGTGGCTTTTTCTCTGAGGAAGATATCTATCAGGATGTGAGCATTTTTCTTAGATTTTGCAGTTTGTTATTTGCCCTGTCACATTGTCTGCCCTTTGCTTAGGCAACCAGGGTTCACTCAGAGGACACAGATTCTGGCTTGTTTTTGGTGAGAAAGGGAGAGATGCAAGCTGACCCTCAAACCCTTGACCTTTGGTATTGAATTCCGTGTAAAATGAGCCTCCCCTGTGTGCAAATCTGCATGCTGCTGTTTCTGATTGAATATATATATATATATATATATATATATATATATATATATATATATATATAAACTTTAATGAGCAGAACCGTCTAGTTTTAATCAGTAACTTGCAGGTATTTCCTTAGCCTTCCTTGCAGCTATCCTGATATCTCTTAAGATCACTAGTTGCCCTCTGGTGAGTCTCAGATGCTTTTGGTGAATTCCTTAAATCTCCCCATGTTGAATGTAAAATTGTGTGTAGATTACAGTTGAAATTAGTGATGTTTTATTTGTTTTGTGCTTAGAAATTGGATACCCCAGAAGAGGCAGAAGCAGCAGCTAGCTCTAGGGTAGAGTTTTATTGCCTTGGCTGTGTGATTGGTTTTCATTGAGCTGAATGGCACAGAATGGGACACGGGTTCACTGCATATTATTAATGTGGCAGGATGAAAGGTGGAGAATGCTCCTCATACAATGGAGCCTTGCAGCCAGAAGCTCTTTTCTAATGTATGTGGAAAAAGCCATTTGTAACAAACTAGAATATTCTACCCCAGATGTTCAAGTAGCTTTATATTGTATGTTCAGTAGGTGGCCTCGCGCTCAATAGAGCCAAGCTGGCCATTTGGGTCAATGTAAAATGTAAATATATATATATATATATATATATATATATATATATATATATGTATGTTACTCTTTCACTGTGTGCTCCTAATCGTATATTTTAAAGCAGAAACATGTCAGCTATTTACTTCATTTTACCAACCATGATATAAAATGATCTCAGTTGTCTATAAGAAAGACTGGTCATGTTACTATGGAAAACATGAAATATCTGGCAGAAAATCGGTCTAAACTCTTTGTCTATGGCCAATGCTGATTGATCAAGGTGAGGAATAATGTTCTTACAGTATTCAGGGTAAGCTCTAAGTCCTATGTTAGGGTTTAGGCGAGCAGGCTAATTGGAAAGATATCCCTGAACGTAATCTTTTATGTTTACCTTGCTGTTCCAGAGCTCTTGATTGTGGGTTACTGCATCCTACTTGCTTTTACTTTCTCTTTGCAACTATGTCTTTTGTTTCGGAAATATTGTATCTACATTCTGCCCCTGGTTACCCTCTCACTGTTTCTCTGTTGATTGTCTTTCATTCGTTTCTGTATACCATTGTCTGACATCTCCTTCTACACTTACTTTTCCTCTTTTTCTGTTGTCTTTTTTGTATTTTTTTTGTATTCAATAATATAACATATCCTTCTAGCCTTCTATCTCTCTCTCTGTTTCTGCTGTGTTTTTATTATATTCTGTATATCCTCATATGGCATCTTCTAGTCCTCCCTCTCCTTTTCTCTCCCTCTTTTTCTGTTGTCTTTTTATTTCTTCCTCTATTCCATTATATGACATCTGCTAGCATTTTCCTTTCTTTCTTTTTTCCCAGTTGATTGCATTTCATTCTTTTCTGTGTACCCTTATATGGCATCTCCTTCTAGTCTTCTTTCTTTCTCTCTTTTCTTCAGTTGCATTTTCTATTATTTGTGTACCCCATATGATATTTGTTTTCAGTATTTTTGCCTTTCATTCTTTCCGTATACCCTGATATGTCATCTTCTAGCCTTTTACTTGTTCTCTCTCTTTTTCAGTTAATTGTTACTATTTTCTGCACACCTTTATATGACATCCTTTCTAACCTTGTCTCACCCTCTCTATTTCTCTTTTCCAGCTGTTTGTCTTTCATTCTTTCCTTATAGGACATAATCTAGACTTCTCTCTTTTTTTGTTGATAGTATTGCATTATTTTCTATATAACCATATCTGTCCTCTTTAAGCCTTTTTTTTCTCTTTTTGGTTGTCTTGATTCCTTTCCTTACACCCTTATATGAGCTTTTGCTTCTAGCCTTCTCTCTTTCACACAATGCATCTGACCATACAGTGGAATTTGACCAGCTGCCTCTGTTTTTAACAACAGATGTGTGATAGCTTTATCTGCTTAGTTTAATCTAACTGGAGAACCTTTACTTTGTAGTAGAGTGGCCTCATTTATTTATTTCATATTTCCATCTCTTCATTGTCTGGTGTTGCGCCCCCATTAGGCTTACAATATACTGCAGGATTTGGAATCAGTTACCTGCCAGAAAGCTACCACAGTCTAGTTTTTAAGAATAATTCCAGGGCTGATCTATATTTAAGTCATGGCTTAGTTTAACCTGATTTAAATATATGACTGTATCTAGTCTTACATTTTATTTTCCACTTTCCCTGTGTTCAGATATATTTTGTTAGCCTGCTTTTTATGCAGCCTGTCTGCCTCCTCTCTATAGCTAGCATTTATTATTCACTCCAAATCCTACCACCGCCCTCCATATACACTTTCTAATTCCCTGAATATCTTGAACAAAGCGCTGGTGCTGAATGGGCCCTGCAGGTAAAACATAAAATATTAATGTGTCCCCACCCTTTGCTGTAGATCCTTTCACAAGCAGAAAACAGGTATGTAATCAATGCCAGTCAGACAGCCCACACCGTTTAAAGCACTTAAAACCATCCTTCCTCTCACATTACAGTTTTACACTGAGGTCTGTGCTAGGCTTATTTGATCTGTATTACTGCCAATCAGCTACCCAGTTCATCAGTCAACTTGGGTTATTGCTACCCACCTTCAAGTTACATCAAAACGTGTGTGTGTGTGTGTGTGTGTGTGTGTGTGTGTGTGTGTGTCGTGTGTGTGTTTAAGGCCTAATTTGTTTTACCTTTCTTAACATGGTAAGTGGGTCATATAGGTGGTTTATTTATTTAGTACCTGTAGTTCTGCAAGATTTTTTATTAGTGAGTAAGCTGTGTTTCCCATTCTGTGGTCTGGTTGTCTAATGCAGAGATCAGTGGGACTGAGAGCTCTAATCTCCATTCTGTGGCTGTCGTGTAAATTCTATAAATGTGGATAATAAACTATTGAGTGCTTTCGTTAAACGTTTAATACCATATGATAGGGTTCTAATCCTTCTGGTATAATCAGAATAGGTGAAAGGAATTGTAGGCCAGCTGTATTTATAATGCTTGGATAAATAGGCAGGGCAGCTTGTGCTGGAAACATATGCTGGAAGGGCATGCTTTGACTTTTATTGCCTAGACCTGAGAAAACCTTCCTTAGAACATGCCAGTGTTAGACGTGTGCTATGGTACATGGTATGCTGGATAGAGCAGGGCTTGTAGGTGTTGTCTGCTGGCATGTACTGCACTCCTGCCTCTCTTCATGTGCTCAACTACATAATTCAGATAGTCAGAGATCTTGTGCAATGATTAGTCTGCATCTTGAAATGAAATCAGCCTCAGCCCAGTTATCACAGGCAGCCAGGGAAGGCGAGGAGAGCATTGCCAAGAACAAAGAGGTCACTTATCATTAAGCTTAAGATCTGCCTAATGAATGCTCAGTTATAGGTGTTGCCAGGTTGCAAGGAGTTCTTCTTTGAGGAGGTTGTGCTTTCTGGAATATTCCAGGGACACAGTACACCTTCTTCGTTCATACAAGGAGTTATCATGACTGGTTCGTGCAAAATAAGGGAAGATTTTTCCTAGTTTAATGAGTGACCCAAAATCAGCTGCTCAGTGGCAACCTGTGATATAACTTTGGCTTACCAGCGTTTTCCACCAGTGTTTTCATGTAATGTGTCTTCAGTGCCCTCCCAGTGCATCACAGAGTATTTGCAAAGTCAGGGGACCTACTTTTCAGGATTATAAGGGCAGATTAATAAAACGAATGTGTCGTCCTGTGTGACTGGCAAGGTAAAAACGCATTAAAACGCGTTGTGCTTGCATTTGTAAGCGTTGCTGAGGATGGCGTTTTGCCCAACGGCCAGGAACAGAACGACTGTAGTGCAAATACTGATGAATAGGGGCATTGCTTAGGCATATATAGGAATCGTTTCATTCGTTAGTCCCTCTAAATTGAGCAGAAAAGTTTTGGCTGGTCACATGCAGGAAATATTTTAATCAGCTATTCCATTTTAATTGACACTTATGTTTGTTTTCAGTTGGAGCTGATAACATTGACTGGCCATATATAGAAAGATTTTGATTAGCTTTAAATCCTTTAAATTTATCATAGGGGAATTGCCTTGCCACATATGGAAATATTTTAACTGGCTAGTCCCTTTCAATTGACTGACCAATCACAGGAATATTTCAATTGGCTAGTCAAATTTAGATTACAAGTTTAGCTTTGACTGGCCACATATAGAAGGATTCCATTGGCTAGGCCCTTTATCTGGCCATATCGACCCTGGCTGGCCATATACTGAGAGCGTTTAATTGGCTAGTTACTTTAAATTTAGCAAAGGGGATTTAGCTTACTACATTTGGAAAGATTGAATAGTCTATTCTGTTTGGCTGACCACACACAACAATATTTGAATTGGCAAGTGCCTTTCAGTTGAGCAAAAAGGCAATTGATTGCCATATACAAAAATATTTAAATCCTCTAGTACATTTTAATTGACCAGAATGCCCTTGGCTGGCCACTTGCAATTCTTTTTATTGGCTAGTCACTTTCAATTGGCACAGAAAGATTTTAGTTGCTTAAGCACTTTTAATTTACTGACCCTACATATAACTATTTTATTTGGCTGGTCTATGTCAATGGGCTAGATTGGCCTTGGTTGATTATTATTATTATTATTATTATTATTATTATTATTATTATTATTATCAAGCACCATAATCTGTAATGTTATACATGTGAGAAAGAGTTTTATTGGCTAGTCCATTTTGACTAACCAGGTGGACCCTGGCTGAAATATGTTAATCAGCTACTTGCTTTTGATTGACCAGAGGGGCCTTGCTGGCTACATACATGATATTGTTACTGTATATACAGGTCTGGGGCAGAAATTGGTTGACTTCACCTTTTGAATGCAGATGGTGCATGGTCACATCTCAGGAGCAGGATTAGGAGTCTGATTAGCAATGGGGAAGCATTCAGCAGTGGAGGAGGTATGCCCACGATTCATTAGTCTTTGGGATTTATGGATGAAATTACACCGCCTCTATGGATAGCACTTAGAGAATAATGATCGTGGCTATGCAATTAAATGACTTATATTTCTATTATCGAATAATGAATGTATTTTTCATCCTGCATATGACTGGCAACTGTCAGCAGCCCCCTCGCCTTTTCCAGAGCTGTGCACAGACAATGTGTTCGTCTGTAACCACAGCCATGGAAAAATAAAGGGTCATACTATTGGGGTTTGTACAAATCTATCCCTGCTAACATTAGACTGGTCTGGCAGATAACCCTAATAAGTCTTTAGCAATATCAGCATATACTGTGTAGATTCCGTTGTTGGGCATCCACTAGTGTTTATTAAAATCAATATTTGAACGAACCTTTAGTTTAACAATAGATCAATTGTACAATCACATGATCTCTATTAGCACGGGCTGCTGTGGCTGTTTTTTAGTGATTGTAACAAAAATATGGCTAATTGCAGCAAAATGATATCATGATTGATGGTCACTAAATTGGCTATTTCCTTTAACAGCAAGAACATCTCAAGCCATTTTGGGGTCAAAGAGTTGATTCTGCCCACTTACTTTGCAATATGATCTGTGAAATCTCCACACACTAGTAAAAACACTGACCAATAAAGATTTGTAAAATAATATAACAAATTGTGCAGATCAGATTGTATAGTGTAGTGTGTGGCCCTCAAAAGCTCTATGTAGGAAGGTAGCTAGGTGGAAAAACATATTGAATGACTGTTAGATTGATAAATACACAGACAGACGATTGTACACACACACACACACACACACACACACACACACACACACACACACACCAAACTAAGATGTGTCATGTTTGTGTGACATTGGGCAGACCAAACTGCTGCACTAAATAGCAGAGAAATCCGAAATTGTGTGACATACACACAGACTCACACTATCTATCTATCTATCTATCTATCTATCTAACTATCTATCTATCTATCTATCTATCTATCTATCTATCTATCTATCAATCTATATGTGACCATCTTTTAATCTACTTTTGCATGTGTGTATAACTAATATGTAAGCATTTGCATAATCCGGATATGTATCGATATGTGTGTATCTGTATATCTGGATACTTATTTATCTACCTAACTACTTATTTCTATTTTCCTCTGCTTCTCCTGCAGACCTTAAACTAGAGAGTGAAAGCAAAGCACTGGACTTTTTAAACCTTTCTTTCTTTCTTTTTTCTTTCCTTCCACCTCACTACCTTTCTTGCTCTTTTCGTACTTCCCTCCTTTCTTTCTTCCCTTCCATCTTTGCTTCTATCTTTCTTTTCTTTCCATCTCACTTCCTAATTCTCTTTCTTTCTCATTCCATTTCTTTCCTCCCACCTTTCCCTCTTACTGCCCTTCTTCCCTTTCCTTTTCTTTCACTTAATCTTGCCCCCTTTCCTTTTTTTATGTCTTCTTCCTTATCCCTTTAATTTCTTCCTTTATTTGTTCCCACCTCCCTTCTGTCTATCTTTTTCCCTTTTTCCTCGCGTCCTATGTGTCTTTCTTGCTTGCTCCCATTCTTTCTTTCTTTACTCATCATTATGCTTTCCCACTGTGTCTGCCGCCAATCTTCCTTCCCTCTTTTCTTCCTTTCTATCTTTCTTTGTTTCCTGCCTTCCATCTTTTTTCCGTCTCCCTTCACTTCTTATGTTTCCCTCTTGTTTGTCCCCATTCTTGATTCTCTCATCATTATGCTTTCCTATAGATGGTGCGTGCTTTAGTCCTGATTATTTCCTTGCATATTTATCATAAGCAACAACAAAACATTTTTACAGATCAGTCTGCATCGCTGCCTACTTTTTTGTTTATATAACTACCATTCTTTTTGCCCTCCCCCGCTTCTCTCTTCAATATTAACATCATTTTAACACACAAGTACCAGACGCACCCACAAGGGTGACCCTGATAAATATTTCCTAATCCTTCAAAATAGCCACTATCCATCCTCAATAAACACCCGATCTATGCAGGTAACTTCAGACATAGTGATATTAATGTAGATACAGAACATGCCAAGAATTCCAAGTAATTTTCAGGCTGACAGTCACATAGAAAGTTCACAAGCTGTTTGGGGCAGATGTGTATTTTTGCCCATCCTGGGAGACTTACTATTTGCATGTTGCTACTTTGTTTGGGAGACCAGTTGCACTGAGGGTGAGCCCATTTGACTACCTTCAGTCGGGTTCCCTTGCCCAGGCACAAGCAGTGTTTTGCATAGTCCCTGTGACAAGGTGCCTATCTACCCAAATGCGCTGATGTCTTTCCCTAATGATATTTAAAGCAGTAATAAAACAGCCTTCACACACAGCAGAATTACACCCTTTAAGCACTGCCGCTGACAAGTTTATTGATTTTCTTTGTTCACACCTGCCAGTAAGCATGAGAGCTATAAATTGAAGGAGGTCGGCTAGCAATCCAAAAGTTTCAACTGCTCCCCCGGCTTAATTCTGGGAAAAACTGAGTATTCTACTAGCTATGAGGGTGGGTGAGATTTACTATTCTTCTTCTGTGTGAATCTCTTGTAAGAAATAAATAGGTAGATATTGAGGCCTCGAAGCAAGAAACCTTCCTTAAAATATATCTAATAGGGGCTATATTGACACTTTATTTTAGTCTAAGGCATGAGATAAATTAAGGTGGTTTAAGAGAGTAAGAAAGGCATGGTTAACTTTACCAGATCATTCCCAATTTAAAGTAAAGCTTATTGTTATTTACCTCGCTGGGTCTTCTTGTCTGTCCAGATTGAAATATTTAGCTGTTAATTAGCAAATTATAAGTGCTTTCAAATATTTAGAAACTCTCCCTCAAAATCACACCCCATGTTATCTCATGTAAATAAAGACATTGATTCTGTAATGTACCCCATGAAAATAAGTGCCATTTATTTCATCCCAGTCATGAGATAAAATAAGGTATGATTCAAAGAAGAGAGACCAATACAGTGCTATTTCTTTATTAACACTTAAAACCTTTACTTTCAGACAGTAAACCCAATGGCGTTGATGTTGAAATAAATTGTCACATTGCTGCAGGTAAAGCGATAGGTGCAAATCATGCTATAAATTCCCCTCTTAACCGAATTACACCTTGTTCCCTGTTTTGAAATATAGCAGGAAAATGTTTAATGAGATAATGTAAGGCAAATTTACTGAATCAATACCAAAATCAGGAGATATTAAAGGAAGGTTTGTTGAATGAGCTCCAGAAATGGTATACCGACGAAAAAAACACCACTTAGTAAATCATGATATCTGTGTAAGTTGCTCAGCCACTGGATGATGCACTTTTGGATTGAGGTCACCACTTCTATCCAAGTACCCAGGTTTAATTCTAAATATAAACATATGACCAACTCTACACACCAAATATTCAAAAAGCCAAGCTGCTGGAAAGTGTTCAAGGAACAGCAAAGCACATCAGGCTCACGACCATAAGCCTCTCCCATTATCCCAGCCCTGGCAGGACTTCACCCCATAAAGAGACCATTGTGTGTCTGGCGTTGCCAACCTCGTGCTCAATAGGGCCGTGCAGATTTACACCCTGGTGTGGCTGTAACCAGCACGAGATGACATAAATTAGAGTACAGATGGAGTGCTAATGTTGCAATCATCCTAGATCTGCACATAAGCAACAAACAGTGTAGACTGCACACCACCCACATGCAATCAAGTCAGCAAGTCCTGATCTCTGAGGGTCACCAGAGGAAATAGGCAGAAATTCCCTAAAGTCAGCAGAATTGATCCACTGAACAGCCCAGGCTTCCATTCATCATCAGCTTGGTTCCAGTAAAGCCTGCTTCCATGGTAGATTCCTGAAAGACACAGAGATGTGAACTTGGTGTACATTTCACAAATAGTGAAGCCATCACCAAGTTGTTCAGGAGGATTGTCTTTCAAGTCCCATCCAGTTCTAAAGTGTTTCCAGCGTACTCCAGTCCAGGGGAGAAGACTTACTTTGCCGCTTAGCTTCTCAACAACTGCCCAATTATCCATTAATGTCTCTCCCCCCTTTCTGCTTAGAGGCCTTTTTGTTCAGTGTCCCTTTTCTCTACCGAGATATTCATTAACTAGCTGGAAAATGACAAGCCTTGGCCAGAAAATCAGTTTTATTCGCTCGCATGAAGGCAGCTTGTGTCCTGGAGAGAAGTTCTCATGAAAGGTGTCACCATGTGGCATGATCTTATTTCGTGAAAAGGATTGTTCAGAGACCCCTGGTCACAGCCCCCCCCCCCCCAATAAGCTTGTATGTGTTTGGATTTATGTGCATTAAGCTATCTAAGTGTGTGTTTAAATAGATACAAATATACAAATCTATCTATCTATCTATCTATCTATCTATCTATCTATCTATCTATCTCACTCCCTCTCTAATTACCTATCCGTCCATCCATCTATCTCACTTTCTCCCTCCAACATCTATCTATCTATCTATCTATCTATCTATCTATCTATCTATCTATCTATCTATCTATCTTTGCACACCCAGATTCGTTTGGGATAGCAACTCAGTCTTGCAACTAGGTCTAACTGAAGCTTTTCAAGCACCCTGTAATTTAGAGCTTAGGTAACTCCTCACATAGGAAATGAGCAGGCACTACACAGAGGGGTCTGTAAAGACCCAGAACATTTTCGTCCATGTCATTGCCCTCCTACATACATGAAGCACAAGCAAAAAACTCTCCTGGAAGGAAAGAGGGGTTTTGCCTTTGTCAGGTAATTAAAGGCCTTTTAGCTTCTACTGTGGGACATGTGTCATGTGTGGGAGTAAGCAACCCTTCCTCAATGGGACTCTCTAATGGCTCATATGTGCTGAGCTTAGTAATCAGTCAACAAGGCTTCCACCTCATGGACTGACTTCTTGTGAGTGTTCTCTGCGTAAGTTGTCTTCAATACCTATTGTACTAACCTGTGGAAGTATGAGTCAACAGCTCAGTGATGGATAGAGCATTACTTTCTGGGCAGAATGGGGAAATGGCAGTAGGGAAACCTTGATAGGTTGTGTTAATGGCTTGTTTTAGGGATATGGTGAATGGTGGACCTTCAGGATTCCCTGTTAGAAGTATAAGGGTTTAATTGGAGGTATAACCACGTGAGCACGATAGGAGACGATATTGTGGCATTTGAAGCTGAGATCCAGCCAAGCTTCTGTTGAGATTCCGCCTTTCCAGTATCTATTGGAGAGCAAGTGCTTCCTTACCACCTCCAGCAAAGACAGGCTCTCTGTATGGTACCAACCCGGATCTCACCATCGAGGAGACCTCACTGGGAGGTCGAGAGGACTAGATAATGTCTTAGAAAGGATGGCTGGTATTTTCAGGTATAGCCATGAATTGTTCATTATTGCGTGAGTTATTGCCTTCAATGGAAAGGTTAGTAGAAACAAGGCTGATGGGCTGAGGAAGGATCTAACTCCCATTTCTGCCTCTTAAGAGTGTTTCGTCCCGGTTCTCTTTACTCTAGTGGAGTAATATTAGTAATATTAGGAATAACGACTGCAATAATAAGCTTTTCTTATCCCTCTGTTGGTAAATAATGCCAAATATGAGGCGCGCTGACATGCTCATGGTGTTATTATTAAGTCTACTTTAGTTTTGCTCTGTTCCTGTTTGTTGTTCATTTTAGATTGCAGCGGGCAGCCATCAGATAAGGAACATTAAATCAAAATCAAATGCTCTTTATCCTGCCAAAAGCATTTCAGCCCAGATCATAAAAATGAGCTGGATGGCGTATTGCTGTGCGGTCAGGGCGCATTATTTTACCTGGATTGTTTCTGTTCTCTTTTGCACAATGTGAAGCACCTTATGTTTATCTCTTTACATTGAGGCAAACTATAGGTCTAGTGTTATGTAAATGCCCCAACAGCAAATAAATCGTAGATAACCTATCTTAATACTTGAAAATGCCTTTACAATTGGAGAGGCCACCTAACACTATCAGGTCAAAGCTGAAGTGTTTTTTTTGTATCCTATAGATATGATTATTGCCGCGTTAGTGTGCCCAAAGCTGTACAGCAATCCATAGGCAGAGGGGGGGATTCAGTCCATGCACTAATGAGTGGCGCTTGAGGAAAGGTCACAGTGCTGAGATTTGATTTATGGAGCTGGAGAATTGGGCCAGTGGAGCCTGAGAAGATGATAGACCAAAATGCTTTACAATTAGACCTCGCAGAAGGTGGCCACATATGGCTGTGTATGTGTTTGTTTACTGATCTGGTCACAAATAAGTGTGGGGCTTATGTATAGATACCAAAATGGGTGTGTATATATATATATATATATATATATATTTATTTATACACGTATATACGCAATAGACTGGTTGAGTGATAACCACAATATGTTCTAACATTTTTTATTTAATATCGCCATTTACTTAAAGAACAGCTGTTGGATACTAGTCAAGCATATACGGGTAAATATAAAGATATATTTATTTAAACAAAAACAGAGCAATAACAACCTTAAATTAAATGTATAATTCTGGAGCTCTTGTTTTTGGGGAGGGTTATTTTCAATTTTTATTAACCAGTTTAAACGCAATGTGGCGTTTTGACCTATTTTAGTGTTACATATATATTTTATCATAATATATATATCAGCAGTTTCCAACGGCATAGTACAACGTCAGTTCCAATGTATAGCGTAGTCATAAGCCAAGTTATGGAGAGACCTATGTAAGGTGGTATAAAGTGATTGAAGTGACCGAAAATCCCTTTATTGTTTACCATGTATAGGATGTTTCATGTATAAACATGGCATTAAATTCCGACCAAAATGTACTGAAACGTTTTAGAAGATGAATCCTAGAGTATACAATCTGGTGTTCTTTTGGTGTGTGTGTGGCTATTAGAATGCATGCCTAATGTAAAATGAGGAGGGACAAAGAAATTAAATATTAATACAATAAATACAGAACATACACCAAAGAAAAGAAGGAAATCGAGTCCTGCTATGTATGGTACATTTTCACATCCCAGCCATTTTTGCTCACATTGATATTTAATATATGGTAATTGAGGGAGATTGACCCAGTTAGTGAGCAATAGCTAGGCAATATCCTGGTGCATTTTAGCATCGACCATGGCTACCCCCATGGATTTCCGAGCTGCAGCTCTGTGAGTAATTTTTATTATTTTTTTTACCTAGCTGCAGTCCTGTAGCAGTTGCATAAATATTCAATCAAGTCAAGCGCTTTTAGCAGTAAGGATTTTATTGTGCACATAATGTTTTACAGGCATCCGTTCAATTAAAACAATATATAGCAGCACTAGACAGAGAGAGTTCAGGGAAAGATCCCATCAATCTCTCTAAAATCTAGAAGTCAGAGTATAATCAAGCATCACTTTATGCAGCATTAATACACCCTGGATATATTGTAGCACAGGGGTGTCTGATTTACAACACAAGGGTACACACAAAACACACACACAGTACCTGATAAAGACGCTGCGGTTAAGATAAGCATCTCCCTGCCAGGGACTCACACACAAAAAAAAATCATAATATTAATAATGATAGAATTTATTCCTTCGCCATTCCACCTCGTGTTGTGTGTAAATATGTTTTAGCTGAATGCGTGCTCTTTTTTTCTCTTGCTCCAATCTGGAAGGCATTACAAGGTGTAGGATGTCCAACCATCAGCTTTGGAAGGCTCTAGTGTTATCCCCAGCAGCGGTAATGAAATAAAAGAAAGTCAGATCAGCAATTTTACCAAGTAGTGGGGTGAATGATTGACCAAAGTGGGCTTTCATCAAATACAACACGCAGTACTGGCTTAAATGAAAATGCCTAATCGTGGATTTCTGGCTGCCTTCTCCTCCTACGCGGCTTGACTCGCTCCTTTCAAGTGGTGCCATTGCTATGTGCGGCAAGGAGCAAGTGTTTCTAGCTTTTAATGTCCCGTTTACAGCCTTTCCGTATAGTGCAATAAATCTTATCCCAGCCAGCTATGACACCGCCATTGGTATGCATAGGAGGCCACCCGGCCCTACAGCCCTTTATGTTTCTGCCTCACTCCCCCTATATCACTTTATTCCCTTACAATTCAATATTCGGATTCTATTTTAGCACCTGGTTTGAGGGGTAAAGCCTAACCTCATTGTGCCTATTAATATGCCTGAGCTTGCTAAGCCCCTGAAAAATAATAGCGCTTCTATAGACAGAAACAGTAATCGTAAAAGGGATCCTATTGCCTTTTAGTGTCCAACCCCATCAAGAAAATCATAGAGGTCGTTATTCGTTTACCACAAAGCCCCACGATTCCTGGAAATGAAAATAATCTGATATTTCCCTATCCATTGTAATAAGTCGCACAATGTAGAATAGTAAACAAGTGTGCATATATATATATATATATTGAACACCACTCTCTTCCTATGATTTAATTTAGTATATTGTAGAACTAAAAGATCAATCTCATACCAACTGTAATCATTATTATTTTTTTATTATTATGATCAAATATAGGGTCACCACACAGCAAACGCAGATAGTGCAGATAGATTCATAAAGGAATTATACACCATACCCCTGTGAAGGTTCTCAAACAAGCCAGTTGGACTTGATGTTTAAATAAATCAGCAAGTCCAAACGCCTTGATTTATTCCTACAGCGTCTCTGTGAAGGTCCCCATTCATCCAGGTCATAATATATAGAAATAAATCAAGGCATGTTTTATTTAAACATCAAGTCCAACTGGCTTGCTTTAGTCCTACGGATATTTCATGACCTGGATAAATGAGAACCTTCACAAACAGTAAGCCCATCTGCCTTGATCTATTCCTCACAATACCTCTATGAAGGTTCTCATGCATCCAGGTCATGATACATCTGTAGGAATAAATCAGGGTAATTCGAGGTTCCGTTTAAATAAAACAGCCAGTCCAGTTGCCTCGGTTTATTCCTACACATACAATTTACAACCTATCTTTTATGGGTGAGACATAAGCAACATTAGTGGAAAGTCACAAAATGGCTAAAATGAGTGAATTAAAATGAAAGAGCCCCCATAGCCATTTAAAACAGACCTTTAAGTCGCAGGCTGGCTTCATTAGCATAATTTTCCAGAAAGCCAAGGCGACGCCTCCTTTCACAGGGTCTTGGACCCTCCTCCCTCCATTTTTTTCCCGTGTTATTTTATTTTTCTTTCCATGTCTACCCCATCTCCCTAAATGTCTTTCTCCTTTTTTTCCCTTCTCCCCCCACACACATCCCTGTTCCCAGATGAATATTCTCCCTGGAATCCAGCATCATTCAGCAGGCAATATTTGTAAGAAACATACCCTTCTCGTGTCTGTGGAACTACACTTGGAAAGCCCTGAGAGTTGATAGCTCTTATCTCGGTGACCGGGGTCGCCCATATGTAACCTTAGGGGTTGTCCAGTTTTTTGGCAGACATTTCTTGTTCAGATTTCCTGAGCTGTTCTCATGCTGAGGTCGTGTTGTGCCTGGTGCTTGTAAGTGATAGAGCTGCTGGACTGCTGCTGGTGTCCTTGCCCCCACCACCACCACCACCATCTTCAAGCCCAGGAATTAGTCAGGGTGGGGGCCCAGATCTGCTGGTTCTGGAGCCGGCCTGGAGGACAGTCTGTTGTGTTCCGCGTCAGTCGTCAGAATCCAAGGTAAGACGGCCAGAAATCCTCTATCACTTCTGAATGGTTGGAGTTTATGTCCCAGTGATTTATGACCAGAGTCTTAAATCTCGGTTCAAGAAGAGTTCACAGGCTCAAGCTTCCTTTCAAGAAATGACTGATACGCAGGGCTTGCTAATACAGCCTGTTTTCTCGTCTCCACACAGCTTCTCTCCTATCTGTCCATTCAATCTCAGACATTACTTATTATTTTTTTTTCTGCCTTTTCCCCCCTCACTAACTTCAATTCTCATACTTTCTTAGTAAGAACATGGTTGCCCTTAGAATAGCATTGCTTTTTTTTCGTACTACTGGGCATCTATCTATTTATAAGTATATATTGCAAATTTTGTCCCCTGTTTGAAACATTTAGTTGTATTTACTTATCTTTACCATTCCTTTTCTTTCTGCCTTTATTTGTTTTCTTTAAATCTCAAAGTAATAACTATACATAAATCTAGTTCTCACTTAGCTGATTTTTTTTTAACTCCAGTTCTTTTATCTTTGTACACCAGTTATTGGATTAATTGTAAGTATTTTTTTCTGAAGTATATAGGGCCATACATTTCCGAGGAAACACGTGAGATCCATAACAGGCAAATAACGTAGAATGACATAAGTAACATAAGAAATAAGTAGAAGGAACAGCAAACACATGACATAAATAACATAGGAAGAAAGTAGAATGAACAGCAAACACATTAGATAAATAACATAAGAAAGTAGACTGAGTAGCAAACACCTTTGATAAATAACATAATAAGAAAGTAGAATGAGCAGCAAACACATTAGGAAAATAGCATAAGAAAGTAGAACAAGCAGAAAACACATTAGGTAAAAAAAAAACAACGTAGAATAGGCAGAAACATGTGATATAAATAATAAAAAATAAAATATACAATGTACATCTAAATAATAGTCTGCTGGATACAAAAATAATAAGAGCCTTTCCCAGGAAGCGTAACATTTATAGCTAAAATGAGTAAAAGCAATGGCTAGGGAGCAGGTTGTACAAATGAAACAGTATTAACAGCCTCGGCATGTAATTCACATTGTTTTACCTATATCATGTCTAACCTGCTTGCATATACATGTTATTGTATTTAATATATTTTACAGTAGTTATTGATTTATATTTCACCACGATTCTCCCGCGGGGCATTATGGGTAGTGCAAAGTGTGTAAATATATCAACATAAAATAGAAAGGACTTAAAAGGTATAGCAATAGTCCCATGACACACTTGAAATATCCCTGTCTATAGGAGCTTATACCCCAAAACAATATTGGTTAGAAAGGAGGTCAGGAAATATGTGCCCAATAAAGTATTTTACTGGCTCTGAAAGGCATAGCAGATTCATGTCTAGTCAGGTAAATGAATGCAAAGCTTTGATTTAAATACAGAGAATGGTTACAAAATAATAAAATAATAGTTGAAAAGAAACACACAAAAACGTCTTGAAGAGGCAGCGGGTTTGCTGGGCCTATTAATGATTTACAAGAGCTAACTGCTTCATCCGTCTGTTAGCCATTAGATAGACGGTAACTAACAACAAAATCGTGTGTGTGTGTGTGTGTGTGTGTGTGTGTGTGTGTGTGTGTGTGTATGTATATATATATATATATATATATATATATATGTGTGTATGTATGTATGTATATATGTGTATGTGTGTGTATGTAATATATATATATATATATATATATATATATATATATATATATATTTAAAGAGAGAGAGAGAGATTTTTTATATTATTTTTTTCAATGTCTTATGTTTGTACATGTGTTGCCTTTGAACACTGTGATAAAAAAAGAAGTGCCTCAGAAATGTAGCTTTCTATATTTCCTTAAAATTCTTGCTGTTTGCCTTCTCCGGGCATTTTGAACGCTGCGCCTTTGTCTTGCGGCTAAAGTTTAAATAGTTATTCGAAGATAGGTAAACATGACGATTGAACAAAAGCTAGACAGGATCCTCGAAGTATTTTATGGGCTTGTGTTTCCATCATCTACTCTCTCGCTAGCCAAATGACCCCCATACATCAAGTGGCAGAGCAGTTGCAGAGACAGAGCCTATTATGGTGAGGGGCTGCCCAGAAAGTTCATGCCGTGGTCATGGAGATGAACGCTGCTGGTCTTTCTGGTTCCTGGTGCTTTTTGCAGATCCATCATGTTGTAACAGGTAGGGCTTGTGTACATTTCACAACGACAAATCTCCAAACAAGGCCTCTGCCTTTTTTTCTGAAAAGTAACTTATGAATCTATGAAGCATTGTGTTTTCTTTCATGCATCCACCATATGTGCAGTGCTGAATATGGAACACATGCCCTGGATGTAGAGTTGTTACTTTGTTTTCTTTACACATTATAAATCACCGGTCTATCCCTTATGGAGGCTGCTGGGCTCATCATTTGGCTGAAATAGCTGAAAAATTCACAGCCTGATATATATATATATATTTTTTTATTTCTGGTATAAAATGTATCAAAACTCACAACAGCTTTTACAGTGTGTGTGTGTGTGTGTGTGTGTGTGTGTGTGTGTGTGTGTGTGTGTGTTCTTTGCAGGATGGGCTCTGAATGCCGCTCTGAAGGCCTGTGTGTTTGGGAAGCTGTATCTACAAGTTGATAAATGATTGTTTACTGAGTCAATAGTGTGCCCTGAGTGTACAATAACGTGTGATATACAATAAGCACCAGGAGCTGGGTCTATCCTTTCAACATGATATTTATCAGATCTGCATGTGTGCTTTTCAGGCTCAAAATGTGCCTGTGTGCACCCAAGTTGTGTGTCTAGATGATTATTTATTACTGCGATTAAAGATAAAAGGCAGAGTTCATGTACCTATAATGGGAATGTGTGTGTATATATATGTACTACCTGAAATTGAATATATATATATATATATATATATATATATATATATATATATATATATATATTCCCCAGCTTGACCTAAGTAGTTATTTGGAAGCATTGAAAGTTTTAATATAGCACACTGGTCCAGCTAATTATATGAAGGACTGTGAGATCTCTATATATATATAACGCATTTCTAAAACTGATATACATATAAATATATATAAATCATCAGCTTGACTGGATGTGGCACAGATGCCGTTGAAAAGCATTGCAAATTTAAATTAAGCACATAGCTCATTATATGAAGGACTTCTAAGTCCCTCACTCTTCTCCCTCCCCCTCTTTCTCTTTCTATATATATAAATAAATAGAAGTGCTCTATCCATGATAAATAACTGTAGTAAATTTATATATATATATATATATATATATATATATATATATATATATATATATATATATATATATGATATAGTTAAGTCACTTTCAGTTATTTTTTTATAATTAAAGAATTAAAGGGGCACTATTGCGACAGTGTGTAATGTTAAAAATCCATAAAAACATGTTGGCTAATGAGAGGAGGTGTCAGTTATACCCCTGAACTGAATACAACTACCACCAAGGTTGTGGTTTATTCTCTCATGGAAGGAATAAAATCCAGGGGTGACAGGTTTAGTCCCCTCCCCCGCCATACAGGTAATTTATAAGGATTTTTATCGTTGGGCCATTTTTCGCAGTAGTGCTGCTTTAAGTGATCACATCATGTATTAAACTGGATTAATTATTATATCATAAGACAATTTGCGTTCCACCTTGTTATTAAATATGTTGTGTACCCCATTTTTCAAATGAGATTTTAATATTAAAGTAAAAATCAAACACTGAAGAAGTCATTGGGTGGGTCACTAAATCATAGCATTGTGTTTGCTTCCCTTAATAAGCAGCATGTGTACCTAACCGAGAGGTGTGACTTGGAAAAAAGAAAAAAAGAACCATAGATATGATTGAGAAGTCAGGTTATTAGCACTTTGGTATAGCTAATAGATTTTAATTAAGGAGCAATCTGATGAATAAGCAGATAGTAGAGTGTGGGTTGACCTGTATCTGCATGAAACATACAATATATGTCGGTCAGTGTATGGGCCTGTTACACAAATGCACGTATATAGTTTTAATCTTAGGGAGAGTGTGAATGTTGTGTACTTGAAACATACAATATATGTCGGTCAGTGTATGGGCATGTTACACAATAACACATATATAGATGTAATCCTACGGAGAGTGTGGTTGTTGTATACTTGCAGATTATATACACAAAAACAAATGTTGGCTTTTGGTCCTGCTAGCCAGATTGTCCCCAGGTTATCTGTGTGTGTGAATGACAGGGGTTTGTGATGAGCCTGGTGTCTGTGGGTGCTGATGGGTGGCTGCCTGGGTGGTGGGGAGAGGTGAGTAGCAGTCCAGGCTCTGATGTAGTTATTTAAAGCGCATTTAAGTGTAATTTCTGGGCAAATGGGAATTAGTGGCAGCAGGCGAGCAGGCCTATCATCTCCATACACACTCCTCAATATTGCTGAGCACTTTTTCCTTTCTGGCTTTCATGTCACTTAGCCATTGTAAGTAAGATGGATCTCTCCTATTTCTTCACTGTAGCTTTGCTTCTTCCCCACCACAGGTCCAAGCGGGGCGGCCATTGGACGAGCAGCGCCACGTGACCCAGGGGTGCCAATGTTATTCTTTACGGGTGTCAAGACCCTGTCAGTTTGTGAAATAAATATTGGGAAACAACGAAATGCAAAAAGCGACCTACTACGACAGCTCTGCGATCTATGGCGGATACCCCTACCAAGGAGCCAATGGTTTCCCTTACAGCTCCAGCCAGCAGCAGCAGCATGGGCAGCCTACTTACCCGGCCCCTGCCTCCTCACTGCTGGAGGGCGACTACCACCGGCCCGCCTGCTCCCTGCAGTCACCCGGGGGCGGCCCGGCTCCCCATCACAAAGCCACTGACATCAGCGACTCGTGTATGAGAGCCATTACTGGCCAGACCAACCCGGCCCCGAGCCTCTCCGAGCAGCCCACCCCGCCCTCTGTGTCCCCTCCTCAGTGCAATGCGGCTGCCGCACCGGCCACCAAGAGCTCCGGCATCGGCTCCCCCACCGTGTCCAAGCAGATCTTCCCCTGGATGAAGGAGTCCCGGCAAAACAGCAAGCAGAAGCCGACCGCCGCCACCGGCAGTTCCAGCTCAGGTAAGTCACCTGAGGGATACCCCACCACACTGGACTCCTTAGGGGTACCACACCACACTGCACTACTGAGAGATACCCCTGCACCCAGCACTCCTGAGGGATACACCACCACAAAGCACTACTGAGGGATACCCCATCACACAGCACTCCTGAGAGATACCCCACCACACAGCATGACTAAGGGATACCCCACCACACAGCACTCCTGAGAGATACCCCACCACACAGCACTCCTAATGGATACCCCACCACACTGCACTCCTGAGGGATACCCCACCACACAGCACTCCTAATGGATACCCCACCACAAAGCACTACTGAGGGATACCCCACCACACAGCACTCCTAAGGGATACACCACCACAAAACACTACTGAGGGATACCCCACCACACAGCACTCCTAAGGGATACACCACCACAAAGCACTACTGAGGTATACCCCACCACACAGCATTACTAAGGGATACCCCACCACACAGCACTCCTAAGGGATACCCCACCACAAAGCACTCCTGAGGGATACCCCTGCACCCAGCACTCCTGAGGGATACCCCCTACAAAGCACTCCTGAGGGATACCCCACCACACAGCACTCCTAAGGGATACACCACCACAAAGCACTACTGAGGGATACCCCACCACACAGCACTCCTGAGGGATACCCCACCACACAGCACTCCTAAGGGATACCCCTGCACCCAGCACTCCTGAGGTATGTCCCACCACACTGCACCCCTGAGGGATACCCCACCACAAAGCAATACTGAGGGATACCCCACCACACAGAACTTCTGAGGGATACCCCACCACAAAGCACTACTGAGAGATACCCCACCACACAGCATTACTAAGGGATACCCCACCATAAAGCACTACTGAGGGAAACCCACCACACAGCACTCCTAAGGGATACCTCACCACAAAGCACTACTGAGGGATACCCCACCACAAAGCACTACTGAGGGATACCCCACCACACAGCACTTCTGAGGGATACACCACCACACTGCACTCCTGAGGGATACCCCCACCACAAAGCACTACTGGGGGATACCCCACCACAAAGCACTACTGAGGCATACTCCACCACACAGCACTACTGAGGGATATCCCACCACACTGCACTCCTGAGGGATATCCCACCACACTGCACTCCTGAGGTATGTCCCACCACAAAGCACTACTGAGGCATACCCCACCACACAGCACTACTGAGGCATACCCCACCACACTGCACTCCTGAGGGATACCCCACCACAAAGCACTACTGAGGCATACCCCACCACGCAGCACTACTGAGGCATACCCCACCACACAGCACTCCTGAGGCATACTCCACCACACAGCACTACTGAGGGATACCCCACCACATAGCACTCCTAATACTCCATCACAAAGCACTCCTGAGAAATACCCCACCACACAGCCTCTTTGTGGGGTAACCCACCACACAGCAATCCTGAAGGGCGCCCCCACCACACATAACTCCTGAGAGATACCCCTGCACACAGCACTCCTGAGGTATGTCCCACCACACAGAACTCCTGATGGATACCCCACCACACAGCACTCCTGATGGATACTCCACCACACAGCACTCCTGAGGGATACCATACCACACAGCACTCATGTGGGATACCCCACCACACAGCAATCCTGAGGGGTGCCCCCACCACGCAGCACTTCTGAGGTATGCCTCACCACACATAACTCCTGAGGGATACCCCTGCACACAGCACTCCTGAGGTATGTCTCACCACACAGCACTCTCGATGGCTAACTCACCACACAGCAGTCCAGAGGGATACCCCACCACACAGCACTCCTTAGGAATACCCTGCAACACAGCATTTCTAAGGACTACCTCACTACACAGCCTCTCTGGGGAGTAACCCACCACACAGCACTCTTAAGATATACACAATCCTGGGGGATACCCCTCTCACAGCACTCCTGAGGGATACCCCACCACACAGCACTCCTGAGAAATATTCCACCACACTGAACTCCTAATGTCTAATTCACCACGCAGCACTCCTTAAAGGAGCACTATCGCGAAAAAATGGACCAATGATAAAAATCCAAATAAATATGCAGGATGGCGGGAGGACAGGTCACTTATACACACGACATCAAGAAATATCAAGCCAGGCTTGTTTCTTTCATTTTAATGGAAGGAAAAGGACATCCAGGGTGACAGGCTCTGTCACCCCTCATAGACTAAATCTGTCATTCCTGGATATTGTTCCTACCATGTGAGAATAAACCACAAGCTTGGTGGGAGTTTTATTCAGTTCGGGTGTATAAGTGACTTGTCCTCTCATTAACCAATGTGTTTATATGGATTTTTAACATTACACAATTTTGTGATAGTGATCCTTTAAGGGGTAAGGCACCACACAGCACTCATGAGGAATACCCCACCACACAGCCTCTCTGGGGGGTAACCCACCACACAGCACTCATGAGGAATACCCCACCACACAGCCTCTCGGGGGGGGGGGGGGGTAACCCACCACACAGCACTCACAAGGAATACCCCACCACACCGCCTCTCTGGGGGGTAACCCACCACACAGCACTCATGAAGAACACCCCACCACACAGCCTCTCTGGGGGGGGGGGTAACCCACCACACTGCACTCTTAAGATATACACAATGACACAGCTCTCCTGAGAGATACTCCATTACACAGCACTGCTGGGGGCTAACCCAACACACAGCACTCCTGGGGGCTAACCCACCACACAGCACTCCTGGGGGCTAACCCACCACACAGCACTCCTGAAAGATAACCCACCACACAGCTCTCCTGGGGGCTAACCCACCACACAGCTCTCCTGGGGGCTAACCCACCACACAGCACTCCTGGGGGCTAACCCACCACACAGCTCTCCTGGGGGCTAACCCACCACACAGCACTCCTGGGGGCTAACCCACCACACAGCACTCCTGGGGGCTAACCCACCACACAGCACTCCTGGGGGCTAACCCACCACACAGCACTCCTGAAAGATAACCCAACACACAGCACTCCTGGGGGCTAAACCAACACACAGCACTCCTTAAAGATAACCCACCACACAGCTCCCCTGGTGGATATTCCAGCACATGACAGTCCTAAGGGATACCTCACCACACAGCACTCCTGAGGTTTATTCTTCCACCACACAGCTTTTCTGAGGTTTATGCCACTGTACAGCTCTGCTGAGAGATCCTCTGTCCACACAGCACTTTTACCCCACATAGAGAATACACTGGGGGGGAGCTGCTCTATAAACTAAGTATATGTAACACAGCAGGGGACACCACATCAAACACCATACATCACTCTCTACACCACACAGACTACACACAATCTCCCTGCACTATTGGGATATACTATAGAAATGTGTTTTGTTTACTGTGTGCACTTTAGGAGTTTTGTTTTGGATATAGTATGCTTTTCTTGTATATACTATTCGTTTTTTTGGGGGGGCCCTATACCCTGCATGTGATAACCAGACATGAGTTTAATCTCTTACAATGTTCAGATGGCCATGGAACCCTATGTATGTGCTTTTTATTCTGCCTATATCCTAACAGTCAAGGTTATTCTATGATAGAAACTCTCTGCCTCCATTGACCAATTGGGAAGGGGGGGGGGGGGGGGTGATAGATTAACCCTTACAGTCAGGAAAAACCCTTCTGTACTTAACACTAAAAAGCCCAAACTTATAAAACTCTAATAAGGCCTCACCTAGCCTACATCCCAATGAAAACAGCCCTGTATAAGAAAAATCGCATGGAACGTTTTATCATTAATTCCTTTTCTCATGGAGAATAAGAAATGCAGGTACTTGAGGTGAAGATCTCACTACATTTTAGTGAAAGGATAGTAACGTTTGTATTCTGCCTTTTTTGTGCAATACACCTATACTTCCACTGTTATTTTTTCTCTTCCTCTATCTTTTCTACTGCACCCCTCCTTTCTGCACCATTACACATGGTCTTTCCGTCATACAGGGTCAGACTGAAGCACCTTTGGCCCACCAGAGAGAACCATTCTTGGGGTACACCACAGGAAATAATCCATGGGGCCCACCCTCAGCTAATATTAAATCATAATAATATAAAATATTGACCAAACATCTAATGCAACTTTATGCAAAATAATATGTTGTACTGCTCTGATGATGGCCAATGGTAGGTGCCTTGGGCTCAGTAGAGGATCCTCTGGTGCTCTGGTGGGCCAGTCCGACATTACCTTCTCTAAAATTCTACACCTAATAATATAAAATATTGACCAAACTAATACAACTTAATGATAAAATAATCTCTTGTACTGTTCTGATGGTGGCTTATCATGGTAAGTCCGGATGGCCCAACGGAGGATCCCCTGGTGCACTGGTGGGCTAGTCCGACACTACCTTCAAACAACTCCCTTCACTTAATAATATAAAATATTGATCAAACAACTAATACAACTTAATGAATAATAATCTAAAATAATCTCTTGTTCTGCACGGATTATCGCCCATGGTCAGTGCTGGGGTCCACTGGAGGATCCTCTGGTGCTCTGGTGTTCCAGTCCAACACTACTTTCTCTAAAACTCTCTTCACTTAATAATATAAAACACTGACCAAACAACTAATGCAACTTAATGAATAAAGAATCTCTCGTGCTATCTTGATGGTGGCCCATAGTAAGTGCCTGGGCCCACTAGAGAATCCTCTAGTGCTTGCGTGGACCAGTCTGACGCTGCCTTCATACAACTCCCTTCACCTATTTTCCTATCAGAATAAATCAAGGCAACCGGACTAGCCATTTCATTCGCTTAAGAATATTACGCCAGTTATCTGACTTGTTTTCTCAATTCAGAAATCATAGTATGTAAATTGAGAAAGCCAGCTAAAGGACACACTAAACATCTTCAAAAGAATTACACAGCATATCCAGTTGCCTTGATTTATTAACTATTGCGTAATCTGGTCTGATGAGAACCGTCTTATGTATTATCAACTATCAATTATCTCTTCCACATACTTTCTTTTTAGCTGTCTCTTTCCTCCTCTCCCACCCATTCCCTAAGAGGGGGGCTTCTAGTTTAGCTATGTTAGCCTTTGTATATCTGATACAATCATTTTAAGAGTCAGCTAGTCGATCTGCTCTTACTATGGGGCCGGGGTAATTGGTTGCAGTGCTGGCCCTGTGAGTGATGACATCGCACAGACCCTCCAGAGAGTATAGGGGGGCGATTGATCGCACAGGGAGGCCAGGGGCGACCTAAATGTGCTCACTACTGGCTGTGAGTTATTGTTATTATTGCCAACAGTGTTAGCCTCATATTAATGCTAATAATAATACCATTCATTTTATACCATTAGATTTACTCACTAGGCACCATAAAACGTGAAGGTGGCCTTTTTTATCTTTTAAATAGCCAGAGACTTGAAGGTTACTTCTCATTCCTATGTGAGCTGGGCTGCCAGAGCTGCAATACAGACACCAGTGTCAGACATCTTCCAGCTGTGGTCATGACAATTAATTTCTGATACAATTATTCAAGGTAATTAGATTTCGTCTAATATAGTGGCGAAGCATTGCAGAGCGCTTATCCCAGCCGAGGGGCTGACAGTCCAGCTCATTTCAGGATTAGCTATAGAAAACTCTTCATGACAAGTGCTGTTGTGTCTGTCTACCCTATATATATATATATATATATATATATATATATATATATATATATATATATATATATATATATATATGTATATATATATACAATTATTTACGCCCTCTCCCTCCTGCACCCCATCTTTCTTATTTTCTATACTAGTAACTTTTATGCAAATTGAGTGTAGATTTTATTTTCTGTTTCCACCATCTTTTTCAGTTCGAGCTCTCTATAAAGGGGAACTTTCGCCTTAGTAAATAGCCATGATTTGTACTGATTCTCTGAAGGGATGAGTGTTCTTTGGTCTGTTTCACCTCTTGGGGAACTAGTTTGGGGAAACTAACAACTGTCCACATGCAAAGGGAACAAACCTGTTTCTACTGATCACGGTTTGTACAGAACATGTTTTGTAACAGAGGAAAGTAGAGGCTCTTAGAAATGTATTTATTGACAGATGATAAACTCTCTTTCAGTTTAGTAGTTGATGTCTCTCACCCCTTTTACTAGCCATTTAGACTGGAGCTCTCTTTAAATGGAAATATTCTCCTTAGTACATAGCGGTAGTTAGGGTCAGACTGAAGTATCTTGGGCCCACCAAAGGAAATTATTCTTAGAGCCCACCAGTTAAAATTATTCTGGGGGGGGGGGGGGGGGGGCATTGGTAACTAAATGTGACCTGGGCACTGGTGTGAAAATTAAATAGGGCCCTGACATGACTCATACAGTGACATTTTTCAGGCATTCTTAACTCAACTGGATGCAATTAGACTACTAAAGACTGAAACAGAGAATACAAATGATACTTCCCTGATAAACCTAATATAAAAGGTGAAGGAGCAGCAAAGGTGGGGCCCTCCCAACTCATGGGCCCCATTGTGCTCACTCTCCGGGCCCCGCCCTGCAGTTACGCCCCTGCTTGGGCCTGTACAACACTGGTCATGCTTTGCATAGCCTCTGCTTCTATGTTGGAGCTCTCTTGTAATTAGAATATTCTCCTTGGTACATAGCCATTGTCATTGCATCTCTTTTGGGATAAACTAAGTACTCACATTTTAAGGAACAAAATCGGTTTCTGCTAAACATGGTATGGATAAGAACTAATATGTAGTTACCCCTCTGACTCATTGGGTAGTTTGTGGGAAAGCTCATCCTTTCAAGTGAAAAGCTCCTCACATTTTAGTAAATACCCTATTAGGCTGTTATGTACTAACTTGTGGAAAAGGTCTCTTACTGATGCACCACTGCATCTATCCAAAGACCCAGTCAGGTGCAAATGATTTAATAATGACATTTTCTACACTGTATGTGTTTTGAGATTTTTCCCGTAAGTTTAGTGAATATTGGCAAACATGAAATCAACTCTGCACATTTCTGTGTATGGGTAGTGTCCTCACTCTGCTATCTCTCCTTTATTCTAAATATCTCTGCCTATGTTCTCTCTAATATCATACATCTCCTCTCTGCTAAAATACCCTATCTCTGCTTCTACTGTACTCCACATTCTTCGCTGTCTTTTTGTACCCGTTCATTCTTTATATCCCTTCACCTATTCTTCTATTTACCTCTTTATTCGTAATGTACCCTCTGTTATTAAACTTCTTCTTTCGAACTTCCCCCTATTTGACATCCATCCCTCCTGCCAGCTTTCCCCTATCTGTTCTTACCCATTCCTTGATTTTCTCATACTCCTTTCTTTCTCTTTCCCCTTTCTATTTCTATGTAGCTTTCTATCTACTCTCCCACCACCATCTCCCCTAACTTCTCTCTCATGTTCCTCCATTTCTCTTTCCTTATGTCTGCATTCCCTTTACTCTCACATTCTTCACTCCTCCCTCCCTCCCCCTCCCTTCCATTTCATTCCCTCCTATCATCAGACGCATGCGCAGCCTTACATAAAAAAGAACACATAGCCTGATACATTAATAAATATAAGGGTTTGCATTTGCTTAGGTTCAGAATGATGAGACAGAAGTGAACTGCGGGCAGAAATAAATGATTTAGTGACCAGACTGGAAGGGTGTGAAGTGCAGGGCTGGGGTCTGGTAGTTGTATTCCTGTAATGGATGCAGTAAATAAATAGATTAATAGATGCGCATCTAATGCATGTGGATTATTATTTTTATTAGGTACAGGGTTATGAGCTAATTCCCCAGAACCAGAGATTCTTCTAAGCGTTGTGACTCACCATCGTGCTGCACAACCACAATGTCACCCATGCTTGTCAGGCTAGCGCTATCATCGCCTCCATTTGGCTTGTGGGTTTGCCTTTCTCCATAATAGTGGGAAGGGGCAGGAAGAGGAGCCATCTTCTTGACAAATAGCTATTAACATGTGACCAGCTCGGAAGCATGGAGAGGGGAGCTCTGCCTGGAGAACTTATGCCATGTGATGGTTTTGTTTCAAATGTGCTCATGGATTTGTTTTAAAGGCAAATCTAACTAAATGAATGCACTGATACACAATTCACTTTCAGTGCAGTGATACACAATTCACTTTAGACTCTGAGGGACCAAATGTAACCTCACATGTTCATGCTAACATATTTCAAGCCACCTCTTTATTTACCTGTCATGCATGTCATGCTATTTAGTATGTATTACTAATAGAATTATTATTATTACTGTGACTGCAGTTCTCTTAGGACTAGAGTTATTCAATAAATCTTTTTTTTATTTTACTAATAATTCAAAAGTAATTTTGACATCGTCTTTTTCATGTAATATAGGATATGTTTTTTTTTCTTGTAACTGTCCAGAAGTTGATGTTTTAGGTCCTTATAACCATTATATATAGAACCATTTCCATTATGACATGTCTGGGATCCAGTGTCGGACTGGCCCACCAGAGGATCCACCAGTGGGCCTCAGGCACTCACTCAGGGTCACTATTAGGGCAGTAAAACAGATATATGACAGTGTTTCTGGCTTACCTGGAGTAATATACAAGTTATTTGGTCAATAAACATCAGTTTTTATTATGATGCAGCCATAGGATAATAGCCAAGGATAATTTCCTCTGGTGGGCCCCAAAAATAATTTTCTTCTGGTGGACCCAAAGTGCTCCAGTCTGCCCCCAGTAGACCTGGCTCTGGAAGCCCACCCCACACCTAGATGCAGTTATCACTGGGCTTTAGTCAGGACCCATGCACAGTAACATTATTCCACATGGAATGCCACCACTGAACTATACACAGTTCAGGTTTTGGTGATAAAGGCTCTCAAATTTACCTCTCAGTCCAGGGGCCCACCAGGGGGTTTCCTGGTAACCCTGTGTGCCAGTCTAAGCATATTTGCACTTTTTCACTTTGTTATTCTATAATAATGCCTTGCTCTGACTGGCCTTATTTTCAAGAGATATTTTAAGGAGAGTTTAAGTGTACCAAAACCCAAAGTTTGACTATTCTGGGTTTTGGTCCTTGCACACCCTGCTAAAGAGATAGCGGTGATTTAGCGCTGCTCATGCATGCACCATTGGACCAGGGGTGAAGGTGAGTATACTGGACGACCTGGGGAGTCTGACACAGTGGGGCATCCCGATTCTGGATGGGATTGGAGGGAATCAAGATTCCAGGCCTGATGGCCATTGGTTTTGGTCCACCTTAATACCATACTCACGTGCGTAAAGGAGAGTAAATACATGCCCAGAGCAAATAAAGTTATATAAATAATTTATAGTTTTAAGGGCCTCTGATGACTAGAGCTCATCCTTCATTTCTCCACTTGCACCGCCAGAGGTTATATGCTATTGGTGAACACATCATCAACCAATTACACTAATAAGCAATAAAGGGTGGTGAATTTAAGCAGTGTCACATCACGGTCATAATGGTGTGAAATACATTTAAGGTTTAAAGTTTGTTTTAATAGTCTATTGAGACAAATGGAAGCTTTTTGGCCAAAAGCAACTAAACAGGTTTTTATCTTTCATGCTCCAAACTGGTAAGGTGAAGCAAGTATTGTGATTGGTGACTGAGTGCCATGGCCTCTCGTTTGATTTTTTGTATTTGAAAATCAGCCCCAGGGTGAGCCACAATGTGCTCTACTGTGTAGTGACAAGACTGGATGCTGCTCTGTGATTGATTACTTTGGCCTACTACATACAGGGCAGATTTAACATGACTTGTGAGAAAAAAATACTTTAAAGCAGAGCAACTGTAAAATGCATCCAAGTGGGGTTAAAATTATATGTGTTAAATAATTATATTCAAGTAGAAAGATATCCTTTTTGGTTAGTGTAAAATATACAGCTCAAAAACATGTATTTGCCTCCAGCAGCCAGCAGGGGGAGTGCATGAGCAAGAATCAGTTCTCTAGCTCACAGTTTCTCAACCTGGTACACATACCCCAGGGGGTACTCGGCAGAGGTGTACCAACATGGGGGGGGGGGCAGTGGGGGTTGTGGGTCTGGTATAATATTTGAACAGTAACAGTGTCCTTTCTTGCTTTAAGAAGTGCTACCAGCCCCCTGACCTACTTATTTTGGTAATATTAATAGCTGATCTGCTCTTTGTGGGGATACTTGGTTGTAGCTGCTTGTTGCTAGGGAGTAAAAAGGATGAGGACCTCTACTATAGCTGACTCTCTCTCTTGCTTGCTGCTATATGACCATAATATGACACTGACCAAATAAGAGTAGATATGATAGTAACACCTTAGGAGTCCCTCCCAGAATGACCCCTTTTCAGTGGTGACCCAAGCAGGAGCAAGCTCTGTAAAGATGTTATGATAGGATCCTCTTTTATTTTGTACAGGAATACTGTGTACAGATAGGGGAAAATGCAACATAACAGATGTAGATAATAAATATTATTTTTTAAAATAGACTTTAATTTTAAATGCTGATCCAATCTTCTTTGGACTTGTTTTGGACCATAGGGTTGGACTTGTGTTAAAAATCTTTTTTTTTGTTAACAATCAATAAGAATCATTTGGCATGAAGCTCCTTGCTGCGGCTGCCGCAACTGCCCACAGCCATTTCCTGTCCCCTATCAGATAGAGTTCTGCTAGGAAAATGTGAATATCTCTCTAATGAAGGGCTCACTGATGGTGTGAGGAGTAGATCAGGTCAGCTTAAAGTTCCTGTGGTCCAGAACCCTCCATCAAACAGACTTACAAGGTCCTTGGCAGAAAACATTAACATTATTAATGTATATGTGGTTAAAATTGTTAGGATAAGCTGGCCACACACCTTACAATCTGATTGCATCTCCATTGATACGACCTGCCCATAACCTTTACAGAGAGAAATTCTAAATGAAAACAAAGTGACTAGTATAATGGTCAAGACGGCACAATCAGATCGTGATGTGTATAGCCAGGTTAGGTTGGTTTTATCTGTAGCAACCTATACTGATGAGTGTTGCTCATTGCAGGTGAGAGCTGTGCCGGAGACAAAAGCCCCCCGGGGCAATCTTCTTCTAAAAGAGCCCGCACCGCTTACACCAGTGCCCAGCTTGTTGAACTGGAAAAGGAGTTCCACTTTAACCGATATCTGTGCCGACCCAGGAGAGTGGAGATGGCCAACCTGCTCAACCTCACCGAAAGACAAATCAAGATCTGGTTCCAGAACCGACGTATGAAATACAAAAAGGATCAGAAGGGAAAATCCATGATGACGTCATCGGGTGGCCCTTCACCCTGCAGGAGCCCTGTACCGCCGCCTACCGTTGGGGGATATCTAAACTCTATGCATTCTTTGGTAAACAGTGTCCCCTACGAGCCTCAATCCCCTCCACCTTTCAACAAACCCCATCCAAACCCCTATGGTGTGCCTGCCCCTTACCCCAGCCCTCATAACAGCTGCCCCCCTCATCAGAAGAGATACACGGGAACTGCTGCTGTCACCCCAGAATATGACCCCCACCCCCTCCAAGGCACCGGTGGTTATGGCAATCCTCATGTACAGGGAAGCCCCGTTTACGTGGGGGGCAATTATGTGGAATCCATGACTAATTCAGGGCCCTCCATGTTTGGTCTCACTCACATGTCTCATTCCTCCTCCAATATGGACTACAATGGACCTGGACCAATGAACAGCACCCACCACCATGGACCTTGTGAGTCTCACCCCACATATACAGACTTATCTTCTCATCACTCTTCTCAGGGAAGAATTCAGGAAGCACCCAAACTGACACATTTGTAACAGACAATATAGGGGAATCCATTATTTTTTTTAACCTTTAAATTCCAGTATCTCCCTTATTTTCTATTTTCTATTTTTGGTGCGCAATATTAATTGCGATTTTTCTTTTTTTTTTGTTTTTATTTGTTGTTTGCATAGTACATATCATCCTTCATGAACGTTACCTGGAGCAGATGTATTTGTATTTTATTCTACACTTTTATCAAACAGGGTATAAGAACAAATTTTATAGGAAAGAAAATCTATCTTCTTAAATGTGAATTTGTTCCTACATTTCTTACCCCCTCGCAGGGAAGCAAATTAAATTATTATTGCACTTCTATGAAATTGCTAGACAAATATAAAAAAAAGATGCTCTTGAACAGGGTCTGACTGGATCATAATGTTAGTCATTCGATTGTGTGTATGCTGGTGCAGAGATACACCGGTTAATTTATTCTTTTTTGTTATGCAAGCAAAACTATTCCACTGTTTACATCTTATTTATCCCATCGTTCATATTTATAGACCATATCTACCCCGAACATTCAGGTCATGCTGTGTACCTCGTGTTGGGTGGGTTGGTGGCACAGGGAGCTATGTATCAAACAGATCCATCTCTTGAAAGATGCAATAAAACCTTAGTGAGAATGTGTATGTTCATATCATTAATTCATTTTGGCACAATAAAACATAAGACATGGAAGGAAGAAGCTTAGAATTCATATTTTATTGCGTTACTATTAATACACATGTAATTCGATGGTCAATGGAAAAGTAGAAATGCCTGTCCTCATGCCTAACATTATTTAATTTAGCTGTACATTGAAAGCTAAACCATTGGAAAAACCATTAAAAAAAATATGCAGCCTGAAGGAGAAACAAAGAAAAGAGAGAGAAGGATAGGAAGCCAGAAAAAGAGAGAAGGTGAAAGAAGGAAAGGAAATTAGAGAGAAGGAAGGGGATAGGGGGAGACAGGCAGCGTGTACTGGTCAAGATCTCTCCTTGAATGCAGTTGTTAGTGATTGATAAGATGGCTGATAATGGAGGTCCGGTAGGTAATAGCTGAGTGCTGATGGGTTCCTTACTGCATGTTATGCTCCAAATTGCACCATCAGCTCCAAGGCATCTGTTCACACGCAATTGCTTCTTCGTATGTCCTCTTTAAGTCAGAGCTCTTTGTCAGGAAATGCTGTGCATTTTACTCCTACACTTTTCCCTAGCAGTGGGAAATGGACATTTATGTGGGTGGCTTTGTTGTCAGATAAAAATGAAACAAAAAATCACACACACGGTAAAAGAGTTGATTAGCACATGGGGGTATAGGCGTGTGTTTAAAAAAGATATATACATTTAAAAGAATAAAATCTAATGTCAACTATATATATATATATATTATATTTTCTTTATTAATGGCAGGTTAAGGTGATGCCACCAAGGGCTTTAAAAGCTATATAAATGTATTGTGTTGTTTTAAAGTATATATATATATATATATATATATATATATATATATATTATTTTACATTTTTTAGGATGCTCCAAATAGTCTACCGGCTCAGGCAGAGAAATATACTTGTTTTCCAATTACAACTGAAGCTAAAAGTTCTATATATATATATATATATATATATATATATATATATATGCTTTTTTAATGATACCAGCGAGTTTAGTTACAATGTATCATTGTATCACTGAACATTTCTCCTTTCTATATTAACAGATGATCCTCAAGGGCATGAGTTTTTAGATTGAAGGGCATGATGTATTATTTTAATGGCGCTCCTGGTTACCATATGTCGCAGGCACATTCCCCATTGCTGGCTTGATTTTTCCATTCCCCATGCTTCCCTACCTTTAATATAAAGCAGAACCTAAAGTCTAATTAGCTACATCGATGTAACTGTATTTTATTTTTGCTCTGCGCCAAGATCTTAAGATTTAGCGTAGACAAAGTAACGTTCTTTGTTCCCTGATCTATGAAGCAATAAGGGAAGGGGAGCCGGGATTTTAAGAATCCTCACACCCACATGCATCAAGCCAACAAAGATTCATTACATCTGCCCAGATCGCCCTATTTCCAATAACCTCTCTCTCTTCCTCATGCAATTTTTAATGGCTTTTTCATTCAAAGCTAGAGCAAGACACAATACAAAGGAAAGGTGCCATACCTGTGATATGAAAAATCTCCAGCCTCACATTAAAAGAAGAAATGAGAAGCTAAAATCTCTTCTTTTCCTTGCATTTCTCACCCAAACCTCTTTCCCAGTAACATTTGATCTTGGAAGAAACAAGAAGCTTTAAATGTGATCTTTAAGGCCAGAAGCTGTCAAGCCATTTGGCAAGAAAGATTGATCACACACAGACTTCCTTCCAGCTTTGTTTGGAATAGAAGCAAGAAAATTAAAAACCTTCCATCTAACTACTGCGTTTGTGTGCCTCTAGTCTTAAAAGCCAGCTTAAAATAGCATTTTTAGGAATGTTCTGAGTTTTAATATTGTTTACTGCCAATAGCTATACCTAAAAGGAGATCACTTAGTACCAAAAAAAACCCTAGACTGGCTGAACTGGTAGATTCTCATTGTCTGTGTGTTAGGTGAGAAAGAATGTGCACACACAATGAACAAAGAAAGAGTTTATTGTTTATTTCCTCACTCTCTCGATTTATTTTTAAGGTAAACATATATACCTATATCTATGTATAGATTTATCTTGCTCGCCTCAGACAAAGAATTTGCCTATAAATCTGTATTTATTTCTCTTCTTGTTTGCTATATTTATTCATTTTTGTGATTATCTTAAAATGCAGTGTTGCATTGTGCAAGTTAATGTTTTAGTGTGTTGCAGGTGCCACAATAAATCCATGAAACAGTGAAAAATATTTGACGAGGAAGAACGACTAGAAGGGTAAGGGAGAACAGATAGAGCTCTATTGGTTTACAAATAAAATCTAAAGAAATAGTCGAATATATGCTGTGTTAGAGTGAAGGAGTTATGTTTGATATAAAGTGAAAAAGTATATAAATATATATATATATATATATATATATATATATATATACTGTGTACAGACACACATAAATACATGTAATAAACTGGGGGAGCTGAGGTGCAGCCTGGATATTGGGTTTCATATAAAATGTAAAAAAAAAATGATATGCATGTGATGTGTATGAACACATAAATGGGACATAAATAGATGCAATGCAGTGAGGGAGGAAATATCTGTAATATATATTTTTATAATATATGTACCATCATGCATATATATATATATATATATATCATGCATGAGATGTATGTAAATAGAGCATAAACCCAATGAGTAAAAAAAAGTGTGTGTGTGTGTGTGTGTGTGTGTGTGTGTGTGTGTGTGTGTGTGTCTGTGTGTGTGTGTGTGTGTGTGTGTTGTGTGTGTGTTTGTGTTTTAATCCCAAAATAGGGAATATAATATATATATATATATATATCATTCTATTTACGTGATCTTTCACAACAGATATATGTAATCCCAAAATAGCTGATAATGTGTGTGTGTGTGTGTGTGTGTGTGTGTGTGTGTGTGTGTGTGTGTGTGTTCCCTATTTTGGAATTAAAAGCAGTATATATATTAATATATATATATATATATATATATATATATATATATATATATATATATATATATATATAACATATGTACACCTACATGCATAAAAAAGTATATAATTGGCGTATTTTTATAGGACTTTATACACAGTGATATAGAATACCACTAGATATAAAGTATCTTTTCTGCATCTTTAATATGGGTTTAAAAAATGTAATCGGAATAAAATAATAAAAACGCACAAGAACTATAAATGTGCATGTCCGCCAAAACCAAAGCTGCAAAAATGGTGAAGCACTACTCACCTTCTCCTACAGACATACTAGACTTCTCCCTTGTCCTTCCTTCTACAGCTTTGCTGTCATGTTCAGCCATTTTGCCAAGCTAGAGCAGTAAAATCCTCCCGTCTCCCATATGTGTCAGTAACAATGAGCTGTGTCTGCCTTATTGTTCTCTGTACAGTACATGGAAATAAACAAGTAAATGAAAATAAAAATAAATGATAGAGGGTAGCAAACACATTAAAATGAAATATGTCTTTGGTGTATAGAAGGACAGGAGTGCAGCATGTGCCTGGGTGAAGGTTCTTATGGATCAGTAATGGTGGGCTCTTCGATGTCAAAACTTTGAAGATTAATGGATGACTTTGTTAATGAGTTAAGGCGTCAGATTTGGGAGCTTTAAATGATTTGTGTGTAAAACGCCTCCCTGACAGCCAGGCTGAGACAATGCAGAGAGGAGAGAGCAGCAGCAGCAGCAGCAGCCAGGCAGCCAGAGAGGCAGGAGGAGGAATCTAACAAATCATCTCAATCTATAGAAATATAGAGATCTAGAGATCTATTCTATCCTTCCAGATACATGTGTGTAAATAAACAGTTCGCTGCGAGCTCACAATGAGGCGTTTCCTTCTAGACTTTTTTTGGATCAATCACACAGACAGTGGCTTCTTTTGATTAAACCCCAAATTGTCATTGGACAGGAGCAATCATGTGACAGCCAATTCGGTCCAATTTCAACCTTGTCTCCATGAATTCAATAGTTTAATAGTAGCACAGTCCCCATACGGCTGTAATCAGTGAATTAGAAAAAAAAACACCCCAGCAAGGATTTTTATGATTTTTTTTTTCTTTTTTCGTCGTCGGGCCTTTAAACGTCAAGGTAGGGGCGAAGTTTTTAAGAGGCTTGGAGGAGAGGGCCATGAATTACGAATTTGAGCGAGAGATTGGTTTTATCAATAGTCAGCCGTCGCTTGCTGAGTGCCTGACATCCTTTCCCCCTGTCGCCGAGACATTTCAAAGTTCATCAATCAAGAGCTCGGCGCTTTCACACTCCACTCTCATTCCTCCTCCTTTCGAGCAGACCATCCCCAGCCTGAACCCAGGCAACCACCCTCCTCCTCGCCACAGCCGAGCCAAGCCTAGCCCGAATGGAAGCCCTGTGCCGCCCGGAGCCCTGCCTGCCCCGGAGTACCCCTGGATGAAGGAGAAGAAGGCGTCCAAGAAGCCCCCTGTGCCTGCCATCACCACCGCCACTGCCCCGACCAGCGCTACAGCTGCTGCCTGCCTCAGCCACAAAGGTCAGTGCTCCCCTCTGCCAGGGCCAGGGGCTCTGCCCTGCACCTCTCTCTGATGCCCCTTCACTTTTAAGGGTTTTCTTCAACTTTTCTCCTCTCTCACCTCTATTTTATTCCTGATTGCCCAATTACTATAGCACTGGCCCTTTTGGAACTTGCCCCCCCAGTTGCCTCCTGGTTGTTGATCATTACTCTAGACTGAGGGGGTCCTTCTAAAACTAGGCTAGACTAAGCTAGACGTGGAAACCAACAAATGCCTTGCTTTTTTTTCTGCTTTATCTTCTGTTTTACGGTCTTTTAAATGTGGGACCCCCCTTGGCCAATATCTGCTACTTGGTCATCTTTAATATGGGACTGATAATTATGCTACCTAGATTTTAGCTACAGTTGCTTTACTTTTTTTAAACTTTTAGGGTCCATCTGATGAATGTGAGGGCCTTGGTCAAAGGCTTCTACATAGTCAGCTGTGATATGGGATTGATTATGCTGCATAGATAGGAAAGGTTACAGCTGCTTTGCTTATTTTTACTTTTATGGTCCTTTAAATGTGGGACCTCTGGCCAAATTCCTCTACAATCTATCTATACTACATTTTAACCACACATACATACGTTTTAACCTCACTTTCGTCTTTCTAAATGTGGGGCCCGGCTAATGTCTTCTATATTCTCTCTATGATGCCTCTAGCTGCCTTACTAGCTTTACTTATTTTTCTACTTTACTTTCACCTTTAGGGTCCGTCTAAATGTGGGACACTTGGCCAAAGTCGTCTGCAATGTCACACAGAATATGTGACCAATGGCTTTACATAGATGTGGAAGGTTACATCTGCTTTGCTTAACACATGTTTCTGCTTTACCCTCACTTTTGGGGTCCTTATCCTAAATCTGGGACACTTGGTCAATGTGTTCTACATGGGGAGGATGTAATATGGGGGTGAAAACTATGCTACATTGATGTGAAAAGTTACAGAAGACTTGCTTAACAGCTCTAATGAAATCATAAAGGAATGGGACCACATTTACAGTTCCATATTCTCTAGCCTAACTTATAGTACCTTTTTTAACTTGACTTTTAGGCTTACTTTTACAGCCCCCCTCCACACACATCAATCCTGAACTGTTAATTATAAGATTAATAGTTATGCCACCTAGACGTAATCAATCACTATTCTTGGCTCAGTACCCATGTATTTTTATATCTTACTTTATTTCTGGGGTCTTTTTGAAACTTGAACTGGCTTTTAGTTATCTTTGTTAACTTCCTAGTTGTATTGATTCCTCATCTGATTACCTGGGACTGGGATTAATGTGTCTTCTCAATTTGGAAATTTACATCAGTATTGTTTAATAATTCCTGAACCCCTTCAATGCGTTTGCATTACTTTGTTATCAGCTAATGCAGAGCAATGGAGAGCTGAAGCATGCAGGTCGGCCATATTGCTGCAGTGGTTAGGGATGGTGAGAAGGAGCTGACCTTATATGTGTTTGTTTTTTTACAGAAATCATTGAAATTCAGGATAACAGTGGTGGAGGATCCAGGAGGTTAAGGACAGCTTACACCAACACTCAACTCTTGGAGCTGGAGAAGGAATTTCACTTCAACAAGTATCTTTGCAGACCCAGGAGGGTGGAAATAGCAGCCTTGTTGGATTTAACCGAAAGACAAGTCAAAGTCTGGTTCCAAAACAGGAGGATGAAGCACAAGAGACAGACCCAATGTAAGGAGAACCAAAATGGAGACAGTAAACTGAAAAGTTTGGAGGATTCTGACAAAAGCGATGGAGATAAGGAGAAGTCCCTGTTTGAGCAGGCTTTGAGTAATGTCTCTGGGGCTTTACTGGAGAAGGACTACACGGCTTTCCAGGCGCAGAACTCACACAATGGGGAATCTCAGACTTTTCCAGTATCGCCTTTATCCAGCAATGAGAAAAATCTGAGACATTTTCAGCATCAGTCACCCACTGTTCAGAACTGTTTATCGTCAACAATGAGCCAGGACTCCACAGCTGGCCTCAACAATGATAGTCCTGAGGGCCTAGATGTGGCTTCCCTATCAGACTTCAATGTCTTCTCCTCAGATTCCTGCCTTCAGCTCTCAGACACCGTGTCCCCCAGTTTGCCCGGATCCCTAGACAGCCCCGTAGACATCTCTGCAGACAGTTTTGATTTTTTCACAGATACCTTTACCACCATTGACTTACAGCATTTGAACTACTGATGCCACAAAAACAGAGCCTATTTTATTTTCTTTCCTGCTACAAATCAGGGTTTCTACTTTATTTTCTTCCCCAATCTGCTGTACAAGAGCCATTTCAGTATTTAATGACCTTACCTTTTCCTTTCTGTTGCCCCCAGACCATTGGAAGCAATAACTGAGGCCTCTAAGAAAGTGACTCTATACAAATCCTCACTTTCTTTTTATTTTTGTATTGCATCGTTGTCATATAAGTATTTTGGTAGAATAAATGATTATATCATTCTATCCGGCAGGATTTTTCCTTTTTTTTTTTTAATTCCCTTTGAATTTATTGATTTTTTTTTTTGCTAGGTGTCCAATCAGAAAAACAAAACTCTTAAGCCTGTATAGAACAAAATATTTATTGTAGGTGTATAGATACATTCTATTAATATTTATTTTATTTCCAAGCATTTGGTAACGAAATACAAAATCGAACTATTAAAAGTGTATGAAATCATATTTAAAAAATGCTGATTAGTTTTATAGCCCTAAAATATCTGAAAACTAAAACATCTCAAATCATACGTATAAAATGAGTCTGGATCAGTAAAAGAAAATTCATTTCGGTGATTTCCCAGCCAAAAAAAAAACCTAGGGAGAAAATAATTAAAACACAGTTAACACGGTAATAAATAGCAGCAAAAAACAAAAAGCATAGAAAATCGCTCTGCAACAAGTCACAGAAGTTAATATGATTATGCAGCTTCCCCCTCCCCCACTGCAAAGGGTGCATCTGGAATGTTCTGCGGATACCTATGGCTATGTGAATCTGATCTGTCTATATACAAGCATATATATATATATATATATATATATACAGATATGATTGGCTGCTGCATGGCCAAGGATATTTGGATCTGTTTGATGCAATTCTTCCTATAGTCATAAATCAACTGCTTTCTATGAATGAGAATGTCATCAAGGAGATCAATTGCAGGGAAGCACACACACATATGCAAGCAAACCCTGCATATGGCTCCAGACTGGGGATTCCTCCTCTCCAGAAGCCAGGCTAGAAGGCGATCGCCATCATTCATTTTTATTGTGCTATTAAAGCAACAGCTCGGCTTTTACTGCGGCCTGTTCAGCCCTACGAACCGCCCGCACACCGCTCAGCTCAGCTCATCCCTCCCGCCCCTCCACCGCTTATTCTCTTCTATCCACAAACGTTGTATATCATTTCAATAGAAAGCTTATTCATTCTCAACTTAAATAAGTTTACTTTTTATACACCACCATTTTTTCACAATTGAGACTGAATGTTAGGAACCATTTATTACGTATATTTACATTGATAATATATTACATATATTGAATGAGTCATTTAGTATTATTTTTTTACGTTATGCCCTTTTCATTTAGGATCCCAGTGATTTTTTTTTTTTTTTTTTGCACAAAAGGCATACCAGAGAATGCGGGCTCTAAACAAGGCGCATTCCTGTCATAGCTGCTGCCAACCCTATTCTGATTCGCATTCAGCTGCGGGATTCGCAGTGCGGATTCCCCGGCTTTCAGGCTGACAGTACAGACAAAGGAGCCGTCCATCTACCGGGGACTCCAGCGATGAAACAGCATCGCTCCCTACCAAATATCAATTCTGGCTGGAGACATTTTAGGGGGGGGGGGAATAAAGAAATTACATTTTAAAATATACAGCTTAGAAATGGCAATTCGCCTCCCTGTGTTCGATTTATAGAAATCAAGACGAATTCATAATAGAACTTGTTCAGAATTTCTACTCAGCAGCAACTTATACTATCTGCAATTAAAAAAGTATATATATATATATATATATATATATATATATATATATATATATATAGTCTAGGATGTACAGATGTCAGGGCAGATTTATCAACATTGACGCAAAGAAACCTGGAGTAGCCAATCATGTTCTATCAAACTAAAGAGCAATCTGGTCTAATTTACCCTTTCTCCAAATAGGAAACTCATCTGAGAGAATGAAAATACAAGCTAGATTTAACCGATTTATCAAAACTATTTCTGCATCCACGTATTACTTTCTTTTTAATTTGTATTAGGCCTATCGTCAGATATACATTTAAGGCTACTGTACGGAGTAGTCCTTGATTTTGTCATGTCTTTTTATTAATTATATTAATTTATTTATCGCATCATCTTCTGTGGTGGAGTACTAAATAATTACAAAGCTCGTATACGGCTATTTTTGTATTGCATGGGACATGAAGAACGCTATAAAATAATAAAAACTTACAATAATGATAGAAATCCCTCAAAAACGCCTAATAAAACACCCCAAGCAAAAACTGCTGGAGAAAGGAGAGGTCCTAGACCTAAAAGGTATTTTTTTGGTTATAGAACAATATAAACGCCTTAGTAAATCGGGCTTCTTAGATCTAATAATCTGTACAATGTTCGCAGTCAAAATGTTAGGAATCTATAGAGAATGCTGAGGACTTGGATAAGGGGTGATAGAAAAATAACGCAATCATACAAATAAGAATACAATTTAGCTTAACTCGTTAGCATAATGCGGGTTAATCTGGCAATTAATTGCATTTTATTTTGCCTAGCATTGTGTTTTTTGTGATTCCACTGTGGGTGGAAATAATAAATGAGGGGGGGCTGCTGCAAAGGAGGCGACATTCGCCATTTCTATATAGGAGCTGCATCATTGTGTGTGCAATCCGACCACGCAGTCCAGCCACCCGATCCGGGCCAGGATTTCCCGCAAGCCCGCATTGTCTCCCTGTACAATGACTCACACACACACGTCCTGTGTTTTATAAAATCTCCAACAAATCTTTCACACGATTATTAGCCTTGAAATTAATATACTTATTATTACAAACATTCATTGCAAGTTAAAAAAATTACATCCACAGTGCTTAACAAACAAGAGATGCTGGTTACTGTAGTCCAGCCAAGACTTCCCACGCCTGTTCTTCTGACGTCACACATTCCCCATGTTGGCTGCGCATGCGCCTATGCTTTCTTTTTGTGTGTTGTCAGGGGATGTAGTCCAGAGCCGCAAAGATCGTAGGCCCAGACTTCAGGGCAATCAGATTGTTACTATGGCCAGTGCGACCCCACATTGACGGATTTGTGCATTATAAGGTGCTCTAAGCATATTTCTTTTCCCCCATTCACAGATATATTCTCAGATCTAAACCTAGCTTAGCAGGGCAGAATCATATTAATTCGATATATTCTTACTAATATTAACAATAATTTTTAATCCTTAGTGTATAAAACCGAATCAAAATTCTTTAATCGATTCCAATCACTTCAAATCATTTTTTTTTGTATTAACAATGTTGGGAAATTAAATTAATTAATTTGATCATTCAGCAACGTGCGTTTAGAGATCAACAAAAATCAAAAACAGAAAAGTTTTTTTATTCATCTTCAGTTTGAGAGACTGAAAAGTTTGAAAGTTTCTCAGGGGCTTCCCTCATTCAAAACACAATCATGTAAAAACATTTTTTTTCTTTTACATTTATTTAGTTTTAACCTAAATCTCCTATGGTAAGTCAGTTCTACAGGTGATATGAGTTTTTAATGAGTTCGTTTTTTTAAAGAAGTTGGGGATCCTCTATTTTAAGTTTATTTTATTAAGTTTGAAAAAAACTTCAGCCTATAGGAATGCAAATACATTTGTGTGTTTTTCTGTAATCAAATAACTCTAAATCCAGTCAATCAAAGGGGTATTCAAATGTGCGTGTATTAGCTCTACTGATCGTTCAAATAAAAGAAAATGCAAATAAGACTGATAGAAATATGGATACATTAAATGGGAATATAAATTGTGTAAATAAACAAGAAAAAATATATTATTAATGAATTAAATTAGGATAAAGCATTAGGGTTTAATTGCTGGCTGATTTTACAGCATGGGTTACAACAGTCAGTTAACTCAACAAGCTTGTTGAGGAAATTTCTGCCATTTCCTGCCCAGTGACACCAAGTACTAATCAGAACAGGAAGTGAGGGGAAATCTCTCCATGGGGACAGGGACCACAAGAGTTGCTCCAGGAATTAATGACAAAATGCTACAATGCTGAATAAGGATTGTTTAGCAGAGTTCAGGGCTGTAAATGCAATTTTCTTTTGGACTGATAGTAAATAGTATGCATTATTCTTCTACAAACGTTTTACAATGTTTAATTGGGGATTCTTGTTTTTTTTGTAAAATTCAAGAAAAACATAAAAATAGTTGTTTTGTAGCTGATTATTTATTTGGGTTGAATTTAGATTCAAGCTGTATGTTTAAAAGTAGATTAAGAATGTAATGAAAGTCACTATTTTCAAGTGAAATAAAACCCAGGCCGACTGGCCCCAGAATCTAAAAGATTCCAAGGCTGGCTGCTGGCCTTTCCAAATTGGGATGCCCCGCTGTGTGAAACCCTCCAGATTGCCAGTATCAGCTTACCTTTCCCCAGCCCTACAGAACATGCATGATGATCTGTACCAATCAGAGCCATTTGCTGTGCCTATGTTATTTGGCAGCCCTGTTTACAATGGGGAACAAGAGCAGGTTCATCCCCTGCATCTTTGGGCTATCTGCACACTCCCGCATCAGCCATTCAGATAGGCTGGGAATGTGACCGCTCTCGCTCCCTATTGAAGTCTATCTGAGCCATTTGCCAAATGACATAGTCATGGTAAACATCTCTGACTGGACGAGAGCCCATGGATGCGACATAGGACAGGGAAGAGGTGAGTTTTTCTGGGTGTTTTAGGGGGGCTCACATAGTGGAACATCCCAATCTGGGATTCCCCCAGAGCACAGAACAAAACCCAGCATAGTCAAAATCATGAGTTTTTATCACTTTAAATCCCAGAATATTGCTTAGGATCAGCAATTCATTCCAAAGTGGAAGGTTGACATCAATTAAAAGCTCAATCAGAGGGACTGTCAGTACTATATTGAATGATGTCTAACTGACCTATAGGGCAGAGCAGTGACACACAGAGGGCAGACAGGATGTGGCATAACAGGCACTGCTGTCCACTTTGTCAAGGGTTAAGAATGGCAACATTTTTATTTATGCTGGAGGGAAAAAAATGAAATCTCCATTTGCTGGCATGCCCATATACATGTAACTGTTGTGGCAATGGCCATTTTGATGGGGACAACAGCATTTCTTAGTGCATCTGTGACCAGGAAAGGTCAGGATCACAGTACCTGTGCAGGTAGCAGAAGGTAGACAGACTCCTATTGAAATCAATAGGCTGGTATGATTATTTTCAAATAAAAGTTAATACATTTATTCAAATGTACTTGGGTGGGGTCATATTAATAAGAAAGCAGAAATATTAACTATGTATTAAGAGATTTATGTATGCATTCGTTTTTTTAGAGGGATAGGTTGGGTGATACTGAAGAGATACTGTATTTGCAACTACACCGAGTTCTATGAGTCCAAGTCCACATCCAGGCACAAGCTAACTTTCTTCCCCCTTATATCCCTTAGGAGCCAAATTGCAAAGCACCTCAAAACATCCTAACTGTGGGACCACTGTAGCTCAAGCTAAGAGTGTCAAGGGATAGAGTGCCTGCTTTTTGCTTGGTCCTGAAGAAAATTAATTGGAAGGAGGGCCATCTTTGTAGTCGTGCTACAGCTCCTATCCTGTACTGCAGGAAATGTAAGAGGCTTCTGGTGGGTCCCTTGCTGTTGGGTCCCTTTAAAGTGGACCAACACCCTCCCATGATCGGCCTGGGAATCTATAAGATTCCCGGACCGATCAGACCCCTGACTGCGGGGCACCCCGATCGGGGGTGCCCCGCTGTTTGAAACCCCCCAGAAACCCCTAAATCCCTACCTTATCCACGATCCAGCAGCGCCCGCTGCCGCCTCCCGCGTGTCACTCCTACAGGACGCGCACCTGCGCCGGCCGTTTGTGAATGGCCGGCGCAGGCGCGCGCCCTGTAAGAGTGACGCGCAGAAGGCGGTGGCGGGCGCTCTCTCTTGTCCGTCGCTGCCTCCCACTTGTCCGTCGGCGGGGATTGGCAGCGGCGGTCACGTGAGAGCGAGGAGAGGTGAGTTTTTCGTGGTTTCTGGGGGGTTTCACACAGCGGGGGACCCCCGATTGGGGTGCCCCGCCGAAGTGGACCAAAACCCAGGATAGTCAAAATCCTGGGTGTTGGTCCACTTTAAGCTTGGCCCTGAACACCTTTGCTTTCCCTTGAGGGCAGTCTCAGAGATCCCTGCATGTCTACACTGCTGATATATACATATATAATGACAGAACTACTCCAGAAAAGCCACAGCCAAAGTGCAGCTTTAGGGTGCAACAACAGATACATGGGCTCATAGGAGAGGTAATTTATATATCTTGGAATTTTAAAGAGTATTTTTTAAGCCATCCTTTACCCTGCAGTGGCCAGTCTATTGACACAAAAGTGACTAAAATAATGCAAGTTTCTAACTCACTTTTGATCCCTCATAATATTGCCTGGTCATGCGACTGAGCTAAGTAATGTGCACACTTGCCCTGTGAACCTCATTGGTCAACGCCAGTCATGTGGTCTGCATTCACAGTGAGATACATATGTAAGCAGTGAGTACATTTCCAGGCCCCACGAACAACCAGAGGCTGTGAGGGAAACTATGGCTGTGAGGGTCAACTTTTTTCTGTAGTCTACTTTGTCATATTAGGGTCATGGTTGTGTGCAAACAAATTTGTGGAAGTTTTTTGGGCTATTAAGTTGTGCTTGGGCTTCTGCCAGATTCATTGTCGTCAATGTGGGATGCGCAAGTGTTTTTGTACACTTGTGTTCGCCAATGTGTCAATTTGCACCTGAAATTTTCCACTCGCAACATTTTGGCGCACCAAACTGTCTCTGGCACTTGAGTTATGGCATGTTTAGAGGGCAGTAAAGTGTATGCAAACGTGGCAATTTGAAAAGTTAATTCCCTCCAGCAAATAGGTGAAGGAAACTGTCTATTCAAATGAGCCTTACTTCATTCCAAAAACACATGCATTCAAGGCATTCACCTGCATTCTAGGAATTCAACACCTGTTGCAATCCCGTTTTTTTGGGGGTGATGGCAGCACATTAAAAAAATGTTAATTGAATTGGGGAGGCTTGAAAGAATTGACACAGGTTTTACATGGTCCAAATCACAAATTTGCCGCGCCACCCAAAATGTAAACAAATGCATACAAAAACAATTCCAAACAGCCAAGGGATCCCGTGGCACATGCACCAGTCCAAAAAAAAAAGCCCAAAAACGTAATACCAGTCCAGCCCATCGAAGTCTATGGAATAAGGCCACGCAGGGAGGGAACTCAGCGCCCATCACCAGCGCTGTCACTAGATGGGGCATTACCTGCCACTATCAGAGGCACTTTGGATTTTTGAATTCATAACTAGACCTTTTGCACTGGCACCTGACATTCACCTGACGTTCAACTGGCCCTACGTGGCACTAACGCTTGTTGAATAAACCTCCAAATCACTATGGAGAAACAGTAAAGGAAAGAGGAGAAACACGGGGGACGATCGGGAGCAGGTAAGCATTTAGCCGGCCAAATGCGTATGGGGCAGGGCTATACGTGCTTCAAAATAGCAGATTTTCCTTGCGGAAGGAGCAAATTGGTGCAAGAAGAGACAATTTGTGTTCTTCTGTGTGCTTGCTATTTGGGGTGATTCTCACCTGCGCCACCAGCATGCACATGCAGCCATGAGTCATGTGCCTAGGAGCATGCGGAATCACTCTGCCTGAGGGTTTTTGCACATCGACCATGAATCTACCCTATAGTAAGCATAAGTATGTTGCTTAAACAAAACATAAATCAATGAACACCAGGAGGTTGCCTATAAAAAATGAAGCATTAACATCGACTCTCCTCAGGGTGGAGAATTTGGGACATCTTTACCATGTCTCTTAGGCAGCATCCTGTGCCAACCATTACCATCAATACTGACAATTTTTCACAGATTGGAGAAAAGAGTACACCAAGATCTACAAGAAGAGAGAGGTGAGTCCTGTACACACAGAACACTGCTGCTATGGCCGCTGCTGAGGTGAGGGAGCTCACTAAACCTTCACATGCCCAGCAGCAGTGGTCTGTGTGTACAGAGCACACTTCTGTCTAGATCTTGGTGTACAGACGGGGAGGCCGATTCATTAATAGCGCCAGGTAGCGACAGATGAGCGCCAGTAGCGTGATTTTCACAGCGCCAGCTAGTATTCGCTGTGCTTGGCCGGGGTTTGCTTGTTGACAGCGACTCAGTCGGTGTGCGGTAATGTTGAATACGGGGTTAGGGGGTCGCTGTTTCACAGGTTTCCGCGTTGTATGGGTGCGCCTGACAGCGAATGGCCAGAGCGAACGGCTTGCTGCAGATTCATTAACAAATCACGCTCAAAAATTTCTCGCGCTGTGAATTCCTTGTTTAAACCCCAGAGCGCTGGCGGCGATGTGTGTAAAGTAGTTTTTAACCCCCAAACAACTTTTTTTTTTATATGTAAAAATTAGACAAGTTTTTCTAAACATTTTGTAATATGAATACATGAATATCAGACCTGTAATATCAATTCTGCACAATTTTTATTTATTTATTTTTTTAGTTAAAAAAAAAACCTAACATTGCAGAAGTGGTCACAGAATTTTTGACATAAAAAAAAAAAAAAACAAAAAAAACCCATTAATATCAATTAATTGTGATTATTTAAAGATTGCTCCATTGAAATGCATTGGACCACGCCAGGGAGCGCCAGGTCATACCTGTCGCTGTGATGGGATTAGCAGCAGCGCTGTTCGTTGCAGTCGGCTACATGATGAATCCCGCGCTAGCTGACGGTCTCGCCGGCGCTAGCCTCATTTAGCGTGATAAATGCGTCATTGTGACCGCCGCCGGGCGTACTTGATTCGGTAACCGCCATTAGCTGGCGGTACCTGGCGCTCGTCAGACACTACCTGGCGCTAGCCCTTGATAAATAAGGCCGTTTGTGTACAGTTGCCAATAGCAACATATTGCAGAACATGAAAAGTGCTTCCATAAATCATACATCATTTGCTAACATGAGAAAAAAAAAGCTCAGCAACTTAAGGACATAATTTTTGCACAAAAATATATATTTTAAAATATTACATTGAAAGTGGACTTTTCGTTTAAGTATATATGGCAGCAGAGCAGTCTTGGTGTGTATCCCCTTATAGGATCTCACTCACCATCAGTGGTACGTATACCACTGGTTGGGAATCCCTGGGCTTATTGTGGAACAAAACCCAACAAAGCAGGGCACTGCAAAACTCAACTTATTCCTGGCTTCCTTGCGGATGTAAATATCAGCAGCCGCATTCCCAGCATCTTTGAGCTGTGCATGTGCTCCCGCCACATGCCAATCAGATAGGCTGGGGACGGGAGGGTGCCCGCTTGCTGGGCATGTGGCTGTTTGTGCTCCCGATTACCATAAACAGAGATATTTGCTGAGCATTAAATATGCATGACAAATGACTCTGATTGGATGAGAGTCTGGGCATGTGCTGAAGGCAGGGCCGGCGTCAGCACCCGGCAAGGCGGGGCAGCTGCCGGGGCCCACTGACAGCGCTTGACCAGCGGCAGGCTGGGAATGGCGGTGCAACTTCTTTTCCCCACCGGGCGGGGACAACAGTATGCAGCAATAAGGTCTGCTGCTGCATGTGCTGTCCCCACCGGGGAGAGAGGAAGGGACCTCCACACCACGTGACAGTCGCGCGGCGGGCTGCGGGTGATGGAACAGCTGGCAGCAACAAGGAGACGTGTGGGGAGGGAAAGCACTGTAGAGGTACTTTTTTTTTTAAAGAATGTTTCTTTTGATCCAGATGTTGGACGTCCCTCAGTGATGTGACTCAACGCTTCACGACAAAGGGACCCACTGAGACCATGCCGCCCAAGGTCCCATGTAAACTTGGAGCAGGCCCTGGCTGAAGGACTGGGAAAAGGTGAGGTTTTGTGGACAATCGGGGGGGGGGGGGGTTTACAGCGGGGCAGGGGACAAAACATGGGATAGTCAAAATGCTGTGTTTTGTTCTGCTTTAAAGTGGACCATCACCCAGGGGTGATCGGCCCGGGAATCTATAAGATTCCCGGGCCGATCATCTCCCTTACCGCGGGGCATCCGAGATCGGGATGTCCCGCGGTGAGGGCTCCCCCAAAACCCCCCAGAAAGCCCCCAATACTCACCTCAACACGCTCCCACGTGGCCACGGACAAGCGGGTGACAGCGGCGGACAAGACAGTGCGCCCGCCGCCGCCTCCCGCGCGCTCCTCTAGACGTGCGCGCGCCCGCGCCGGCCGTTTGTGAATGGCCGGCGCTGGCGCGCGCCCTGTCAGGGCGACGTGCGGGAGGCGGCGGCGGGCGCACTGTCTTGTCCGCCGCTGTCACCCGCTTGTCCGTGGCCACGTGGGAGCGTGTTGAGGTGAGTATTGGGGGCTTTCTGGGGGGTTTTACACAGCGGGGCACCCCAAATCGGGGTGCCCCCCTGAAGTGGACCAAAACCCAGGATAGTCAAAATCCTGGGTGTTGGTCCACTTTAAGGAAAAGCAGATAGGAAAAAAGTGTGTGTGCCGCCTTACTGATGTAACTTGAAGATGATATATAACATCACCTTTGCTCACTTGGGCAAGCCTTTTATCTGGAGGGGAGTTTGCTATTAAACATTTAGTAAGGTTGCTATTACAAATCACAATTGCTGGGATTTCACCTGCCCCTACCATGTTTATTTGTAGCTAGCCTCTAGCCTAGAATAGGTGTACAAAGCTTCCAAGGACATGGCAGCGCCTGTATTTTTCTTGATTGATTTCCTTTAAATCAAGGCCTCTATAATCACTGAAACTGGATGATCAGCATAACATTTCAGCTTCAGCAGCCTCTGTATTTCTCCCAGGTTTGGTAAAAATTGATTGTATTCAAAAATAAACTGCAGTGTTATTCTGGAATCACCACAAAAGAGTTCACGTAGTGTAACAGCTCCCATTACCGCTCCTGTGTTGGCTACCTTCTTAGTTTAGGACACATAATTCTGGGCTTCAGGTTTTCCAGTGACTGCTGGGAAGCTGACCTTACATGTGGGATTGTTCATTCCCTAGATGATCAATCACACGGCTGAGCGACACAACAGTAGGGGGCATGTCACCAGGCCTTTTACTTACCCCTGTGAGCTTGTTGTGAGCTGCTACAGGGTTGGACTTATCCTTTATGATTCCTAGGTAAACTGTCTTGTGCTGCAACCCCCATCCCATTATAATGCTCACTGTATCTGGCCGGGGTAACCCACCAAATAACTACTATACTATAATGAGACAAGGAGGATCTATCTGTAATAATAAATCAAAGCAACTGGACCTGCTGTATTTTAAAGACTTTCTTCTCAACTTACGATTCAGCATTCTGAATTGGGAAAGCCTGTCTGATGACTAGCTAAAGCTTGGTTTACTAAGGGCCTTATTTAACAAGGGATAGCGCCAGGTAGCGAATGGTGAGCGAACGGTAATGACGCTCACCGCCACGAGAACGCCGGCTCCCCTCCGCAATCACACATTTATCAAGCCGATCCTGCTTAGCGACTGACAGAGCGCCAGATAGCGAATTATTCATCATTATTCCAGCCTCACCCCACAGCGCCAGCGAGCGACCTTGAACAGCGACAGGTATGACCTCTCGCTACCTGGCGCTCTCCAATGCATTTCAATGGAGCAATCTTTAAATATTTATAATTAATTGCTATTAATTTTTTAATTTTTTTTTTAAATGTCAAAAATTCTGTGACCACTTCTGCAATGTTATTTTTTTTTTTTAAGGTAAAAAAAAAAAAAAAAAAAAAAATTGTGCAGAATTGATATTACAGGTCTGATATTAAGGTATTCATATTACAAAATGTTTGTAAAAACATGTTTTGTTTTTTCCCAAAAATATGGTTGTTTGGGGGTTAAAAAACTACTTTTAACCCATCGCCGCCAGCGCTCTGGGGTTTAAACAAGCATTTTACAGCGCGAGAATTTTTTGAGCGTGATTTGTTAATGAATATGCTGGGAGCCGTTCGCTATGGCCATTCGCTGTCATGCGCTCCCATACATCGTGGAACCTGTCAAATAGCGACTCCTCACCCAATATTCAACATTACCGAACAACGGCCAAGCACAGCGAATACTAGCGTGCGCTGTGAAAATAACGCTACTGGCGCTCATCTGTCGCTACCTGGCGCTATTAATGAATTGGCCTCCCCGTGTGGCTGCACAGGTAGAAAAAGCCACCCGCTGGCTACCTGGCTTATTCCGAGGTAGAATCTAGTTCAGGCATACTGAGGTTTAGTTCAGTACACATTACACACAAAACAGTTCACTCAGTAAAAGTCACCTTTTCTTGGTCCAATCAAAGCCATTTGCCATGTTTCTGTCCTTCGACAAAGGGCTCTGATTGCCTTCAATGAAGAGCGCATGCTGCTGCCATCAGGGTTGCAGGGCATGGCTCTGATTGCCATTAGACAAGGAAAAGGTCAGTTATTACTGGCATCCTGGGATGAAAGGCAGCAGCGACCCTAGAATCTTTTAGATTCCAGGCCAGCCACTGGTGGGTTTTGCACCTCTTTAAATGGATTGTCCAGTCAAAAAAATGGCTCTAGTCACATTTGTGTAGCATTGCTCCCCAGCCCAGCTGTTGTTACACTTACTGAGAGCAGAAAATTAGCGCCTCATTGGGCTGCTCTGAGCCAAGATTGTGGCAGTGGCCCAGTCTATTTCCCACCCTGTAGTACACCCCTCCATTATTTGCAATGGAGCCAAGGTGGGGTCATGCAAAAATAACTAAGGCCCTTATTTAACAAGGGGTAGCGCCAGGTAGCGACTGGTGAGCGAACGGTAATGACGGTCACCGCCACGAGAACGCCGGCTCCCCACCACAATCACACATTTATCAAGCCGATCCTGCTTAGCGACTGAGAGAGCGCCAGATAGCGAATCATTCATCATTATTCCAGCCTCACCCCACAGCGCCAGCGAACGAACTTGAACAGCGACAGGTATGACCTCTCGCTACCTGGCGCTTTCCAATGCATTTCAATGGAACAATCTTTAAATATTCATAATTAATTGTTAATTATTATTATTATTTTTTTTTTTAATGTGAAAATTTCTGTTACCACTTCTGTCATGTTAGATATTTTTTAAGGTAAAAAAAAATAAAAAAAAAATTGTGCAGAATTGATATTACAGGTCTGATATTAATGTATTCATATTACAAAATGTTTTTATAAACTTGTTTTTTTTTGGTTTCAAAAAATATGGTTGTTTGGGGGTTAAAAAACTACTTTTAACCCATCGCCGCCAGGGCTCTGGGGTTTAAACATGCATTTCACAGCGCGAGAATTTTTTGAGCGTGATTTGTTAATGAATATGGTGGGAGCCGTTCGCTATGGCCATTCGCTATCATGCGCTCCCATACAGCGCGGAATCTGTCAAATAGCGACTCCTCACCCAATATTCAACATTACCGCACACCGACTGAGTCGCTGTCAACAACCGAACAACGGCCAAGCACAGCAACTACTAGCGGGCGCTGTGAAAATACTGCTACAGTCGCTCATCTGTCGCTACCTGGCGCTATTAATGAATCGGCCTCTTAGTGATACTACTTTGTCTGCTGTGCGGGCTGTGCCTACCTATGCCAGTCTGGCTACAGCTTCTTTGCCTTGATTTCTTATTACAGATATTTTAAGAACCTTTGCATGTTAGTGGCCAGCTTTGTAGTTAACAGGATTTAAAGAGGTCCTAAACCCTGTCTTGAAACTGTGCCACTGAGGTCTTTGGTCCACAGGGAACCCAAATTAACCTAACCTTCCCCCTTGCGCCATCTGTGAGCCCTGCATTACAGATGGGCTCTCATCAGCACAATGCTGTATGGGTGTGTGTGTGAGGTTCGGAGACCTTTATTAAACATACAAGACAGTGAGAGCTATCTTAAAACAGAAAGTATTTACATGCTGCATACTACAAAGGATAATACAATTTCTTTTCTTTGCCATAGGCAGAGCCATGTCTCCAAACTTCACCCCCCATATAGATATCACCTTTCAGTCTTGTGCCGATGAGAGCCCAAAGCTTGTGTGTCCATAAGTGGAGTGGATAAGCTTTGTAAAATTCAGCTATAGAAAAGCAAAGCAACACATCCTAGCGACTATCTGGGAGCTATGGGCATAGCCTAGAGGTGAAAAGAGATTTATTTGCATGGCTTCGTCTATTGCAAAGAATCTTCTGAGAAATTCTATTATCTTCTATGATATGCAGCATGTAAATAATTTCTGTTATAAGAAAGCTCTCACTGCCTAGGATTAATTGCGAAATATAAAGCAAGCTGAATGATGGCTGAATAGAAGATGCAGCCCCTGACAGTCAGCATGGAGTGAGTAGAAAGCTAACTATTTGCCCTTTTTCTAGAATATGGCATTAACTGTCATTTTTCAGCACCCCAGCAGTCAACCATCTATAAAGAGTCTCCCCCCTAGGATATGTAATGGTTGGGTTCTACATACTGGAGTATGATACAACCATGGCTGCCATGTTTTAGGTTGTGGGTTATGGAGGGGTTTGGCCCCGATATCATACAACCTATGATATGTAATGGCTTGACTGAGTTACATGCCAGCCATGCTTGCTCCAGTGTTCACCTCCCCCCCCCCGCAGCCTCTCCAGACCAAGAAGGGGAAACCACGTCTGACCACTGAATGTGGATAGCTGTGTCTGCTGGACGGGCGCTGTGTCTGCTGAGGCTGATTAGGAGGAGGCATTATAACTGAGTGGGTGTCTGGATTAAAAATAATACTATCTTATGGCCTGTATATACTCACCACCATAAACATAATGTATATGTTTCCTATTACGCTCCCCATGACTTCTTCCTGTGTTTATTTTCTTGATAACAGGGTGACCTCTCTGCTTCCAACTTGCCTCTTTCTGTTGCCCATTTTGGACCTTTTATGCAGTCTTCTGTACTGCCCACTGTTTCTAATCCATGCTGCCCAATGTATCCTCATTTGTTGCCATCCTGTCACTTGCCATTGAACAGCTCTGCTTCTGCCTGGGTAACAAATTGGGAAAAACTCTCTACAGTTCTTAATGTGGAACAAAATCCAAGATGGCTACTGGCCTTCTCCTGGGACATCCCAAATTGGGATGTGGCACTGTGTAAACTCACCTGCTTCTTGGCTGCCTCGCTGAATGTAATCAATGGCGGCTTCTTCCCCAGCATCTTTGTGTTGCTGTGTCCAGACACTATTAGTGCCTCAGCCGCAGCACTGGCCACAGGCAGACGGTGCTGTTAGTGTTCACCGCTGTAGGCGACTGGTGGTGCCTTGTCTTGTTTGTTTTTTTTTCCAATGGAGCTAGCAACAGGTAGCACAGGTAGTTTTGGTCCCTTTTAAAAATGTGGGTTTTGGTCCGCTTTAAAGCAGAACAAAACCTGGGATTTTCACTGTCCCAGGATTTTCACTGTCCCAGGTTACGATACTTGCCCCACTATGTGAAACCACATCCCCCATAAAAACATACCTTTCCCCAAGTCACTTAGGTTTTGCGTAGGTCTACCTGTGACCAATTAATATATTTTTACTTCGTCAATGAAAATACATTCAATACATGTATCTCATGTCAATATGTGTACAGCAAATCAAATGTGCAATCTTGTGGAACTCCAGCATTTATAGCACCAATATGCCCTTTTTACTTCTGCTTGTCTTCCTGTAGATTGTAGTGGCACATATTAGGCAAGTAATAATTATTATCCAATCAGTTACTGTAAGCATTCTAATTATAGGCTTCAGGATTCTAGGATTGCATTGTTCTAGGTAAGGTGGTCACTAATAAAATTGTCATTGCAACAGGGTTGATAAACTTGTTTTCCTCTCATAGGACCTATTTAGAGCAAGTTCCCTGGTGTCACTCAGAGGTCACAGTTTAGTAATGTTCCCCTATTATCAGTTATCTCATTCACATTGCTTCTGAGAGTGGTATAGTAAAGGTGCTAATAGATAAGAGAGCATTGTATGCCAATCCAAATTACAGACTAGCCTTATGCCTATAGGCACCTTTAAAAATGGTCATCTACTAAGGAAGCACATTCATTTCATTAGTAATATGTCTGGGGATCCCTCTATTACTGCCTTAGCTTTACCAGCAGAGACTTATATTCATGCTTTAGATCTAATTTTGCCTTCCAAATCTCAATTATCAATAATGACTGATAAAGCAGTTAATTGTGTTTGTGTGTGTGTGTTTGCGGGGGGGGGGGGGGGGGGTGATCACACATGGACAGTGGCAGACTGTGGCCAATAAATCAGGCCAGGATTTACCTACCTTGGCCAGCCTGCCACCAGTGTATTTGTCAGCTGAGGCTATAACATCGCTGGGTCAGTCAGTAGACACTCCTAAAATGATGGGACTGAAGCTTTAGTATTCTAGTGTCAGGGTGGGTATGGCCCACAGTGGTGTACAGTGGGGCTAGATTAGTGAGAGACTTGGGGACAAGCAGGGTATGTAGGCGAAAGCTGAAATAAGGATGTGGGAATTCTGACACAGAATTCACAGATACCCACAGCCCAGTCTACCCAGGGATTCTCTCTGTGCTTCCTATGGTCAGTCTGGCTTAGTCCATGGTGATATTATTGAGTGATTTCACTGCAACTAGCAGAAGTGGCATCACTAAATGCGACTGGGTCCTAGTACAAAAATCAATTGTTCCTGTCATTTTAACTCATTTGGATAAAACTAGACAACTAAAACCTGAAGCAGCAAATACAAAGTGTGCTTCTCTTTCTGTATGTGATGCCATGAGAGCACAAAGATAAAAGAAGCGTTGAGGAGCCACAATGATGGGACTCCCTGACCTCACCCCCTGTCACCCCCTGCAGGCCTCCCTAGTTATGCCCCTAGCTAGCAGTATTCAGGGGTAAGATTGATGATTTCCCATGTATCTAGCTCACATTGTGTGCTCCTCTTGATATATATCTATATAGTACTTGCTGCAATAAAGTTATATATGGTCATTCTCCAGTCTAGCTGTATACAGACTATTGGCTACCTTTCCTTGGTGTGAATTAAAACTAAAGCCCTGGTCAGCATTCAGTAAAATGGCAGATAGAGGTGGAATTTGGGAAGAAAGTGACAAACACAGATAGAAACAAGATAAGACAGAATGGTGACATAGAAAGGGCAGTGAGCTTTAACTGTGGTCATATTAGACAATAGGGATATCTGACTGTTCAGTACTGTATAATAAGACTCTCAGCTAAGCTCATATTACCTCCAACACTGCTCTCAATAGCTAAAATGTGTTGACAGATCCCCTATTAAAGCAAATGTTAAAGTAAGTAGGAATCAGCAGCTTTATTAGCAGAGAGTAGTGGTCACCACACAGCTTGCAATCACTCCATCTATTATGTAATGGGCTGGTGCCACTCAACAGAGCCTTAACTAAATGTGACCAGGACTTGGTGCAGGCATTAAAGTGAAGGGGCATTCCAGGCAAAGGGTTAAATTAAAACACATCACATAGAGGGGCTGCTTACCAAATAAAGTTAAAGTGCTACTCCAGCCCCTTTGGTAAAAAAGAGCATACCCCCCATCCTGCCCCCCATTAGTGACTATGTATTTTTTTTTACCAAAGTGCTAGAGTGGCCCCTTACATTCTGCGTGCTCCATGCTGGCTGTCAGGCATCTTTTATCGCCAAGTACTTTGCATTCCCTGATAAACCTTATGGAACTTGCTCTCTTCTACTGACTCATTTTTCAGGGTCCCTGAAATGAATTGAATTCTCAAGGGATCCTCACATTCAAACATACATGTATGAGTCATCTGCTGCTGAGGAGGCCTTGCAAAGGGGACTGCGTTCATGGAGTTTTAAAATGATAATTATAAAGCGATCCCCAGACAGCCTGCATGGGGAGAGCAGATAGAAGGTCCCAGAGTTACTCATACGGTGACATTTTATTTGTCACATGCAGCCCCTGAGACTGGTATACATTAAAAGATACATTAAAACAACAGATACAAATGGTGCTTTTTTGTTGCATATGATGTGATGTGAGCAAAAATCAAGTTGGAGAGCAGCAATGGGGGGGGGGGGGCTGAACTCATGGGCCCCATGCAGTTTCTACTGCTGCAAAAACCCCTGTAATATTGCCTCAATAAGACCAAGAATGACCAGCTACCTTTGCAGCACAGCTAGTTACAATGTACTACATGTAACAGCATAGCACTGTGCGCCATTTAGCATATTTTTGTGGCTATAGCAAAAGTTCTGGAGTGCCGGAATTTTTGTCTTATCTGACGCTGTGTACTACATTGGCAACAGCAGTCGCCGTGCAAACGCTACTAATTAGCTTTGATTGTTGCTCTAGGCATTGGCCAGCCTATGTCAGTGCCTGTTGGACCCGGCTGACGATTAGTCCAGCACCAGGGAGCACCACTTTGGACCGACAAAGCATATTTATGATTTTTTTTCCTCCTTGAAATCTTTGGCACTGTATTTTTCCAGCATTTCATCATTACAGTTACAAGAAATCATTGAAGGGGACAAACGTTACAGTGCGTTTCAGCTGCGTTTTAGTCATTGGTGACAAAATTACACATTGTTAGGCAAAAGAAGACATTACAATCAATTTTAATAATCCCCCAAATTCATTTTGTGGCACCTAGGACCTGTGTTTCAAATACTGGCAAGTCCCAATGCAAGATCTGTACAAATAAATGTATTTTATAATAATTATAAGCATTACACACTACAATCCAGTTCTGCCCATTGTGCTCTATGGGATCTTGAGCTACAGCACCAGGTTTCATCTAGCGCTGCTACAACCAGTGTGCTGGTGCTGCATCATTTTCAGCGCTGGTGTTAAATAAGACGCTAGCTGGCAGCGCTGCTATTTCTTTATTTTTTAAAACGGACACAGAAGTGGCGCTGTGTGACACTTCTTAAATAAGGCTCCCCTTTGTCTGTAGCAGCTATTCAGTCCCATTTTATCTTTTTAGACAGCCACACAAGTTACATTTTCTTTAAAGTGGACCAACACCCAGGGGTGATCGGCCCGGGAATCTATAAGATTCCCGGGCCGATCACCTCACTCACCGCGGGACATCCGAGATCGGGATGTCCCGCAGGGTGAAACCCCCCCAAAAAAACCCCAAACTCCTTACCTGATCCGCCGCCGCTTCCGCCGCCTCCCGCGCGCCCCTCTAGACGTGCGCCGTCCGCCGGCCATTCACAGACGGCCGGCACGGGCGCGCGCACGCCGAGAGTGACGCGCGGGAGGCGGCGGCAGACGCGCTGTCTTGGACGGCGCGGTCACGTGGGAGCGGGGAGAGGTGAGTTTTTTGGGGTTTCTGGGGGGTTTCAGAGAGCGGGACACCCCCGATCGGGGTGCCCCGCCGAAGTGGACCAAAACCCAGGATAGTCAAAATCCTGGGTGTTGGTCCACTTTAAATAATCTTATTTACTATCATTCACCCTAAAACTACTTACAATACAATATCACCAAAAGGCTAGGTCCTATGCTTGGAGCATTATTTAAGAACCTCAGTGGCAAAAATGCTAGTCGCTGGCTAGTGTCTTATTTGACACTAGGGCCTAAAATGATGCAGCATTGGACGCTATGGTTGAAGCAGTGCCAGTTGAAACCTGGCGAAGTAGTTGAAGATTACATAGAGCACAATGGGCAAAACTAGATAGAAGTTAATGCTTATAATTAATATTAAACACATTTAGTTGTACAGAACTTACATTGTGACTGGTCAATAAATGAAACATAGATGGTCCAAAATGTATTTTTTGAGGAATTATTCAAATGATTGTTTTTTGACTAACAAAGTGTAATTTTGAGAACAACTAAAACATAGCTAAAACGCATTGTAAAGTTTGTCCCCTTTGTCCCCAGCAGTGATTACTTGTAACTGTAATGAAGAAATGCCAACCAGCGCTGGAAACATACAGCGCCAAAGATTTCAAGGAGGAAAAAAAACCATAAATATGCTGGGGAGGAATAATGGCAGTACAAAGTGGATCTCACTGGTGCTAGGATAATCGCCCGGTGGGTCCAACAGACGCTGACATAGGCAGGCCAATACCTAAGTGCAACAATCAAAGCGAATTAGTAGCATTCAGCGCAGCGACTGATAGCACCAATGTAGTACACAGCACAGCGCCAGATAAGATGGGAATGCCGGTGCTCAGGAACTGGCGCTATAGCCACAAATATTATGCTAAAAGGAGCACATCATAAATTTGGCTCGTAGATATCTTGTTATAGTGCCAGAGATTTCACCCACAGGTTTTGTTGCACTATCAATGTCACCATGTTCCTCCAAGCCACCTCTGCCACCTCTGTTAGGCAATGTGCCCCTCCTATATCACTCTCCATGCAACCTCTCATCGTTCATGAGCCTCTATTTACCTTAACATGCTAGTTCCTTTTTAATCCTCCAACTTTCCCCACAGCAGTTCCAGGGTCACATCAGATGACTCAGAGGACCACATGTGGTCCCTGGGCCACAGATTGAGCACATGTGCCATAAAGCAATATGATGCTGGAAACTTTGATGTGGACCTACATCCTAAAAGTGAAGACTGTCCACATACCCTGTCTACCTCCATGTGTCCATGTACCCATGCTCTTCCAAAGCCCCACTGGCAGGAGTTACTCACCTACTTCCTGTGATGCTCTATCAGATAGGGAACAGGAAGCTACAGAAAACAGTGTAATATCAGGACCTCATGAAATATATGCTGCATATATTTGTCCCTTGATGGAGTCCCGGGAGGAATAGGTGAGTATCTCTTCACTGCAGAATGGAAGAACTGGTGGGCTGATGTAAGAGTTCTTTAAAACCAATGCCATAGTAAATCAGAGGGTACTGGTATACACAGTACTCACTGCATATTTCTCTTTCATGGAGTTTCCCCATTAGACCCCAAATTAGACTCACCCCTCGGTGCAAGTTGACCTGGCTTAGCTGCTACTGCTCCCGTGGTGTCTGTTGCTGTATTCAGGCCCCAGCCTCTCTGAGAGCTCCCTGCTGGATCATGCACTGTTGGCTGGAGGAATATAGCCATGTACAAGACCAGACTGATTCTCCCATAAAGAACTTTGGGCACCCTGGTTTGGGTTTGTATTTTGCACACTCCCACCCACAGGCTGATATCAGGAACTGCGCGAGAACATGGAGATGCCAGGACTCCAAACACAACAATAAAGACTGTAGGAGTATTGGTAAGTGAGCCAGAGAAACCTGCAATGGGAGGTAAGGATTCCCTTTAATGTTAGTTTTCCAGGTAGTCAAAGGAACACACACACCTCTACTCTTAAGATGGACCAATTTCCTGGATTATCACTATCCTGGTGATTGTTCTTGTTACCTGGGGCATCCTGATTTGAGTGAAACCCCAACACTCTCCATTAAAAACTCACCTTTCCAGACCACATCTCAGTCACAAGATGCTTGTGATGTGACTGTAGGCTGTGCATCTTCTGTGGGCAGGAGCGGACTGGCCATAGGGAGACCCAGGAGAGTTCCTGATAGGTTGCACTGCTTTGGGGCTGATAGGGCTGCTACTTCTAAAACCCCTTTCCCCTCTCTGCCATTCTAGCCTCCCCTTAGTCCCCTGTGTCTGGCCCTACTCTGCACCCCATAGACAGAGAACACCAGCCTATGTTCTGCCCCAATGTTATAGACTCCAGATCATGGCTGAAAGCGGCCATACCCATCCCTGCCACATTATCTGTCTCTACAATGCTAAAGATTCAGTACCAAGTAATAAAAAGTTGACATATCCACACCTGCCAATGAGCCTCCACCTTGTGCCCACTCGTTAACAGTCTGGGGGATACACTAGAAGACCTCAGTGGGAAAGTTGTAGGCTGGTCATGGGCTGGTAAAATCCAGTCCGTCACTGGCCGTTGGGAGAGCCAGAAATAGAAGATTTGAGGGTAATCCCGGGGTTTCACATAGAAGAACATCCTAAAGTGGGATGCCCCCCCATATAGGGAGAGCACTGGCCACACAGATACTCTAGGGATGGTATTTAATCCTCTTTAAAAGGGGGGGGGGGGGGACACCTGTCAATGATTGCTTTCGAAATCAAGTTCAATTTTTTTTTTTGCACATACACACACACAGACACTACATTGCAGCCCACTGCGCTGCCACAGATTTGTCTCTGCTGGCATTTAATTGTGGTCAAAACATATGCAGTGCCACGGCTAGTGCAATGCAGTGTGGAATGTTAATCGACTTGTCAACAAGTCAATATGGAATACCAATATTTCAAATCTAATAACCATGACAAGTTGCATGGTATGTATATTTAGAGTTAAGTTGAATTGCATTGCTGATTTACTGTAAATCTAATTTGGATACATTGTAGATCTTGGACACGTTTGAGGTCAAGGATGTACATGCAGGGTGTACAGAAATTCTGTCTTGTCTAGTTTGCCAAATGTCTAATATATATAGTTTCCATTTTGCAACATGGTGGCAGGCTCTTGTAACATTATGATAAAATGAGATACCAGGTTGGATCCTAGTTATTAATCTTGCATTTCTGGTTGGGTTGGGGGTATAGGTATGGTTCAGTGGAAGGGTTTAGGTCTATGGTTGTGGGGAGTATAAGAGAGCAGACTTCAGTGTGTTTAGCTGAGCGCATCTACACTACTGTCTTGATGCAGTGTGTCTGGTGCTTGTTCCATAGAGGTCATGGCAAGTATCCAGGGACACCAGTCACCAACCCCCAATACTATTGCAATCCACAGTTGGAGCTCCCTGTCAAATTATGATCAGATTACAAAACCCAGACATTTAAAGTGGACCAATACCCTCCCATGATCGGCCCGGGAATCTATAAGATTCCCGGACCGATCAGACCCCTGACTGCGGGGCACCCCGATCGGGGGTGCCCCGCTGTGTGTAACCCCCCAGAAACCCCTAAATCCCTACCTCATCCACGATCCAGCGGCGCCCGCCGCCGCACCCGTGCTGGCCATTCACAAACGGCCGGCGCGGGCGCCGCTGGATCGTGGACGCGCTCTCTTGTCCGTCGCTGCCTCCCGCTTGTCCGTTGGCGGGGATTGGCAGCGGCGGTCACGTGGGAGCGAGGAGAGGTGAGTTTTTCAGGGTTTCTGGGGGGTTTCACACAGCAGAAGTGGGCCAAAACCCAGGATAGTCAAAATTCTGGGTGTTGGTCCACTTTAAGGCCCATGTCACACATTCCACACTGCTACTGAAATGCACTTATTCAGAAATTAATTATCTATCTAGCTATCTACATACAGAAGTAGCAACTAAAACCAATCAGTTGCCTATCTATCTTCCTATGTATTGATCTATAGCTATGGCAAAACAAAATGTATGCCCTGGTGCGACATTGAATGGCGCCCCTATACAGTCACCTTTTTCCTATCATTTTAACTAAATTGGATACAACTAAACTGAAACAGTAGATAAATGATGCTTCTTTTATCTTTGCATGATACAACGAGAGCACAAATATAAGAAATAAAGTGAAGAAACAACAAGGTTGGATCCCCCCGACATTATGGGCACCCCTGTATAGTTATCCCCCTATATCATCTATTTATCTATATATCTATGAATCTGTCTATATATGTCTGTCTATTAGCATATGTCTCTTTGTCCATTTATCTATGACAGTCTGTCTATTTATCAGTCTATTAATCTACATATGCCTATTTATCAACCTATCTATTCATATATGTATGTTGTCTGTTTATATCTGTCCATCTGATTATCTATCTTTCCACCCATCAGTCTACATGTCTATCTTGCCTTCCATCAATCTACTAATGTCTGTCTATGTGTGTCTATCGATTCATCTACATATCGCTACCTATCTATCTGCATTCAGACTGTAAGATGGTAAGGTCAGGGCCATCTGTCATATTGCCCCCTGTTTTCACAGTATTTGCTTTGAACTATGTAGCTTGTTTGTGGTAGTTTATGTACTGTATGTTTTACCTTGACTGCAATTATACTTTGTACAGTGCTACAAAAGAAGATGTTTATATATCAATACATGATAATAATAATAATTTGCCTGTCTACCTGGATATACATAATTACCTACCAGCCTATTAATCGAAAAATGTTTTCTCTCTCTCTCTCTTTACCCATAAAGCTACCCAATGACATACATACCTCTGTCTATCTGTCTAATAGGTCTATCTATCTACCTACATACCAACCTATTAATTGACAGATGACACCCACTTATCCATCTATCTACAGTATCTATCTCTAGCTATTTATCTATCAACCAATCAATCAGCTATCTATCTATCTATCTATCTTATCTAAATATGTATATCTATCCATCTACCTGCATCTATCTATCTATCTATCTATCTATCTATCTATCTATCTATCTATCTATCTATCTGATATTATGTATTCGCCCATCAATCAACATGTCTATGACTGCCTATGTCTGTCTATCTGCATATCTATCTATCTATCTATCTATCTATCTATCAATCATGTCTATCAATCTGTATTTGTCTGCCTGCCTATCAACCAATAATTCCACCCACTAATCTACGTGTTTGTATCTGTCAATCTTTCTGATTCTCTCTATCTTTCTCTTTCAATCTACCTATGCCTATCAATCGTCACATGTTTGCCTATCTATCTATCTATCTATCTATCTATCTATCTATCTATCTATCAATAAAGTGATAAATTAAAAAATAAATCTATGCATTTATTTACCAGTATCAGTTACATCTATCTATCTATCTGATTTTGTGTATTTGCCCATCAGTCAAAATGTCTATGACTGTTTCAGTCTGCCGATGTCTGTCTATCTATCTATCTACATCTGTCTGCCTGCCTGCCTATCAACCACCCATTAATCTACATGTGTGTATCTGTAGACATTTCTGTCTAAGTCTGTCTATCTTTCAATCAGCCTATTTTTATCTAGCAATCATCACATGTTTATCTATCTATCTATCTATCTATCTATCTATCTATCTATCTATCTATCTAGATATATGTATATCTACCCATCTACCTGCACCTATCTATCTATCTATCTATCTATCTATCTATCTATCTATCTCCATCAATTCACATATCCATGTCTATCTATCCATCTATCCACAACTGTCTTTCCATCCTTCTAACTATCCATAGCCATCAATTCACATATGTCTGTTTATCTATCTAGCAATCTACTAAAGTGTAACTAAAATCTGCTGGACCAGGTCTTCTTAACATGGGGGTCTTTGTAGATGTAAAGGGGGGGGGGCTGGTTGCTCCATACAGCGGTATCCAGGTCACTGTGGCTGCTGCCTCTACACCTTTGTCTGTCTAGCCATCGATCTCTCCCTGTCCATTCATACACAGAGCAGCACAGCAGTGGATACAGTGTGGCTGGCAGTGCTGCACATTTAGGGGTTGCAGTCTGTATGTGAGTCACTATACCGATATATATATATATATGTGATATCAGCAGTGGATACAGTGTGGCTGGCAGTGCAGCACATTTAGGGGTTGCAGTCTGTATGTGAGTCACTATACCGATATATATATATGTGATATCAGCAGTGGATACAGTGTGGCTGGCAGTTCAGCACATTTAGGGGTTGCAGTCTGTATGTGAGTCACTATACCGATATATATATATGTGATATCAGCAGTGGATAACAGTGTGGCTGGCAGTGCTGCACATTTAGGGGTTGCAGTCTGTATGTGAGTCACTATACCGATATATATGTGATATCAGCAGTGGATACAGTGTGGCTGGCAGTGCTGCACATTTAGGGGTTGCAGTCTGTATGTGAGTCACTATACCGATATATATATATATGTGATATCAGCAGTGGATACAGTGTGGCTGGCAGTGCTGCACATTTAGGGGTTGCAGTCTGTATGTGAGTCACTATACCGATATATATGTGATATCAGCAGTGGATACAGTGTGGCTGGCAGTGCTGCACATTTAGGGGTTGCAGTCTGTATGTGAGTCACTATACCGATATATATGTGATATCAGCAGTGGATACAGTGTGGCTGGCAGTGCTGCACATTTAGGGGTTGCAGTCTGTATGTGAGTCACTATACCCATATATATATATATATATGTGTGATATCAGCAGTGGATACAGTGTGGCAGGCAGTGCTGCACATTTAGGGGTTGCAGTCTGTATGTGAGTCACTATACCGATATATATGTGATATCAGCAGTGGATACAGTGTGGCTGGCAGTGCTGCACATTTAGGGGTTGCAGTCTGTATGTGAGTCACTATACCCATATATATATATATATATGTGTGATATCAGCAGTGGATACAGTGTGGCAGGCAGTGCTGCACATTTAGGGGTTGCAGTATATGGCAATCTTAAAGGGGGCTTCTTCCCGACCTACTCTAATGAACAGAAGCGCATGAGCTACCTGTTACCAGATAAGAACCATAATATCACTCTGACTGGATAAGCTCTAATGTGTGACATAATGAAAGAATAGAATATGATGGTGAGCAAGTGATGGATGTGGCCAGCATGACCCCTCTATCTGTGCCTCAGCCCCGCTACTGTACATGTTTGCGCCATGGAATACTGGGATTTCCTTACTATAGGCAGGCATGTGACAATAATAATGAGACAGCTGTAGGTCACTCACCTGACCCTGCGCTGCCGCTGCTCTATTCGGGTGTCCGCTCGGCTCAGCTCCGGGAGAGTCACTGACGGTGAGCAGCCGATCCATCAGCAGCCACAGCGTTCCGACCTTATCAGGCGGTGCAGGGATTGGCTGGGGCGGGTCACGTGCCGCCCCCCTGCACTGTACATTGCTATGATTTTGTAGTATGGAGGAAGTGAGAAAGTTGGCACCGGCGGCAGCGCAGAGTCGGACAGCCTCTGATAGATGGACTATGCCACAATGAGCTCCTACCTGGACTACCCCGGCCTGATGGGTGCAGATACCACCCGAGGCTTCCACCCCGAGCCGCCCTCCAGCCTGCCAGCAGCCTTCCAGTCCTGCGCTGTCACCGCCAACAGCTGCGCCAGCGACGAGCGCTTCATGGTCGGCCGAGGAGTGCACCAGCACCCCCATCATGGCCACCACCAGCACCCCCAACCTGCAGCCTTCCAGACTGTCACCTACCCCCACCCCGGCTATGGCATCCAGAACTTCAGCGCTGCCACCTACCCCACCTTCCCCCTAAACCAGGAGCCCGAGGTCACTACTGGCTTCTACACCCCCCACCATCAGCACCACCACCACCACCAGGGCTACAGCGAGGGCACCCACTACCACCCTCATCACCACCCCTCCTATGGCACAGAGCAGCACGGAGCCACCTACACCACTGGCAGCCACATTGGCCACCCAGAAGCCTGCCGATCCCCATCCGATGAGTCGTCTCCCCCAGCACAGACCTTCGACTGGATGAAAGTCAAGCGCAACCCTCCAAAAACAGGTAAGTCCTCACTTTTTAATTACTTAGACTGGGCATACACCAAGTCAGCAAACTGTACTGACAACTAGCTCATATGAGAATGATCTCCTCCATCATAGGGCCAACTCTCAATGGTCAGCTTTATATTTCCCATAGACAGTGCGATTATGATCTGCCAATTCAACCATGTATTTTGATAAGCCCATTCTCCAAAATGTACTGACGTCTTCAAGAAGACATGGCCCTGAACTACCCAAGAATAACACATATGAGAACTATCTCCTCCATCATAGGGCCAACTCTCAATGTTCAGCTTTATATTTCCCATAGACAGTGCGATTATGATCTGCCAATTCAACCATGTATTCACCCATTCTCTAAAATGTACTGACGTCTTCAAGGAGACCTAGCCCTGAACTACCCAAGAATAACAACCACATGGTGCATCATAGTTCCAACTCTCAATGGTCTGATCTGCCAATTTAACAATGAATTTTGATCAGCCAATTTTCCAAAATGTACTGAAAACTGGCTAGACTAGGACATACCTCCAGGGTCGCAACTTGAGGAGGTGTGACCACAACGCTGCCCAAGAGGTCAAGGGGGCCCTATAATGGTTGATCCTCCACGTCATTTATCATAATTGGGCTCACTTGGCATCATTTAGAAAGCAGCATTTGGCTCTGCTGTTTAGGTCTTCGGTTGTCTAGCTGCATCCAAATGAGTTTGCACCAGGGCCCATCACATTTACTTACGCCACTGCATTCCCCTGAATAACCATCTTATTCAATTACACATCACAGATCCAACTCTCAGGGGTCAAATTATATAGACCTCAGATCTGCCAGTTCCAACATGCATTAGTCGATTCCTCAAAAGGGACTCAATGTTTAAAAGAAGAGCAAGAAACGAACATCTCAAAGATAACCAACTTTTTTAATGGTCCAAACTGTCAAGGGTCAGCTGCACATTTCCCAATGACATGGCATGGCCATAGACAGTAAGATGCTAATCTGTCATCTTACAAGGGTCTAAAATGAGAGCTAGCCTTGAACTATTGAATAAGCCTAATAACAAATGGCTCATCGTGGGTCAACCTATAACCAGTCACCTTTATATTTCCCAATCACATGGCATGGCCATAGACAGATATTGAACTGACAACCAACTTCAACCGTGTAATATGACTTTATTGACTTATTTTTAGTTCGTTTTATGTGTAACAGACGCGCTGTTAGTATACAGACTTACAGTACAGCAAACCTGTCTAGAGAAAAGGTTCCCAAACAGTTTTCATCGAGTACCACTTTCTATTTTCGAGTTAGCTCAGGTACCACCTGATTCATATGTGTGGGTTGTCAGTCGCCCAAAAAACACGTTCTAAATGATCAAAACATCCATTTCAAGTGCATAAAATGTCACAAATTGAATACATCAACGGTCAAGGCAGTTTTGTACTCAAGGAGCAAACCAGGGTTGGGTAAAGTATAGATGCTGCAGATCAGGTTGGGGTACAGGTCAGTAAACAACCTGGCTCTCCAGTATCACCAGTGCTACTCATACCACTGGTTGTAAACCCCTGATCTACAGTTAATAGTCTGGGACCAAAACACATTGTATTGTACATGTATTGTAAATATATATATATATATATATATATATATATATATATATATATATTCTAGGCCAGTGCATCTTTTACCAACTGACAGCTCCAGCTTCTCTTTCATGACTGGGGAGGGGCAGGCTATCCCTAGACTATACGACTTGGACCTGCCAATTTGTTTAGTTCATCCTCTTCTGTCTTGTGGATCTCTACAGGTGTGCCAGCTCCTGGTCACAGCTTCAACTGACAGCTTCAGCTTCCACCATGACTGCCCTCCTTACATTTTTGTTGTGTGCCCACCTCAAACGAACATTTCTATACCATTGCTGAGCTCTATGTTGGCAGTGAGGGCAAACTACAGACCCGGTGGTTTACTTCTCAAGAGGCATGCTGCCCACACACAATAATATTTCGATAGTCTGTCATAAAATAATCATTGAGCACTTTTAGCCATGTGTTGACAAAATCTAAAAAACAATCTTACTGTATATGGTCAGACTTCCTATTCCTAGTTTACCTAGCAGATATCTGTCCTTTACATGACTGTTTAAATAGCAATAAGTGGCATCTGTAGAAAGGAGGGCATTCTCATTGCTCCCACATATATACATAAGTTGCCAGTAGGTGTTGGGGTAAGGAAACTAGGGCACATACATGTAGAAGGAGGTCATTGCAATTTGCTTTCTCCTTTTACTTCAAAGTTATGCACTTGCATATAGTTGTTTTTTTTACCAGTCTTGAATCATAAATTCGAATATTTCACTAATCTGTTTTTCAATAATATTAGTGCATGTAGACCACACAGGGTTACTTAATATGTGCGTCTGTTATGTTGCAGGTAAGGCTGGTGAATATGGCTATGCAGGCCAGCCTAACACAGTCCGAACCAACTTCACCACCAAGCAGCTGACAGAGCTGGAGAAAGAATTCCATTTCAACAAGTACCTGACCCGGGCCAGGAGGGTGGAAATCGCAGCAGCCCTGCAACTAAATGAGACCCAGGTGAAGATCTGGTTTCAGAACAGAAGGATGAAACAGAAAAAGAGGGAGAAAGAGGGTCTCCTGCCCATCTCCCCTTCTGCCAGCACAGGAAGTGATGAAAAGTCAGAAGACATGTCAGACAAGTCAAGCTCTTCACCCTGTGCTCCATCACCAGCTTCTTCTACCTCTGATCACCTCAACTCCTCAAACTGAAGAGCAGCTGCTCTGCTGCAATGTTTTCACAGGATGCCAAAGACATCACCATCCCTGTAGTGTCTGTGTGACAGGCTACCTCCTGGTGGCACCAGAACTTGTGCTTACACAATCTCTTCCTCAGCCATGGTGTGTTATCAAACTAATGGGTCAAATGGGAGGCCAGAACCAGCCTTGTTAATATGTGAGATGGGCCTTGGACCTGAGAGGCACTGGCAAACACCATGGCGATTGGTCCCCGTGCTTGGTTAATATAGCTAACAAACTTCGTAATTTGATGCACTAAGAGAAACCAAAAAGTTTACACAATTTTAAAGACTTTGTGAGTTTAATTTAAATGTGTTTTGTTGTCTGTGAAAAGATTGTAAATAGTTTTTTTCCCAGAGATTTATCATTGAGGCCTTTTTGTAGAAGCTCTAATTATCTTATGTGAAATGATAGGATGGGAACCAGATTGTGAGATGATTTATAACAATGCCTATGTACATTCAGTTTAAGGATGAGACACAATTTAGGCTGGTCAAATACTATATGTATTGGATTACCTTTGAGTAGAGGGTGTTTTGGTCTCCTAAGCCTAACATGGGTCTCTCCACTTGGTTGCTTGCGACTATTATATTTCTCCAAATTTACTAAATAAAAACCAAAAACGACAATCTTAAAAACCCCATGAAAATCAACCTGGGGATGAGACTAAATTGGACACAAAGATTTATTGTCTATGGCCAGCCTTACAGAAACTATTTTGTTATCACCTATACCATATCCGCAAATGATTTTATTTTACACCCATTTTACTAAATCGCAGCCAGTTCTTGTCAGTATTACCCATGGGCAAAAATCATTCAGTATTTTTTGTGATTCCTGTCTATCTAGTGCATGAGAAACCACGATTTCCTGCATTAAGCGTACACTGAGTTTTATCAGTTTGAACTTGTCATTTAAATATATTTCGCTTGACAACTCAATGGTCCTATCATACGTGTATGTTTGGGGCTCAGCGGTTAGTAAATACGGGTTCTGGATACCAAATAAAAGTATTAAAACGACAGATCATTGTTACACTGTTTATTTATCAAGCTTATCATACATATTGGTATTCGTTACAGTATATTATTACAGAACTGTTCACATCATCACTCACATCAGCCATCTATTGTTAATTATGATCTAATAATTCAGTATAGAATGAAGTGAATGAAGCTCTGCGTGGTGTCATGATTTCCTGAATTTATTGCAGGTCTGTGGTTGCACAGAAGTATATTTTTATTTCGTTTAAGCCTTAGTCATGAAACGAATTTTAACCTTATAGTAGGAAGGTGACACGTTTTAGATCTTTGTAGATTGCCTTAAAGTGACATCTCCAAGAACATCTTGGGTCAAGAACTGGTGAACTTTTCACCTCCATCTGCATGCTGACAAATGTGAGCACAGAAGACCGACAAAAATGCGCAGCCTGTCTTCTCAAGTCTTTCCTCACATGGCTTCCTAGAAACACAGATCTCACCCTGCTTATAGAAGAGGTTTCCCACTTTAATCATTACAACCGATTCCCATCGCTGTGCTGGGAAGCCACACACTGTTTATTAATAAAAAAACAATAATAATAATAACAACACTATTAGTAAATATCTAAATGTTAAAACTGCTGTTAAGTTCCATAGAGGTAATTTAATCAAGATATAGAAAGAACACACACATATATATATTTAGCACGATAATAAAAATAAAATGTTTATATTATATTAGATACATTATTTTTAATTGCCACCATTGGCACAATTTTCAGTCTCACAATCCTCTTTTTTCTTTGAAAGTTAGGAACAAGGTAAACCAGATGTCTTGCTTCTCTTACTGTACTTTAATGTGCTAAAATCCATTAACATAACAACTAAGTGCCCCCCTATCTCGAGTCCTATCTCAGGCAACACGGTTACTGTGCAGGCTTATGGGGCAACTTCAAAGGAAAGGCATCCTTTACTATCTAAGTAGCTATTCAGCTCATGTTAATTATGGCATTGGATAGCTTGTAAATCCTGAAAACGAACATGCAAAAAAACAAAAAACACCACCAAGCAAGAGGTCACAAAAAGGACGAACACTGTATTACATAACGGATTTCCTGGAGCGATCATGGCAACCTACATTGTACGATCAATCGCATGGAAAATAAAACATTAAATACACATGCACATGTCATATGAAGAAGGATGGATGTCTGGGAACTGGCGCAAGAAACTTCAAAAATAGTATACTGGTAATATAAAACATAATAAAGGTATGCGTTAGATCTGTCACCCGAAGGTGATAATAAAGATAGTATTTAAGTCGTGTTAAAGAGTAATATATCAGCAAGTGTGTGTGTGTGTGTGTGTGTGTGTGTGTGTGTGTGTGTGTGTGTGTGTATGTATATATATATATATATATATATATATATATATATATATATATATATATATATATATAAACAAATATTGAAGCTCTGCCTAATATAAAAAGAGGAGCAAATCAGAATATATATATATATATTATATTTGATATTAACAAATATTGTATTCATTGTATTATTAGATATATTTAATAAGTATTGCATAAAATATAGTATTTAAAAATGAATGAGGAATTGAATTAACTATCTGTCATCTAAAAGGTTATGGATCGATCAACAATTAAACCTCATAAAATGATTGCATTTATATTTCACCATTATAGGTTAAAGGGAGGCACATGTAGTGATTGAATATGTGTATTAATGTCTTTTTTAACGTAATTATATTAAGCATTGCCTCCTTAAAGGTAAAGGATTGGGAAACAGTCAACAATAAGAATCAAAAGAATAGCTCAGTTTATTTTTTACCAAGCATTCAAAGTTTCAAAAAGGATTGTAGATTTTTGTATTATTTGTATACACCGACTAGTGTAATGTATGATGTAGGCGGATGTATTTAGTTACCTTTGTAAATGATTTGTTTCCAGTTTTTGTTTCACTGTAAATAGATTTGTTTCTAGTTTTAGCTTCACTGTAAATAGAACTAAACTAAACTGGATGATGCTCTATTTTTTAGTTAAACGAACAGACAGATCAATCAAATTTAGTAGAGAATAATACATTTAATTTTGACATCTGGATTACACTGGAATATTCGGATGTATTATGTATGAGGTTTTATTTCATGATTTCAGTGCATGTGGTCTAATTAGAGGTGGATTACAAGCAACATTTCCTTTCACATCCACTTGAAATGTTTCATCCAATACAGGAGACAGAGGTTTCCCTCCTATTCTCTTGAAAAGTTTACTTTCTAAGCAATCCAGACACTTCGGGGTCTTCCTCTGGGGGATTCAGATTGAAGCTGATCAATATTTACTTAAGTCTAAAAGGCCTGTTGAAAAGGAATCTAACAAGAAACTATTTAGCTGCCTGCCCCTGTTTAATCTCAGGTTCAGGCAAAGTTCAGGCTCCATGATTCCAGGAGCAGGTCACACTGCCAGTTCTGATGGTTTATCTGGCTAATCAGGAGACACTGACACTGCCCCCCCTACTAATGACTCCCCCCCCCCCCCCACCAGCAACCTGCACTGTACACTTCAGCATGGCCAGCTGAAACTAGTGCCTGCTCACTGCATAAACTCTCAAAGTGGACGAAAGTCTGGGATTTTCACTATCCGAGATTTTGGACCTTGCCCTGAAGGCACCCAGATTTGGGATGCTCCACTGTGTGAAACCCCCCCCAATTGGCTCCAAAAACTCACCATTCCCCAGCACCAAGCTGCATGTACAGGCTCTCGTTCTATCATCACCGTATTCTGGCATAAAAGAACGGCCGCATCCCCGGTCTCCTTGTGGTGTGGAGCTACAGAGAGGCTGGGAATGCAGCCATGGCTAGCGAGCATGGCGCGGGAGCCCTAGAAAAAGTGAGTGAAATGCGGGGCGATTGGGGGGCTCACATAGTGGGGCATTTCAATTTGGGATGCCCCAAGTTTGTTTGATTGCCTAGCACTGGAATCTAAAACACCATGCAGCTGTCTGCTCTTCTTTAAAGTGGACCAACAGTCAATACTTACTATATGTTCCCTTTAACAATCTTCCCTGTGGCATTCCAGTTTAGGATGCCTCTACAGTAAAAGATGCATAGGAATCCAAAACCATACATTAAACTGGAACAACAGATTTGCACAGCATCAACAACAACTCCACAAATCTCACTTGCCCCATCTGCTTGCATGATACTGAATCATTGTCAGCACTTACATTTACTCCTGCATCCACTCAAAGCTGAAACGCCTCACCAATAGCCATCTTTGGAGTGTAGGTCCGCTTTAAAGTGGACCAACACCCAGGATTTTGACTATCCTGGGTCTTGGTCCACTTCGGTGGGACACCCCCGATCGGGGTGCCCCGCTGTGTGAAACCCCCCCGAACTCACCTCTCCCCGCAGCGACGGACAAGCCGCGGACAAGCGGCTCCTCCGCCGCCGCCTCCCGCGCGTTCCTCTTGACGCGCGCGTGCCCGCGCCGGCCATTCACAGACGGCCGGCGCGGGGGCGCGCACGCCTAGAGGGGCGCGAGGGAGGCGGGTAAGGGGGTTTGGGGGTTTTGGGGGGGTTTCACCCCGCGGGACATCCCGATCTCGGATGTCCCGCGGGGAGGGAGGTGATCGGCCCGGGAATCTTATAGATTCCCGGGCCGATCACCAGTGGGTGTTGGTCCACTTTAACAGCTTCATTGACCTGGGCAGTTTAATCCTGAACGGTTGCTCATCCATGGCACTGCCAGGTTGCATAAAAGAGTGAAGAGATGATACAAATGTGTGAGTGCCATCCACAAGCTGGGAGCTCTGGTGATGCCAGGATTTGACTTTCTACTGAGTTATCAAGACATCCTCCATCTTACCCAGGTGCATCTTCCAGGTGGTAGCTGCTGATAGATCAGACAGGGGCCATTCCTGGTTAGATTGGTTACAGTGCCACATAAGAAGCTTATTAAACAGCTGTAAAAGCTGCTTACCCCTTACTCGTATAGCCAATATGGAGTCGGTCCTAGGCAGAGCTGTATATGGTGTCCAGGCTGTCTTAGGCACATTTTCTTAGCTTGTACCTCACTTGTGGGGGTGAAGAGTTTTAAATACAGACAGAGTGTGTGGTGAGGGGGAGAGGGTGCAAAAAGTTAAATATTATTATATTTTACTGGCTCCTGACACACATCAATCACATAACCACAGCTTGGAGGCAGGGAAATCAGGTCCTGTTAACAGCTGAGAGAGGCCTGGCTGCAGACTGCATTGCAACTCCTTGCACCGTCTCCCCTACACACACATACAGGGGTGGGGGCGATTTTTTTTTTTTTATACATTCTTTATTTATTAAAGATTTTTCACAAATAAACAAACATAAAACCAGCAAGACAAAAATGACATACACATTGCACTCTATCCTAATGTTCCGTACATAGAAAGAGAACATACACAATGAGTGTACCCAATGTTTCAAGCATTGTAGGTCAAGAAAGTAACTTCCTAATCAACGGGTGCATCTGTGGTCTTATTACAACGGGGTGGGATGGGGTGGGGTGGGGTGGGGGGGGAGGGAGAAGAACAGAAGCGGGGTGGGCTTGATAATAAAAGTTCCTATGCCAGGCCTAATAGGCTCTTCCCCTCATCAGACTCAGTAAAGGCCATCCATCCGCGCCATGTGATAGCAAACTTCTCGTAGGTGCCATCCCGGGAAGCCATCATATTCTCGAACCTCATCATGTCATTCACCCGTTTAAACCAAGTAAGTATGCTCGGGGGATCCTTGCTCTTCCATATCTGCGGAATGCAGGCCTTTGCTGCATTCAACAGACGGCATGTGATAGATTTACGGTACCTTTTTATTGGAATCTCCGTCCCATGGAGGAGACACAGAGCAGGGTCGTCAGGGACCTCCGAGCCCGAGACCTTTTCCGCCACTAATCTCACCCTATCCCAGAATTCCCTCAAACCTGGGCAGGACCAGAACACATGCAACAGGTCCCCCCTCCCAACTCCGCACCTCCAACACTCCGCGGGCGTCTCTGGCGACCACTTGTTTAGGGTCGCCGGGACCCTGTACCACCTAGATAGCAGCTTGTATCCGCCTTCCTGGTATCTGGTGCATATTGACGATTTGTGAGGGAGTTTTAAGAGTTTTCGGCGCTGCTCGGGTGTCCATGTTTCGTTGAGATCCCTTTCCCATTTCACTAAATAAGAGGGGACTTCGTCATCTGGGGGGTCAATAAGCAGCTTATATATCCTGGAGAGGGTGTGTCTCTCTACCTCCTTACTCTGGCACATTGTCTCAAAGGCCGTGTTGTTCCGCCTACCCTCTCTAAAATCCTGTAAGGAAGCCATGAAGTGGCCTATCTACATACCTTGCCAAGGAGACCACTCAGGGACCCCGTGTCTCTGTGCCAGTTCCGCTAGCGGGGCCCACCCCTCCTGCACCCTGAAATGACCCGCCCTGTACACATTCGCTCTAGACCATGCCATGGCTGTTGGGCCACTACATCCCGGCCTAAAACTCGGATTTCCCAGGATAGGATACATGGGGGACGGGAAAGGTGAAATCCCCTCACGATGCAGCGCCGCCTTACACGCCCTCAGTGTCGGGCCAATAGTAGGGTGTTGCAACGCCTGTGTCCCCCCCTCTCGAAGCAGCCAGGGCGCACCCCCAATCGGATATGTCAAGAAGCTCTGCTCTAGGCCGACCCACCGCTTGTGCCGTCCATGAACGCACCAATCGACCACCCTGTTCAGGTGAACAGATAGATGGTACATTGCCGGGTCAGGGACACCCACACCCCCTTTCTCCTTCGTCCTCATCAGTAGGCTCCCGCTCACCCTTGGCCTCCTCCCAGCCCATATAAATTTAATAAAAACAGCTCGCACCTTCTGAAGGTAGGAGCGTGGGATCAGTACTGGCAGAGCCTGCATGAGGTAAAGCAAGCGGGGCAAGAGGGTCATCTTGACCGCGTTGCATTTCCCGAACCAAGAGAGCTTCCCCTTTGCCCACCTATTGGTTTCTTCTTCAAAATGCTTCAATAGTGGGGGGAAGTTAAGGGCAAATACTTTGGTGAGGTCGCTGCTGATCTTAGTTCCCAAATAGCCCACGCAACCCTCAGCCCATTTAAACATGAAGGAATCCCGCAGCTTCCCCAACCGCGTGGCAGGGATACCAACATTTAAGGCCTCCGATTTCTGATAGTTTATCTTGTACCCTGACAAGTTCCCATACTCTCTCAGATCCTGCATGAGATTTGGCAGGATCACCTCTGGACAAGACAAGAAGAAGATTAAATCGTCGGCATAGGCCGCGACTTTATAGTGCCCCGACGCATTCTCAATTCCCCTAACATCCGGGTTCCCCCTCACCCTGCACAGGAGAGGCTCCAATACTAATATGAAAATTAACGGAGACAACGGGCATCCCTGTCTTGTCCCATTAGCGATCCCAAAGGATTCAGACGAGTGCCCGTTTACTCTCACCGACGCCGAGGGGCCCCTATACAGGCTCCCGATCCAGTTCAGCATGTTCGGGCCCAGGCCAATATGTCTTAGGACCGAGCCCATGAACTGCCACTTGACCCTGTCGAACGCTTTCTCGGCGTCGGTAGAGAGCAGAAGGGCAGGCGTCTTTTGTTTCTGGGCCAGATGGATCACATTCAACACTTTAGTAGTGTTGTCCCGAGCCTCCCTCATAGGCATAAAGCCCACCTGATCGGGGCCAATCACTAAGTGCAGGTGAGGGGCAACCCTTGACGCCAAAATCTTGGCAAAAAGCTTAATGTCTGCGTTCAGGAGAGAGATGGGCCGGTAATTAGCACAGAGGGTGGGGTCTTTTCCCTCCTTGGGGATCACCGCAATATGAGCCCTGAGCGTGTCTCTGGGGAGCGGGGCCCCCTCTATTATGGCATTCATCACGGATAGGAGTTTAGGACCTAGGATCGGGAAACATTTTTTGTAGTACTGCAGATGGAACCCATCCGGGCCAGGGGCCTTCCCCCTTGCCGAGCTAGCCAACGCTCCCTGCCATTCCAACAAGGAGATCGGTGCCTCTAGCTCCGCTATCACCTGTTCCGGGAGGGTCGGCATCCCTGAAAGCCTAATGTAGTCCACACATCTCTGCTCCAGCGCAGGCTCCCGAGCCTCTGGCAGGTTATACAGGTCTCGATAGAATACTCGGAACGCCTCTGCTATTTCCTCCGTAAGGTGTGTGACCCTGCCCCCCTGGTCAACTACCCGGGGGCGATTTTTTTTTACTATAGCAGTAGCAGCATACTCCATAACACATGCCTAGGGTTGCCTAATGTTAAATACAGCCCTGGTCTTAGGTTCTGCATTGTTAAAAGAACAATCAGGAATGGGCTAGCCTTGGAGTCAAAAAGGCTAGATGATTCCAACCTAGAACGGCTGGATGTGTGAAATCCCACAGATTGCCATGTCTACTCACCCTGCTGGTGATCCCACCACCATGGTTGCATCCCCAGCTTCCCTCCCTTTACTAGGTCGTTTTGAGCTGAATGGAGGGCGAGACACTTATAGGAGGAAAGTTTACGTATGTACCGTGGGAGAGGTAAGGGGTAAGATCTCACACAGCGGGGACATTCCAAATTGATATAGTTATAATTCTGGTGATTGTCCCTCTTTACAGAATTGTCAAGTCTTGATGTAGCCCCCCCCCCCAGCCCTCTCCTGGCACTAAACCTGATTTGACAGATTACAAATGAAAAAAACGGACTTTCATAGGGCAGGACGCCAAATCCCCTTGTTAGGGCAGCACTTCCAGCTTCTAAGCTTCTGTACTGATGTGACTGGCTGCTTAGTCTCCCAATAAGTGTAGTAGTGCCACCGAAACTGCACAGTCATTGGCTGACTTGGCAGTCAAATATGCCAACATTCATGTCTCATAAGCAGGGAAACTGTGTGCAAATGGAAGAAAGGGACTGGCCATCCATGCCTGTGTACCACAGGTCCCAGTTAAAGTGGACCAACACCCAGGATTTTCACTATCCTGGGTTTTGGTCCACTTCCACGGGGCACCCTGATCGGGGGTGCCCCGTTGCGTGAAACCCCCCAGATCGCCCTAAAAAACTCACCTCACCCCGCTCCTACACGAGCGCTTGTCCAATCAGAGCGCTCAGAGCCGCTGTGTTATGTACAGACAAGCGACAGAAAACCACAGCGGCTCTGAGCACGCTGGAGGCCGCATCTCGTGCTTCCCTCTAACAGGGAGCGCGCCCGCGTTGGCCATTCACAAACGGCCGGCACAGGTGCGCGCCCTGCTAGAGAAAAGTGCGAGATGCGGCTCACGCATGCGCCGTTGGAACGGGGATAAGGTAAGGTTTCTAGGCATCCTGCGGGGTTTCACACAGCGGGGCATCCCGATTTTGGATGCCTCACGGGGAGGGATCTGATCGGCCCGGGACTCTTATAGATCCCCCCTGGGTGTTGGTCCACTTTAAAACTTAACAGGCAATTACAGTCAGGGCAGCAACTTGCAGGGAGATCTGCTGTGGACTTAGGCAGCCAGAGTCCAGCAGGTGAGTGTTTGTTTTTATTTTAAAGTGGACCAAAGCCCAGAAATTTCACTTAAGCATTTGGGTGACCAGCACAGCAGGGTTTCACACAGCAGGACATCTTAAATGGCCCAGGGAAAAGCAATCTGGCCCTGGAGTCTTTTAGACTTGAGAACCAGAGTTTTGGTCTGTTTAAATCCCTAAATTGGTACCAGGGAGGGGCTGAGATATACCTAACCAATTTGTATTTTGGGGGGCTGTCCAGACAGATGCAACAGCTAACTAAATTTCAAGAGGGATCGCCAGCAAAAAACAAGGGGTTCTGAAGCCTCCATACAGTTTCGCTACTTCTCGTCTGGAATACCATGTCCAGATTTGGAGACATCATTTACAAAGCGATTGAGCCCCCCACTTCCTTACCCCAAGCCTTACTGTGAGGAGCTAGAGGTCCCTTTCCCCACAGGTCTTCTTTTGAAATTGCAGCACACACTGTTTCAGCTGGCACCTCCTGCAATAAAATGCACCAGCTGCTACAGTGCTGTGGTTTCTGCCCCGTCCCACATCAGTCCTGTGGGGAATTATTACATTCAATTCAATTTATTGTTCGCCAAGTACATTGTGAGATGACCAAGGAATTATTTTTGGCATATACACAGCCACACAGATATTTACAGTTACATAGAAATTGAAACAAGAGATACAAACTACATGCTACTTGCTCTTTTGATTTCTACCCCATTGATGGACAGTGGTGACATGGGCGCAGAATCCTCCTGAAGTCCACTACCATCTCTAGAGTTTTTGATGGGTGTTCGCACAGAGTTGGCCAGTGCCTGACACTGGACCACAATGGTCCAAGTCTATTTGGGATCTATCTGTAAGAAAGCTTTATATCTATGCACAGATGTTTTGAGGAATGTTGAGCTTATACATCTTTTCCACCAGCAGCTTTGGACTTATAGTGTTAAGGTTTTAAGGGAAGGAGTGACAAATTGTATGAGGAATGCCATTCCAGAGGAGTGGAGCAGCATGTGTGAAATCCTGGACTCCTGAGTAGGAGGTAGTGAGGACAGGAGGAGGTTGTGAACACACACACACGCGTTTGCGTTGGTATTGTTGTACTAGTGATGAAATGTATGAGGGGGCTTGGTTGTAGAGAGCCTTTTAGGTTAGGGTTAGTGATTTGAATTTAATTTTTTCAGCAAGTTGGAGCCAGTGGAGTGACTGACAGATGCATACCCTCAGACTAATAAAGAGTCATATCACAAAATATTGAGCCTGATATATGAAGCATCAATATCTGGTAATACCACTTTTGTTTGTCCCAGCAATACTCAGTGTGTGATTTCAGAAACCAAAAACAGGTTGTGCCGATGCCGACAGCCTGCCTCTAATTTAGCCGGCTGCTCTGGTCAAAGCTGTTTATAGTGGCATGGTAGGTCAGGATCCCATTGAGCACAATGGGCAGAACTGTATTGAAGTGTTTTATGCTTATAAATGTACAGAACTTGTATTTTGACTTGCCAATAATGGAAACCCCGGGACTAGATGTCGCCAAATGTCTTTTTTTCCTGTAAAGTCATTTTTCATGGCTTCTTTTGCTTACCAATGTGTCATTTGGACAACAACAGCAAAAACGCAGTCTTAATGCACTGTAAGGTTTTTCCCCACCAGTGATTTCTTGTAACTGTAATGATGCAACGCCGACCAGCAGCAGAAAAATACAGCACCAAAGTTTTCAGGGTGAAAAAAATGCATAAATACGTTGTGCAGCGCCGAAAGGCAGCGCTACAAAGCAGCGCTCACTGGTACTGGTATAATCGGCAGTCAGGTCCAACAGGCGCTAACACAGGCCGGCCAATATTTAATGCAGCAGTCAAAGCAGATTAGTTAGCATCTGGTCCTGCAACTTCTAGCGCCATTGTAGTCAAAATTGCAGCGCTAGAAAAGACAAAAATGCAGGCGCTCCTAAACTGGCGCTATGGCCAGAAGGATGCTAAATGGCAAAATTCATATTTAAGGCCCATTATGTCATTGAAAGAATAGTGGGAGACAGTGTTCAAAGTGGTGAAGTAAATTGGAGCAGTTAAACATTTTTTATGTGGACTGTCCAAAGGATTACAGCTCTGTCCAGGATGGAACCATTTAGAGTGCACGAAATTCTCCCTAAGCAAGACAGCATAAACGATTAGAAAATGTTTCAGCACTCACCATGGTCCATTTGAAATAAAATGTCGCCTTTGTTGGTTTCTTAAAAATGAGGCACAGTCACAAGTCAGTAAAAACACGTGTCAACGTCAGCTGTGCATAACGCGTTTCAAGCTTGCAGAGCTCTTGCAGTCATGCAAATGGAGTATAAAACTCCAGGGGCGACTGATTCCCTCTCCCCCGGGACCCCGAACTGGGATGTCTTGCTCTGTGAAATCCCCCTAGTTGTTCAATATCCTTACCTGTCCGACGAGCCCATGGCGGATGCGTGGCTGGAGGCAGCAACACTCGCATCCACAACTGAATGGCTGTGTGTGGTGGTGCACAACCGAAGGATGCAACTGATGCTGCGCGCTGCCGAGGTGTGCCGCTGGGATTCTATTTAGCTTCTATATATGCCCGGCTGGAGAAGCTGTTTGGATAAAAGGCAGCACATGTGCCGTTGGACCGAGGAGAGGTGATTTTACTGGGCACCCCACACAGCAGGGCACCCCAAACTGGGATGCCCCAAGGGGAAAAATCAAGAGCCAGGATTGTGAAAATCCCAGGTTTTGGTCAATTTTAAATACTTGGAAACTTCTATGTTTGATAAAATCATATGTGCCCCCAAGGGCCAGTTTTGAGCATCAATGAAATAACGCCCCAAACCTACTGCCAGGGCCGAGGCCTGGAGCAAAACGAAGACCCAAAACCATGGAGACAAGATGAGTATAGGCAAATGTAATATAGGTGTAAATATAAGTGGTAGAAGGTGTTGGCTATAGGTACCTTGTCTCTAGGACACCAGAACACCACTGTGGCAACTGGCACTTCCTCAAATAGGAGGCACTGGCTTCTGCGCTACAGCTTCTGTCTCGTCTTACCGCAGAGACCAGGTGACTATAACCAAATGGTGGACTATCGGTCTCAGGAAACTGTGTCTTACGGCTGTGCAGATTCACTTTATAGTGACAGTGTAGACTGTCCTGGGGTCTTTGTGGTGATTGTGGGCTCTTGGCATTTGTCCCCACTGTCCGGCTAATGTTGGTCCTACACACAGCACTGATAGATTGCCCCCCACACACACTTATCCTATGCTCCAGCATTATGTAGATTACCCCCTAATATATTACTGGCTTGCAGGTAACCATGGAATGAGAAGAACCTACACCATCTACTACAGACACAGACACCTTCTGTTCACTGACTTTTAAGGGAAATAGTGCCTCCTTGGGCCCGGTATATGTAGCTTCCAGGGTTCTGTCATCCCTGATCCTGATGGCAACGGTGCTCCCCCACCTGGAGTCTGGAAAATTAGTCAATCCCACCCCTTGCATGCCAACCTGGTTTCCCAGGGCAGATGAAAAAAGCTTTAGACAGGGGTTTTTAAATTTTGCTGCTGCCACGTTGATAGGAAACAAGCAGACAGGCAAGCAGGAATGCCTGAGAAATCGCTGAGCATTGTAGGTGGTTGTATATATCCCCCAAATTATTATAATAAAAAGGATCAACTGCCTCCCTGGAGTATATCCCCCATTTTGAGAATTGAGAACGCTGATTGGAGGAGAGGCCAAATATGTGCTGTGGGATCATTGGATAGGTAAGCAGAGAGGGCATTCCTGGGGGTTTCACACAGTAGGGCATGCAAATCGGGATGCCCCTAGAACAAGGAACAAAACCCAAGTTTTGTTCTTCTTTAACTCCTCACTTCAGCTCAATAATCCAGGCATGCATCCCCTAGTATTTCTAACCCAAACCTTGTTTCCTTATTGCTCATTTTTCAAAACAGTACTTTATTATATTAATGACTCACAAAGGTGATGGAGGCATTGGAAGGTATGGGTGTATGGTGCAGTGTAATTGGGAAGAAACATAATGGTCTTTTTGTGGTGTGAAGGGCCGGCAAAGCTTTTTTGTTTTTTTTTACAATTCTGTTTTCCTTCTCCTTATATAGTTTTTTTCAGTCCTGGGTTACTTTTCCTTTTTTCTGACTTTTCTAATTATCTACGGACTACCTGAACAACAGTTTTGACAATACAAAGGTCCCTGAGACAGAAGACCTGTGTAACTCGTGGGACCACAATTTCCTCATGTCACAGAATAATTTAAATTTCAATATGTGTATTGAGAATGTTAACATTTTTATTTTTAATATGGACAAGACCGTATGGACAACAAGACCAAAGGTCAATTATTAAAGTGGACCAACACCCAGGGGGATCGGCGTGGGAATCATAGATTCCCGGGCCGATCCAATCCCACCCCGCGGGGCATCCAAAATCGGGTGAAACTCCCAGGACGCCCGCTGCACTTACCTGAATACCGGGCCAAGGGCGCATGCACAGGCCACAGCTGCATCTCGCGTTTCTCTCTAGCAGGGCGTGTGCCCGCACCGGCCATTTGTGAATAGCCAGCACACTCCCTGTTAGAGAGAAGCTCGAGATGCGGCCACCAGCGTGCTCGGAGCCGCTGAGGGTTGACACGGCTTTGAAGCGCTGATTGAACGAGTGGCCGCGCATGCGCCGTAGGAGCAGGGTGAGGTGAGTTTTATTGGGAAGTCTGGGGGTTTCACATAGCCGGAGAAGTGGACCAAAACCCAGGATAGTCATAATCCTGGGTGTTGGTCCACTTTAAGCAGTAAAAAAGAAATAGTAACATTGAAGTAACATCACAGTGTGATACAGAGTAATATGAAGAAAAACAATGTTGCATTTTTAACTATTATTACTTCTTGGCTTTGCCAATGATTGCGGTAAGACTTTACCAACCACAATGAATAGCGAAAGAAGAAGAGGAGAGAAAGAAGGAGAAAAGAGAAAGAAGAGCAAGGGGTAAAGTGGTGGATAGGGCAGATTGATCGCCTTTACACTTCTACAACCATACATTGACCAAGCAATAAAGGACCCTCGAACACAGCCAGCCAACCAGACTACTATCCAAATTAGGGGAAGTGTATTCTATCCAGGGTTGCCACACCTTCAAGAATTTTTTGTTCGTGTCATTTAAGATGCTAGTTAATTTTTCATTTTCTTTAGTGATAGACTGTTTCACAGCCAAGAGAGTGAACGTCATTAATTTATGCGTTTTTTTGTCAAGCAATCAGGTTTAACGTGGAGGAAGGAAAACCCAGGGGTCCCTACAGCTAATTTGCGAAAATAGCGTCTGAAAAAGACCATGTACCCTAGACCAGAGTCCTCGGATTTTAGGGCAAGACCGGCTTATATGGAGGACCGTACCTTGCTCCTGGCAACCTCAGAAGCATCTGATAGAGTAACTGGGCACTGCTTTAGCAATACGAGGAGTGGGGGTCAGGTACCATCTAAATATCACTATAAGCAGACTCAAGGGACTTTACATTAATTGAGCATTTTCTTACAGTTTCCCAGATTTCATTCCATTCTCCCATCTTGCGACATAATTGTGTGATTAAGGCAATTGTAAGTTATTATGGGTGCTGTAGAGAGTATAAATCACCCTGCTTCTGGCCTACCCTCCTCAAAGATTTGGTCAAATGGAGTTAAGTTTCTACTAAAGGACTTATTGCGTAGCAGGTCCAAGATCCAATGCCAATCCAATGGCTATACCTAAAGTGCTCTACAGCAGGGATACTATGCTTCTCTACCAGACTCTCCCACGTTTTGATCAAGAGATGATAGACCTTGCTATATCCACACCAAACCCACTTGGTGACTCACAACCGGGAAAGGGGGGGAGAGTGGGTTGTGAAAAATATTCATGAGCGCAAATGTGGGGAAGCTAGGTCCCCTGAGTATCTGACCCAATCCCAGACTTACATTGTGTGCCTGACTATGGGGCAAGTGATGGGGGGTCTCTATTGAGGGGTCAGCCAAATAATCTCATCTGGGGAAACCGGGGCCACCTTATGGACAACCAGAGAAACCCAAAAATGTCAATACATTTGTCACATAGTTGCAACTAGACAATAAAAACAATAAAAACATATTGTTATCAAACAAATATGCGACTCTTCTCCATTTTACACAGGAAAGGCAAAAACATAAAGAATAAAAACTACAAAGAACTAGTCTTTTTCTAAGACCAGTGCCCCAGTATCAAAATATTTGTCAAATTCTAACAGCACCAAAAATACAATTCTGTGATTACTCATCTGTAGAATTGGTATTATGAGTATACAGTACGTCCTGCTCCAGAAAGAATACTTACACTCGGGTATTACTCCACCAGATGGCGCTGGACTGCAGAGACATCGAAAATAGGCTCCTCCCGGCCCCTCAAATACCCAGGGACCTCCCACAAATCCCCAGCATTGAAAAGCAGTTAACGAGAAGCCGGGAGAATCAAAACAACCCAAACTAGTAACTATAACAATGATAACAATCACCATACAGGGGATCCAAGATAATGCAAAACCAAGGGTGGGGCGGAGCAGGACGTACTGTATACTTATAATACCAATTCTACAGGTGAGTAATCACAGAATTGTATTATTCTTAGTATAGAGTACGTCCTGCTCCAGAAAGAATACTTACACTCGGGACATCCAATAGCAGTGTCCATAAAATAGGGTGGGATCCCCAAGTTAACAGCAGACAGTTAAAACCACTGCCACCTGCAGAACCTTTCGGCCAAAAGCAGCGTCAGCTGAGGCCCTAACATCAACCTTGTAAAACTTTGGAAAGGTAAGAACAGAAGACCAAGTTGCGGCCTTGCAAACTTGTTCAACAGAAGCCTGGTGCTGAAAAGCCCAAGAGGCACCAATAGCACGAGTAGAATGAGCAGTAAGGTGGAAGGGAGGATTCTTCCCCTTAGCAGAATAGGCCTGAATCACAGCCTGACAGATCCATTTGCTGATAGTAGACTTGGCAGGAGCCAAACCCTTCCTAGGACCAGAAGGGACCACAAAAAGAGCATCGGTTTTTCTGAAAGGTGCAGTAGCCACCAGATAGTACTTCAGACACCTAACCACATCCAAAAAATGCAAAAAATGCAAGACCCTCTCCTTAGCAGTACTAAGATGAAGGGAGAACAATATCCTGATTCAAATGAAAGGCAGACACTACCTTAGGCAAAAAATCTGGCTTGAAGCGAAACACCACCTTGTCCTGGTGTCTCTGATAGTAGGGGGGCTGAATGGAAAGTGCCGCCAACTCAGACACACGCCTAACAGAAGTGATAGCATAGCAACCAAAAAGACAACTTTGAGAGTAAGAATGGCCAGGGCAGCCTCCTGCACAGGTTCAAAGGGAGCACCCTGCAAGGCTGACAGAACTAAGTTCAAATCCCAAACAGGCACCATAGGCTTACGTGGGGGACGCACATGAGTCACCCCCTGGAAAAAAGTCCTAATCAGAGAATGCTGAGAATTCTGGAAGAAAACAGCCAGGGCAGAAACCTGACCTTTTAGAGTACTAAGTTGGAGCCCCATCTCCAACCCATGCTGTAGAAACTCCAGAATCCTGGGAATAGAGAACACATGACAGGGAAGAGACTTAGACTCACACCAGTCAATGTAGGCATGCCAAACCCTGTAATAAATGGAAGAAGAAGACTTCTTCCTAGCCTTTATCATGGTATCAACAACAGAGGTAGACAGCCCCTTCTCCATCAAGATGGAGGTTTCAGCAGCCAGGCCGTCAAAGCCAGAATTTGTAAATTGGGATGGCGTAAGTGACCCTGAGTGAGCAGGTCTGGCACCCTGGGCAGAGCATACTGATCTACTGCCAGCTGCACCACATCTGCGAACCACACTCTTCTTGGCCACCTGGGGGCCACTAGAATTGCTGGCACCCCTTCCAGAGCAATCTTGCGCAGAACCATGCCCAGCAGGGGGAATGGAGGAAAGACATACAGGAGCTGAAAGTCTTGCTATGACATCGCTAGAGCATCCGTGGTCAAGGCCAGAGGATCCTGGGACAGGGAGGCAAAGGCCGGTAGCTTGTGATTGTGATGGGACGCAAACAGATCCACCTCTGGTTGGCCCCAACGGTGACACAGAGATTGGAACACCCTGCTGCATAGGGACCCTTCTCCCTGGCGAGAGTCTGCCAGGAGGTTTTCCACCCCCGGGATGTCCACAGCTGATATGCAGGAAACATTGGTCTCCGCCCAGGTCAGGATCAGAGACACTTCCTGGAGGGCCCCCTTGCTCCGGGTCCCTCCCTGATGATTGATGTAGGCAACTGTCGTCTGGTTGTCCGAGCGCACCTGAACAGGCAGGCCCCGAAGGTGAGTAGTCAACTGAGCCAGAACTAACTTGATCGCCCGCTGTTCCAAGACATTGATAGGTGTGTGAGCCTCCTGAGGGCCCCACCTCTCCTGGAACCGCAGGGACTTCCAGAAACCCCCCCCCCCAACCTGACAGACTGGCATCCATTGTCACCGTCTCCCAGGAAGGGGTAAGAAAGGATCTGCCCCCCAACAGGTTCCTTGAGTCCATCCACCACAGGAGGGACCTCCTGACCAGGGGGGAAAGCGCACAGACCCGGTCCAGGGACGCTGGATCCATATCCCATGCTGACAAGAGGTGGAGTTGCAGAGGCCTCAAGTGGAACTGAGCATAAGGGACCGCCTCGAAGCATGCCACCATAAGGCCCACCAGCTGCATCCCCTGCCTGATGGAGGGATGATGACAAGATAGCAGGAACTGAACTTGTGCACTCAGACCGTCCACCTTGAGGAAGGAAAATCCTTGCCTGAACTGTATCCAGATTCATTCCCAGGAAGGGAGTCACCAAGGAAGGGGACAATGAGGACTTGGGGTGATTGATCATTCAACCAAATGACTCCAGGGTGGACACCACCAGCTGAGTATCCAATTCTGCCTGGTGTAGAGATTGGGAGGTGATGAGAATGGCGTCCAGATAAGGAAGCACGCGGACGCCCTGATACCTGAGCAGAGACATCACGCCCGCCAGCACCTTGGTGAACACCCCGGGAGCCGAGGTGAGACCAAAGGGCAATGCCACAAACTGGTAGTGTTGATCCTCCAGAGCAAACCTGAGAAACCTTTGATGACCTGGAAATACAGGAATATGAAGGTAAGCATCCTTGATGTCCACAGAAGTCATGAAATCCCCTTGGTGCAGGGAACTGATGGCAGAGCGCAAAGTTTCCATGCGAAAGTGCTGGCTCCTGACAAATTTGATTAGGATCTTTAAGTCCAGGATGGGCCTGACTGAACCATCCTTTTTGGGGACTGTGAATAGGTTGGAATAGAAACCCTTGCCCATTTCTCTTAAAGGGACCTTGCAGATGACCCCCAGCTCCAGGAGGCCTTGCACTGCCTGCATCAGCTCCTGAGCTAGCACAGGGTCCTGAGGAATCCCGGATCTGATGAATCTTGGGAGGGCCAGGCAGCAAATTCTATCTTGTAACCGGAGGACACTACCTCCTGAATCCACCGGTCCGAGACATGAAGCCTCCAGACGTGAGCGAAGTGCTGAAGCCGTACCCCCACCCGGATGGGTGAGGGCGCCCCATCATGCCTGAGGGGGCTTGGGAGAGGATTTTGCCTTGGGGCCCCAGGAGGAGCCAGGACGCCCACGTCCTCTGCCCCTGCCCCAGAAATCTCCCCGGGCCCCAGTAAAGGAAACCCCCCTCCCTTGTCTAGCACCACCGTAGGGGGAGTAGAATGAGCCCTGACCCCAAAAGGGCCGAGACTGCCGCCTGCGCTGGGGTAACCTGCCTTCCTTAGCAAAAAGGTCCAGGCGGTCCCCAAACAGGTGTAGTCCTTTGAAGGGAAATCCAGTGAGGGCCTTCTTGGCAGCATTGTCAGCAGCCCACTGGCGTGGCCAAACCGAGCGGCGTATAGCCACCACAAGGGCAGATGTCCTGGCACACATTCTAATGGTGTCATCCAAGGCAGAGAGGACAAAATTTACAAAAACATCACAACTGGAGAGTGCATTGAACACCTCACAAGGCAAATCATCAGGGGCACTATCAAGTATATTTTTGATAAGGGTTCTAGTGGCCACATCGGTAATGGCAGAAGCACAGACAGGGCGCAGCGCTGTCCCCGCACATACAAAAGCATGGGACGCCAGCTGGACAATGTGCCGGTCCTCAGCATCCCGCAGGGTAGTAGAGTCAGGGGAATGCATGACAGAGGTGTTAGATAACCCTAGGACCGAGGCATCCACCTTGGGAGGGGATGACCAACATTTTACAACATCAGCAGGAAAGGGATACTTCCTATCCCAACTTTTAGGTACCCCGGGAAGTCTACTGGGGTGCTCCCATTCCTTGGGCACCAGGTTATTGAAATGTGCTTGCTCCGGAAATTCCAAACGTGATTCAGCTGTATGGAAGAGATCCCCCCTTTGCCTGGGAGCCGCAACAGGGGGAGAAATGGACAGAACCTCAAAAAACTGGGTCAGCAATCTGTCAGTGTCATCTGGGGTCCAGGGGTCAGAGCCAGAATCGTCATGACCCCTTGGCCTCTCATCAGATGACCCTGTGTCAGAGAAAAGCTCCCCTTCATCCGAAGGGGTATAGCCACAAAGATCCCAAAACTCCTCAGCTTCCATAGGAAAAAGAGTGACATTAGGTGTTAAGTGACGCTTTTTTGCAGGGGCCTTACGCGCCAAGGTATTAGCAATCAACTTCTCAACAGTAGCCAGTCTAGAAGACACATCAGGCTGAGAATCCCCACTAGTATGCAACTCAGTAGGAGTGAGATTTAAACTTGGGAGAGTAGGTGAAGTGATACGAAGTGCAGACCCAGCCACGTGAAGGCCAGATTGAAGTGCAAGCACCTGCTCAGCACAGGGTACACAGACCCGCGCCTTGTTAGCGTCAGAATGAGGCTGGCCACACACTACACACAGCCGGGCTTGTCCCGAAGGAACCCGGTCACATTATCCTGAGATGCCTCCATATGGTGATTATAGCAGCGCTATAGGCCGATAGGGATTAACGCTATAAAGCAACCCTGGATGCCCCAATAGCCCGCTAGGGAGTGGGAGTAAATACACTAGGCCTATACAAGTTAGCAAACTAAGAGGGCCGGGAGAAGCCAATGGATTCGCCCACCTGAAAGACAAAATAAAAGGGGGGCCGTAAGCAGACAGTAATAAAAATGAGATAATAAAAACCGCCCGCGAGGGCACTTACGGACCGCGGTAGGTAGGGGACCGTTACGCATAAGCCACCAAGCAGACAAAGATGGCGTCGGTATACCTCGAGTGGTAATGGGCCGGTAACAGTAATGACGCGGCACGCGCCGTAGGCGGGCCCCGCCCCCCCAAAGAGCGCGAAGCCAGCACATGACAAGCAGCCAATGATGGCGCACCGGCGCCTGAGGTAACGCCGCGGCCAAGCGCGGAAAATAGTGACAGAAAAGGCGCGCGGCGGCGGCGGTAATTTTAAATACAGTAAACCTAATGCAAGACAGCGCTGCGCTAACACAAGACAAATGAATAAAATAAAAGTCTAAAACATGTAAATCCAAAGCATCCATACCGACACCCCCCCCTTTATTTCCCCGAAGGCTACCAGGAGAATGAGGGGGGACAGCGGCCACTTAAATAGGGCCCACCGATAGGCAGGGGCAAGGGGCAATAGTGCAGGAGGGGCATCCCATAGAGGCTCACCATAAGCCTGAACCGCCTACCCTTTGGTGGGGGATTGCGGTGGAGCAGCTGCTAGCGGTGCTGCCTACCATCACCCGACCATCGCAGCCAAGGCTGGGAGGCATATTACTAATGGAACTGGTGGGAATAGTCCTACAGGGCCGCAGGCTAATAGCCCAGCTCACCTGCGAGTAGAGAGAGCCATTTCTCGTCCTTCGCAGTCCAGACTGCAGAGAAAATCTGGGGGATTTGTGGGAGGTCCCTGGGTATTTGAGGGGCCGGGAGGAGCCTATTTTCGATGTCTCTGCAGTCCAGCGCCATCTGGCAGAGTAATACCCGAGTGTAAGTATTCTTTCTGGAGCAGGACGTACTGTATACTAAGAAAAAAGGACATTATAATGTAGGAGAAAATAAAAAGAAAGAGAAAGAGAAAGGAAAAAGAGAGAGAGAGAAAGAGAGAGAAGTAAGAGGAGGGTGTGGGAGGGATGCTATTTCCTCTATGGACACTCCTTAAGTTGGAATCCCTTTCATTTCCCAATGATCCATTATCCACTCTCCATTTCTGTAGGTATCTAAATTGCTTTCCTGAAATATATCTGTCTGATTGCTTGTCTAATGCCATCGAGGGAAAGAAAATCAACAATTCTAAGAAGATCTTTTTGAATGCACAATTGTAAGATCTCCTTTCTCCCCCCAAGCTTCTTGAAATGTAGGGCAACAGGGGTGTGTGGAGAGGCCAAAAGTAATCATTTATTAAGGGATAATGAATGAGATAAGGAAGGACACCGAATGGGTGGCCTACTCCTCATGTTTCCCACATAAATAAATCTATGGGATGCTGAGTGCAGTCCTCCTGTTCAATCTCCACCCGGCTAGGTTTTTCTACCCCAGAATAAATATAGGTAGGTTGTGCAATAGCTTTTTAAATCCAGGATCTCCTGGCCACCTTGGACCTTGGGAGCAAGTAAGGTCTTTTGGTTAATTCTTCTGATGTTGTTGGCCCAAATAACTTCCAGAAGTTTAGACTGGAGTTTCTTCAAATCTGCTATGGGGCAGATTTGGTAGTTCGTAGATTTTTTAGCAATAGTGTTGTTTTAGGAGCCCTAATTTTTCTAGCCATTTAAACATCAGGCCAGACCAGGAGACAAGGTCCTTTAGAAGTTTTCAATATATCGGACTGAAGTTACAGTAGGCTTATATAAATATTGGTATTGAGATGCCAAGTTAAAGCGATTCTCTTCCCAATTGTTAACCACTTCCTAATTCACAAGTAGCTGGCAATCACGTGACTGCCGGTGACCAATCAGGTTTTCACAGTGGGCTTTCACATAAAACCTGAATGGTTTCCGTTGGTCACCTGACTAACTGCCATTTGGTGCCATACACCATGAATGAGCAAGTGGTAACATGACTATAGTGCAGCTTTAATCCCCAGATATTTCAGGCTATCAATTTTATATGAAAAGTTACAGTTTTTGAATTGAGCATAACAGAATGAGCAAGTTTAGCGCCGCCAATTTTGTTTTGTTAATTTTAAGCCTTGAGAGGCCTGCAAATATTGGAAAAAGCCAAGAAGGGTAGTGATAGGAGACAAAAAGGAGAACATAATTGGAGAACAACACGCATTTGTGTTCCACACTCCTCACATTATTCCCCTGATGTTGGGATTGTGTCCTGGGATTAATTCAGCTTTGAGGATTACTATAGTGATAATGAGCACCCAAATGAATCTAATGTCACCTTATAATTTCAGGGTGCGTTCAGACCTAGCGATTGCATGGCAAGCGCCCGCTAGCACTGGTGTTCAGTGTTGGGAAAGAGTTTGCAATAGACTGGATGCAGATAGATTCAATAGGGTGAAATCGCTATTGCAGCGCCCTTCAAAGTGCTGCAGGCAAAACTACTTAGCAGTGATTGAGATCACTCAGCGAATGCAGGGTGATTGCCTTGAAGACACAATCGGCTTGGTCTGAAAGGGGACTAAAAGCATATGAACAGTGAGTTCCTCCTGTTTTTTGGACTGTTTGGGCCATCATCATACCTTCCAACTTTTCAGGGTGGGGACACTTGTTAAATTAAGCCCCCACCCCCTGAGGGATGTATAGAAGATAGGTTGTACCAGCTACAATAGAAACACTTTGAATAGACAATTTCATAATTTATTGATGCAGATCTGCATGTTACACCTCAAAGAGGTGAAACAGTGAGGGATAGGGGGACATGGACTCAAAAGATGGACAGTCCCTCCAAATCAGGGACACTTGGGAGGTAGGCATCATTATATTTTTAATAAGATATGGTTGTCACAGGCATCATATACCAATTCTAATAATATGTTTCGGGATATAAGTTATATAATTGTAATTAATATTAAGATCTGGGTGTAGCAATTAAAGTGATAAGTCATATTTGTTTAATTTGGTAATAGAAATCCCATTTTGCATATTTTACTATTGTTATTTTCATTGCTTGCCTTCTTGGTATGCCATGTTTTAATTAGTTTAGTGCCAGTGAGATTTATGTTTGTATTATTATGATACTAATATATGGACCCATGTGCTGCACTTTTTAGCATGTTGTTTTAAGTGTTCAGTGTAGATTGATATGTGGGCAACATGGCTTCTGGAAGCACCACTGGCATAGCCGTAGGCAGTGTGGCTCTCGATCTCTTTCAGCACACTGATTGGGGAAATTAAATAATTCACATCAGTTACAGACACATTACCGGAAACATTATATCAGAAGCAAGGCGTCACCCTGGCCTACTCCACTTCATGTGCCCCCTTGGCCTCGGTCACTTGCTGAAAGATACTGACATGCAGAGATCTTAGTAAACAGCAGGTTTGGTCAGACATTTCATAGCACATGTGTTCTTCATCACCATCTCCCATTTGAAGAGCAAACTGGAGACAGCTCCCTCATCAGCCTGTTACTCTTTCATTATCCACAATCCCAACGCCCAGCTAAATTAACAAAGAATCTATCAGGGAGTAATCACAATGGAACCTGCTCACCTGACTATGGCCTGTTGCAGGGTTCACAAACTAAGGACTATCAAAGTGCAATAAACTTCTTGACCTCACTTGGACAGTATTATTTGAGGTTTTGAGAACTTTACCTCAACACAATTAACTGAAAGAAAGAACATGACTTTTTACACCCTTTTTTTAATTTTGATGCAATGCGAGCTTTCCAATTTGCTGTAGAAGGGGCCTACAGTGACCCCTCATATTGGCTATTTACTAGTGTCTGGAAAATGTTTATAATGAGACCGAGAGGTTATCCACATAAGAACAAGCTCACCAATGTGGTAGAGAATGCTTCCTCACTTTAGTAAATATTTCCAGGGCTGTAGCTATAGGGGGTGCAGAGACAGAGCAGCCATAATGGGGCTAATGGGGCTGATGGGTCACAGGGTCAGTCATGACAACTCTTTCCCCCCTTTTTATTAGTTTTGTTTTAACATTAAAAATAAGGAAAATATTACTTGTATTGTTTGTTTAAGGCAATGTAATTCTTGTTGATAGAATTATAATATGGCATCTTAAAGCGTACCAAACTTAAAAATTTGACTTTCCCTGGTTTCTTGAGGGAATTATAATATGGCATTTATAATACGGCAAAATTGGCCAGCGGTTGAGGGAATTGTAATATGACATCTTTAAGCGCACCAAATTTAAAAACTTGACTTTCCCTGGTTTTGTTCCGTGCCCCTGGGATTCCCCATTGTGAAACCCCCCAGTTCGCCCATAAAAACTCATCTTTCCACGCTCCAATGGCACATGCAGGTCCAATGAGAGCTGCCTGCTGTGACTACAGGGTTGATTCATGGTTAGTGCGCAAAAAACCCGGATGATTCTGCATGCGCCTTGGCGCCTGATTCATGGCTTCATGCGCACACAGAGCGCACCTGGGGATCATCCCAAATGGCATGCGCTTGAGGCGAGTGCAAAATTCCTCCTCAGATGCCTTCCGCTTGAAATTCTGCTGTTTTGAAGCACAAATGGCCCTGCCCCATGTGCATTCGGCTGGCTATGCCCTTAACTGGTTTTGATGGCCCCCCATGTTTCTCCCCTTTGTTTACTGTCTCTCATTTGTGATTTTGCCTCTGTGTATTCGGCAAACCTCTATTCTACATTTCGGTAGTATTTGCTGTCAGGTGACTCAAGTGACAGGGATTACACTCCAAAATGGAGAATAGAACTTCACCCGAAACACAGAACCTGGAGAGACAAAATCAACATGGAGAAACAGTAAAGAAAGATGAGAAATATTTAGGTGTCGTTTATTTGTAGGTGTTATTTCTCCTTATTTTTAGGTGCCCTGATTCCAGGTTACCTCCAGAGTTGTTTTTCCAAATGTTTAGTCCCATGTTTTCTTTACCCCTTCCTCCCTGTCCTGTGTATTAGTGCTTAATAATTGTGCTACTAATCTTTTTTTTTTCTAATTACTCCTAATTTTGGGGGCCCAATATCCACCTTTTTGGTGTCTTTATCATAAAACATTTTGAGATTTGTCAACCTTGACAACTTTTAACCATTATTTTATGATCACCAAACCCCCCAAAAAGGTATAAATTACTAGAATAAACTTGTGGCTGAAACTTTCATTGCTAAAAAAATGCTGAATGTTGCCGACATGTGTTTTAGGAATGAAAAAAGCCTGTTAGTCAGTGAAGTCGACAGTTTACTCCAGCTTTTTTTCTGGAGGTGCGCAAATGCATAGCTGCATGACCAAGAATTGAGCCTTACATAATTCGGCAGACGGCTCTTATTGACTTCAATGGTCCCTACCTCAATGGCTGATGTGTAAGTACGACTCCGGGGATGCATGGGATGTGGCAGCACGTGCTCCCCATATGAACAATGAGAGTCACCTGCCGAATGATGTAGTCACAGTCACAGCAGGCGGCTCTCATCGGACAAAAGCCCGCACATGCACCATTGAAGCGGGAAAATGTGAGTTTTTATGGGCAAACTGGGGTTTCTCACAGAGTGGGACATCCCGATTTGGGATGCGCTGGAAACTTTTAGATTCTTTTAGATTCCAGGCCAGCTGCTGGTGGGTTTTGTTCCGCTTTAAAGTGTACCCAGGGAACAATATGTAACTGAGCCACCCTGCACAAGGACAAGCAGTCAAGATTCAAAAGATAAAGCATGCCAAGGACAGACAACGAGGCCAAAATAAAAATAAATTAGCAATTAACAAGCCAGGTCTTAAAAGGGGAAGTAGGCCAAAGCACAGTCCAACATTTCAAGGTTCAATGAGCCAGAATCTTTCTGATGGCAAAAGTGTACAGTTTGTCAGCATAACATCATAGTATTGATGTTTTGCTTACAGATGTAGTTGTATTGTATGTGAAAAGGCCTGGTGATAGCCCTAAGGCACTTTATCAAAAACAACTATTGCTTGGTCATGATCGACATGGGGCAATCGATTAGCGGTTTGTTTTTCTATGAGAATAAGTGTTCGACTGATCGACCAACAGTTTTTTTTCTTAAGCTGGTAACACTTTCTAGAACAGGTAACATTTAAACCTATTAGATGAGGGAAAAGACAAACGACTCCCACTCCACATCCATCCATCCTCATGTCTAGGTGATAAGCACTCAGTTCGTAAATATGTAGAAACCGTGCACGCCATACATGAGTCACCCTTCTGCATCATTGGCTAGAAGCCTGCAGCCAGGGATCCCACACCCGATTTAATTTTTGTGGCACCCCCCTAGCCTGATAGGTCAATTTGTACATAAGCAATTTCCCATTAATTAAAGTTTTCCAGGCCTTCAAAGAGGGTACGCTTGAATGCTTCCAACTAAGTAGGAGACACACCTTCTTGCATAAAAAGTCAGTATTTGCAAAAGGGTTTTCTGAGAGTTACCTTCCACCACAGGAGCGACCACACCCAACAATTTACGGATTGGCCAGGACCTCACTTGTGTATTTGACCACCTTATCCCAGAATATATGGATTATGAGGCATCCCTAAATCATGTGATACAGCATTCCCAGATTGCCCAAACACCTGGAGCACACGCTTGACTTCAATAGCTCCATTCCTGTTAACCTAACAGGGGACAGATATGTTTGGTGAAGCCATTTAGATTGAATGAGCCAGTCTCTGGAGTCAATTACTGCCGTATAAAGGTTCTCGACAGCCTCATCCAAATCTTCCCTTTTAAGCCCCGGAATAAGCATCTGCCACTCGAATGCGTTAACTAGAGTCAATGGTAGATCAGAGACCAAAGCATTATATATTGAAGAGGTGGTTTTCTGGAGGTCAGGTTTATGCAGCAGTGATTCTACTGGTGTCTCTTTAATTTGCAGGTCCACTAGAGGAAGCTTCAACCTAAGGTCATGCCTGAGCTGCAGATAATGGAAGAAACCTCTAGGCAACAGATTATGGGTCTGACAAGGTTGCTCATAAGTCATAAAGTTCCTCCCCATATACACCTGACCCAGAGTAGTTACAAAAGACAGGCCTGGCAAGTTGGGGTTGTTCCATAAGGGCATGTTAGGGGACCAGACAACGGGGCTTTGTGGGGCCTTACTATTCTTCCTGCCCACCTTATTCCACACATAGATAGTGGTCTTCATACAGGAGGGTATTACAGGGAGCCAGTGTCTGTAATGAGACTTAAGAACCCAGACGGGCCACTTACAGAATAGTAACAGGATTAGAGAGGGAAGGACACAACCACCAGTGAGTATATACCAATTGCGCAGCATAAAAATAGAACAGCATATCAGGGGCCGCTAGTCCCCCCTGTGCTATTGTAGTCTGTGGGATAGATCCATTTATCCCGGGGGGTACCCTAAATAAAACTAAAAAGGATATAGTCTAGCATTTTAAAGTGCAAGGACAGCAGGTCTACTTCCAGGAGTGCTTCTAATGAGCCCATGTCATCCACTAGATATACTAAGGTGTCGTCACCATACATGGAAACCTTTTCCACCACCTGGCCGAGCTGCCAGCCCTCCACTGAAGGAGAGTCCCTGATAAGTGAAGCCAGGGGTTCTATAGGCAAATCAAACAACAGTGGGGATAATGGATAGCCTTGTTGTGTGCCCCTATGCCCCTAGTAGCGTGTGAGAAGGAGTCAGGAAGGGAACCACACACTGATGGGCGGCACTGTCAGCATATTGTTTGTACCAATCAGCAGGTAATCCATAGAGGCCTTCCTGTTGGACATCGCAGCAATCGCCCTCTCAGCCTCAGATAATAGGGTAATAGGGTTGGTCAGCATTTCTGGGTTCTCCTGAGACAAGGCAGGGAGAGATATGGAGTCTAAGTAGTGGGATATTTCTGTGAAGCCATATAGAAAAATAGAACCTATAGAATTGTTACTAAACACCTAATGTCTCTGTTATGTAATGGTCTTGTCCGCTGATACCTGCAATTTGGGTCTACAGGCTTTTCTGCTTTAGAAAGAAATGCTAAGGTTCTATCAGATTTGTAGCCCTTTTCAAAGATCGTCTGCTGCTTAAATAGAAGTAGCTTCCTGGCAGTGTGTATTTGCATTAAATTGTATTTCCTCTGTAGGAATTTGAGAGTTTCATGGTCAGTAACAGATTTAGAAAGTACAAAAGTGCTTTCGGATTCGGCAAGTTTTAGTTTAAGGTCTTGTGTGTCCCTTCCCTGTTTCCTTCTCACCCTGGCAATGGCAGCAATAGCTCTACCGATGGTCAATGCTTTAAATGCATCACACCTCACATTAATAGGGGTTTCTTTGATGTTACTCAGCCAGAAAGAGTCCTTTTCTCTCTTGAGTGCATCGGGGACCTCAATCTCATCCAGCCACAGGGGGTTCAGGGACCACTTAAGAGGGCCATCACCTTGTCCAGACAGACCAATCACTATCAACATTGGTGAATGATTCCATATAACCCAGGGGAGGTACTCGCAGGCGGTGATGTATTAGAGGCACTGTGAGGCAAAAGAGTGATCAATATGTGAGAGAGCCATGGGATGCTTCCATCTCCAGATCTCCATAAGTCCCATTGCATCCGCCTAGCATGCCTGAGGTGGGGCGCTCCAGGCCCCTATCCAAAATCATATTAAAGGTTCCCTGTAATGAGCAGAGGATCTGGAGGGAATATGAGGATCAAAGGGTGGAGGAGCATATATTCCGGCATTTAATGACGTGGCATCCAAAATCTGAGCGTGAACAATAGCAAAGCATCCTTTTGGATCGCAGTAAACCAATAATAGTGTGAAGGACAGTCTCCTGGTGTAATTATAATATTGCGGGTGGTATCCCTGGGAGAACCAAGGTCTCTTAGTGGTATTGGTTTTACTATCGGTTAGATGTGTTTCTTGCAGAAATGCAATGCTAGGGTTATGATGTTTTAGAAAGTTTAAAACTGTAGTTCTTTTGATCTTATCATTGAGACCCCGCACGTTCCAAGAGATTATTTTACAAGTCATAACCGGCTGTATAAAGATATTTAGTACATGTGCTCCAGCATTAGGGGGTTGTAGATGGTGCTGTGCAAGCCTATCCTACTGATTGCTGGTGGAGTGGTGAATGTGTATATGGAGCTGCTGTGGCCACTGGATGCCTGGAAGATTAAAAGGCCTTTAGAACAGACGAGCAAGCTGGAAGGCACCAAAATAAGCCTATGAGTTTAAGAGACCCTAATGAATATGAAGTGTTTTGCTGGAAGCTGGCTTTTGCTTGCTCACACACCTGAGTGTAGCTAGCCTAGGCCAGCTCACGTTTAGTAAGTCAGTCCCCATAATTCTGTGATTTGTCAGATTACAAATATATTTTACCACTGGGCCTCAAATAAAGATTTTTTTCAGCTCACATCAAGTACATTTCTTTTTTACAAAAGCGTGACCCAGCACATATCTTGACTATCCGCAGCAGCTCGTGCATGTTCACAGGCATTCTTACTGTCAGACGTATAAAGATGAGGCATTTCATGCAGCTTCCACATGTTTTTTAGGCAATTTCATGCAGATTTCCTTAAGCATTATTCTCTGTGGGAGAAAGCACAAAATCGTGCTCTGTGAGTGGGTTCATAGTTTTATAGTTTTATTTTAAAGCTGCAGCTTTGCCCAAGAGGGTCATTGAAAGACTTCAGCGTTATGATCTATTGGTCAGCATGAATAATGCCTTTCACCATACTTTTCCCATATGCCGGTGGATAGAGAATACTATATCCAGGATACATCTGGCGCTCTACATTTATCAGTCTAACAAAATCTTTCCCCATTGACATTACTTATTTTTGTAAAATGTCCAGTAAAAGGCAGCAGAAATGGAAAATATTAAAGTGATATTTCAGGCAAATTCAATTGTTAGCCCATTGCATTGGACTATGTTTGGCACTGACTTAAACTGTTTTCCGCTTTTAAATTGAAGAATAAATGGCCGCGATATCAAGGTTTACAGTTTCAAGCCATGATTTCTCTGCTGAAGCATGTGGGCGGGGCCCCTGGAGCTATGATGCTGTAAAATATTCTGCGTAATGGGTGGGGCACTGGGAACCAGACTAGGTGGAGGCTCGGTGGGGAGGGACAGGTTACCTGTGCTTGAATGGCAGTGCCACTCAAGCCATCAATTTCAGAGGGGGAGTGGTCTGGACTAGCTCCTCAAGCTAGTATTGGTGGCCCACACCAGCAAGGTGGAGCTGAAGGGGCAAATGAGGAGTTTTATTTCCAAATTCACAGAACCAAGCTGAGAGGTGGCTCAGTGCTGAAGGATAGCTTGGCAGGGTAAGCTGGTGCTTTTTTTTAACCTTTTGTTTCAAAAATCCCCTTAAAGTAACACAACATGCCTACACAGGTCTGTAGGGTAATTGAGAAAGTACTCAGGATGTAAATCACTAAAATGTGGCAAGCTCTTCACCCCAGATGAGGGGGCTTGTTGTGTCGACCAGTGAAATTTAAAAAGCTCTCCAGCTCAGCACACAATAAATCAAGTGCCTCAGAATAACTTTTGAAGTGGGAAAGGTCTCCAGTTAAGGCTCAAAGTTTTATCAATGAGGTAGAGACATGTTTGAAAACTTAGAATAGAACTATCCCTATGAGTGTAGAGAGCTATCTAAAGGCAAGAGGTGAAAAGCTCACCAGAGTTTAGTGCCGAAAGAAAATGCAACCATGAGCTCAACTCTTTGTATTGTTCCCTGTACTATATGTTTCACCTTGTCTATAATCATATCTTGTAAAGCGCTACAGAAGATGATAGCGCTTGCAGCTATTACTCCGATAATCAAGAAACCCTCTCTCGACCCCTCTGCCCTCTCCAGCTATCGCCCTATCTCACTACTCCCTTTCTCCTCCAAACTTCTTGAACAACATGTCCACTCAGAACTGTCACAATACTTATCCACTAACAACTTATTTGACCCCTTACAATCAGGATTGTAACCACTCCACTGAAACTGCCCTCACCACAGTCACCAATGATCTGCTCACTGCCAAAAGCAAAGGTCACTACTCCATCCTCATCCTTCTTGACCTCTCCTCAGCCTTTGACACTGTCGACCACTCTCTGCTTCTTGATATTCTCTCCTCTCTCGGGGTTCAAGGTCTTGCACTCTCTTGGCTCACCTCTTACCTCTCTGACAGATCATTCAGTGTATCCTATTCTAACACAGTCTCATCCTCATGTTCTCTTTCTGTTGGTGTGCCGCAAGGTTCTGTCCTAGGCCCCCTACTTTTCTCAGTCTACACTCATGGCCTCGGCAAACTTATAACTTCACTAGGCTTCCAATATCACTTCTATGCGGATGACACTCAAATATATCTCTCTGGCCCCAATCTCTCCTCTCTCCTATCTCGCCTCCCCAACTGCCTCTCAGCTATTTCTTCATTCATGTCATCTCGCTACCTCAAGCTAAACATGGACAAGACAGAACTGGTCATTTTCCCACCATCTAACTCCCCTCCCCTCTCTAACACATCTATTTCTGTCAACAATTACACAATAACAGTAACTCCCCAAGCTCGGTGCCTGGGAGTCACTCTGGACTCTGCCCTCTCTTTCAAACCACATATTCACTCCCTGGCCACCTCCTGTCGCCTCCAACTTAAAAACATCTCCCGCATCCGTCCCTTCCTCTCACCTGACACCACTAAAATGCTAGTGCATGCCCTGGTCATATCCCGACTGGATTACTGCAACATCCTTCTTTCTGGCCTACCAACTAACAGACTGGCACCTCTCCAATCTATCCTGAACTCTGCTGCTCATCCATCTCACCTCTCACGCCTCCAGTTCTGCGCCTCTCTGCCAATCCCTACACTGGCTGCCAGTCCCACAGCGAATCCTGTTCAAAACTCTCGCATACAAAGCTCTCTCCAACCAGGCCCCTCCCTACATCTCATCTTTAATCCAACAATATCAACCTAGACGCAGCCTTCGCTCTGCTGCTGACCTTCTTCTGTCCTCCACTCTGGTCACCTCCTCTCACGCCCGCCTCCAGGACTTCTCACGTGCAACTTCAATCTTCTGGAATGCCCTCCCACACCCAACTCGCCACTTCACAACCCCCAAAACCTTAAAAGGCGCCCTTAAAACTCACTTATTCAGACAAGCATATAATCTGGCCTAACCAATCTTCTAAAGGGCATACGCTACAAAGCTCAATACTGACTGTTTGTGATCCTTCCCCCTCGTCTTCACCCCTCTTCCTTTAGACTGTAAGCTCGCAAGGGCAGGGCTCTCTCCCCTATTGTATTTTGTACTCAGAATATCCACTGTCAAATCTGTAAAACTGCATTTGAAATAGTATATGTACCGTATGTTTTTACCCTGTCTGTAATTACTACCTTGTAAAGCGCTACCGAAGATGATGGCGCTATATAAATAAACAATAATAATAATAATAGCGCTATATAAATAAACAATAATAATAACTCGTGAAAAGCGCAATAAAATAGATGAAAAAGGTAAATTTAGGTTACTAAAAGGCTTTACCTTTCCTAAAAAGGAAAGAGTTTCCTCCTTGAAGGGCTAATGGCCTTACCTTGTGTGAACCCCTATAGTTCCCCACTAAACTCACCTTTACTGGCGGCTCCTATGGTGATGTAAACATCAGTGGACGCATGCCCAGCATCTCTGGGCTGAGACGCACTCTCGTGCCCGGCCATTCGGATAGGCGGATTCGGAGTGTGCACCCTCATCTAAAGAGAATCTGGGGATGCCGCCTCTCTTGCTTCCTATTGCTGAGCTCTGCATGTAAACAGTGCTGTAAGCCGATCATTAATATGCACGGCACATGGCACTGATTGGGCGAGGGCCCGCACATGTGCTGTAGAAATGGGTAAAGGTGAGTTTTTATGGGCGATCTGGTGGTTTGACTTAGTGGGCTTCCCAATTTGGGATACCTGTGGGGCAAGGATTAAAACCAGGTGATAGTGAAAATCCCGTTTTTGGTCCACTTTTAATATGATATGATTGATTCTAAACAAACAACATCCCCAATTATGAGAGTGTGGTCACACCTTATTTGTGTTTTTTATTTGCGTTTTTTATTTTTATTTCCTCCTTTAAAATTATTTCAGTTCGTTTTTTTAATAGAATAGAAATGAGTCTTTTCGGTCCGATTTTTTAAAACTTTTTAGCAGGATGTGTAAACTTTTTAGATCCTCTGTAGGCTAGCCCAGTCCAGCCATATGGCCACCTTCTCCCCTTCTGCCTGGCACAGAGGCATGGCATGGGGTTACATAAAAAACACTTACCTTGGCAGCACTGGTGACCGAGTAGCTCTTGTGCTTGGCGACACCATCTTTCCTCTAGCCGCTCATGCTTCCTCTAGCCGCTCATGGGGACCAGAGTATGGTCCCCACGATGTGCGCCAAACAGCAGCCTATTCAAGTTAATGGATAGAGCAGGAAACCTGCTAATGGCAGAATGAGCCAGATGGCGGCGCTTTTGGCCGGGGGTAAGTGTTTTTTTTATCTAACCCCCCCGTCCTGCATTAGTGCCAGGGGAGGGTGGCAGGGCAAGGGGGACATTAAAAAGGCAGTCTGGCTGGACTTTGATAACCCCAATTGTCTTCATTCAATGTACTGCATATGAAAGCTGGCCGCGTGTAACAATGATTTGGGTCCTGGGTAACACAGAGCTTAGCTTTCCAAGCAGAAACAGCACAGATCAGTCGGTTTAGCCATCACTTAGAATTCCACACGTTGGGTTCGCAGGATAAGTTTGTCATTTAGCTGACTGACTAGGGTCCTGCTCTGCATTATTCATGGGGCTCTGACAGCTGCTTAAACATGGCAAAGTCAATAAAGATGCATTCATTTTACCTCTAAACTAAGATGTTTACTGTACTCTATTGTCTACAAAAATCATGGATTCTTATTCTGAAACAAAAATGTTTTCAGATTATTTAGGTATATATTTGCATAATCTATATTAGAATACAGCCAGATTAACATGTGTAATGAAGAAATACTCTAGGTATATTATTTCAATTTCTTGTTTTTATTGTTCACCCTTTTCATAAGAATTGCCACTCATTTGTTATTTTCTGGGACTTCAATGAGGAGATTTTACCATTTCTTATGGGCAAAGGACAGTGGAAGGTAATTTACCAAGAAATCCATAGGTCATTGAGAGTGAAAGGGTTTAATATGAGAACAAAGTGCTTCCTGTTTGGTAACATCAGAAAGGAATGGGGGGCTAGCTCACCATATTAGGTTTACAGTGGCTATAAATATTTTTACTTTAAAGTGTTTTTAAATCAAAAACACAAAAAAAGATTTACCTTACCTACCACAGGCTGCAGGATGATGTTTCTCCCAATCAGCTGGTGACCGTTTGATCATGTGGTGCACCTCTGCATTTAGTCAATGAGGGTGACTGCTCCACCAAGGCTTGGAGAACTATGGTGAATTATGCTGCTGGGGATTACGTGGGAAGGATGATTATTATTCAGTTTTTTGCAGCTTTACTAACCTATTAATGTTAACTTCTGTACCCAGTCAAACAATTTGAAATGATCCCTGTTCCCAGTAAAGATAAAATAGAAAAAAAAGTTGGTCTTAATTAGATAGTAGATGTAATGCAACAGTGAATTCATTTGCCAAAATGGGTGGGTCAAACATAGGAGGAACAATCTTAGACACAGACAGGAGAACCAATCACTGAAAAACAAGACTCCAGAAGCTAAAGGCAAACACTAAACTTGGAAGCAAGATTTAGAGGGCCAAAAATAAGAGTTTTTTATGTTTGTCAAGTCTATACATGTAGTTAGGTAAGCAAATACACTTAGTATAAAAAAGAAAACATGCAACAGGGAGAACAAGCATGGGCCCTACCCTCGTGGGGCCACCTTGGAGATAATTTAAAATGCTTATAGGTTGGGTTAAAAAATGGGGACGACCCCTCCCTCATTCCAGGGAGGTTGGCAGAAGGGCTAGTCATGTTACAGTATAGGCAAGGTTAAAGGTAGAGAGATGGAATGGAATCCCTGAACCAGGAGCAGACAACCATTCCTTCAAAGACATCACTTAGAGGATTCCTGATCTGGAGAAATTGGCTAGTAGGTTAGTCAAATAACAATGTGGTTGAGGTAGGGTTATTGGTTCCAGTTAAAATACAGTGGGGTTAAAGGTTAATATTACACTGAGGTTCTGAGAAGTCTTAGACCAAGGAGGTGACACATAGATTCAACATAAGGTGGGGGTCAATTGACAAAACCCTCTTAAACCAGGAGCTACCTTCCCAGGCAGCCATTTTAAGGGGTCATTTAAATGAACATTGGGAGTACATTGGTAGCATTACTTTGTAAGTTTAGGATTTAGAGATAGGAAATGTATTGGGAGAGTCTTTGTCTTGGAAGTGTGTAACAAGGCTAGGTGATAGACAATGATGTTCATGGTAGATTGGAGTTGGGATTGGAGGCTCTAGTGTTCAGTGGAGAGGGTGCTATATTGAGAACAGAAACAGAATTAAGCCAGATTCGGGTAGTCAGAGGCCCATTCATGAAGTTGGGAAGCAAGATTTTATATGCCAGAGGCCCAAAATTAGAAACCCATTCACAGTACAAGGAAACAAGACTCATAAGGCCAAAGACTTGGGAGCTTGATATACACCAGAATCTCCCCATAATCCAGCAGTAACACCAAGCACATTATAAACAAGTTGCAAACATGTGACAGAGACAGGCAGAGACTAACAGTATTGACCATGCCATAACTTTCGCTATATTATGTAAACTGCATCCAAAATTTAAGTACTGTTTATCTTGAAAGAGGTACAAAGGCCTCTTTGGCTAGCCCTGGTGTCTGCCAACAACATGTGGTGTTAAATGACTTTTCACATTATAATATCTTTTACCTAAATTAGAGGTATAACCGTGATCTAGATTCCACACCCTTTCATTATAATTTTATTAACGAGATTAGAGCCTTTTGCGGGCCAATATCTGCGGTGGCGCAGAGCATGCTCTCCTATTGGCTAGGTGTAACAGAGCAGAAATATGAAAAATGTATCCCCGGTATGTCTAAGAAGGTTCTCATTATTTTTACTCATGGTATATCTGTAGGAATAAATCAAAGAAACTGAACTTGCTGTTTTATTTTCTTGAAGACCTCCAGTTGACTTAATTTATCCCTACAGATATTCTCTTAAAATCACCTTACCCCCAAAGGTCTGGATCATGCATCCCTATAGTGATGGCACCTATAGGCAGGGAGTTATGTAAATTTTTTCTTTAGGTATGTGCATAAAAAGGCTGTTTTGTACTGTATGTGAAACAATTGGTCATAAATCAACAACTATAGCACATGCGTTTATATGCCTAATGAAGACCTAAAATTGACCAAGAAATTAAATCAATAATAATAATAAGAACCTGAATGTTGCCAAATCTCCAGGACCCGATTGCATAGCTCCATCCCTTCTAAAAGGATGCACAGATCAACTCGCCCTCGATTTGGCAAGCATTTACAGATGCTAATTAGATCAAAGTACAGGCCCATCATGCCTAAAAAAATCAGTGATTATATCAATTGCAAAGAAGAGTGCAGCTACAGTTCTAAATGATTTCAGACGAGTGGCTCTGACCCCTATAATCATAAAAGTCTTTGAACGACTTGTATGTCTTACCTAAAGAAGATCACCCAAGTGAGCTGGGATCCTCACCAGTTTACTTACAGGGAAAATATATTCACGGAAAACACTGTGAGCCTGGCACTCTGGTACACATTGGAACACATAGACATGGCATGACATGGGATGTTATTCATTGACTTCAGCTCAACCTTTAACACAATAGTCCCAGAATCCCTTTATGATAAAATGAGACATATCAATGTACCAGCAAACATAAGTGATTTAATCTGTGAAACTGGGATCTGTTATGTATAGCACCAGAACCACCAACACTGGTGACCCGCACCCTGTTAAACTGCTCAAGTTTGCAGGTGACACTACTCTTATCAGTCTGATAAAAACCAATGATGAAGCAGAATACTGCAGAGAAGTAAATAGACTAAGCCAGTAGTGTAAAGGAAACAATTTGGTGCTCAACATCTTCAAAACATGTAATGTCGTTAATGGTAATCGAATTCAGAACGTATCAACCAGAGCCTCTTATATTTAAAATATATGTTCAACCAGTAAACAGAGGGAAGAATACACTGTTTCTTGGGACCATTATTTCACATAACCTTAAGTGGGACAGGAATATTGCAGCAGTACCGGTCAGGGCACAACAAAGGCTTTACTTCCAGCGCAAACTCAAGAGGTATGGCGTGTCAAAGAAGCTACTCACCTACCTTTCTACAATGGGGTAATTGCTTCACTCTTACGTTCCTCATTCATTATTTGGTATTGTGGAGCTACCAGAAATGATAAGTTGCATCTACAAAGAAAAGTCAAAACAGAGGTAAAGATCATGATCTATGAAGGACTCAAAACAAGGGCGATTAAAGGCACCCAGGTTTTCCCTTCTTTCAGCAGCTCCTATCAGGCCGTCAATATAGAGTTCCCTTCACAAAGACCTCACGACACAAAAACTGTTTTTTTCCCAAGGCCATTGAACAGATGAACAGCTGAACACCTGTCATCTCCAAGGCCCACTAAGCATCCAACATGAACAATTCTATAACTTTCTATAATGACTATAAAAGGAACCAGCATTACCTTAGCAAATTTCTATGATAACCCCACTGTAATAATTCCCCTAACTCCACATTAACCTCTTGGCGAAAAGAATTTCTTGTATGTACGTCTATATATATTTGGCAAATAAAGATTTATTCTATTCTATAATAATAATATTACAATTAAAAAAAAGGTTTTCCATTTCCCTCCTAACTACAGCTGTAAAATGTCAGTGGCTGCTACAGTGATTAGGTAATGAAGGGGTCATTTATGCTCCAATATGGCACCAAAGCCATATGGAACATGGCTTCCAGTGGGGGAAAGGACTCCCAGCAATGATTGCACAAGTGATTGTTTTCTTTCATAGGCTTGATCAGGGTGGTGGGGGAATATGGCTTTTTAGGGTACAAAAGGTCTAGATGCCCCCTTTAATATTAATTCTATAGATATTGAGTAATTTTAATGAAATGCTGATAACAGGATTAATGTTTATTTATAAGTCAAGTGATTGACCTTAAAGACACTTAAAGGTCCTTTTAAATTGTGCACAATGACCTAGAGGGGGGGGGGGGGTTTCAACCAACACTTCCGTCATTCCATATCATGCCATGAAACACACGCCAGCTAGGATTTACCTCTGGCGGTACTTAATTCCATGAAACATTGTAGAAATACAATTCAGCCCTATCCAGCTCTCAGAATGCCTCCTTGTTAACAGAATAACAATTATTGCAAGCGCGCCACGATCCTGCAATTCCTTCTGTGCCAGCACTAACATTCCTTGGTCCTTTGGGAACGTCTTATAAGAGCTCATGATAAAATTTACATACAGTTGGGTTTTTGATGGGGCAATGTTAAGCATTACAACAATTAACAGGAAAGGGTATTAAACTTTTATGTGCAGAGGCTGCTTTATTGACATTTAGGTTTGTTTACTGCTACGATAAACACTGGCCTTTAGTTGTATGATAATGGCCTCAGTATATTTTAATATGAGTTACATAGAGATTACATAGTATACTTTTATGGGCCTAATTCATAGCAACAGCAATTACCTTTCTGCTTCACTAAATATTATGTAACTCAAGCAATTGTTTGGGTAGGCTGCGTTGTATATATTGCTAATCATAAAAGTGCTAACTGATGAGAATGTTCTGTGGAAAGATTGGTTCTGCATGGTCACAGATTCAAAATTACGCAAATTATTTGTACAGTTGTTATAGTGGGAAGGGGGCGGGTGGACATCTTTGAGGTCAGGAGGTCTACTGAACCATCTCAAGCCAATTTGACCTGTGAGTGACCTGAGGCTCAGCTGGTAGTGAGACACTTAAGCCTATTAAAAGGAGAGGGATCAAGGGGATTTTGTAATGCATCCTGGGGATTTGGAAAAAAGAAAGTGTGTTTGGATGCACTGTACAAATTAAAGCGGTGATTTTTGGAAAAGTATTTGTCAGAAGGAACCTGTTCCCTTGGGAAAAAATAAAATTTTATTCCAGAATAGCATTTTTTGCATATTGTGCTGTATACAATGTTATGTACAAAATATAGATATATAAACCTCTATTTCTATTGTTTAAACCCGTTAAAAGGGGGAATGATTCACATATATATTTCATACCAGTCCAACAAATGGAGGGCTGGAGCATTCATTTTATGTAGGACCCAGTGCTGGATAAGAAAGATAAAGCACTTTTATAAGGGAGTAAATATCGCCTATTAGTGCTAGAACACAGAAGCCTTCACCCCAAGAATCCAATCTGTTGTCACCTATTGTTGCCAAGCATTTTGCACCTTACATGTTTAACTATGAATTTTGCAGCAATGTCCAGAAAAATTATAGTTTGGGCTTTACCATGAAATGTATTATTTCCGTCAAAATGTGTATTTATTTAGAAAAAAGAAAGCGGTACAGGCATCGGTGATCAGCCAAGCAGAAGTCCATCCCGCGCAGGGGAGGCAAACACTACAAAGATTACAATAATTTGCCGTATTCTGACAAGAGAACATGACACAGCAGCTCTGTCCTTCCAGGTAGAAAACGGCAGTACAATTACAACATAACTGAGGCATGAATAAACAATTGGTACACTAAGGTCTGTGAGTATCGTGTTTTCAATTATAATGCCTCCAGCGTCGGGGAATAGCGGTTCCAAGTAGACCATACTAGCATCTCACCATAGCACACCCCCCGCCACTCAACCCGAACCACATCAAGCCTGGACAAGCCAGTAGCCGCAAAGCACACCCGAGTCCGAAGCCCCATGGCCCAAGAGACTGGCAAGAGGTGGGCAGCAGAACGGGAAGCAGAAGAAAAAACAAGGAAGAAATCAAGAAGGGTGGGGGGGGGGTAGACACAGTTGATGAAGTAAAAGGGAAGGTAGGGTGGGGGAGGGAAGGGAGGGGATAGATCAGGGGGGGACGGGGGCCCTCGTGCCCTAGCCTACATTGGTCGCCTAATTTAGCATACCCAATGGCGCATTGGGCCAGGCGTATTGTATCCAGGGCTCCCAAATGGAGAGGAACTTATCCTGGGCCAGGATGCCTGAGAGCCTCTCATTGACCAAAAACCCATTAATCCTAGACGACACCTCCGACAGCGGGACAATCTGTTTCCTCCAGGCCCTGGCAATGGTTTGCTTAGCAGCCAAGAGCAAGTAAATGAATAATTTGTTCTGCTTTTTGGTAAGCTCTGGGGGTTTACAGTGAAGGAGGGACACCCAGGGATCTTTTCTGATGTTTGTCCGGAACACTTTACCGGCTATCTTATGTACTTCAGACCAGAAATGGGTCAGCATGGGGCACGTCCACCAAATGTGTAAAAAATTACCCTCTACGTTACAACCCCTGAAGCATGTATTGGCCTGTCCTGGGAACATTTTGCCGAGACGACTCGGCACCAGGTACCAGCGGAACAAAACTTTGTAAGCCGTTTCCGCTGTCAAAACATTTATGGAGCATGAGGAAGCGGCATTCCAAATTTCCGTCCACCCCCTGTCTGACCGGCAGGGGCCTAGATCTCGTTCCCATTTTTCCACGTATACATGTGTGCTCGGCCCTATGGTGTTCAGCATAGAATATAACATGGAGATTAATCCCCTGCGAAACGGGTCTACACTGCAGACCTCCTCGAAGGGGGTACATCTCCTGAAGGACGGACCCAACCCAGTTAAGGGTGATAACCAGTGCCTCAACTGCAGGTATTGAAAGAGGGCCCTCTGGGGAATATCATATTTTTCTTTCAGAGAATTGAAAGGTATGAATCCATCCTCAGAAAGAATGTGCAGCACCCTAGTTATCCCGTGGTCTATCCACCATTTGAAGGTTAGTCTATTTTCCATGCCTGGGGGGAAAGTTGGATTACCCCAGAGGTGTGCCAGAGGGGTGTGAGGAGACATCAGGGAGGCAGAATATTTCACCGAGTCCCACACCAAGAGTGAGTGCTTCATCAGGGGACTAAGCGTCTTGGGTCTAAGCGCCGGGTCAATCCAAAGCAGACCATCTATAGGGGCCGGCGAGCAGTCCGGAAGTTCCAGGAACGTTCAGAGGGGGGGTTTTGAAAAGGAATGCATGGGGATCAGCTGGGCTATTTTGGAGGCCTTGTAGTGCATAGTAATATTAGGGACCCCAAGCCCTCCTAGAGACTTATGGCAGAACATAATACGTTTTGGTACTCGCGGTCGTCCACCGGACCAAATAAAGGCCGATATTCTCCTCTGCATCACACGAAGCATATATGGTGGGATCGGTACTGGCAACGTTCTGAAAAAGTATAAAAGTTTAGGGAGGATAGACATTTTAACTGCATTAATATGGCCCAGCCAAGAGAGTGGATATGGCATCCAAGTATCAAGTAATCGTGTCAGGGACCCAAATAGGGGTGGGTAATTAGCCCCATAGAGGTCCTCATATCTCGCTGAGATACGTACCCCCAGGTATAAAAGCGGTTCTGTTGACCGCTTGAAAGGAAAGTTAGCTTTAATGTGGTCCACCACATCCGACGCCAGAGATATATTAAGTGCTTGGGACTTTTCATTATTTATGGTCAGGCCAGAGATGAGGGCAAAGTGATCCAGGATAGCATATAGATTTGGAAGGGAGGTAATGGGCTGTGAGACTGCCAACATAGCATCATCTGCGAAAAAGAGGGCCTTGTGGTGGACTCCCGCAACTTCTAATCCCTTGACGTTCGGATTTTGCCTTATTGCCATGCCTGCAATAAGGCAATCGGAGAGAGGGGGCAACCCTGCCTTGTACCTCTAAAAATCCAGAATGTCTCAGAGGCAAAGCCCAAGTACCTCACCTGTGCTGTCGGGGCATCATAGAGGGCCTTGATCCAATCTAAAAATCGTTGCCCGAAACCCCATTTCCGCAGAACCCAAAGCAAGAAATCCCATGAGATGGTGTCAAAGGCTTTCTGTATATCTAGGGACAACAGAAAAGCCGGGATACCCCTCGTCCGGGCATGGTGAACCAGATGGGCAACCCTCCTGACATTGTCACCTGCTTGGTGAGACGGCACAAAATCCACCTGATCTCTGTGTATAAGGCCCTCCAGGAACCTATTCAGTCTAGCTGCCAGCACCTTGGCCAACAGCTTCACATCGGTGATAATTAAAGATATCGGCCTGTAGTTAGGGATTAGTAGGCTATCTTTGTCAGGTTTAGGTATCATACAAAAATCTGCCAGTAGTGAGCTTGGACCCAGGGATGATTCCGCGCACATGGCATTGAAGAGGTTGGCCAAGTGGGGAGCCAGGAGAGATGCAAATTTTTTATAATAAAGGCCATTGAACCCATCTGGCCCCGGGGTTTTGGAGGTTTTGGTAGACTTAATGGCCGCTAGTATCTCCTGGGGTGTGATAGGGGAGTCCATCAGATCAATATTATTCGGGGAGATGGTCGATAACTCAACATGCTCGAAAAATCTCTCAAGGTCAGCATCGTCAACTCTTGGAGGGGCCGAGTACAATGCCGATAGGGACCCCTGAAATGCGGCAACAATCTTAGCCGTAGTGGGTCCCGAACTGAGCTTAAGCTGTATTGGCTGCCGCCTATCAAGGACGGCAGCTCTCAGTTTCCGGGCCATCATGGTATCGGGCTTATTGCCTCTAGCGTAACATTTTTACTTGGCACAACGGAACCTTTTCTCAGCCTGATCATCCAGGAGCATGTTGAGTTCCGTCCTAAGTCTATCTATGGTTCTCCTGCTTCTGGAATTCAGGGCTCTCTTCCATTGCAGCTCAGCCTGCTCGTATCTTAGCGTCAGTTCCTTCAGTCGTTTCTGCCTCTCCCTTTTCCTGAAGGAAGCTATACCTATGATATTACCTCGCATGACAACTTTTTGGGCTTCCCAGAGGGTAATCGGGGAGTGGACAGAACCGACATTCAGCGAAAAATATTCCTTAAGGGCATCGTGAATTTTTAAGCATGTGTCTTGAGAGCAAAGGAGGGAGTCGTTAAGTCTCCAGTTGTAGGAGCGCCCAGTTGGGACCAATAATTCGACAGCTGCCATCACTGGATTATGATCAGACCAGGTCGAGTTATAGAATTTGGAGCTAATGACAGCCGGGAGTATAGCCTGGGGGACGAAAATGTGGTCTATCCTACAGAAGGAACCGTGTGGGTTGGAATAGAATGTGAAATCCTTGGTGGTGGGGTTTTTTCCCTCCAGACATCGCAAAGACCGTGAGTGTCCAGATCACCAAAGGCGACAGAGTGAGAGTCCAATCCCCGCGTCACGCTCACAGGATGGCCTGTCCTCTGTCTGTCTATCTTAGGATTCACCACCATATTTGAATCCCCACCCATTATCAGAATGCCCTTGGTGTTGCTCCGGACCACTGTCAGTAGGTGCTTAAAAAAGCGCGTCTGGAAGGAATTAGGTGTATAATACGTGACCAGGGTGACATCGATATCATAAAGAGAGCCCTGGACCACAACATATCTACCGGTCGGGTCAATGATTTCCTTACTGCAGATAAAGAGGAGATTTTTACGGAAAGCTATTAGTACCCCCCTTTTTTATCTCTAGCACATGATGTATGGGACACGGGGTAGTGGTGGCTCAGGTACCTTGGTTTAGGGTGAGTTGAGAACCTGGTCTCCTGAAGAAAAAGTATATCGGCCTTGCAGGATTTGTAGTAGTGGAAGGCCTTGTTCCTCTTAACAGGGCTGTTAAAGCCCTGGACATTATGGGAAATTAGTTTAACATTTAGCCCCACCATCAGGATAGAGTTGGTCTATGAGTAGAAGAGAAAGGCAGGTTGGGTGTGAGAGGACAGGGGTAGAAGGGGGTTTTGGGTAAGGAAGGGGGGAGGAGGGAACACTCATAACAAGAAACCAAAGAAAACATAATAAACTAAACAATCTAAACATAGCAAACAATCAAAGTAATAGGAACCGAAGTCCAACATAGCACGTTGGGCCCATAACGGCCCAGGAGATTTCGGCTGTGGCAAAAGGCGACTCAAGCACTGGGGATAGGAGCACCCCAGCGTGGGTCGGCATGTAACGTGCGGGGGGTAGTTCTCGGAGGCACAGACTGCTACCCCGCTTCAAGTAGCAATTAAAAGCAGGTTGAGAAATACCAGCACTTTAACTAAAGAAGGAGAAGGAGGGACTAGGCATTATGCTCACCGGTCCGCCCCTAGAGGGGGGGACCAACCGCGGCAACCCAAGTGGGACCGCATCTCGCCACCAAGGACCCCTCAGGACAAAGAGCCCGAAAGCAGCAACATCCTGAGGGCCCATGATGGAAAAGATGTCCGCGTATTAAGTGAGTGGGGAGGACATCCCTGCAATCGCAGCGCCCAGCGCGAGGCACCACCAACGCTCCAAGGGCAGGAGCATACCGGTACCCCCACAACTCGGCACCAGTGGGACCCGGCTACAAAGACAAAAAACAATCTTGGGGGGGGGGGGGCGTTTCAACAGCCAACTCAAGCCCATCTCAAGAGCAAGAGACCTCAACCCGGGTCAGAGTTGGGGCCGATCCCATCTCCTCTGTGGGCGAACCTTCTCCCATATGGGCCACAAGGGTTGGCGTTTGGGCATCCGCTGGGCCGCCAAGCCGGGCGAGGCAGTGAGCGGATAAGCTAGGGGGCAAATTAAGCTCCCGCATAAGGCCCTGCAGGTCATCGAGGGAGCCAGCAGTGCATTGTCGACCCGCAAGGGAGAACATCAGCTTAAAGGGGAACCCCCATCGGTGCCTGATATTATGCAGGAAAAATCTGGTAGGTATGGTTCTGGAAAGATAGGTTAGCTTTATCTCTAGACGCCTGCAGAATGGCCTCTTTTGTGCGGGAAAAAGTGGGTCTAATGACGATGTCCCTAGGGCGACCGTCCGATCTCTTTGTGCCCAAGTCCCTGTCCAAATCCAAGCGGTCGATTGGCATGGAGGGAAGCAGTTCCTGAAGTAGTGCTGTGACCATGGCGGGTACATCCTCCATAAATTCTTGGAGACCCTGGATTCGGACATTTTCCCTCCTGGACCTGTTTTCGAGATCTTCTAATTTTTGTTGCAATAAGACCACCTCATCTTTCACGGCCCCTGTGGCGGACTCGCTGGACTCCAAGACCGTCACGATTTCATCCACCCTCTCCTCCAGAGTGTTGGTTCGGTCTCCCAGGTCCCTGATGTCGCTGGTAAAGCTGGCGGTAAGCTGGGTCACTGCAGCGGGCAATTCTTGTTGCAGCAGGAGCTTAAATTTTCTCAACAGGTCTTGTGCGCTTCGCAGGTCCCCCTCCAGGGCATCCTCCAACAAGGGCCGGGATAGGTCACCGTTGCCCGACAAAGTGGTTTCCGCGAAGACTAGCGGGAACTCTCGGCCGTCGGAAAGAGACAGGGGTGAGCTGCCCTGCCCGTGACTGTTGCAGTCATCTGTGGGTCTTGACTCTCCCCAGGGCTCTCAAGCACGTGGGGGCTGTGTCGCCAGCCCCCGTGGCCCGCCAGAGATGGTGCTGAGGCCATCGTGGGGGGGCACCCCACCACGTCCAAGGACGCAGTAGGGACGTGCGGGGAGACCCCGGTGGCTGCGGTGTGGAGGGAGGAGGTGATCCTCACACCCCTCCCTCCCGGGCCACGCCGGGACTCCGCGGTGGGGGGCAGCGCAACGACCCGGATGGCAGGGGATGATCGCCTGACTGGCGGGACGGGAGAGACGGTGGCGGCGGGGGAAGCCGCCCTCGTGCACGTGGTCGGGGCTTGCACCGGCTCCTACCTCCCGTCCCGCCGGCAGAGCCACCCCTTCTGGCCCGGGTGGCGGCAGAGTCAGCGGGTCTGGCGGGCACCCGCGCTGCGGATCTCGCTCGGGGTCCACATGCAGGGCAGTCTGGGTCCGGCGCCGGAGCTCCGCCATGATGTCAGGCTGGAGACAGCACGTGGCGCTCTTCTTCTCCCTTACCGTCCTCTGGTCTTTCGATTTTACCCCGCTTTTGCCCATCCGCGGGTCGGGGAAGATAGTTGGGGTGCTGGCTGCAAATCTGGGTGATTGCCAGAGCGTTATAAAAGTTGCTATGGGGTGGATTCTGTGATTCCAGGTGCCGAGCAATAAGAGGAAGCAGCCATCTTCCTCGGCACTTGGCCATGCCCCGAAATGTATTATTTCATATACCATGAAATATTTTTGGGTAAAATATGTGAAAAAAATCTAATATATATATATATATATATATATATATATATATATATATGTTTTTTTTTTTTTAATTGTGTAGCTTTTTTTAAAATAAAAAATATAGGTTTTTCAAGAAAAGCATTTTGCTTGTAAAAGCCCAATTTCTCCCAACAACGTTACCACATATGTATTCGTAGACACCTGTTCCTGACCAGGAGACACCCCAAACTAAAAAAGAGCATTTTATTTAAAAAAATAAATAAAATACAACTGCTATGTGCACTATCAAGGGTTAAACGCTTTTGCTAAGTCACCTGTTTGCCTGCAGGTGACTGGTTGGCCCCTCCTGCCTTTGGCCTCAAGGACCCCTTATCAGTTCACAAAGGGTTAAGTGAAAAAAATACACACATAAAAGTCACTTTTTTCATATCCCTTTCTATTGCTGGGTGCTGTTCCATGCCATCAATTGCAGCTGAAAGTGAGTGGTAAAAGCCAGGAGAGGAGCAGAGCATTGGTGTCCTCTGACCCGCTCCTTGCTTCCACCACTCACTCCCACTGAGGGGCCTTTTAGAAGCTGTCAGAAGCTGAGTGTGGTGCAGAAACCTTTAGTACCATAAATCAGTTATGATACACTTTCAAAAAAGACTTCAATTGATTTGATCCCAGTGCACTTCTTCAGGAGATCAACTAAAATCCATTGCTTAGTGCTTTAACACATGTATGAAAAAATCAAAAGCTGAACATCTGAAGAAAAAGTGTATAAAGTGTAGTTGTGTAATCGTGGTGTGAAATGAAAGGAACACTATCACTAAATTATGTAATATTAAAAATACATATAAACATGTCGGCTAATGAGAGGAGGGAGGAGGAGGACTTATACACCTGAACTGAATAAAACTCCTGCCAAGCTTGTGGTTTATTCTCTCATGGTAGGAATACAATCCAGGAGTAACAGGTTTAGAGGCCGATTCATTAATAGCGGCAGGTAACGACAGTTGAGCGACTGTAGCGGCATTTCCAGAGCGCCCGCTAGTAGTCGCTGTGCTTGGCCGTTGTTCGGTAGTTGATAGCGACTCAGTTGGTTTGCCGTAATGTTGAACATTGGGTGAGGAGTCGCTATTTGACAGGTTCCGCGCTGTATGTGAGCGCATGATAGCGACTGGCCCAGCGACCGTCTCCCATCATATTCATTAAAAATTGACGCTCAAAAAATTCTTGCGCTGTGAAATACATGTTTAAACCCCAGACCGCTGGCGGCGATGGGTTAAAAGTAGTTTTTTAACCCCCAAACAACCATATTTTTGGAAACCAAAAAAAACAAGTTTTTTAAATAATTTAGTAATATGAATACATTAATATCAGACCTGTAATATCAATTTTGTACAATTTTTTTTTTTTACCTTAAAAAAATGATCTAAAATGGCAGAAGTGGTCACAGAATTTTTCACATTTAAAAAAAAAAAAAAAAAAAAATTCATAACAATTTATTATGAATATTTAAAGATTGTTCCATTGAAATGCATTGGAGAGCGCCAGGTAGCGAGAGGTCATACCTGTCGCTGTTCAAGGTCGGACGCTGGCGCTTTGGGCTGAGGCTGGAATAATGATGAATGAGTGGCTATATGGCGCTATCTCAGTCGCTAAGCAGGATTGGTTTGATAACTGTGTGATTGTGGTGGGGAGCCGGCGTTCTCGTGGCGGGGCCCGTCATTACCGGCCGCTCACCAGTCGCTACCGGTCGCTATTCCTTCATAAATAAGGGCCTAAGTCTATCAGGGGTAACAGAGCCTGTCACCCCAGATGTCCTTTTCCTTCCATTAAAAGAGAAAAAATACAAGCCTGGCTGGATATTTCTTGATACTAGGTTCCAAGTGACCCCTCCACCTGCCATCCAGCAAATGTATATGGATTTTTATCATTGGACCATTTTTCGCGATAGTGCTCCTTTAAACCACAGCACCCTAACTTTAAGAGCCCCATTTTAAATGTGTTTTAAGCTAATAGGAAGCTGTTATTTACAAATTTGAAAAAAAAGATATACCGTATATACTCGAGTATAAGCCGAGTTTTTCAGCCCACTTTTTGGCAGTGCGGGGCATGTGGTCCTCTTGTGTCCCCCTCATCAGGTAGGTGTGTGTGTGTGCCACACAGAGGTGACGGGTGACTTACCTGTGCGCGGCGGAGCGGCGGCAAAAGCCGGAACTGGAGCACAGCGCCACGGAGTCTCCTCACACAGCGCCGCCGTGTCCCCTTCCCCAGAGCCAGGCCACAGCTTCCCCACCTGCAGCTCAGTCACACTGTCACACTGCCCCTGCCGCCCCTGTCCCTTCATAGAGAGCCTCCGGCTGTGGGACGGCTACTGGGATATATTGCCTTTTCCACTGATAAAGCTGGGACATGTGCACTGCAGGGGTAAAGCATTTACAACTATTAGTAATTAACTTTTACGCATCTCTCTCTTTTACTCTTTCTTCCCTTTTCCACATTCTTTCTTTCTTAATTTACGCCTTTACCTTATTTTCTCCTTTTCAGATTGCATCAGTCTTCTCTTTTCTACATCCAACATTTTCCACATTCCCTCCTTCTTGCTCTTTTCCACATTCCCTCCTTCTTGCTCTTTACGGTATTCAAAAACATTATTGGTATCTATTTTTATTTTTGAAATTTACCGGTAGCTGCTGCATTTCCCACCCTAGGCTTATACTCGAGTCAATAACTTTTCCAGTTTTTTGTGGTAAAATTAGGTGCCTCGGCTTATATTGGGGTCGACCTATACTCGAGTATATACGGTACCTCATTGGAAACTTTTTTCACATCAGCTTTAGAATTGCCCCATCATTTGAAAATCAGGAACTTTTTTGCACCTTATCATGTGTTGAATTATAAAATCTCATCCCATCAGCATATTGTGAATATTGACTACCCCCTATATGTGGAAATCTGTAATGCCGAGAAAATGTGTGTGTTCATTTCAATAAAGTCGGAAAACTATTTTTGTTACACATATTTTACATGGAATACTGCTTGTGTGAGCCCCTCCCAGATCTGTAGTCCTGGAGGTGAAGTTTTAGGGGACAGCTATGCGGTTTCACTTGGAATGACATGAAGCAGCTTCTCCACAGACAAGCACTGTCAGGTTCCTTTTTAGCATATCACTGTACGCTCTTGCTTGAGGCAAAATGTGTATTCAAAGCTGTTATTCTACCTGTATAATAATAACAACTGAACAGGAACCTCAAGCAACTTTCTTGAGTAATTATAAACAGCATGTGGAAATCAAGCATGATAAAAGAATAGCTTTTTGTTACCCTGAAATCATTTAGGGCTTTAGAAGATATTTATTCTTGTTATTTGTCATAATTACATGCTTAAACTTATTGTAACCTTTAAAATAAATGTAGTATATTTTACATACAGGGTTGGATTGTTTATTGGTTGGTCCATCTAGGTGTCACCTCTAGGAAGGGAACCTGGCCCAGATCTTGAGTGAACTGTTTAAGTAGTTGTGTGGCACCCTTCCCATTTCACTTGGACTTTCTGTCCCCTTCCTTGTTGTGTAGCAATAGCATCAACCAATAGTATATAAAAGCCAAAAACATTTTGGCTTTGTCTTGTTGAAGGTCATTATGATAGAATTAGATAATTGTCTTTGGAGACCTTAACTTTTTCGACAGTTCACGGAACTGAAAAACAAAAATAATTATAATTAAAGTGGACCAACACCCAAGATTCCCGGACCGATCAGATCCCTCCCCGCGGGGCATCCGAAATCGGGATGTCCCGCGGGGAGGAACCCCCCAGGAGGCCCACAATCCTTACCTTACCGGCGATCCAACGGCGCATGCGCGAGACGCGGCCGCGTCTCTCGCTTCCCTCTAGCAGGGCGCGCTCCCGCGCCGGCCGTTTTGTGAATGGCCGACGCAGGCGCGCTCCCTGTTAGAGGGAAGCGAGAGACGCAGCCAATGACAGCGCTCTGGTATGCGCGTCCAAGCGGCTTTGGATGCGCATACCAGAGCGGCTCTGAGCGCTGTCATTGGCCGGACGAGGTCACGTGGGAGCGGGGAGAGGTGAGTTTTTGCGGCGATCGGGGGGGTTTCACACAGCGGGGCACCCCCGATCGGGGTGCCCCACCTAAGTGGACCAACACCCAGGATAGTCAAAATCCTGGGTGTTGGTCCACTTTAACTAACTAATTACAAGAAGACTCTAAAACCTTAAACCGTCAGCATGATTTAATGAAAAGCCCAAACCCTTAAAAAACTATTCCCCAGCATCTAAAATGAATATATTTTAAGCTTTTAGTCACTTACTTATTATTCTTTCCCCCACCGGGCTACAACTCTGTTCAGGACTCTAGGATACGGGAGCCGCCATCTTGACTCAGTAGATGCAGGTAGGATGATTTTTAATGTGAGCAATTTGTATGTACAGGGTGTGGGAAACATATAAGATATGCTCTTATTCAGGGTGAAGGTCCACTTTAAGTAATTGCTGATTTATGCATTCCAAATATAAAATGCTAGATTAGGACATGAAACTAACTTTAAAGGACAGTTACAAAATATGGATGTTTAAAAATAAAAACACCAGCATCCCTATCCAATTCTCTGTCTTTAAATTGTGCCGTGATGCAATACAATCTATTGAATTAGACTGGTACTTTTTATGTACTGTATATGGGCAACTCAGTCTTTCATTGGTAAAAATGTCTGGCTTTGCAACAGTGCACAAGAATATTTAATTAGATACATGAACTTTATAACAAGGTAAATGTGGCATCATATGACTGAATTTTCCTGCATGCCAAACAACATCCTGGGGCGTAACTATAAGGTAAAATATACAATGTAAATAGGAACCTTTCTCGTCTGATAACCAGTTTTTTATGAACAATTATAACGTAGGTAGTACAATGCAGGCATTACTGTCTATTTCATTGCACATTTATATACAACAGTTATAGAATATAGAGAATGAAATCCTTGTTAGAAATAAATTATAAATACTACAGCTAAAATCTATTGGTTTGTTCAGGTTACAACTTTAAAACGGGACAAAACCCCATGGAATTTAAAAGATTCCAGGGCCAGCTGCTGGCTTTCCACTGATGCATCCCAAGTCGGGATGCTCTACTGTGTGAACGCCCCCCTTGGGTGCTGCTAAACTCACCTTCTTCCCGGCTCCCTCGCTGATGTAAATATTGGTGGCTGAGCATTAAATGTGCATGGCAATAGGCTATGATTGGATGAGGGCCCCCTCATGTGCCATAGGACTGGGAAAAAGTGAGTTTTTCTGGGCGATCTGGTGGGTCTCAACCAGCGGCGCCGAAGCTAAGGTAAGGGGTTTGGGGGTTTTGGGGGGGTTTCACCCCGCGGGACATCCCGATCTCGGATGTCCCGCGGGGAGGGAGGTGATCGGCCCGGGAATCTTATAGATTCCCGGGCCAATCACCCGAGGGTGATGGTCCACTTTAAACCAGGTGCATGGCCACACACTTGCTGCCCAGCACTGCTTAGTTAATAAGTTAATAAGCCCATGCGGCAGACGGATTGCACTGCCAGATTGCAGCATGGCGTCCAGTGAGATTGCGTTGATGTAAAACCCCGCCCCTATGATGATGTAGGAGGGAAGTACTCCCCCCAGTGGTTGGCAGATGCAACTGCCAACCAGGCTGAGCTAGCTGCTGTTTCCCTCTATGCAAGCTGACTCAGCAGGCCGGTGACTGTGAAAAGCAGAGAACCCTTCCCATCCTGGAAAGTAGCATGCTGCAATAAAGAGGACAAACCACATATTTGGCAGGCCTTGGAATCTAATAGACTTCAGGGCTGGCAGAATAAACGCCCATTGAATCTATAGGACTCCAGGGCCGCCTGATCCTCACTACCCAGGGCATCCCAGATGGCTGTTTGAACCCCCTGAATCATCGGTAAAACTTACCTGACCGCCTATCCAACGGTGCATGCGCGGGAACAGTGCATGCCCAACCTTTAGTTGCCGACCACGGCAAGCATTTGTGAGTGCCAAGCATGGGTACGTACCCAGATCAAGCATAGAGGGGGATGCGGCTGGCGGTACACTGGCCTAAATTTGGCCCTTAACCATCAAGAGCTCTGGCTGGCTAAACTCTATTGTTAGGAAAATAAATAGAAAGTTCTTGTCTCCATCAATATGAACACCTGCTCTCTTGATTATTGAGCACCTTATGGTTGAAGATCTTTGCATCCTATGGAGTTAACAAACTGGGTAAAATTGTGCTGAACACTCTTGAGGTCAAACTATTATATACAGATTTAAATGGCAAGTAAATGTATAGGTCTGATATATGAATATTATTGATACTAACCTGTAAAAATCAGACAGCACCGGCATTGAGCCTTATTGCTCACAAAGGAGGAGTGGCAGCTGCTCAGACCAATATATATATATATATATATATATATATATATATATATATATATATATGAGGTGCACATGAGCAGGCCACCTCTGTTTCTAACAGGGTTGAGTGCTGTGGCCCCTTTAAGGCTCACGTGCACCTCCCAGTTTAGTTAAACATTTTTCTGAGCAGTTTCCTTTGATTTGTGCAAGCACATGGGGTTGGGGGTCTGAAGCTGTACTGCGAGGCTTTCAACCCTTCCACCCAGGGGCGGACTGGGACTAAAAAACGGCCCGGGACTTTTAGGGGCACACTGGCCCTGCTGTACTGTTCCTGGCCCAGTATAGTATCCTAATGTCACATTATATATAAACCTTATTTTTCGTTCCACAGCACGCACCCAGGGTTTAGAAGACAAAATAAAGAAAATATTCTGAACCAAATGGTGTGATAAAATCCCCCCATTACAGTCAGTGAGTGGCATCCCTCATTACAACTATTAAGTAGCATCCCTCAGTGTGGGCAGTGCGGGCATCCCTCAGTGCGGGCAGTGCGGGCATCCCTCAGTGCGGGCAGTGGGGGCATCCCTCAGTGCAGGCATCCCTCAGTGCGGGCAGTGGGGGCATCCCTCAGTGCAGGCATCCCTCAGTGCGGGCATCCCTCAGTGCAGGCATCCCTCAGTGCGGGCAGTGGGGGCATCCCTCAGTGCGGGCAGTGGAGGCATCCCTCAGTACGGGAAGTGGGGGCATCCCTTAGTGCAGGCAGTGGGGGGAACCCTCAGTGCGGGAAGTGGGGGTATCCCTTAGTGCAGGCAGTGGGGGCATCCCTTAGTGCGGGCAGTGGGGTCATCCCTCAGTGGGGGCATCCCTCCCCTCAGTGGGTGCATCCTTCAGTGGGGGCAGCCAGTGGGGGCATCCCTCTTTAAAGTGATCCTCTAGACATAGTGTTTTAAATGAGTAAAAGAGAGGTTCTCCTTCGACTCCAAAAATATTGTGAGCTGAAAGTGTCTTATGGGGAAAATGTGTGTGTGAGGAGGGAGTGCAATGGAGAACCAGAAGGCATGAAGGTGTTAAACTTACACTTGCTCCTTGCCTACTGGTTCTCCAATGCTTGGTGCTCCTAGCTCCAGCTGGTGGGTGTGGAGCATGCACGGCCAGTGTTCCTTTTTGGACTTGGTTGTAAATAGGCCACGCCACGCTGCTGTTCCCCCGGCCACTGCCGCCGCTGCTCCCGTCGCTTTCAAACACACAGAAACACATGCTTACCGGCACTTCCTGGTCGGTGGGCGGGCCCCAGATGACCGGCGTCCAATGAAAACAATGGACGCCGCCAATAGACGCCCACCGCGTAACAACCAGGAAGTGCCGGTAAGCGTGTGTGTGAGAGCGGCAGCCGGGGGAACAGCAGTGAGGGGCCGTGAATGGCAGATGCCGCCCACCTTCCCGCATCTGTCATTCGCGGCCTTTGCTAGTGCTGGCCTACCGGGATTTTGCCTGGTATGCCCTATGGCCAGGCCGCCCCTGCTTCCACCCCATGTGCTGCACTCGAGGTTATAGGGCAACCTCAGGTAAACCTGCTCCCAATTTATCTATAGCATTGAATGTTCCAAAGGGGGCTCTCAGAGATTAGAGTTAGGACTGCACCTGCACGGAGGCACCTTGGCGCTTGGTGGTGCAACTTCAACATACTTGTGCAGATGTGTGTGGACCAAAACTGATAATGACTATAGCTACATGTTGAATGGCAGTGCAGAGGGTTATTTTAAGGGATGACCAAACCTGATGATGTTTGGGTTTGCTGAAAAGTGAAACGTTCGGTTAGGGGACTCAAACTTGAACCAAACTTAACCCTGAACCCAAAACCCCATAGAAGTCAAGAAGGGCCCTTTGGTGGTGCAAAATGACAGTAAAATTGTCATTGTAAGGGCTTGAGGGCTGCTGTGAGTGGGGTGGGGTGCATGGGTCCCTTTAGACTGCTGTTAGTGGTATGGCTTTTTTATTTTGTGTACATTTTTTTAAAGCAAAAAAAATATCAACCAAAAAAAAGCGTGAGGTATCCCTTCCAGGGCATCAGCTCTTCTCCACCCACCCGGCTCTGGGGGTGCTTGTAATATGGGGTAGGGGACCTGTAAGCATGTTGGGCAGATGGCTTGCATTTACCCTATCCTGTGAACTAGTATAGGATTTCATTGGATCCTTTACAGTAGTTAAAGTAATAAGTAAGAGACCACACCAAACAAATAGGTATAGGTTCCTCAATTTAACCTATACTTACCTGTACAACAAGTGATAAGGTGCCTCGCCACCTATGGTCATGCTGACCATTTCTGTCAGCATTTGAGACAACGAGGGACAGTCGCAGAACACAGGCAGGGGATTATTGTCCCTTGTTTTAGACATGGAATTTATTCACTGGGCACTCCCTCCATGCCTAGATAAGAGTAGGGAAACCCAGCCGTAACTGCCAGTGTGCATTTCGGCTGTCCGCAGAGCTCCAGGAAGTGGGGAAATGTAAACTTTGAAAATAAACATAGACTTCTGTACGAACCCCAATTTTTACAGTTCGCTCAACCTCACAGGGGGTGTATAGAAGAGTTAAGCTGTTGGATGGCCGGGGGGAAAAGTTGTTACAACAACCAGATAGAAGTAGCAGAAAGAAGGATTGACAGGGGTGCACAAATTAGATATAGCTATAGGAGGAATGCTGAGGATCATTTCAGCTGCTCTCACTTTTCTCTGCAACCAACTGTTGCAAACACACCATTGTAAAAAGGGTCAATATACTTTTAGTTAATCTTCTAATTCTGTAGTAACTAGTGATTTAAGCATTAGGTAGTGCACAGTACTTCCACAGTCAAGTGGGTTAGGATATAGCCAGTGTCTTCTTGTAATGGAAACATCAAGTGCATAGTTGCATAATGGTGCTTCAGCATCTTCTGTTATTAATAGCCAATCTGGGCAGTGCACAACTTGTGGCAGAAGTTTGTATCCGCGTAATCCGTGCATTAGTCTGGGCATTTCTGGTGGCCCCATGAAGCTTTTAAAACACAAACTTACATGAACTTACAGTTACTCATCACAAATCATTTTCTGAAAGCAGTAAAACATGACAGGAATTAACTGTTTACCCATCTGCTTAAGAATAACTCGTGTTGGGTCTTATGAGACCTGGCACATGATTGCTGTTAATCGGTATATGGCCGTCCATGGGGAATTAGTTTGATACTAATGCTAGCCCCACTGCATACTGCCAGCCAAAAAAATGCTCTTTAAAGGGACATACTATGCAATGGCAATAATAACACAGCAAGGAGATCACCTGGAGCCTGATGCTTCATGTAGCAGGTCTCCAAAGTCTGCTTCTTCTTTCCTTTCCATTTTTCCACAACCACACTCCGAAGAAGGTCACACAGCCACATGGTCCCTTAGTGCTCCCAGCATGAGCGAGCCAGGCAAGCAGGTTCACGCGGGAACACTAAAGAACAGGGGTGGACGTAGTTTTCCTGAACACACCTGGGCTCAGCCAATTTAATGAGTTAAATAAGAGTTCTAATTATCTATATCCAGGTGTGTTCAGGAAAATGGTCAGTACCAAGAGCAAGACTAGAGAAAAATCACCCAGAAGGAATGAGTCCGATGGACATCCCTGAGTGTGGTCGTGGAAAAATGAAAAAGAAATAAGGGGCAAACTTTGGAGTTATAGCTACCTTTGGTATATTAACAAAATATGTCATAGACTTACATGCATCACATAACAAAGACTTACATAGTGTTTTGTTGTGAGTGTAAACCACATAGGTGTCTGTCAACTCCCTTATTAGCTCAAAATATATAACATTTTGGACCAGCACACTTAAAGCCACCTTGTAAGATTCACCTTCTGGCTACTGCCAAATCTTTCAATACTTCCAACATACATGTCAAAACTATTTTCAGAGATCAAAGTGAACCGTAAAGTAACGCTGTACAGCATGTACACAACAATCAGTTATAAAACCATAGCAACTTGTAATATATAACATTTAATAATGCACAATTGATTTTTTTATTCAATACTTAACATTTACATTGTTAATGCTGTACTATTTACTAGTTATAAATATGGAAAAAAAAGAAACAGGAACATATCTAAGGCATGTTACACATTGAGGGAACAAATCCACAGCAGGCGGACGTGATTAAAGGAAGAAGAGATTTCATACCTTTAGCACACCTGAATTTAGTTTGTAACAAATACCTGAGAGTGAAGACAGATTGACAGCCAAGGAGTCACTTGCCAAAGGCAGAATCAGTTATTTAAAAATTAGACTGGTTGACAGGTTTATGATAAGCAAATGATGATTAACCTTAGGTAAAGAGATTTCAACACAGGGCTGCGGCTTTAAAAAGCCTGGGATCAATAGGAGCAAAACCTAATTTCTATTAGAAACTATAAAGAGTTAAGCTCCCGAACAAGTTTTTTCTGTAAAGTTATCAGGACAAATCTGGGGTAGATGTCAAGTTTAGAAATGGTGGAACAGATAAAAGACTTGACACTGTTTAGAAACGATATATGTTCCATAGAAATGCTATTTCTAGCAACTTTTACAATACGTGACCTAATCATTGTCAACACTAATTCAAGCCTAGATCATGAGATCTGAAAGGTAATAGGTCATCTACTGATGCCAATACAGGGGTAGATCATAAAAGGCCACCAATCCTGGAATATGCGTTGATGCAAAGGACTTGATTCAGTAAACTTACCTTAAAATATGTTATGAAAAAAGGTCCCTTTCATGCTTTTTTTCAAAATAAGGTATAAGATCAAACAAACTCACTTAGCTTCCAACACCACTTCTATGCTGATGATCAGATCTACCTCTCAGGCCTAGATCTCGCTTTCCTTCTATCTCATGCTCCTGAACTGCCATCTCATCATTCGTGTCTTCTTGCTCTCTCAAACTGAACATGGACAAAACTGAGCTTGTTGTTTTCCCACCATCCAATACTGCTCCTGTCTCCTCAATAGAATTTTCTGTCAATGACCTGGCCATCACAGCAGCTCCTCAAGCACCATGTCTTGGAGTTATACTGGACGCTTCTCTCCAATTCAAACCTCATATTCAGTCACTAGCCACCTCCTGCAGTCTACAACTTAAAAACATCTCCTGCATCTGTGCCTTTCTCTCACCTCACCTGATAACACTAAAATTCTAGTGCAAGTCCTGATCATCTCCCGACTTCATTACTGCAATACCCTCCTCTATGGTCTACCTGCCAACAGACTGGCACCCCTCCAATCTATTCTCAACTCTGCTGCTTGTCTCATTCACCATTTTAGTCAGAAACCTCACATCACCACTAGCAACCAAAGTATCAAAAAGAAATATATATAATACTTTTATTAAATACTCGTATTACAAAATGCTACAAAAGACATAAAAACTGCCAAGCCAACCTGCATGATAATATCAAATATAAAAAGCGCCTGTATATGCAAATTGCGACTGATGGGTTAATATCCACCACTTGTTTCTGCCGGCTCCAGTCCTCACCACCTCTCTGTCCTGTTGGCTGCTAGCCCCCTAACTTCGGAGATCCAGGGCTCCAAAATGGGTCACCCTGGGAATCGATGCACCTCAGAGAGGTCCAATTCTGAGCTCTGGTTCTCCAGAACCATGGGGACAAGGAAGCCCAAACTTACAGGGAATGTAACTAAGACCTTCACTCAGCCCCATCCCCTTTTTTTAGACCCTCCGGAGGGCAACAGTACCAGGACTTTGTGGCACCCCCGACTGGATCCATATGATCTTGCAGAGGTGCATAACTGAAGTTCTCCTCAACAACAACACCTCCAGTGTGTTTTTAGCCCTCCTGAATCCGGAGAACAGAGGTTCAGAATCATCCTGGGAATCAATGTACCTCATCCAGGACCTAGGGGGGACTAACGACCCACTGGCGGTGTCATTAGAAAGGGAAGCACCTCAGGTATACATCATTCCAAGGCCATGTGGATTACGGCCGACCAGACCAAGCAGTGGTACCGCAAAATCCTGGTACTGTTGCTCGGGGGAACTGGGGTGGTACACTTCTGGATGCTGGATCTCCGGACCTAGGAGGGGTTAACAACCCACTGGAGGTGTTGTTAAAAAGGGGAGAACCTCAGGCATACACTGCTACAAGGGCATGTGGATCAGAACCAACTGGACCAAGCGACACCACAGCAAATATTGTATAGGTACTTTTGTTCATGGGTGCTGGGTTGGTACCTTTGTGAGTGTCGGATCTCCGAACCTAGGGGGGTTAATGGCCCACCGGAGGTGTCGTTGGAAAGGGGAGAGCCTCAGGTATACTCTCCTACAAGAGCATGTGGTTCAGGGGCAGACCGGACTAAGCAGCAGCACCGCAAATTCCTTGTACTCCAACCATAGCCCCACAGTTGGTCCCTCTTACAGGGCAAATAGTGGAGGCCCTTGCATTCTGCCTATAATTCATCCCTGCATGGGGGAGATCCCAGAGATTGGAAGGTGACATGCCGCTACCCTGCCGCTAAACTAAGCATGTCAGCTAGTGCAGCTGGCATTTCTGACGGCAATGAAAAACACTCAACACTCAAACACAATGAACATTTTGTCTACTGGTCTACTGAATCTTAATAGAGAGGAAGAGTGGCGAGAATTCTTTTTTTTTTCACACCAAAAAAGCCAAGATTGTGATCTCAAACGGCACTGAATTGAGATCATTGTGTTTTGTTGCCTCTGACTCATAATACTGTGGGATATATGCACTGTCATATGTTACTTGTCATACCCTCCTGTAATACTGCCGGATGTCGGTGCTTTAGATAACACCAACATCCAAAAGGCAGTGAGGGGGGGATGTTTAGAGAGGAACATCAGAAAACATCTTTTATATTATCATTTGTTTTGTCTACTTTCACAGCTATGCATTAATGCTGCACGGAATCAGCAAAAAACAATTCTGCCTGTTTTCAATTGTCGCTTTTGCAGGTCTGTGTCATGCTCTATTGGGGCTGCACTGTGCTGAATTATGATATACAGACTACCTGCGATACCGTGGGGATTCTTTTTACCCACTATACTTACCTAAAACGGGCTATCCTCCTGCATTGGCTGCGTCTGCTCATAGCAGAGCAGCTGAAGAACATCAAATAGCATTGTTGGATGTCAACCTGGTTGTACAGTATGTGCAGGCTGAGAAGGCCTGGCCATAGGGAGCACGTGGCGAGTTCCTGGTGGGCCAAACTGCTTTGGGGCCAGCTTGGCTGAGTGTAGCCCACCACCTCACCCAGCACACATTATGAAATTCACTCATTCCGCTTCCAACACCCTTGTTAACCCTCTACCCCCAAAATATTTGGCCCAAAACTGCCCTTGTATCTGGCCCCACTTCTGCTCTAGTCACTCGGAAACTGCCCTCACCAAAGTCACTAATTCTCTACCGGGGCGTAACTTGAGGGGGTGCGACCACACCAGGGCCCAGAAGGTCAGGGTGGCCCCAACATTGTTTTTTCCTCCAACGTATTTATCAGATTTGTGCTCACTTGGCATCATTTAAATAAACAAAGCACCATTTGTCTCTGCTTTTTCAGCCTTGAGTTGTCTAGGTGCATCCAAGTGAGTTAAAAGAAAGAAAAAAACTTACAGTATGAGCCGTGAAAGGGCCCCATCACATTTAGTCACACTATTGCTCTCCACTATCTGCAAAATCCAAGGGCCACTATTCCATTCATATTTTTCTTTACTTATCCTCTGCCTTTGACACTGTTGACCACTAGCTTCTGCCTAGGAATTCAAGATCTTGCTCTCATGGGTTTTCCATTACCACTCAGATCTCTTAGTGTTTGTCATGGTATCCTCTCCTCTCCCTTTATCTGTTGGGGTACCACAAGGATCCATCTTTGGACCTCTACTTTTTTCAAGCTATACCTATGGCCTTGGACAACTTTTGGCTTCTAACAACACTACTATGCAGATGAAACTCAAATCTACCTCTCAGGCTCTGACCTCTCCTCCCTCTTCTTTCTTGGTCCCCTGACTGTCTAATTGCTATGTCTTCATTCATGTCCTCTAACCATCTTTAACTGAACATGAATAAAACAGAGCTTTCCACCATCCAATTCTGCATCTCCAACATAAATATATGTGTCAGTGACCTCTCTATCACTGCAGCTCCCTAAGCACATTGTCTCAGACTCCTCTCTTTTATTCATTCACAAGCCACATCCAGTCACAAGCCACCTCCAGTCACAAGCCACCTCCAGTCACAAGCCACATCCAGTCACAAGCCACATCCAGTCACAAGCCACCTCCAGTCACAAGCCACATCCAGTCACAAGCCACCTCCAGTCACAAGCCACATCCAGTCACAAGCCACATCCAGTCACAAGCCACCTCCAGTCACAAGCCACCTCCAGTCACAAGCCACATCCAGTCACAAGCCACCTCCAGTCACAAGCCACCTCCAGTCACAAGCCACATCCAGTCACAAGCCACATCCAGTCACAAGCCACCTCCAGTCACAAGCCACCTCCAGCCACAAGCCACCTCCAGTCACAAGCCACCTCCAGTCAAAAGCCACATCCAGTCACAAGCCACATCCATTTACAAGCCACCTCTAGTCACAAGCCACCTCCAGTCACAAGCCACCTCCAGTCACAAGCCACCTCCAGTCACAAGCCACCTCCATTCACAAGCCACCTCTAGTCACAAGCCACCTCCAGTCACAAGCCACATCCAGTCACAAGCCACCTCCAGTCACAAGCCACCCCCAGTCACAAGCCACCTCTAGTCACAAGCCACCTCCAGTCACAAGCCACATCCAGTCACAAGCCACCTCCAGTCACAAGCCACCCCCAGTCACAAGCCACCTCTAGTCACAAGCCACCTCCAGTCACAAGCCACATCCAGTCACAAGCCACCTCCAGTCACAAGCCACCCCCAGTCACAAGCCACCTCTAGTCACAAGCCACCTCCAGTCACAAGCCACATCCAGTCACAAGCCACCTCCAGTCACAAGCCACCCCCAGTCACAAGCCACCTCTAGTCACAAGCCACCTCCAGTCACAAGCCACCTCCAGTCACAAGCCACCTCCAGTCACAAGCCACATCCAGTCACAAGCCACATCCAGTCACAAGCCACCTCCAGTCACAAGCCACCTCCAGCCACAAGCCACCTCCAGTCACAAGCCACCTCCAGTCAAAAGCCACATCCAGTCACAAGCCACCTCCAGTCACAAGCCACATCCAGTCACAAGCCACCTCCAGTCACAAGCCACATCCAGTCACAAGCCACATCCAGTCACAAGCCACCTCCAGTCACAAGCCACCTCCAGTCACAAGCCACATCCAGTCACAAGCCACCTCCAGTAACAAGCCACATCCAGTCACAAGCCACATCCAGTCACAAGCCACCTCCAGTCACAAGCCACCTCCAGCCACAAGCCACCTCCAGTCACAAGCCACCTCCAGTCACAAGCCACATCCAGTCACAAGCCACCTCCAGTCACAAGCCACATCCAGTCACAAGCCACATCCAGTCACAAGCCACATCCAGTCACAAGCCACCTCCAGTCACAAGCCACCTCCAGCCACAAGCCACCTCCAGTCACAAGCCACCTCCAGTCAAAAGCCACATCCAGTCACAAGCCACCTCCAGTCACAAGCCACCTCCAGTCACAAGCCACATCCAGTCACAAGCCACATCCAGTCACAAGCCACCTCCAGTCACAAGCCACCTCCAGCCACAAGCCACCTCCAGTCACAAGCCACCTCCAGTCAAAAGCCACATCCAGTCACAAGCCACCTCCAGTCACAAGCCACATCCAGTCACAAGCCACCTCCAGTCACAAGCCACATCCAGTCACAAGCCACATCCAGTCACAAGCCACCTCCCTTCACAAGCCACCTCCAGTCACAAGCCACATCCAGTCACAAGCCACCTCCAGTCACAAGCCACATCCAGTCACAAGCCACATCCAGTCACAAGCCACATCCAGTCACAAGCCACCTCCAGTCACAAGCCACCTCCAGCCACAAGCCACCTCCAGTCACAAGCCACCTCCAGTCACAAGCCACATCCAGTCACAAGCCACCTCCAGTAACAAGCCACATCCAGTCACAAGCCACATCCAGTCACAAGCCACATCCAGTCACAAGCCACCTCCAGTCACAAGCCACCTCCAGCCACAAGCCACCTCCAGTCACAAGCCACCTCCAGTCAAAAGCCACATCCAGTCACAAGCCACATCCATTTACAAGCCACCTCTAGTCACAAGCCACCTCCAGTCACAAGCCACCTCCAGTCACAAGCCACCTCCGGTCACAAGCCACCTCCATTCACAAGCCACCTCTAGTCACAAGCCACCTCCAGTCACAAGCCACATCCAGTCACAAGCCACCTCCAGTCACAAGCCACCCCCAGTCACAAGCCACCTCTAGTCACAAGCCACCTCCAGTCACAAGCCACATCCAGTCACAAGCCACCTCCAGTCACAAGCCACCCCCAGTCACAAGCCACCTCTAGTCACAAGCCACCTCCAGTCACAAGCCACATCCAGTCACAAGCCACCTCCAGTCACAAGCCACCCCCAGTCACAAGCCACCTCTAGTCACAAGCCACCTCCAGTCACAAGCCACCTCCAGTCACAAGCCACCTCCAGTCACAAGCCACCTCCAGTCACAAGCCACATCCAGTCACAAGCCACCTCCAGTCACAAGCCACCCCCAGTCACAAGCCACCTCTAGTCACAAGCCACCTCCAGTCACAAGCCACCTCCAGTCACAAGCCACCTCCAGTCACAAGCCACATCCAGTCACAAGCCACATCCAGTCACAAGCCACCTCCAGTCACAAGCCACCTCCATTCACAAGCCACCTCTAGTCACAAGCCACCTCCTGTCACAAGCCACCTCCAGTCACAAGCCACATCCAGTCACAAGCCACCTTAGTCACAAGCCACCTCCAGTCACAAGCCACCTCCAGTCACAAGCCACATCCAGTCACAAGCCACATCCAGTCACAAGCCAACTCCAGTCACAAGCCACATCCAGTCACAAGCCACCTCCCTTCACAAGCCACATCCAGTCACAAGCCACCTCCCTTCACAAGCCACCTCCAGTCACAAGCCACATCCAGTCAAAAGCCACCTCCAGTCACAAGCCACATCCAGTCATAAGCCACATCCAGTCACAAGCCACCTCCAGTCACAAGCCACATCCAGTCACAAGCCACCTCCCTTCACAAGCCACCTCTAGTCACAAGCCACATCCAGTCACAAGCCACATCCAGTCACAAGCCACCTCCAGTCACAAGCCACATCCAGTCACAAGCCACATCCAGTCACAAGCCACCTCCCTTCACAAGCCACCTCCAGTCACAAGCCACATCCAGTCACAAGCCACATCCAGTCACAAGCCACCTCCCTTCACAAGCCACATCCAGTCACAAGCCACCTCCAGTCACAAGCCACCTCCAACTCGCATCCATCCCTTCCTCATACCTGAAACCACAACATTTCTAGAGCATGCCCTAATCATCTCCCAAATAGACTACAATACCTTCCAACTTGTCTGGGTGGGAAAGAGGGAGAATTTTTAAATGAAACCGCACCCCGTCTCATTGAGGGATGGATTGGATTGGTTGTAATAGTTACAACAGTATAAACACTTTAAATATGGGAATTAATCATTTATTTCTGCAGAAATGCATGGGGGCCAAATGGAACACAGAGGGACATGGACTCAAAAGAGGGGCAGTCACTCTACCTTGATCACTTCCTCCCACCCTCATATCCAGGATTTTACACACGCTGCTCCACTCTTCTGGAATGCCCTCCCCATATAATTCCTCACTCCCCATCCCTTAAAACCTTCAAAAGCGTACCTATTTAGACAAGCATATCATCTGACTTATCACCCCTCAGAGCACCTGCTTAGAACATACTCTTTGTGACCCATCCTATTTTCTCCACCCCCTTTCCTTTAGATTGTAAGCTCACCAGGGCAGGTCCCTCTCTTCTAATGTATTCCTGCATCTATGTGTTTAGTTACTCTTCTGTTACATCTGACCCATATCTCCATGTGTATTACATGCATCATTGTTGTATTATAGGTATTAAACTTGTCTTACCCCCCCTGTTATTTCTACCTTGAACAGCACCGCGGATCCGGCTGGGGATATTTTCACACACTCCTCTGCCACTAACCAACAGAAAATGAGGGGCAATCGTGGCCTAGAGGTAAGGAGCGTTGTTGTGATTTGAGGGTTGCAGGTTTAATTCCCGGGCCATGGGACATGACTAAAGTGCTCTTGAGCAAGGCAACCCACCGCTCCGGGCACGTTTGCACTCATTGGCTCAATAAATTGGCGGGTTTGGGTTTGTACTCGCTGTATGGATGAATTAAATGTGGAGGACACATTCCTATGTGTGTTGAAACACACACTAGGCAAATAATCACATTTTTTTTAATAGAATGTAACAAATTAAGTTAACAGCGGAGTGGCCATTACATTACATTACATTGTATGCTGCTCCAGCTGATATTTTGTTACGTTCTCTGCTGGTTAGAGGCAGAGGAGGGTGTGTAATGGAAATATCCCCAGCATCATAGATGATAGTTGTCCTTTAATTTACATGGCTGCATAATTGTTTTGTTACCACAATTACAAAATAATGTCTTGTCCAGTGGTCCATTATTCATACATCCGTGGTACATCCCTAAAATTATTAAATAGTAATCATTTAAGCATCAGCATTAATCTACTCCGAGTGAAATACCTTAAACCCAGGTTTATTTAATTTGTCATGCTTGTTTCATTTCTGCTGAAAGCAGTTTACCTCCGCCTATAAATGACAAATGATAACTTTATAGCAAGATTAAGCATTTGACAGCGATCCAATAAAAGTTTACTGAAAAAGAAAGTAGAAAGAAAGTAAAGAAAGAGTCTACAAAGAGTAACAAGAGGGACAGGGTCCTATGTAATCATTTGCCATGTATAAAATACTGAGCACGTACATGAAAGGGCTGTTTCAGGTAAAGAAAAAGGGAAAAAAGCATTGCTATTTCTCCACTAAAGCAGCTGCTTCAGTTTTTGAACATTCAATAGCCACCAACCAACTCCATGTGTCCTGGTGTCTTGTACTGAGGGACCAGCTTAAAGCAATGCTTCACCCCATTTTAGAATGAATGGATGGCACATATATTTTGTCCACCAGTTTACTCTTGCAAAATGATTCACCTTTGATGATTAAGGCACAGAGAAAGCCTTGCCTGATGGGGGGGTGAGTTCAGTATTTTTCCCCCTTAAATCGGATTGAAACCCCCAAATCTGAATTTCCCAGGTTGAGTTCCGTTCCTCTGGGGCATCCCAAATTGCACCGCTTTTTAAAACTCCTCCAAAAGCTACTGTCTCTGTCACCTCTTCCTTGTCCTTACTGCTCATGTGCGGACTCGTGTCCATTGAGAGCTGTCTGCCGTGACTATGTTATTCGCAAACGGCGCTTCTTGACTTCAATAGGGAGTGTGCCCTGCCACATCACCCACATCCCCGGTGGCTTGCATGCTCCTGCCCCTGAATGGCTGGATAGGGAGCGTGCACGCTGCCGGGGATGCAGGGGAAAACAATGAGAGCTGTTTGCTGAATGATATAGTCATGACAGACAGCTGCACCCTGGGGGGAAACCAGTGACTGGTTGGTGGTAGTTTTTTTCTGAATTAAAGGGACTTTAGAGGCTCAGATTTTCTCCACTCCAGCTGCTTCCTCCTAGTCCAGTGATCAGAAACCTACTGGTACCCGGTGCATTTGTGCCGTATTCTACAGATGGTGCCGGCCAAGGCAAACCCTCTCTGCTGCAGGGACTAGGAGAGGTCCACATCCAACATGTCATTTATGGATGTTGCTGAGGTGTCCATGGAACTCGTTTTCAGACATGTATAATTTCTGAGAGCCACCGCTAGATGCAGAAGCTGCAAGAAAGAAAGTGTGAGTATTATTTCTTATTTTACCCCTTAATTAACTAACAAAGGGTGCACCGCCCAAATCCTCCCACAAAATGTATACAACTGTGTGCTCACCCACAAAAAATGCAATCCACAATAATTTGGAGTGGGCGTGCATAGAACACACCAATCTCCCAAAGGAAGCACCACTACAATCAACAGTATATATTAATAATTTTATTAGTACAAAAAAACAAAGAATTAAAATACATACACCACAAGACAAATTTAAAAACAACCAGTATGGCCAAATGTATCTATATCAATGTATATGGCCCCTAAGGGCCGCTTAAATAACTGCCCTATGGGTGAATAATATGTGCAAAAACAGTGAATATACAATAAAATAATATCGATATTTGATATTATTTTATTGTATATTCACTGTTTTTGCACATATTTTTGCCATATATATTATTAATATTTTTGTAGTATTGGTTTCATGAATTTGCACATATATTTACATGTGGTTAGGATTTTTTGTGCCGGCACAAAAAGGATGGGTTATGACTATTCTAGGATAATCAATATTATTCACCCATAGGGCAGTTATTTAAGCGGCCCTTAGGGGCCATATACATTGATATAGATACATTTGGCCATACTGGTTGTTTTTAAATTTGTCTTGTGGTGTATGTATTTTAATTCTTTGTTTTTTTGTACTAATAAAATCATTAATATATACTGTTGATTGTAGTGGTGCTTCCTTTGGGAGATTGGTGTGTTCTTTGCACGCCCACTCCAAATTATTGTGGATTTTATTTTACCCCTTACATTACTTAACTCCTTTAAGTACAGACTTTTGTTCTTCATTTTAATAGATAAAGGTGATATAATACAACAAATATAAAAATCCAATATTTTGCAAAACAGATAAATTAAAAAAATGTAACCAATCACTCAATAATTGGATTAATAATTAAGGTGTCTGCAAGATCATTTTCAAGTAAAGAAGATAACAACTGCCAGCTTGCCCCACCCGAGCGGTTCGGGCAAGTCAAGTCTGGGATACTAAAAAAGAATACAGGCCGCGCTCACTACAATTAATGTCAGTGAGTAATGAGTCAGTCAACAGAAATGCATGAGAGGACCCTGTACACAAAATACAGCTTTGTGTGAGGCATGGCCCTGGTCCATGGCATCCACTCACTACCATGACTCGTAATTAGGAGAAAGATAACTTTATAGCTTACCTTAGGAAGGGTGGAAGGGTGTGAGTTAGGATCATTGCATCAGTGATGGTTGAAGCCTGCTTTAATATTTGTAAAAGACTAACTCCACCATGACCACTGCCCAGGCTAGGTAGGTCTTTTGAGTCGTGGGCCTCGATTCAATAAAGGTAGAAAAAAATTCTCATGGTAGTAAAAGATTCAATTTATGAGAAAAAAGCCTGAGAATGTCACTGTTGTTGAATCACCAGCTAATAAAACAATAAAAGTCAATGGCACTTTTTTACTCCTAAGAAAAGTAGAGAACTGTTTACTCCTTTCTAAACTGTAGTAAAAGCTGCCATTGACTTTCATTGTCTATTTATCTAGTGATTCAGTAACAGTGACATTCTCAGGCTTTTTTCTCATGAATTGAATTTTTTACTACCATGAGAATTTTTTTCTACCTTTATTGAATAGAGGCTGTGAAGTCTATTTCAAGCTTATGAGCTCAGTGCATAGTAATAGGAGATATACATTAAAGGAGAGCACCCTCATTTCACGCAACCAAACACGTGCAGAGGATTTAATAGATGATCCTGTCGTGCATGTGATTGGATGTCATGAGGTGAGAGAGCTTTCCAAAGGTCCTTCTAAAAAACATTGTATCCTTTTCACTGCTGGGCTGACAAAACATCACTCTGCAGATAAATCCTAAGCAAAGCCACAGCCAGCAGTAACGGAAATTCTATATGACAGCATGTTAAAACTCCACTGGCTTCCCTGTGTGGGCTTTGCACAATCATCGTCGGACACCCTCCCCATTCTCTCATGTCATGTCAGGTAATGCTGCCAACAATGAAGGGTCATAGCTGCCAACTCCAAGTCAACACTAATAATGGCAGATCAGCAATCTAATAGTGATACAGCTCTGTAACTTAGCTTATCCTTTAAACTGTAAGCTCGCAAGGGCAGAGCTCTCTTTCTATTGTCTCCTGTGCTCACATTTGGTTTGAACTTTGTAGCATCTAATTTGTATTGTCCCTGTACAGTATGTTTTACCTTGTCTGTAATTATACCTTGCAAAGTGCTACGGAAGATGATGGTGCTATATAAATAAACACTAAGGCCCTTATTTAACAAGGGATAGCGCCAGGTAGCGAATGGTGAGCGAACGGTAATGACGGTCACCGCCACGAGAACGCTGGCTCCCCTCCGCAATCACACATTTATCAAGCCGATCCTGCTTAGCGACTGACAGAGCGCCAGATAGCGACTCATTCATCATTATTCCAGCCTCACCCCACAGCGCCAGCGAGCGACCTTGAACAGCGACAGGTATGACCTCTCGCTACCTGGCGCTCTCCAATGCATTTCAATGGAGCAATCTTTAAATATTCTTAATTAATTGCTATTAATTTTTTTTTTTTTAAATGTCAAAAATTCTGTGACCACTTCTGCAATGTTAGATATTTTTTTTAAGGTAAAAAAAAAAAATTTGTGCAGAATTGATATTACAGGTCTGATATTAATGTATTCATATTACAAAATGTTTTGAAAAACTTTTTTTTTATCCAAAAATATGGTTGTTTGGGGGTTAAAAAACTACTTTTAACCCATCGCCGCCAGCGCTCTGGGGTTTAAACAAGTATTTCACTGCGCGAAAATTTTTTGAGCGTGATTTGTTAATGAATATGCTGGGAGCCGTTCGCTATGGCCATTCGCTGTCATGCGCTCCCATACAGCTCGGAACCTGTCAAATAGCGACTCCTCACCCCGTATTCAACATTACTGCACACCGACTGAGTCGCTGTCAACAACCGAACGGCCAAGCACAGCAACTACTAGCGGGCGCTGTGAAAATACCGCTACAGTCGCTCATCTGTCGCTACCTGGCGCTATTAATGAATCGGCCTCCCCGTCAACACTGATAATGGCAGGTCAGCAATCTAATAGTGATACAGCTCTGTAACTTAGCTTATCCTTTAAACTGTAAGCTCGCAAGGGCAGGGCTCTCTTTCTATTGTCTCCTGTGCTCACATTTGGTTTGAACTTTGTAGCATCTAATTTGTATTGTCCCTGTACAGTATGTTTTACCTTGTCTGTAATTATATCTTGCAAAGTGCTACGTAAGAGGATGGTGCTATATAAATAAACACTACCGTATATACTCGAGTATAGGTCGACCCGAATATAAGCCGAGGCACCTAATTTTACCACAAAAAAATGGAAAATTTATTGACTCGAGTATAAGCCTAGGGTGGGAAATGGATGTGGGTTCTACCCCCCGCTGCCCCCAACTTCAGTCAGTCTGCAGGCTTCCTGCCTCATTCCCTGTGCAGACTTTAGGGCCTCATTCCCTGTGCAGACTTTAGGGCCTCACTCCCTGTGCAGACTTTAGGGCCTCATTCCCTGTGCAGACTTTAGGGCCTCATTCCCTGTGCAGACTTTAGGGCCTCATTCCCTGTGCAGACTTTAGGGCCTCATTCCCTGTGCAGACTTTAGGCCCCCCCCCCCACCCGTACCTCAGCTCCTGTGTCTTGTGCAGGGAGGCGGGGATGATCTTCTCCCCCTCCACGGCCGCCATCTTTACCGGTCTCTGCAGCCCTGCTTCTTCATTCATTATGGGCAGGGGAGCAGCTCCTTCGCCGTCCCCTGCTCTGCTGCTGGGCTGGGATCGGCCGCTGCTCCGCTGGAGGCAGAGGGACCGCTCACTGCCGCCTCATGCATACTGGGAGGGGGGGGGTGTTCACTCACCCTCGATGTCGGCCGCCATCTTGGCTGTGCAAGCCGCGTCTGCCGTCGGCTCCCCGTGGGTCGCTGCGGGCGCCGCCGCCTCCTTCCTCGTCATCGGCAAACCCGCCAGCCAGTGTGCGCTCTTCTCCCCGCCTGCAGGTACTCCTCCCAGCATGTAGATGCTTCCAATGAGGGGGATGATGAAAGCGCAGCTTCCCGCTCCCTGCCTGCGCGTTCTCTCTGCCCGGCCGCCGAGCCTCTTCCCGCACTGCCACCACCTCTATGCCATTCGAGCGCCAGGCCACGCCCCCTGTGTCCAAATCTCCACCTTCACTGCTGATTGGCTGTTGGGCCACTGACTCGAGTATAAGCCGAGGCGGCTTTTTTCAGCCCAAAAAGTGGGCTGAAAAACTCGGCTTATACTTGAGTATATACGGTAATTATAATTATTCTAATAGTTATAATAACTATAATAAAAGAATAGAATGAGGATTGGAGTTGCCATTTATTGCTGCCAGATTTCCTTTGAATTCACTCTAAATTGAGAAAGTAGCACAGCAAGTCCAGTTGCCTTGATTTATTCCTACAGATATATAAGGGATACATATAAATAAAATATTATTTCAAGTATTTTGGAATTTTTGGAGCCTTATCAACTGTATTTTGTGTGTATTTAAATATTATAAAATCGCATTTGACTAAACCTTACAATGAAATGAAGTGTGTTTGATAAAATGACACATGCCCATAATGGGATTTCAGCAAAGTGAATTAGCGGGATGGAAATATTTAGGTTCGTCTTGCTGTGCTGCTCAGGGCCTCCAAAAAGTGGATGGCAAGGGCTCATATTTACTAATCTGCAAGGTGAATACTGTGTCTATTTATTAAGTGGTTCTTATAGGGCCGGAGTGTTCAACCTTTTGATGAGCGCGGGCCACCTAAATTATCTGGAACCTGGTCGCGGGCCACAATTAATAGGTTCAGAATTTCAATTGAAATAGAAAAATAATGATTTCCTACAACAGTCAGGATACGTACTCTCTACAAACTCCACTAATATGTCCTTCCACCACACCCCCTACATTCATATGTAACAATTCCCACATGCTAGCATACACATGCCAATTGGCTTATGTCTCTGAATATATGGGTCCCTTATTAATAGCCCTCCCCCATCAATCCCACATCTTAACCATGTTCCCAATATTCAACTCATCTAAGCTCCCACCAATGCTAGGCATACAAGAAAAACAGTTTTACTGACTTCACTACTACTGACTTGACTACTGTGCCAAAGATTTCACCCACCGCTGTCACCTCTGTTTGCCAATGCTCCTATTTCTTCGCTCTCCGTGCAATCCTTACTGTACCCCTATTCAGCTACCTTTACATGTCCGTTCTATTTACTCTTCCTACTTTCCCCAGCGCAGGTCAGGGGCCACATCAGGCGGCTCTGAGGTGCACATATGGCCTCCCGGGCCACAGATTGAGCACATCAGTATAGGATATCCCTACAATGGCAGCTTAATTCTATTTTTTGTCCATGCTTTAGCTGGCATGTGTTGCTCTGGTGCCCAAAACTTGAGAATCTCTAGATGGCAGCTTAATTTGCTTGGCGTGCCATTTTTAACTCCTGTGACCCAGAAAGGTGTTATTATGAGTAAATGTAGGTGTAATTTAATATCTCCATGGGGGAATGTGCTCAGTTTATACTTTTCCTTGTAGTATCATTGAAAAATAGCCCTTAGGATGGCCCCCAATCAACTGCATCTTCAGATGGGGCTAGGCAGGTCTTCCCCCAAACTGCTGTTGTACAGTGAAGAACATCTACAAAACAGGAGTATAATATTATGATAGATAGTGGTGCTGATGTTAAGGGACCTACTGAAAATATTGAACAATTCTTGAAAACTAGCCCTTACTTGACCAATTTTTAGTGAGCTCTTCCTGCCTTTTAATTACCAATGTTAGAGCCAATCCTTACATGTGAGTTAGCAAATCACATTTTTGAAGGTCTTTCAGGCTCCTTTCATATCTGCCCTGTTTTGTTAGATTAGCAACACTCCAACAGAAAAACAGAGGGGGCAAAAAATCATGGCTAATGAAATCAAGGGAGACTTTCTTTTGACAAGCGGAGCATGCAGTGTTTGGACTGCAAATATGGCTGACTATGGGCAGGAAAAGCTCATGGATTGCACTTCCCCTGCACTGAATTCACATTGTAGTTCAGTACTCATAGCAGCCTCCTGGTCCACCGCCACCGATGGTCTCTGCTGCTGCTACCTGGGTCCTGACGGTCTAAATTTCCAAATTACAGAGTGTGTCCTTTTTGCTGATGCCACCTAGGTATCTGCTGCAGTACTGGTCTCCGGGGGGGGCCTCACCATCTCCTTTGCTGCAGCCTTCTGGGCTCCTCCACTGGTGCTCTTATTCTCACTGACTCCTCTTCAGCTGACCTGCTGGTCCTCCTTTGGTCTTCCACTACTATCACAAGTTTTAGGGCCCTCCGCTTCCACGTCTCCCTGCTGCCAGCCTCCGGGGCACTCACTGTGTATTGCACACACAGTGTATTGCCATGCATTTAGATAATGGATCAAGCTCAACGTGAGGAAGCACCCATGCATCAATGATCAACATCAGGAAAATTGGCTTTCATTTAGGATATATATAGCAATGAATATAGTCAAAGAAATCCCCCCTTATTAATAATACGAATATATATATATATATATATATATATATATATATATATATATTTGAGTTTCTGGCATAGGTGAGTCTAGCTTTGATCTCGGCACTTTGCAGGGACTCAGGTAAACAAGATCTAATGTTGGTGGCTGAACAAGTTATTTTTAGCAAACAGGAAAATGCAACAAAACTTGTGTCATTGATACTTTGTGTTATCCTTGATTTGCCCTGTTCTTTCCCAGGTGAGCAGTGCCGCACAATCATTCAGAGGACACGGCGTGTGCATACAAGTAGATGCCAGAGTTTCTCTTCAAAAAACAGCAGCTGCACATATGGAAATTCAGACCTCCCCTATTCTATGTGAAAGAGAGAGTTCATGAACTCAGCTTTGTACCTGCGCTTTATAGAAGAAGAGACAAGTACAGATCGTGTTTATTATGTGCTGACAATGGAGGCTTACAGGATGTGTTTAGGATAGCGACCTCCATGTGGCCAGTCTGGCAGCAGAAATTGCACACTGTGCCTTTGTACTGGATTGTGGTAGAAATGTACAAGTGCAGTGTTGTGTTGCGATGCAAAGCCCTGCACCACAATGTTGCTTTCTGCAATAGAGACAGTGGCAGGGAGGCCCTTTGATCGCAGGCAATGGATGCAGAAGACCGTCATCAAATGCAGGGAGCACTGGCAGAAGGAGACCCGGGAGGCATTAGCAGGACAGCAAGGACCCTAGTTAGACCCCTGGAGACAGTTTGAGTGCTGGCAGAGACAGGCAGCCCAGCGAGACCAGCAATAGACCAGGAGGTGATGATGAGTATGACCTGTCCCACAATGCAGCACAATACATGCACTTTACCTGCACTGCCTATAGATATCTAAAAGGGAGCATTGTGATTGCATTTTGGGGCCTTCCAGTAAAACTGTGATGATAGTGCTGGGTACAAACATACACAGAAACATTCAAGAGGAGCAGTCTAAAAGATTCTGGGGTCGTTGATCTCTCTTGGTGGGGCATCCTGATTTGGGATGCCCTCCTGTATGTAACCCCTGTATTGCCTGGTATATAAATGTAGCAGGCGATCCCACAACATATGTGTGCACTGCAGCCGCATCCCTGCTCACCTCTATCTGACAAATGTGCCCATGCCAGGCATAGCTGGAGGGTACACAGGGGAGCGGGGGCATGGTCAGTGGCTCATTCTCCAGCCAGCTTTCTATTTCCACTCTGAGCTCAGAGCAGCACAAAAAAACTGAATGGAACGTGACCTACTGATTAGCTAGTGGCCCAGACATGTCCCATGTGATTGAAGTAAAAGTGAGTTCACGGGAGATCTGGGGGATTTCAAACAGTAGGACATGCCAAATTGGGATTCTTCGGGAAGGAGGAACAAAACCCTGGATAGTGGTAATCCCGGGTTTTATTCCTCTTTAATAATGATGCACCTGCACTCGCCCAGCCCAGAGCCTGAAAACCCAGCAGTCATATGGGCCTCTGAGTACCTGCTCTTAACCTCTGACTGCTCCAATTAAATACAAATGTAGCAATCCTTAACTTGACACATGACTTAGCTAGGTAACTCATCACTGAAGACGGGAAAAAAAAGTCATAGAGATCACCTCAACGTACAGGAAACAAGACATGCAGTAGAGAATGTACAACAGAGACTACACATAGATATATGTAACAGCGTCATCTACTGTCATAAATGTAAACTGCCATAACCTAGCAATATAGATGCAGATCACATACAGAGACAAGCTGCAAGCTGTTGCACAGTATCTCTAATATTATTTAGTTAACTATTTCAATTCAAAATGAGGTCCACTTAATAAAGAGAAAAAAAACCCTTCCACTATCTGGTAGCCACATGGTTCTAGCTAATCACTCAATCCCACGATGGGGGAAGATCACTGTAGTCTAGACAGGAAAAAGAAGTTATAGCGATCACCTCAATGTGCAGGAAACAAGATATGCATTAGAGAATGTACAACAGGGACTATTCATAGATATATGTAACAGCGTCATCTACTGTCATAAATGTAAACTGCCCTAACCTAGCAATATAGATGCAGATCACATACAGGGACAAGCTGTAAGCTGCTGCACAGTATCTCTATTATTTAGTTAATTATTTTAATTAAAAATGAGGTCCGCTTAATAAAGTGAAAAAAATACCCTTTCCACTATCGGGTAACCACCTGGTTCTAGCTAATGACTCAATCCTACGATGGGGGAAGAGCACTGTAGTCTACGTTTCCAAGTCTCCTGAACCTCAGGGGATCTTGAGTGACTGCTTCATCAACCAATCACTGTGATAGGGTGCCAAGACTGTCACACAAGTTCCTCCAGGTTCAGCGTTCACAGAAGCTTGGGACACAGTGCCCCGTTTATGGCATGGAAGCGATCAAAAAAAGGGACCAGTAAAATGTATGTACTAAATTGGGCTTTACTTGGGGGATGAGGTTTAAATTGATTTTAGGGCTTTCTTAAAATGTTACATGAAGCAGCTTCTCAGTAACTGAGACTGGCATTAATGGCAAACTTAGGGCCAGTTCTATTGCAATTCAGTCACTTGTGGGCTGTAGTAGGTGTGTGCGGGGGTGGGTAATGATATGGAGGTCTGGACTTGGACTTGCTATCGAGGTTCTGTTGTGTTTCCATCATCTGGGGATGTGAAGAATATGTAAAATATTCCAATATTAAATATTAGCCCTGAACTTAAAAACAAATGAGTGACAACAAAATCATTTGCAGCAAATGGTCAAATACCCGGCTGTAGGTAGCAATAATAAAGGTCCTATAAACACATGATAATGTTTGATTGTTTTTAATATGGCACATTGCTTGTGGGATCTCCCTTCGCATTATCATTGTGCCTATGGCATTTTTACAGGAGCCTTGTCACTTACACTTCATTTCTTCTAACATGTTGGTGAAGATGCAGCTAATACATTGGTTATGAACCAAAATTCAATAGCAACAAACTTAATTACATGTTTAAACTTACAACTGGATCAATATGTAAATAGCGACCTTTAATAGTCCTTTTTTTATTATGGGATCTTAAATCCAGCAAAATGTCATTTAGGCTCTGAAGAACCAAAAATGTCATATCAAACTTCTTCAGAGCTTCGTAGCTTAACGCAGAACATTATGCACGAGTGCTGCAGCCTGGGAACTTTAACAATGCCATTCCGGGTGACATTTTCAAAACTGAGTTAGTGATTGTTTACTGTAAGAAGCTGATGGTTGCAAATCAGACCCTTCCCTAAAATACATGCTCAGAAGCTGTTGTTCCCTTCCAAGCATGGTCAGTGGTATAAATGGGGTCTTTAAAGGGCCACTCCAGTCCCTTACTGTAAAATAAACACAAACCCCACCTGCCCCATCCAAAAAGTGATTATGCTCATGTAATGAAAGAAAAAAAAACCCACTCACCTCCTCCCCTTAATCCAGCCCCTGAAGTCAGTAGTACCGCAGCTGGTAGCACCGAATGTCCACCGCCATCTTCCTGGAAGTGCCGACTGACCGTCTGGAACAGATGCTTTCTGCATATTGTTCCCCCCACCCATTCATGTGAATCGCACGGCCAACTTCGGGGTGAAGGCGAGTGTCTGTTTTTTTTTAATTACATGAGCATAATCGCTATTTGGAGGGGGCAGGGCGGGGGTTATGTTTATTTTGCAGGAAGGGGCTGGAGTGGCCCTTTAAAAGAGTTGACATGTGTTCTGCAATTGCTTGAATCCAGGACTAGTGTAACCCCCTTAAAGGGCATGTCCAAGCATTTTGTAACACCTTACTCATCTCTCCCTTCTCCTGTGCAATGTACAGTTTGTGCAGTAACATAAAGAACTACTCACTGGGGCTCAAGCTGGGACTTTGAGTGACAGGCCAGTCACTCAATCCCATGCAACAGTGTGACCATTCTGGTCTATCACTCGAGTCCAACTGCCACTCAAGCCACACCCTCTGCCAGCATCATCATTCAAGTAAGTTGTTTTATTACTTTAACCCCTGAAAACGGCTTAACAAAGGTGACGGAGGAGGTGGAACTGGTGGGAGGGGGGAGGTCAAAAAGCTTAGGCTTCCTCTTTAGGGGCAATAGACAGACTTTCATGATGCAACATCTTTACCTGGGAAGTCACTTTTTTACTTACAGCTTCAACTAACACCGGTACTTTCGAAATTGTCTAATAATCTTTTACAAGGTAGTTGAGCTTAATTAGTTCTTAGGTGACCCTACTGTCAACTCTAGAGCATGATATGGCCCTAAAACCTTCACTTGAGCAATTACTTTGCTGTAATAGTAAAAAAGTCCAATTGCATAGGCTGCAAGATTTGAGGAGTGCATGGGACATTTGAAGAAAGGCCGGCTAAGCCTGCAGCCTTCACTCTGGAACACCTAAGGGGGTGTAAACGGGCCAGGAATGCTGCTGGATGCTGGCGTTTTAGAAAACGTTGATATCCAAAAGGCAGTGAGGGAGGCGGAAAAGATGTTTAAAGAGGAACATCAAAAAAGGTCTTGATGTTCCTCTTTAAAGTTTAGCCACACCATAACTTCCAGGGGCTCTCAAAATCCTTTGAATAACCCACTTTATCTGGATCTAAATAAAAGTATTTCTGATGTAATAAGTTTGGTAAGTTAATTTTTAGATTTGCATTATTTCCCTCGTTGGGATCTTTCCTGCTGTTGAAGTGTTGCATTTTTGTGGCCTTTGGGTGCAATTTGTATGATAAAGTGAATTTTCTTGTACTTTGTGGTAATTTCATGGCCAGTATAAGGTAATCCCTTTGTGAAGAGGTTACAGTGTTTTCACACCCAATATCGCACAGCGCTTATGTATCTGCCATTTGGGCTGTGTAGTCAGTGTAGTGTTTGTTTTGTAATTGCACGATATGAAATTACCCATAAAACTTCTTGGAATTAAAAACACTTGACAATGCCTCGTACACGTCAACATTTCTGGTTCATTTAGTTTCCATCGGTTTTGTCCTAAATTTCTTGTAGATCCAATAATCTATGTATATTCACTGCGCTAATGGTTTTCATGTAATTCTCTTAGTGACAGGCCGACTATTCATTATTAGACTTTTCAGCTATCATTTACATTTAATACCCTGTTTGCTTCTGGTATTTCAAACAAGATGTAATCTTAACATAATCCTCTTTAGAGCGAAATGATTTAATCCCACAGTGCCTGCAAGCTAAACAGTGAAAGCTGCTACATGGCCGGCTCCTGCTGCGCGCTACTCATTCTGCAATCTGCAACTTTTGCCGCTCAATAAAAATAGCAATAGGAACAAGATCAGGGTCCTGAAGCAGGCGCCAGCAGTGAAGGTTTCCTGACCGGCAAATCTTAAAGAGGCCACAACACTCAACCCTGTTGGCTTGCAGACAAACCTATAACCTGTCTCTAAACCTGGTTAAAAACAGAGGTCTTGGTCCACACACATCTGCAGAAGTATGCTTAAGCTGCACCACCATGCCAAGGTGCCTCTGTGGGGTGCAGTCCTAACTCTAATCTCTGAGTGCCCCCTTTGGAACGTACAATGCAATAGATACATTGGGAGCAGGCTTACCTGAGGTTGCCCTATAACTTCGAGTGCAGCCCATGGGGTGGAGGGCTTGAAGACCTCACAGTGCAGCCTAGACCCTACACCCCATGTTCTTGCACAAAATCAAAAGAAACAAAGGCGGGGTGGCAGCCGCTAGGACCAATAACTAACCTAGGAGGTACACGTGAGCAGGGCAATTAGGATACACAAGTCTTAAAGGAGCCAGAGCACTCAACTCTGTTAGCTTGCAGACAAATCTATAATCTGTCTCTAAATCTGGTTAAAAACAGAATACTCTGTCCACACACATCTGCAGAGGTATGCTGACCGGCAACAGGGGGCTCTTTCACTAGACATCCTAGTCCAATCTGCATTTTTTAGTCTACAATGACCCAATGGAGATTTTTTTTAAAGTTTTTTAAAATCTAAGTTCCTAAGATTCTCTAGATAGTTTTTCTTTGTGCCAATAAGGACTCTGAATAAATAAGTTCATATAGGTAGCTTAGCCCAGGTATTTATTATAGTGTTTCAATTGCTTTTGGCAAATGAATAACATTCATGATAACATGAATAGACACATATTTTAGGACAGCAGAAATGGTAGAGCTCGATGCAGGGAAAATCTCTACTATATGAAAAACGTTGTACATTGTAGGTGAAAACCTTTTCTGTGCAGCGCTACACAGGTCTTTGACTGTGAATATACATTTAGCTTTTGAGTGACATCGGGTGTTGAGTGCCTTTATGGTTCTTAACTGGTTAATCAACCCCTTGTGACACTTACATGGTAACATATTGCAGCCAATTGATTGGGTCACTGTTCTTCACAAAGGTCAAGAGCAAAGTATGAGCATTAGCCTTGGCGGCTTAAATATGAACTTACAAAAGCAAATGTTTATTGTGATCATTACATGACTTGTGTTAATGGATTACATGCACAATAATAGTATATAAATACAACACTGCAAAGTATTGGTATAAACCATTTAAAATGAAGCAAGAGTTGTTTTAAAATCGTTGTCTGCAGGAAGCTAGTGTCGATCATTGGCCTCACCTATAATTTGTGCACTATAAATGTTGCCTGAAGCCCCCGGGGAGCGTGTAATGACAGCGCTGTCTATAACAGTATCATCGAGTCAGACATTGGCATAAATCATTGGCACTTTGCAAAGTGTCACTTCTGTCAACCTCCCCGTGATGTGATCTTTAGTCTTTCAAATCTATAGACTGGCATTTGGATCAGCTAACACCCTACCTCTTGCCTTGCATATTAAAACCTTTCCGCCAATATCAAGATGTTTAGGCATTGTGTTTCAGGAAATATTTGCAAAACTCCTTTTAACAGCAAAAAATAATGCACAGGGTTAGCAGTAAGCATATCTTTTTGCTGTTGATCCAGTAACAAAAGGCTCCTGGGATTTTATGTAGAACTTTAGAACTGCACTAAAATCTATTCTGCTGAACTCAACTACTTTATGTGTTTTGTATACTTTGGTTTTGGACTAGGCCATAAAGGGAGGACGTTGTCTAATACCCTCATGCCTAGTAGTGTAGCCAAATCTATTTTTCACTTCTTATTTCTTACCTACCTTTCCTGGTGCTGCCTGAATCCAGCAGTATCTGGGGTTCCACTTTGCTGCTATAATATCCCGTAGCTAAAGTGTGGTCCCAGCTCAGATAGAAACATAGAAGGTTGATGGCAGAAGGAGACCATATGGTCCATCTAGTCTGCCCTTATGTGTATACTGTATGTTCTCTTTATCTTAGGATAGATGTGTGCTTATCCCAGGCATGTTTAAATTCAGTGACTGTTGATGTTTCAACTACCTCTGCTGGAAGTTTGTTCCAAGCATCTACTACTCTTTCTCTAAAATAATATTTTCTAACATTGCTCCTGATCTTCCCCCCGACTAGCTTCAGGTTGTGCCCCCTTGTTCTATCATTAAGTTTCTTCTTAAAAACACTTCCCTCCTGAACCTTATTCAATCCTTTCACATATTTAAAGGTCTCAATCATGTCCCCCCTCTCCCTTCTTTCCTCCAGACTGTACAAATTCAGTTCTTTAAGTCTCTCCTGATAAGTTTTAAGTTTAAGCCCTTCCATCATTTTTGTTGCCCGCCTTTGGACCCGTTCTATTTGAATAATGTCTTTTTGCAGGTAAGGTCTCCAGAACTGCACACAGTATTCTAGCTGTGGCCTCACCAGGGCTCTATACAGCGGCATCACAACCTCCCTCTTCCTACTGGTGATGCCTCGAGCTATGCAGCCGAGCATCCTGCTTGCTTTTCCCATTGCCTGGCTACACTGTCCACTCATCTTGCAGCTATCAGTAATCAGTACCCCTAATTCTCTCTCCTCCGAGGTCCTGGCTAACACAGTGCTTCAAGCAGAAAATGAATCCACATCAAGCTGATGCTTTATGCTGCTGCAGCTGATGATGAGGGAGCAGATCCCTTGGTTGATTAGATGCAGCAGTGGTGCATAATAAGCAGGCGTTGGCTCACTGTGATCCCCTTCTCCAATGCTTGCAGCAAGACCAGTAGCACGCAGATACCCATTAGGCAACCCTATGCCAGCGTCTAGGATGGCCACCTGCAGGAGCACTGAGGTTACTGCTATAGTAGGGCAAAAAAGTCCCAATGCTGGTGCTTTAATGGGCCTTTACCTTTACCAAGAATAAAGGCCTATCTTGTATGTTCCCACTCACCCTGTACATATACCACATTAAAATTCACCCTACCTGCACCTAGTGCGTTTTCTGAGCCTTTAAACATCCAAAATGGGTTCTCAGGTTGCCTGCAGAAGGAAAGTGTCTTCTGACTATGCCGCACTGCATTCTGGGAGTTCTGTCTTTTTCCTGACCCCAGCTCTGCTCTGTCTCTGCAGAGTAAAGTTATAACCAGCCCCCCTGCACTAACCCCCTCTCCTCTTCTCAGCACATGATGCTACTGAAGCAAAATGGTGGCGGACGTATTCTGGGGTCCTGAACAAAGCCCAGTGGGGGAAAGAATAATAACTAAGCGAGTAAAAACTTAAATTATATTAATTTTAGATGCTGGGGAATAGTTCATTACACGATTTAACTAAACGGACCATTTTTTAATACACATTTTTGGGACGCTTTAACTGACCACTTTAAAGGGTGATGTGTGTGATGAGGGTGTGGCTTATACACAGGCTTTTAAGGAATAAATATCCACAGCATTCTATGCTACTCCTCTGAGTGTAAGTAGGTGCAGCCTGCCCTGAACATACGCTTAGTGCACAACATGGACGTGTCCGGCCTGTAAGGGATGTTGGTGATTGACCTAATGCTTAGCCAATCCAAACAATCCACTATCACCGTTCGATGAGTTGATAAGCTAAAGCAGGTCCCAGTTGTAAATTCACTAGTTGGCTGGATTAGTGGGCCAGTCTTCCCACTAGTGTCAAGCAAAGGGTGACATTCAGTGTCCCCAGAGGTTTTGGGGGTATAAAATGCCTTAAAGTGGCACTGTCTCACCTAAAGTGGGACATCTGGTCAGTTAACTTTTAACAAGTCCCCCCCAGCAGCCACAGAAGAAAGTGTTTGTAGATGGGGAGAGATGGCACAAGGGAGTGTCACGCCTCTACTGCTCCTGTGCGCCGGCAGCTGGAAAATGTAACATACTTGTGCTTGCCTGTTACTCTGATTCCCATGGACCCTTTCCCCTCTTTATGGTGCTGGTTATTCAACCAAATTGCTAAAGCTTTCAAACTGGCCAGGCAAAAAGATCCCCTGTGAAAAGACTGTAAGACAGGAGGCTGCTCCAGCCATGTGTCCCCATGCTGGCCATTAAGAATGCATCAGTCACAGGGATGCCGGGAATGCCACCATGGTCAGCACATGGACAGTGGGATTGCAAGAATGTGTTATGTTTCATGGTGCCCCCAAGCGAATTAACACAGCGCAGCATCCAAGTATTTTGGACTCCAGGGTCAACCAATTTGTCTGCTTTAAAGGGACACTACAGGAAGCTGCAATGTTAAGGCAGTATGGAGCTCACTTGATGCCTGTTCCGTGTGCCTCTCTCCACTTCCACCAGCTAGGAATGGTAGAAGGGCTACAAAGCCTTCCCCTCCTTTCCATTTCATTCCTTCACAACAACACTCCAAAGTAGTCGCATGCCCCCCCTGTTCCTTGCTGCTCTCAGCATGAGCTATTATGATTGTTCAGCCAATCACAGCAAAGGTGCATATGACTCATAAAGCTGCCACATGACATGTCGCTCCCAGCTATGGACCAGCATCGGAAGTGAAGAGAGCGGCTGCTCTTAGAATATATTTATATACAATTAATCAGAGAATGTAAGATGCTTTGAAATAGCTCATTTTACACACATTCCTACGGGCAGGGCTGGATTATGGGTGGGGGCACAAGGGGCAAGCACCCAGGGGCCTCCACCACTTGCCCTGCAAAGGGGGCCTCCACCAACCTTTGGGTTATGATCTGGTCCAGGAGGCTTTTCAGTCTTTGGTCTGATGGGACCAGCAACAAAGCTATGGGTGGCAGTGGGGGACCCCCGTGGCAGGTTTTTGCAAACCTGCAGCCAAAGCCACCACAGGGCAGAATGGAGACTCTAGAGCAGCAAAGCCACCGTCATCAATGCTACAGTGATGGGTGCGTGCAGAGCTGTCAATCGGCGGCCGCTCACTGCACATAAGCCACCAAGCACAGCCGCTGGCAGCTCAATGCAGGGAACTGTTTTCTGCTGGACCAGCTGAGTGACTACACCCCCCACCCAGAATGGCAAAGCAGGAGTTCCCGAGCAGCACAAACCCACACAAGGGTGGCACAAGGGACTCCGAATCTGATGTTCTGGGTGGGTGCCAGGCAACCACCAATCACTTACTTGGCTGGACTATTATTTAAAGGAAAAGAATATACTGTATATGGGACCTCCACCAGATTTTGTTAATGCATCCCTGGGTGGCACAGTTTTTTTTCTCCAGACTAGGGTTGTACTTTAAATAAATTTAAGCATGTAAAAGGTAGTACTTGACAAGAACACTATTGTTTTCCCGCTATTTAACTTTTTTCAGCATTGGGAGTGTTAATAAAACCCACACATTTCCCGGTCAGGTGATTGAAAGTAATCCTCAGCTATTTACACAGAGATAGACTGCTTGGACATGCTCCATTGTAGGTTCAGCGCCTTTTATAAAACGACTGGAAAACTCTTTTGACGCTGCCAAACCATCGACAGAAGCACATCAAGCGGAGCAGGAGCAATGCCACTGATATGTTGATTGTAAAGCTTAAAATAAACATGGCGGGATTTGGAGTTTTTTATGTATAAGGTGAAGGCTTCCGCTTTTGGCTCCTGACTGGCATGTAAATGACACGGATGGCTAATTGCCACCATTGCTACTTGACCTTTACCGAATGTTGATTTGACCGTTGAATAAAATTGACCTGAAAGTATATCATGTTTGACATTACACTTAGATAGACGCCATCAGCAACAGCAGCTCCTTCTGGTCAGCAGCAGATTGAGAATCAATAACATAGACATAGATAACATATTAATGAATTTCCATTTATGCATTGCATATTATTACAGGTATCTGACATCTATGGTGTGTTTTATTTGTTACTGCTTGAAATATATCACACAAAGAATACCTGAAATCATTGAACACTTCTCTGTGGGATCAGGCGCGCAGAGCTGAGCAGGATATTTTTTTTTAGTGGGCAGGCTGATTCATTACTGACGCCAGGTAGCGACAGATGAGCGCCTGTAGCGAGGATTTCAGAGTGACCGCTAGTAGTCGCTGTGCTTGGCCATGGTTCGGTGTTTCAGAGCGCCTCAGTCGCTGGCCGGCATTGCTGAATACATTATGTGATTTGCAGTACTACGTTGTACAGGAGCGAATGGTAGCGCCAGCTCAGTGCGACTGACTCACACCACATTCATAAAAAAAACAGTTAAACAGAACGGAACGGAACTTAAAGTGGACCAACACCCAGGATTTTGACTATCCTGGGTCTTGGTCCACTTCGGTGGGGCACCCCCGATCGGGGTGCCCCGCTGTGTGAAACCCCCCCGAACCCCCCGAACTCACCTCTGTCCGCGGCGACGGACAAGCTGCGGACAAGCGGCTCCTCCGCCGCCTCCCGCGCGTCCCTGTTGACGCGCGCGTGCCCGCGCCGGCACGTCTAGAGGGGCGCGAGGGAGGCGGCGGGCGGCCGGCCGCCGCCGAAACTAAGGTAAGAAGTTTGGGGTGTTTGGGGGGTTTCACCCCGCGGGACATCCCGATCTCGGATGTCCCGCGGGGAGGGAGGTGATCGGCCCGGGAATCTTATAGATTCCCGGGCCGATCACCGGTGGGTGTTGGTCCACTTTAAACAGTTCCGGCGCTCAAAATCGGGTCGATGTAGCCCACAGCGCCAGAGGCTGTGTGATTAAAGTCTGTGTTTGAACATGTATCCAGTAGTAACAAAGCGAAGACATTGTTATTACCAGACATGTAAGGACAATTCTGCATAAAAATATTATTAATCCAAAAAGTTTTCAAAAATGTCATTTTCTAGGCCAGGATACATGTCAGAAAGATTTGAGTTTAAAAAAAAAAAATTGGGATCAGGAAAGGGATTTAAGGATCGTCCATAGAAATGTATAGGAGAGCGCCAGGTAGCGAGAGGTAAGACGTGGCTCTCTGCAAGGCTGAACGCTGGTGGCGTTGTTCCAGTCGCTCACCAGAATCGCCTTCATAAATGTGTAATTGCGTGCCGTGTCCGGCGTTCACCTGCAGTTTCCTGCCGCTTACAAGGCACTACCTGGCGCTATCCCTTCATGAATAAGGCCCTTGGGGGTTTGATGGAGGTGTGCTTTAAGGCAGGGTTCTTGGGCATAGGAAGGATGGTTATGGTCCTTGTGGATCAGAATTCTATCTGGCAACTCTCTAAAGAGATTTGAAGTCAAAATGAATCCGTTCAGTATTTTTCCCACCCTCTGAGCATCTCAATTCTAGGATGCTTGTCCACTGTAATCCAATTAGGAAGTCCGGCAATTGGGTTAGAGGTACCCTTCTACATGGTGGTGATAGCCGTGGCCCAATTGGCTCCACTTCCAATTAAATCCATTGGCTGCTAGCAGTCATGTGGGGTGCAAGAGCGCTGGTGGGGTGCTGATCAGGTGTAAGGCTGCCTATTTTTATGGCCAAGGATTCTTGTGGATGGGATACATTAGGTGGAATGCAGTTGTCCCCGCAGGCCGCCGTAGGAAAAGAGGACTGAATGTCTTTTTTAAAGTGGAACAAAACCTGGAAATTTGACTTTCCCAGGGTTTGTTTTGTTCCCCCTGGGCATCCAAGATTGGGATGCCTTGCTTTGAGGAACCTCTCAGAACACCGCTATTCAGTAATCTTTCCTCGGTCCCACTGAGCGGGCTCTTTTCCAAAGGGAGCCGTTTGCATTATGTCATTCGGCACAAGGCTTTCATTGACCTCAATAGGGATCGCAAGCTGCCGCATCCCCGGCGACACCCGTGCTCCTGTTCCATCTGAATAACTGGGACGGGAGCACGAGGATACAGGGGATGCACCAGCTTTCTCTCCCCATTGTTTGTCACATGACATATGCGCAACAAATGGCTCTCAGTGGACAACAGCCCCGCATGCGCCATTGGACTGGGGAAAGGTGAGACCGGGCCCCAGGGGTTTCACACAACCCGGCATCTCTATTCTGGATGCTCTGGGGAACAGCCAGAGGCTGGCCCTGGAATATTTTAGGCTCCGGTACTGGACCGCATGGGTTTTGTTTTACTTTATAGAAGAGCTGCATCTCACAGAAGACCTGTGCTGTCAGTGTCCGGCACCCCCTAAAGTGAAAGGCAATGCCCACCACAGAGTGTTTTAGCCACCATTTCATTAAAACCCAGCAGTGGGATAGGTAGGTTTGTGTAACTGAATGGCTGGGGGGGGGGGTGTCCATAAGTGTAAAGGTGACCTTTACTCCCAAAGACACTGTGTCCCCAATCAAGAGATATACTTACTCCTCTGCACCCTGATGTTGCCTTGACCGGTCACAAGACTTGTTGCGGTCAATGGGATTTGTTGGGAGGATTTAAAGTGGACCAACACCCAGGATTTTGACTATCCTGGGTTTTGGTCCACTTCAGTGGGGCACCCCGATCGGGGGCCCTGCTGTGTGAAACCCCCCAGAAAGCCCCGAAAACTCACCTCACCCCGCTCCCACGTGACCGCTGCAGCCAATCCCCGCCGACGGACAAGCGAGAGGCAGCGACGGACAAGCAGAGCGTGTCTGCCGCCGCCTCCCGCGCGTCTTACAGGGAGCGCACCCGCGCCGGCCAATCACAAACGGGCAGCGCGGGAGCGCGCCCTGCTAGAGGGACGCGCGGAAGGTGGCGGACGCACATGCGCCGCTGGAACGTGGAAAAGGTAGGATTGTGGGCTTCCCGATTTCGGATGCCCCGCGGGGAGGGATCTGATCGGCCCAGGAATCTTATAGATTCCCCGGCCGATCCCCCCTGGGTGTTGGTCCGCTTTAAGGTGGAGTCCAGAGTCGCATTCATTGTTCTATGTGGCTTATTAACATGCAAGCCATAGAATGCTGCTGGAGGAGAGCCCGCACATGCACTGTGGGATTGCTAGAGGGCTAAGCAGGGTGGGTGTTCCGGGGGGGGCTTCACACAGCAGGGCGTCCCAAATAATCATCCTCCTGAGATGAGACAAGGGAAAATACAGGGTTTGGTTCCTCTTTAAATTTCATTCAATCTTTTTTGCATTTCACCTTACAACATTGGCTTCAACATAATCACCGTGCAGGTACAGATACTTTTTCAAATGCTTTATACCTTAAATCTCCTCTTTGCTTTCCCCTAAAATGACTTCTAATGCACAAATAAAAAAGAATCAACTTCAAACCGATGTTTCCCACAGAGAGGTCACACTGGGTGACAGGCTGGTAAATTCACAGATTGCCAAAACAATTCCTCTTTTCTTGAATCAGCAAACAGCAAATATACAGCAATCACCACTCCCCTCCATATCAACAGACACTCCAGCAGCTCGGAGATTCTGCTTCAACTTTACAGATGAGGTCAACAGGAAATGCAAGTTAGGGACAGTGCTGAAGGGAGGGAGCTGCCTCTTCAAAAGAGCTGAACTCACTAGAAAGGCTATCAGCAGGGCATCTGTGCTACTGGAATGTAAGCAGCTACTAGACACATACTCAGGAACAATCATCTTCTGGAAATTTTCACCATCAGTTACTGTGGCAATGGCTGGAATTTTGTATCTCGGAGTATTTGACTCATAATATCAGATGTGGAGGTTAGGACTATATGTATTGGAAACGCATGTTCTATGTTGCTTTTAAATGTGCTAATAAAGTTGTCACATCTTAGCAGTGCAGTGTTATATATTTTAATATATATATATATATATATATTGTAAGCGGGCAAACAATCAGCAGTGACGACAACGGATTTGAACAGCAAAACGGCTTTTATTCAGCAAAGTTCAGTAGATAGTCCAAAGATTGCAGCATAAATGCAGAAAGCAAAAAGGGTTACTTCACCAACCAAATAGTCCTGGGCTGGGTACTCCAGCAAGCTGGTCAATTCCAGTCCACTTTACAGGGCGTATCAGCCCTCTGCTCAATGTCCAGTGCTATCCTTCACCACGGTGCAGCTCAGCCTGGGCTCACTCCAACAGGCTGGTCATCAACAAAGGAAAGGTCGTGTGCTCTCTTCTTATACAGGCTTCCCCTGTAATCAGCGTGCACACTTGTGGAGGCCTTAGAACATGTAACAACCCGTTATGGAATTGGGGAAGTGACGCGGGTCCTGAAAACCCGGCCCGGATTGTGCTTTATACAACCAAGCAGGGAAGAAACATACATTTTGATACAATTTACCACAATATATATATATATATATATATATATATATATATATATATATGTATAGACATGTGACCCATTTTTGGCACTATTTTTGGTATATATTAGGAGGCTAATTTAAGACTAGCACCACGTATTGCCATTTGAGCGGCTATGTAGCGGCTCTTTGAGCGTCCGCAAGTGGTCACTGCAAGCGGGTGTCTGGCGCTATAACCTAGCTTAGCGGCTGGACAAGTGGCGCTGTACTATCCTGTCCAGCATTGATAAATGTGATGTCTGGAGGGCGCTGTAGAAGCCCTAGTAGACGCTGTAAGCGGGTATCGGGCGCTGTAACAGAGTGCCTCAGACGCTGTAGTAACCTTGCCGGTATTGATGAATGGGATGTATACAGTGCTGCAGGGAGCGAAAGGTAGCGCCAGCTCAGTGTGACCGACTTTCAACGACTCACACCATACTCACATATCAAAAAACCCAGAGCGTCGGCGCTTTAAATCTGGTCGCTATAGCATAGAGCACCAGACGCTGTGTGATTAAAGTCCGATTTTGAGCACATATCCATCAGTAACAAAGCGAAAACACATGGAATTACATTGTTGTAACATTGTGACATTAATACTTTAATGCCAGACCTGTAATGACAACTTTGCATAAAAAACAAAAATGTTTTCAAAAATGACTTTTTCTAGGCCAGGAGAGGTGAAACAATTATTTGAGGGAAAAAAAAAAAACAAAAAACAAATAACCCTCTTTAAACAGAAGAAAAGGAACGCCCACTGAAATGTATGGGAGAGCGACAGGTAATACCTGGCGCCCTGGAAGCTGGAGCGCCAGCGCTATATGCAGAGCCACCTGTAATGATGAATCAGACGCTACATGACGCTGTTATAGTCGCTCACCAGATTCTCTTTCATAAATGTGGTTTTGCCTACAGCGCCCGGCGTTCACCAGATTCTGCCTGCCGCTACGAGACACTACCTCGCGCTATCCCTTCTTGAATAACCCCATAGTTAAACTGATCACTATAGAAACATAGAAGGTTGACGGCAGAAGGAGACCATACGCTCCATCTAGTCTGCCCTTATGTGTATACTGTATGTTCTCTTTATCTTAGGATAGATGTGTGCTTATCCCAGACATGTTTACATTCAGTGACTGTTGGTTTTTACAGGGTTGGTGGTAGGTATGGTTTTGAGGCGCGGCATTTAAAGGAACACATTTCCACAGCATTCTGTGTGTAAGTAGTGGGGGAGGCCGATTCATTAATAGCGGCAGGTAGCGACAGTTGAGCGACTGTAGCAGAATTTTCACAGCGCCCGCTAATAGTCGCTGTGCTTGGCCGTTGTTCGGTTGTTGACAGCGACTCAGTCGGTGTGCAGTAATGTTGAATATTGGGTGACGAGTCGCTATTTGACCGGTTCCGCGCTGTATGAGAGCGCATGATAGCGACTGGCCATAGCGACCGGCTCCCACCATATTCATTAACAAATCACGCTCAAAAAATTCTCGCGCTGTGAAATGCATGTTTAAACCCCAGAGCGCTGGCGCCGATGGATTAAAAGTAGTTTTTTAACCCCCAGATAACCATATTTTTGGAAACAAAAAAAAACAAGTTTTTAAAAATTATTTTGTAATATGAATACATTAATATCAGACCTGTAATATAAAAAAAAATAAAAATAAAAAAAATATCTAACATGGCAGAAGTGGTCACAGAATTTTTCACATTTAAAAAAAAAATAAAAAAAAAACATTAATAACAATTAATTATTAATCTTTAAAGATTGTTCCATTGAAATGCATTGGAGAGCGCCAGGTAGCGAGAGGTCATACCTGTCGCTGTTCAAGGTCAGGCGCTGGCGCTGTGGGCTGAGGCTGGAATAATGATGAATGAGTGGCTATCTGGCGCTATCTCAGTCGCTAAGCAGGATTGGCTTGATAAATGTGTGATTGTGGGGGGGAGCCGGCGTTCTCGTGGCGGGGCCCGTCATTACCGGCCGCTCACCAGTCGCTACCTGTCGCTATTCCTTCATAAATAAGGGCCTAAGTGTTGCCCCACCCCCGGAAATAAGTTTAAAGCACAACTTGAAAATCTCCAGCCTATAAAGAATGTTGGTGATTGACCTACTGCATGGCCAATCCATGTGATCAACTACCACTGTTCAGCCAATGATGTCCTGGATCTGGTGGGACAGTCTTCCCAATAATGTCAGTAAAGTGGGGTGTTAAAGAGTCCCTAGAGTCTTTGGGGGACAGTGGGACAAAAAAATCCCTGAATACTCCAAAGTGGGACTGACTCACCAAAAGTGGGATGTCTGGTCAGTTTAAAATAAAACCCGGGAGGGGGATTGGAGCACCAATTGCGCAGGAAAATTGACAGTAGCAGGAGTGGATAGACAGGGGATCAGCAACCCCGGCAGCAGCTTTTTTTATCCTGCCACATACAGAGAAGCGGCTGCACTGCACCAATGGCTTCCATTGTAGTTGCTTCATAGATATCCATTGGGACTCAATAGAGGTCCTTGTTGGAGCAGTCTGGGGTAAACCTGGCTTGAAGTCTGCATTGCAGAAGCTGTCAAATATCTAACTTAAATACCCCAAAATGATGTGGTGGTTATGTTTATACACTTAAAGAGGAATTACACACAAGGAATTTCACTTTCCAGTGTGTTGTTCCTCCGTCCGATGGCATCCTGAATTGAGATGCCCCGCTGCGTGTATTCCCCCAGGTCGCCTGACTTACTCACCTTCCAGTCACCCCTCACGGTGCAGGCTCGAGCTGAAAGCAAGCCTGCTGATTGGCTGAGCAGCCCACTCTGCCAATCAGCGCGCTCGCCGTCCGTTTCCTTTTGGTGCCGCTGACGCCTAAGCCTCCTGGGCGGCTAAGCACCCGAGTGGTGCCGAGTGCTCACTATACAGCCAAGACAGGGCTGCCCCACTCATTAAGAAAGGCCGGGCGCAGGTATGCACACGGCTATAGGTGAGCAGGGATGCGACCGCAGCGCAGAGACGTGATGAGGGCTCGGGAGAAGGTGAGTGGATCTGGGCATCTGGGGGTTTCACACTGTGGGGCATCCCAATTTGGGAAGCCCCAAGGACAGGAACTTGCACGTTTCAGGAGTTTTTTAGTCATTCCAGGGCCTCCGAAGTTCCTCTTTAGTTGGGTTTGTATTAATGCTCATTTTGCAGTATGATTTGCATTATTTAGAGGCCGATTCATTAATAGCGCCAGGTAGCGACAGATGAGCGCCAGTAGCGTGATTTTCACAGCGCCAGCTAGTATTCGCTGTGCTTGGCCGGGGTTTGCTTGTTGACAGCGACTCAGTCGGTGTGCGGTAATGTTGAATACGGGGTTAGGGGTCGCTGTTTCACAGGTACCGCGTTGTATGGGTGCGCCTGACAGCGAATGGCCAGAGCGAACGGCTTGCTGCAGATTCATTAACAAATCACGCTCAAAAATTTCTCGCGCTGTGAATTCCTTGTTTAAACCCCAGAGCGCTGGCGGCGATGTGTGTAAAGTAGTTTTTAACCCCCAAACAACCATTTTTTTTTTATGTAAAAATTATACAAGTTTTTCTAAACATTTTGTAATATGAATACATGAATATCAGACCTGTAATATCAATTCTGCACAATTTTTTTTTTTTTTTTACTTAAAAAAAAATCCTAACATAAGTAGCAGAAGTGGTCACAGAATTTTTGACATTAAAAAAAATAAAAAAAACATTAAAATCAATTAATTATGATTATTTAAAGATTGCTCCATTGAAATGCATTGGACAACGGCAAGGAGCGCCAGGTCATACCTGTCGCTGTGATGGGATTAGCAGCGGCGCTGTTCGTTGCAGTCGGCTACATGATGAATCCCGCGCTAGCTGACGCTCTCGCCGGCGCTAGCCTCATTTAGCGTGATAAATGCGTGATAAATTGTGACCGCCGCCGGGCGTACTTGATTCGGTAGCCGCCGTTAGCTGGCGGTACATGGCGCTCGTCAGACACTACCTGGCGCTAGCCCTTGATAAATAAGGCCGTTAGAGAATCATTTATCTTTCTTATATGCATATTTTATTGCCTTTAGGCAAATGTTTCAGAATATTAATCTTTTAATGTAGAGATTGCTAGAAACCTGTGGTATTTACCTGTGCTCCCTGACCGCAACATAGGAAAAAAAGCTGTCACCAGAAAACAGTGTTTATGCAACACCCTGCTGTCAGGTTCATACAGTGAAATGACAGCCATCACTATCAGGGTGTCATCTCTTAACCTCTTTACTGTGGCTACAGTTTATAGTAACGTCCCAATCATGGCGTATACACAAATATGTTTACAATATACAGATTGCCTCTGGGGCAGTGATGGCACCCATAACAGACCATACATTTGCTAAGGGGCCCAGAACCATATATATTGGAAAGATGTTTAGAGAGGTATGTACAGTCTTTTCTGGTAGCATAGCTTGAATATGCCTCAAATCAGATGCAGTTTGGTACATTTTTTTAAATATTTGGAATTTGGAAAGACCTTACTCTGCACATAAGTTAAAGTCGACCAAAACCCACTTTTTCACTATCCCAGGTTTTGGGATGCCCCACAGTGTGAACCTTTCCCTGCTCCCATGCCAAACTCACCTTTGGCCATTCCGGCTGCCCCATTTGCCATGCATATTAATGATCCTCATACAGCCAAGAGAGCGTATGAGTTCCCTGCAGTGTGAGGTCCGCTCCCGCCTACTAAGTGGCTGGCCATGGGGCCATGCCTCAGCTACAGGGGTGCTGGTGAGCGCAGTGTGGGAGCCCAGGAAAAGGTGAGTGAATGCGAGCGATCTGGGGGGGGGGGCTGACACAGCGGGGCTTCCCCAATCGGGATGCCCCAGTATGGTCCCTGTATGGTGGTTGGTCCACTTTAGGTCTATGGGTAGGGGATTCAGGTTGTGTGTCTCTGGAAAGCAAATAAAGCAGCCAGAGTGAAAGCAAAAAGCGACGCAAAACCTTCAGTGCCCCCTGGCTCCCCACCCATCTCGGTGGCCCGGTTTCCAAATAAAACCATTTTTTTCGACCACCAAGGCCACGCCCAGTAGCACTTTTGAGAACGCTGATTGGCTGTGCCGTATAACACGCCCAAGCCGGCTGGATTTCTTCTCGGGCACGCCTGTTCCCGGCGATTGCAGTGTCACGGGAGCCGCTGGTAAAGGTGAGTTTACTGGCAATCCTGAGGGTTTCACACAGCGGGGAATCCTGCTATAGTGTGCTATATATATGGCTAGTGGCCAGTCCTGAAGTCTTTTAGATCCTAGGGCCAGTTTCTCTGTGTTTTGATCTGCTTTAACTATAGTAAAACATCTGAATATACTTTCAGATATTTTCAGAGTTTCCATTTTACAAAATATTGTATCTTTGCACCTCTTTAACTATAGTAAAAAATCTAGAAATAATTCTAGAGGTGCTCTTGAACAACAATGCAGGCTCAACTCCTGTCACACAAGCACCCCCCCCCCCTTCAGTCACAGTGATGCTAGTATGCCCACCTTACTCATTGTAATGGGAGGTGGGACAAAAGGTGAATATGCCTTTTGTTTTTTTTTGTCTTGCCTGGACATTCAGGGCGAGGGCCTCTTCCTCCCCCCCAAAATTGCATTCCTTGTTGGGGAATCTTATTTATAGGCCTCCCCATAAATCTTTCCATTCTCCCCTGACTTACACTTTGCCGGCCACTGTCTGAGAAGGCGACATGTGACTAGTGCTGGCCAATTAGGAGGCCACATCTCGCCGTGTTTTGCATGATTTGCAAGTTTTGGGGGTTTCAAGGAGTTAATCGGGGGGGGGGGGGGGGCAATGATTTTATGTAAAATGGGTGTTGGTCCAGTTTAAGGTGAGAGCATTTTATATTCTTGAAAATAATCAGTACAGACAGAATAAAAGGCATCCCAGAGTCATGTGAAGCCTGGTGCAGACATCATACTGCAAGGCTGCCTTGCTGCAACAGGTCCGGGGACAGTAGAATGCATGCAGAAACAACACAGAAATCTTAGTGGAAACATTTTGCAGAAATCTAGGATTTAAGAAAAAAAATAATAAAAAAAATAATGAAAAAAAAGGTTCCCAGCAAGAAAATGACCCCAAACATAAAGCAAATGCTACTCAGAATCCAGATCTCAATCCAACAGATATTTTGTTTCTACAGTTCTCATATAATGTACACACCTTTCTGAATAAAAGCTGAGTTATTCCATCTTCTTATTTAGATACATTTATTACCAAGGAACTTTTTATTTCTTTTTTGTATGTGTTCTCTAACTTAAAGTGGACCAACACCCGGGGGGATCGGCCCGGGAATCTATAAGAGGAAACCCCCCAGGAAGCCCACAACCCTACCCTTTCCACGTTCCAGCGGCGCTTGCGCGTCCGCCGCCGCCGCCTCCCGCGCGTCCCTCTAGCGGGGCGCGTGCCCGCGCCGTCCGTTTGTGAATGCCCAGCGCGGGTGCTAGTCTGCTAGTCTAGCTTGTCCGGCGGCGGGGATTGGCTGCAGCGGTCACGTGGGGTGACTTTTCGGGGCTTTCTGGGGGGTTTCACACAGCGGGGCACCCCCGATCGGGGTGCCCCACCGAAGTGGACCAAAACCCAGGATAGTCAAAATCCTGGGTGTTGGTCCACTTTAAAAAGGGGGCCTTCTTGTATTTCGAAGATGGAATAAAAAGTGGCTTACCGCATTTGCCGACGTATAAGACAACTGGGCGTATAAGACGACCCACCAACATTTCCACTCAAAATATAGAGTTTGTTATATACTCGCCGTATAAGACTACTCCCTCTTCCGCACACCGAATAAAACGTAAAAGAACATCAGATTACACTGCAGCCGCATCCCTGCTCGCCTTTAGTTTGGGATGTGCCCACACTGGCTATTCAGAATGCGTCCCAGCTAAAAGCATAATAGGGATGCAGCTGCAGTATAATGTGGTTTGGGCTCTGGGAAAAGACCCAGATGGGGGGTTTCACACAGTGGAGGATCACAATTTGGGATACCCCTGGAATCGGGAACAAAACCCAGTGGGGCCTTCCAAATTTGGAAGCCCCACTGTGTGAAATACCCCCGACTGGCCTTTTTCCCAGAGCGCACATCAGATTACACTGCAGCTGCATCCCTGCTCGCCTTTAGTTGGGGACGTGCCTGTGTTGGCTATTCAGAATGCGTCCCAGCTAAAGGCATAGTAGGGATGCAGCTGCAGGGTAATGTGGTGTTGGCTCTGGGAATAGGGCCAATAGGGAGGGTTTTACAGTGGGGCATCCCGATTCGGAATGCCCCAGTGGGTTTGTTCCCTACTCCAGGGGCATGCCAAATTGGGTTTTCTCTACTGTGTGAAACCCCCCAACTGGCCCTTTTCCCAGAGCCCAAACCACATTACACTGCAGCCACATCCCTACTATGCCTTTAGATTGGACGCATTCTGAATAGCCAGCACAGGCCCCAACTAAAAGCGAGCAGGAATGTGGCCGCAGTGTAATGTGGAGTCTGGGAAAAAGGCCAAATGGGGGATTCAGACAGGGGGGCATTCCATTTTGCTGCCCCTGATGCAGGGAACAAAACCCAGTAGGGCATCCCAAGTTGGGATGCCCCCTGTGTAAACTCCTCCAAGTTGGGATGCCCCCTGTGTAAACTCCCCCAATTTGGGGTACCCCCTGTATAAACTTCCCCAATGACCCCGTTTCCCAGAGTCCACACCACATTACACTGCGGCCACATTCCTGCTCGCCTATAGCTGGGGACATGCCTGGGTTGTTTAGAATATGTCCCATCTAATAGCATAGTGTGTAATATGTGGGGTCTGGGAAAGGGGCCAGTTTGGGGTTTTACACTGGGGGATGCCCCACAGAAACTTTTTTTTTTTAATAAATCTTAAATAAATTACACCTCAGATCAGATGCTGAAGAGTCCCCTTCAAAGTGGAGAGCAGCGAGGGCGATGTCAGGAGTGCGTGCCAGGAGCCAGCCCCCTGCCTGCCCACACAGTGCCTGAGAGCAGGAAAGCTGATCTGCTCGGCGCTCACCCTGCTGGCCTGCTCAGTCTCTCCCTGCTCTGATCAACTAGTGCTGCCTGAGCAAGAGCATCGCTCTGCAGGAGGAGGAGGAGGACGATCGTGCTGCCCAGCTTGGTGAAGGTAAGTACATTTATATGTATGTGACCCAGGTGCACCCGGCGTATAAGACGACCCCCCCACTTGGAGGCATGTTTTACAGGGGGAAAAAGTCGTCTTATATGCCAGCAAATACGGTATATATAATTTTTATTTTATTAGTGATTACCATAAATGAACCTCATTATCTGACATCATACTGCCTACCATTCTCCCAGCCACCCCCAGTACAGCAACCAGTGGCGGACTGGGGCCAAATATCAGCCCTGGATTTTACCCATGGCCGGACCGAGACATCCCTGCTGTGGCCCCCCAAACATGATGGCAGGGCTATAGCATTGGGGGCTGGGGTTCCTTGGTTTGTGGGTACAGGGGGCAGAGAGGGAGAATAAGGAGACAGGGACTGGGTGTTAAAAGTAGCAGCCCAACTGGCCCCAAAACAGTGCGGCCCACTGGGCATTGTTCCGGGTCTCCCTATGGATGGTCCACCCTTGATAGCAACCAAGGGGGTTATTTAAGAAGGGATAGCGCCAGGTAGTGCCTCGTAGGGGCAAGTAGCGTCTGGTGAACACCGGGCGATGTACGCAAAACTACTAAAGAGTTAATGTCACAATGTTAAAACAATGTCATTCCATGTGTTTTCGCTTTGTTACAGGTGGATATGTGTTCAAAAACAGACTTTAATCACACAGCGTCTGGCGCTCTGTGCTATAGTGCCCAGCTTTAGAGCGCCAACGCTGTGTGTGTGTCCTTTTTTGATTACTATGGTGAGGAGCGCTGAGAGTCGGTCAAACTGAGCTAGCGCTACATTTCGCTTGTTGCAGCGCTGTACTGGTGTTAGAGCGCCCAACATACATCACATTCATCAATGCCGGCCAGGTTACTAGAGCGACTGAGGCACTCTGTTACAGCGCCCAATATCCACTTACAGCGTCTACTAGCGGTCGCTCTAAGCGAAAGCAAGTATTGAGGAGTATTGAGGAGACTAGTGACCAAATGCTTCCATGCACTCCATAAAGCACCATGGAATTTGTCAGCGCTATATAAATGAGCAAAAAGCAATCAAATAAACAAAATAAACATTGGAATGATTTGCATTGTTGCCTGTTTGCATACAGCCATCAGTTTATTATTCTGGCTAAATGGGCCAATAAAAACCATTATAGCCACTGTGGCCCATTGTGTGTTTCTTATTGATGCGGCAAATGGATTTTCTATAGTAAATAATTGTGCTGGCGGAGGGTATTTTGCAATTGAAACCTTAAGGCCCTCCGATGAGCTGGGATATATGTCAGTAGCTGCCAGTGAGCCTGGAGCTTGGACACTAATCCCTAATAAGTATGCACGCATACAAGCGCAATTAGCGACTCCTATCCCTCCAAAGCTCACATGATGGGAAACAATGTTTCTGTCTAATTTGTGTGTTTTAGATGTGAAATGTTAAAGGAAACATTTGTTTTAAGCAACTACCGTAGTAACCATAAAAAAATACTTTATAATAAATACAGTAACATAACTGGCCCAGTAACTGTTGGAAGCAATGTCACCCAATGTATAGTGTGAGAAGGGTATGGTTTGGGAGAACAGATATCTGCCCTTGAAATGGTTAAACTGTGAATGGTAAGCCTTGGGTGTGTCTCTGGTAACCAAAGGGTTAACACAGACACAGTATAAGCAGGATTGATAGTCTGTGTTGTCGATGTTGGCCATAGCTAACATAGACAGATTGTAAAATACGTACTGGGACCTGCTTGTTCTGGAGTGAGTGAGGTTGGTAGTGGGACGCTCACTCCACCCGGGGGTTCGGTCCGGGGCTTCCACAGCCCGCAGCTGTGGATCCTCGGGTCCTAATTTAAAGCTCACTGCCGATCTGAAGAGTGTGGCCATACCCGGAGAGCTGACTGCTGGACTAGAGGAGGTATTGAACGGGCCACACAACGCTTGTGATTGGTAACTGTGGGCCGGATAGCCAGTCCCACGTATAGCTAGGGTTTGTTACATATTAGTGAGTTGCTTAGCCGAGCAGGATTTATTTTTGTTTAAGCCTGTTGTTAAGGCCCTGTGGTTGTTGGAAGCTACAAGTGTGAAATAAAAACACTTGAATTGAACTGTATCCTGGCTGTGACCCTGCTTACTGCACAGCTACCAAGTATCTACCAGAGCGGTTCCCCACATATGGTGGAGGATGCGGGCACAGTGCAGTGAAACATACACTGGGTGCATGTCCTGGCCTTCAACAAGCAACAAGCCACAGCCATGGATGAGCTAATTAAACAGCTGGTTCAGTCCAACTTCCAGCAACAGAAGGCACACTCGGAGGCTATGCAGGCCCAGCAACAGGCCAACTTACAGCAGCAAGAAACTAACAGGCTGCTAGCACAGCAGATGACAGCACTGGCGGCTGCACAACAAAAGCTGGGTGCAGCGATACCGGAGCGGGATGCCAGGAGAGAAGTTCGGAAAGCCATGACAAAGATGACGTCAGAGGACGATGTAGAGGCCTTCCTAACAGGCTTTGAAAGAGTGGCCACCCGTGAAAGGCTGCCTCAGGAATACTGGGCAGAGGTTCTGGCACCCTTCCTCATAGCAGAACCACAGCAGGCCTATTTCGACCTAAGCGAGCAGGAAGCCCGGGATTATGCTACTGTAAAAGCGGAGATCCTAGCCCGTTTGGGAGTTGATATATACCTTCGTGCCCAAAGAGTCCATAGCTGGAGGTTCCAAGAGGCGTTACCACCAAGGGCCCAGATGCACCACCTCATCCACCTGGTTCGCAAGTGGCTTCAGCCGGAGACATCAACCCCAGCCAAGATGGTGGAGAAGGTTGTTCTGGACCGCTTTTTGAGGGCCTTGCCAGGTGAGATACAGCAGTGGGTAGGACATGGGGACCCAGCTGACGCTAATACTTTGGTGGGGATGGTGGAGAGGTACTCAGCCACCCAAGCTCTGAGGAAAAAGGCCTCTCCCACCCCAGCCAGCCCCAAGTCCAGAGGGCCTATGGTACCTGCTAACTCCCGGGCCAGTGTAAATCCCTATGTTCAGGTGATGCCCCAGGGGAGGAGGAGAGCGGAGGCTCCTATCTGTTGGACCTGCCAGGAACCTGGCCATATGGCAGCCAAGTGTCCCCATAAACCTGAGCCCATGGACTGCAGCTCTGCCAGGAGGGTTTCCCTTTATGCGGCCCCGGTTTATACTGCTGCTACTCCAGACTCTATGGATGAGCGCCACCTCTGCCAGGTGACAGTGGCAGGGCTCCAGGTGCTGACGCTGTTGGACTCTGGAAGTCGGGTGACTCTAATTAATGGATCCCATATTAACCCTGGGACTGTCACAGGCCACACAGTTGGGGTCCGGTGTATTCATGGGGACGTGAAAGACTATCCTACTGCCATTGTGACCATCCAGACCCCCTGTGGAGAAAGTCAACATGAGGTTGGGGTTGTCATGAACTTGCCCCATGACCTTATTTTGGGACGGGATTTCCCTTTGTTTTGGACTCTGTGGCGGGGAAATCAGAGGACGGGGAGACCACCCTTAAGAGTACAACCCCAACAGAAGAGTCAAGTCTTAGACCCGGAGCCCAATGACCCAGACTCTGGGGTCCCAGCTGTAGGGGTGACCAGTGATGAAAGTAATGTAAGCACTGTATTTCCCCTAAATGTGATGGCCGGTGAGACTGAAGAGTTAGTGACTGGGCCACAATTTTCAGATTTGGAGGTATCCCATGACAACTTTGGCACAGCACAACTCCAGGACCCTACACTGGTCCGGGCTAGGGAAAATGTTGTGGTGGTGAATGGGGTGCCCCAGCACGCCAATGCTAATCAGATATTTCCCCACTTCATGGTTGACCAAGAACTTTTATATCGGGTTGACAAGATGCGGGGTGAGACCTGGGAGCAATTGCTGGTGCCCAAGCCTTATCGCCAAACCGTGCTGATGTTGGCTCATAAACATGTGCTTGGGGGACACCTAGGGGCCACAAAAACGTTGGATCGCATCCTGCAGCGGTTTTACTGGCCAGGGGTATATACTGAGGTTAAACGTTATTGTGAATCATGCCCCGAATGTCAGTTGCGTGCTCCTATGGGTCATTTTCGGAATCCATTAGTACCTCTTCCCATCATCGAGGTCCCATTTGAAAGGATTGCCTTGGACTTGGTAGGTCCGTTGGTTAAGTCTGCCCGGGGGCATCAGCATATACTTGTAGTGATGGACTACGCTACACGGTATCCTGAAGCCATTCCCCTGCGGCACACATCGGCGAAGCTGATAGCTAAAGAGCTATTCGCCATGTTTTGCCGGGTGGGCCTGCCCAAGGAGATCCTCACGGACCAAGGTACCCCTTTCATGTCTAAAGTCACCAAGGAACTGTGTAAACTCTTTAACATAAAACAATTACGCACGTCGGTATACCATCCTCAGACGGACGGATTAGTGGAGAGATTCAACAGAACCTTAAAGAGTATGCTGAAAAAGGTGGTGGACAAAGATGGGAGGGACTGGGATGTTATGTTGCCCTCTTTAATGTTCGCAGTCCGGGAGGTACCCCAAGCTTCTACAGGGTTTTCTCCCTTTGAATTAGTCTATGGCAGACATCCCAGAGGCCTGCTGGACATTGCAAAGGAGACTTGGGAACAGGAGCCCACCCCCCACAAAAGTGTTATAGACCACATCGCCAGTATGCAGGACAGGGTGGAAGCCATTATGCCCATCGTTAAGGAGCACATGGAGGCTGCTCAGAAGGCTCAAAGCCGGGTTTATAACAGGTCAGCCACAGTAAGGACCTTTAAACCTGGTGACCGTGTTTTGGTTCTGGTTCCCACAGTGGAGAGCAAGTTTCTAGCCAAGTGGCAGGGGCCGTATGAGGTATTGGAGAAGGTGGGTGAAGTAAATTACAGGGTACATCAGCCTGGTAGGAGGAAGCCTAAGCAGGTGTACCATGTCAATTTACTCAAAGCTTGGAAGGACAGGGAGAGTCTGCTTACAGAGAAGTCTCCGGTTAAACTCCCTTCTGTGCTACCCCCCCAGGCTACCGTTAAGCCTGCGGAGGTGGGGGCAGAAGTGACAATTGCAGATACCCTCACGAAAGGACAACGCCAAGAGGCTCTAGAATTTGTAGCTAGGAATACAGACGTGTTTTCAGAGTTACCAGGGTACACGTCCGTAATCAAGCATGACATTGTCACGGAGCCTGGGGTGAAGGTTCGGCTAAGACCATATCGAGTCCCTGAGGCTCGTCGTCAGGCCATTGCAGAGGAGGTTAAGAAAATGCTGCAGTTGGGAGTCATAGAGGAGTCCAAAAGTGAATGGGCCAGTCCCATTGTTCTGATTCCCAAGCCAGATGGTACCCTACGTTTCTGCAATGATTTCAGAAAATTAAATGAAGTTTCTAAATTTGACGCCTATCCCATGCCACGTATAGATGAGCTTATTGAGAGACTGGGAGGTGCTCGATATTTCACTACGCTCGACCTCACCAAGGGATACTGGCAAGTACCCCTGACAGAAAGCGCTAAAGAGAAGACAGCCTTCATCACCCCTGAGGGCCTATTCCACTATGTCGTGTTACCATTCGGGCTTCACGGGGCCCCCGCGACGTTCCAACGCTTAATGGACGTAGTGCTAAAGCCTCACAGGAGATACGCCTCAGCATATTTGGATGATATTATCATCTTCAGCGATGACTGGGAGAGTCACTTGGCCAAAGTACAGGCTGTAGTGAACTCTTTAAGGGCAGCCGGCCTAACTGCAAACCCCAAGAAGTGTGCGGTCGGGATGGAGGAGACACGCTACTTGGGGTATGTGATTGGACGAGGCATAATTAAACCCCAGGTCAACAAGGTTGACGCTATCCAGGAATGGCCTCAACCTGTCAGCACCAAACAAGTCAGGGCATTCCTGGGCATTGTTGGGTATTACAGGCGGTTTATACCCAACTTTGCCACGCTGTCAGCTCCCCTGACTGACCTTTCGAAAGGAAAAGGGTCCGTCATGGTGCGGTGGAATGCACAAGCAGAAAGCGCTTTTCAGGCCTTGAAGTTGGCATTATGTGGATTCCCCATCCTCATTACGCCAAACTTCAAGAAAAAATTTATTGTGCAGACCGATGCGTCAGATATAGGGTTAGGAGCTGTCCTGTCTCAGGAGGTGAATGGAGAGGAGCACCCAGTTACCTACCTGAGCAGAAAACTCACACCAGCTGAGAAAAACTACAGCATTGTAGAAAAAGAGTGTCTGGCGATAAAGTGGGCCTTAGAAGCACTAAGATACTACTTGCTGGGAAGACGGTTCCGTCTGATAACTGACCACTCGCCCCTCACCTGTATGAGTAGGTCCAAGGAGAGGAATGCCAGAGTCACAAGGTGGTTTTTGTCGTTGCAAAACTTCAGTTTCTCAGTGGAGCACCGAGCTGGGAGACTGCAAGGTAACGCGGATGCCTTATCCCGGACCCATTGTTTGATGTCAGAAGTTCGCCCCAGTGGGTCTGAACTGAGGGGGAGGGAGTGTGAGAAGGGTATGGTTTGGGAGAACAGATATCTGCCCTTGAAATGGTTAAACTGTGAATGGTAAGCCTTGGGTGTGTCTCTGGTAACCAAAGGGTTAACACAGACACAGTATAAGCAGGATTGATAGTCTGTGTTGTCGATGTTGGCCATAGCTAACATAGACAGATTGTAAAATACGTACTGGGACCTGCTTGTTCTGGAGTGAGTGAGGTTGGTAGTGGGACGCTCACTCCACCCGGGGGTTCGGTCCGGGGCTTCCACAGCCCGCAGCTGTGGATCCTCGGGTCCTAATTTAAAGCTCACTGCCGATCTGAAGAGTGTGGCCATACCCGGAGAGCTGACTGCTGGACTAGAGGAGGTATTGAACGGGCCACACAACGCTTGTGATTGGTAACTGTGGGCCGGATAGCCAGTCCCACGTATAGCTAGGGTTTGTTACATATTAGTGAGTTGCTTAGCCGAGCAGGATTTATTTTTGTTTAAGCCTGATGTTAAGGCCCTGTGGTTGTTGGAAGCTACAAGTGTGAAATAAAAACACTTGAATTGAACTGTATCCTGGCTGTGACCCTGCTTACTGCACAGCTACCAAGTATCTACCAGAGCGGTTCCCCACAATATATACATATATATATATATATATATATATATATATATGTATATATATATATATTCTTTATGCAATTTGTATCAAATACCCATGATTGCTCCACTAACAGATCAGTGCAGACTGATACAGATAATTTTTACATCTACTAATTAAAAAATACATGTATCAGCTTGTTTTTAGCTTTATTTAGTGGATATTTAAGGCAGCCCACACAACCCAGAAGTGGGAGCTATATTTCCCCAATGGGGTCAGAAGTACTATAGAAGAAAAACTATTACATTGGTTTTATGGCAAACCAAAAAATTAAGAAAATGGGTTGAATTTTGGGAGACTTTCCAAACAAACCCCCGAACCAGAGCCAACATTGCCGCAGAAGGCTTCCCTGCTTATCTACAGAAGCTCCCTTGTCATCTACAGTGTTTCAGTGATCACCTCATTTTGGGCCTCTGACCTTGACGCTCTACGAGCCCAGACCAAGGTAGCCATTATTCTTTATGGACACCTAAGTGTGGAAATCACAGAGAAGCTGGATCCTGAAGCGAGTGTAGGTACAAGTTTTCACAGTAGTCCATGAGATCTAAAGCCTAATTTATCAAGAGTCAGTGGCATTTATCACTCAGTGACAGTTTTTTGGCCTCACCAGCACCTAGCGTGCGATTTGGCAAATCAAAAATCCGGCAGCACCAATATGGCCTCCAGCATGTGTATGATTTAATACTAGCCAATATAGGTCGCAACGCCGGCCGCTCTGGTTGAAGCATCACCAGTTTATAGTGGCGCTGTAGGTCAAGATCCCATAGAGCACAATGGGCAGATCTGTATTGAACTGTTTATGCTTATAATTAATATTATACACATTTATTTGTACAGAACATGCATTGGGACACTAATGGAAACGCAGGACCTAGATGTTGCTAAATGTCATTTATTTTTGTAAAATCGATTGTTTTTCATGGCTTCTTTTGCTTACCAATATGTCATTTAGACAACACCAGCTAAAATGCAGCCTAAACTCACTGTAAAGTGTGTCCCCTTTGTCCCCAGCAGTAATATCCCTAAACTGTAACGATGAAACAACGACCAGCGCCTGAAAAATACAGCGCCAATCTTATCAGGATGGCAAAAATTAAATAATACATATGCAGTGCCTAAAAGTCAGCGGTAGAAAGTGGTGCTCAATGGCACTGTTAGAGTCGGCCATTTGGGTTCAACAGCCAATACCTAATGCAGCATTCAAAGCAAATTAGTTAACATCAGGCGCTGCGCTTCTAGGGCCTGATTTATGAACGAATTGTGATGACTGTACGCCAGTTTTTGCACATGGTGCGCTGGTTTTGTGTCCAAACTGCATTTATCATAGTTTTTCACATCAACGCATGTATGAAACAGGCATCTATTAATCCATGAGTGCACATACACTCGCCATTTTGATGCACCTGCTTTTTATATAGGCTATAATGGTTTTTGATTTTAGTTTTAATTCAAATTTCACCCATGGCATTTGGGACATAAGAGAAGCACAGAAATGTAGTTTATGGTGCCCCCTTTTTTTTTAACTTTTCTGAAAATGATTTTTTTTACATCTGTTATGTCTGTCACATCTCTTGCATTTATAACATTATTGGTTTTCTGTACAAATAAACAATCTTTATCATTAGAAGTGTGTGTCTTTTGTGCACCAGACTAAACCACTCTCCGGAAATTCAGAAACATCCAATAAATATGGATGGACTGTCTAGAGCAGCGATATTCAACTGGCGGACCAGGGTTCGGTTGCGGACCTTGGCCCTAGATTCCCGAACCCCTGGCCTGACAGCCCTGCACTCAGTTGCATCTGTGTTGCCGTGCTCATAGCTGCCCCCTTGATTGGGATGTAGTGCTTAGTCTGTCTGCAAGTGTCATGGCTTCCTGACACCTAGCATTGCCATATAAAGTACTGCACTGGCAGAAAGCGGCGTTGCAAGGTACACACAAACTTTGTTTCTCGGTCTCTTTGCCCCATCCAATCCTGCCCCCCCCCCAGCTCTGAACCATCCATCCATGTCCCACAATCTTGGCCTGATAGCTTTGCCCCATCCCTCCCATCCCCATCCATCCCTGTCCCCTCAGCTCTGCCCCATCCAGCCCAGTCCCTCTGGGCTGTTCAGTCCTTCTAGTTCTGCCCACCCATCCCTTCTCCCTGCCCTTCCTGTTCTCTCTATCCATCCCTCTTCCTTACAGCTCCTCCCCAATTCATTCCCCTCCCCCGAGTACTATTTATCCATCCTTGTTACCAAACCTTATTGTCAGAAACATTTTGGGCCCTAGTCCGTCCCTGTACATGGCCTGCACAGAATGCAAGGGGGTGGGGGGGGGGTTAAATAGTGTGCCACGGGCCAGAGCTGTAGGTTCTGTGCCAAAAAAATGCTCCTGTTTTTTTCCAATGCCCAATAGGATGTGGCGTGGGATGAGGGGCAGCCTTTTTTTAGTTTTGTCTATGGAATCTGAATTTATAGCCCCTCCTCCAGTGTAACTATCCCCCCCCTGCGACAGCCCCCCGCCCGGACCCTCACCTCTCACCAGATGCCTGTAATTGGACCTTTATAAGAAGTAGTTGAGTACCCCTGGTCTAGAAACACATTGGTGCAACATTGGCGTATGTAGAGGCTGTTTCATTGTTACTAGTTCGGCATGCTACGCCACTTTATGTCATGCTGGGCCACTTACACCACACCTTGCGCCAAAAAACGCACTCACTGTTTTTCCTATGCCGCTAGTAGTTGTCTGAGAAATGGGGCACAACTGGAATAGTAATTAATCAGGCCCCTAGTGCCATTCTGTCCAAATAGCAGTGCTAGAAAAGAAAGAGATGCTGGCGCTCTAGCCACCAGAAAGATGCTAAACGCCGCTCTTCATAAATAAGGCCCCTAATCTCATTACCTAATCTAGATACAATAATGGTGACAGATAATCAGAAGAACAGATCTGATAAAAACACAAATATGAAATGTGTCTATTGATCCAGCTTCATAGGACCAATTCATTTTTATTGATGTTTTCCATTGGTAGTGTTTCTTTAAAAGTAAAGCACTTTTGAGACGAGAGCTGCATTGCGTGTCTTCACCTACACTGGTAAAATGTATCAGTGTATAAGGAAAGCCGCACACAAGGGAGTGTTTTGTGAAAGTGTATCACCCAACCATTACACTGCCTGCCAATACACGGCTTGTCTATACAAGACACACACACGCATACACAATATTTTGCCATAACACGTAAAGGTAAACAGACATTCATGTCCGGCCAAACCTTTTGTAGGGCCCGGCTGTACAACTGGATGGTAAAGACATTGGTTAACTAAAAAGATTGATTAAAAGATTGTAGAAAATTCTGCATTATTCGCACATATAGGCTTTCCCTACTTTCCCTAAATTATCTCTTGAAAGTAATGACCATTTTATTTATTTTTATTTATCAGGATTTTTTTTTAAATAGTAATGTTGTTTTGCCAAATATATTAGCAAACCTCATCCAACCCTGCCTGTCACAGACCTCACCAGACCAGAACCTGTCCAAGGCATGTGACAGCAGAGGATGGAACAAAAGGAGGCTCTTTTATTTTACCTAAACACATAGTTATATAGTTATATAGGGGAAGTTATTTATTTTATATTTTTTAACTGCTGCTGATAACTGCTAATGTTTTTTTCTTCAAGCATCTAATCCTTTTTTGAAGCTTTCAGTGGTTGATGATGTAACAAGCTTCTGTGGGAGGCTATTCCACGTATTTATAGTTCTTATAGTTCTTAAGAATGATTGTCGGCTCCAGAGACTGAATTTCTTTTTTTCCAGTCGAAGGGCATCCCTCCCTTGTCTTTAGAGAGGATTTTACCTAAAATAGTGTTTCCCTATATTTTTTGTATTGCCCATTTATACATTTATGCAAGTTAATCATGTCCTTTTCTCAGTCGTCTCCTCTCAAGACTAAACTGATTTAATTCTCGTAATATTTCCTCATAACTAAGATCTTTCATTCCACTCATTAGTTTGGTGGCTCTCCTCTGGACCCATTCCATAGTCAGAGCGCCCTTGCTATGAATGGCTAAATGACATCCCTATCCCGTGATTCCATGCCTCTTTTAATGCGTGATAATATCTTGGTGGCCTTGGAAGCAGCTGCTTGACATTGTATACTGTTATTTAGCCTGTGATCTACCAGTACCACCAGATCCTTCTCTACAAGTGACTCTCCCAGTTTTACTCCACTGAGGATATATGTGGCCTTTAGGTTGTTAGACCCCAAGTGCCTGACTTTACATTTCTCTACATTGAACTTCATTTGCCAAGTGGATGCCCAGACACTCAAAGTGTCCAAGTCAGCTTGAAGCTTGTGAACATCTTCAATAGACTGCACTGTGCTACATATCTTTGTGTCATCTGCAAAAAGTAGAGACAGTGCTTCTAATCCCATCTTCTAGCGCAGGTAAAGCACAATAAATGGGCTTTACCTGCGGTGGTCATAGACTTCTATGAGCTGCATTGCAGCTGTGTTGCACGCAAAACACAGCTCACAGATGTGAAAGGGCTTATTTACTTTTATGGGCTGTGGAAAGGTGTGAAAGGGGCCTCAGATTGACCATAAATAGCTGCTTAAAAAATAAATATCAGTAGTTTACCTTATATTGAGTCCCTCCATACTCTCCTTCCTGCTTTGTCTGGCTGCTTAGTGAGGAAATCACTTCCTCATTCAGCTTTCAGTCTCCACCTGGTCCTTCAATCAACCTTCAGTGGACTTAGAACCAAAATACCCCCACTCCCTCCCCAGACATCCTGATTGGCTGCTTCTCTATGCAGTTACGAAACCCCACTCTCTCTGGTCACACTATGTGCTGGCAGGCTGGAGATGCTCTTAGCCTGCAACATCTCTCACCCCCCTTTTTCTGGTAACACTATGTGCTGGCAGTAATCACTAGAGGCACAGCAAAGCACTTTTTTTCTATGAAATATGTAAAGCACACAGTGTGCTTACATCACATCACTGATGTCACATCCACTGTTCCTCCTAATTTTTTCTCTGCCTCTCCAATGCTCTAATACTAATAACAAAAAACGTAGGAACTACATGGTCTTTTTGAAAACGGATTGAACTATGGGACAGTGCAACGTGTAGCTTGAGAGATTGGGACAACAATTGGGCTTGCCTTTAACGTTAAAGTGGACCAACACCCAGGATTTTGACTATCCTGGGTCTTGGTCCACTTCGGTGGGGCACCCCCGATCGGGGTGCCCCGCTGTGTGAAACCCCCCGAAAAACTCACCTCTCCCCGCTCCCAGCGCCGACGGACAAGGAATCTCACAGCCGCGGACAAGCGGCTCCTCCGCCGCCGCCTCCCGCGCGTCCCTCTTGACGCGCGCGCGCCCGCCTAGAGGGGTAAGGAGTTTGGGGTGTTTGGGGGGGTTTCACCCCGCGGGACATCCCGATCTCGGATGTCCCGCGGGGAGGGAGGTAATCGGCCCGGGAATCTTATAGATTCCCGGGCCGATCACCCGTGGGTGTTGGTCCACTTTAATGGAAATGCCAGACATGGGTTTCCCAGACCCCAGTGCTGGAACATAGGAATCTGCCCTCTTTCAAAGTTATTGAAATTAAGGTAAAAACTGCACCATAGCAAACAGCATTACACATAAATATCACATTTAAATATCACATTTTTAGGACATGGATTGGATCCTTAGTTAAACAATGTGCACAATGAAAACTTACCATTGAGTAGCATCGCCCCCCACATCACCACCATAAAATATATATGTTAAGGTCAGGTTGGGGTGACTCAGCCAATAAATATAAAAAGGGAAGGATGTCAGCTCATCAGTATAAAGCCTCTAGACGCCACCAGCCTATGTTGAAGGAGAGAAGGGAAAACCCACCTCAGATAGAGGGAGCCCGGGAATGTGGAAAATATAAGATCTTGCACTGTTATGGCTCTCCAACTGCAATATGGTTTCCTCCCATCACAATCTGTTGGTGTACCAGAAGGTTCCATTCTTAGAGCCCTACTCTTCTCACACTACACCTATGATACTGTCCTCATAGACACATTTGGTATTCAATACCACCTCTATGCAAACGTACCTTTCAAGATCTCTATCTGTTTCTATCTCAAGTCTGTTCATCAGCTATCTCTTCATTCATGTCATCTCTCTTCCTCAAATTCAACATGGACAAAACAGAGTTTGATGTTTTTGCACAATCTAGTTCTATTACTGTCTCCATATAACAATATCTGTCAATGATCTCACAATCACTGCAGTTAAGCAAGCACTGCTGATTCAGCAGTGTGAGAATTTGTTTACTCACTTTGTGAGAAGAAAAATGTTATAATGTTTTTTTTTTTCAATTCAACATTTTTAAACAAAAATGTTATAATGTTTTTTTTTTCCAATTCAGCTTTAACAAAATGTTATGATATTTTTTCAATTCAATTCTGCTGCCATCTTTCTAAAGTCCAGGACGGCCGCTGGGTGCCTGCCGCTTTTCGTGTGGTGTTCGCTCCCACCCTCCCATTCAAGTGAATGGACTAGCGGGAGCACATGTGATGCACGGAGCGCCAGTGGCTGGCCTGGACTTCAGAAAGATGGTGGCAAAAGGTCGGGCGAAATGTGCGGTACTACCTGACTTCATCGCTGGATTTCAGGTGTGGGTATGTTTATTTGTTTTTTTCCATATCAGCCCTGCTTCACCACTGACGGAGAGTGGCAGGGTGGGATGAGGGATGCTAAAATTGCTTAACCTGCCTGGAGTGGCCCTTTAACTCCAAAAATGTGTGACCAGGCTACACAGGTTAGTTAGTCAGGGTAGTTAAAACACGGGGCCCCACACAGCCGCTACGAGCACAACCACACATATGCCCTAAGCCAGGTAATTGTGAATAGAGAGCAGTCTGGGAACTTTTGCCACTGAGACAAAAAATCCAAAAAATCAAGCAGCATCCACATCAATAATAGCAGTGCAGCTTCAAAATGGAAATCCAGCATCAGCATAAGGGCGCAGAATGGGGGGTGTCAGCCTGCTGGTATACCCACGATCCATGTAGGGCCTTTGTCTGGGAAGCTTAGAAAAGCTTTCTTAGAGGTATATGCATTAAAATTGCAGCTATGGAAAAAAAGAAAAAAAGGGAAATCATAACCTTATTATTAAATCACTTACAACATTTAAAAAGAATCCAAAAGGACCGTCTTATAGAGGATATCTACAGGAAAATGGAAGAAGTTTGCATCCAAATCAAACATTACGTAGAAAACAATGAAGCAAGAACTAAAAAAACCTTCTGAAAGAGACATAATTAGACCAGGGAAAGCCTTGTCCACATTAATAGTCGAAAGAAGGGCGGAGAATTTTATAGAAAAAATCTGACGGCGGACAGTAGTATAGCATTTAAGCCGTCAAGGATGAATTCCCTGTTTTCTATAACAAAACTTTCAACCTACAAAAGAATCAGAACCCGAATTATGATTACTACTTTAAAGGCATTAAGCTCCCATTAATCACTCATCTGAATGCACGATGACCTGGACGAACCATTTACAATTAACAAAATTAGAGGTGCCATAAAAGATCTGAAACCAGGTAAAGCTGTGGAGCCTGATGGCTATCCTTCTGAACTGTATGCAACACTTCAGGAGGAATTAATTCCTCATTTACATAGATACTGTAACAATATTAGGAAAGATAATGCCATTTTGAGCTATGCTAATGATGCAAAAATGATTTTACTTCCAAAAAAGGGGAAAGATTTAAATTATTGTGCCAATTTTAGTCCTCACATCAACTGTGACCTGAAGATTTATGCAGATTAGAATATGCCCTCCCAGCATTAATTTCTCCTCAACAAGCAGGATTCATACAGGAAATGGGTACTAAGCACAACGTTGCTATAGATAGTAGTGTGGTGAACCACCTGAACACATATAAGGGGGAAGAAGCATTGGTGACATTAGACCCCGAAAAGGCTTTTGAACAAATTTTTATCAACAAAATTATGGTACTATACTGTAATCAACCGACCCGCATAGAAATAAACAAATCGAAAACCGATAGAGTTAGTATATATAATGGTACAGGACAGGGCTGTTCACTTTCTCCTCTGCTCTTTAATCTGCATTCCACTATGACGGGGAGGCCGATTCATTAATAGCGGCAGGTAGCGACAGTTGAGCGACTGTAGCAGTATTTTCACAGCGCCCGCTAGTAGTCGCTGTGCTTGGCCATTGTTCGGTTGTTGATAGCAACTGAGTCGGTGTGCAGTAATGTTGAATATGGGGTGACGAGTCGCTATTTGACAGGTTCCGCGATGTATGGGTGCGCATGATAGCGACTGGCCAGAGCGACAGGCTCCCACCACATTCATCTAAAAAATTGCGCTAAAAAAATTCTGCATGTTTAAACCCCAGAGCGCTGGCGGCGATGTGTTAAAAGTAGTTTTTTAACCCCCAAACCACCATATTTTTGGAAACCAAAAAAAAAAAAAATATAAAGAATTTAGTAATATGAATACATTAATATCAGACCTGTAATATCAATTTTGCACAATTTTTTTTTTTTACCTTAAAAAAATTAACTAACATGGCAGAAGTGGTCACAGAATTTTTCACATTTAAAAAAAAAACAAAAAAAACATTAATAACAATTAATTATGATTATTTAAAGATTGTTCCATTGAAATGCATTGGAGAGCGCCAGGTAGCGAGAGGTCATACCTGTCGCTGTTCAAGGTCGGACGCTGGCACTGTGGGCTGAGGCTGGAATAATGATGAATGAGTGGCTATCTGGCGCTATGTCAGTCGCTAAGCAGGATCGGCTTGATAAATGTGTGATTGTGGTGGGGAGCCGACATTCTCGTGGCGGTGCCCGTCATTACCGGTCGCTCACCAGTCGCTACCTGTCGCTATTCCTTCATAAATAAGGGCCCAAGTTTTACTGGAAAGGTAAAAGGACCAGAATTAAGAATAATGCCATCCCGGCTATTATCTTTCAACCTTAATCTGTAGAGCATCAAATTGGTGGGTTTTGGTAGGTCCTATCTCACCTTAGCTGGTGTAATCCTGGAATCTGAAATATTTCAATAATGCAAAGAAGGACTTAACAATTCCAATAACTTGCAATATTATAACTAGCTTTGGTAATCTGATTAAAAGCAAAGCTATATCACAAAATCCAAATATATGATCATGATTGAAGATAATCCTGATATACCACTGTGGAGCAGACTATGCAGTACAGTAATAACCCCCCCCCCGGGTCAGAATTTATAACCTTCTATCAACAGAGGGAAGATTCAACCCTCAAAAGTTCAACATGGAATATGAAATATCACCATCTGGATTTCTAATAATGGCATTACATTAATGCCTTTAAATGCCTTGTCCAATTCAACAAATCTAAGTTTGAGGGCGTCTTTTGCAAAACCCTTTCAACGTCATTTAAGTGCTATCAACCTGCCCATTCCATGAGTGGATTATAGAAAAATGGGAAATAGATCTCCTTTCTAGACTAAGATTAACAGGTAAGGTGCGCTAGAAAAGGTAAGTATTTGCTGCAGCCTAGGGGTAAGGGGTCACTCCTTACAGCTCCTTTGGTCAGAATAAAGGTTAAGCAAATGCCACTCTCCCACGTCGAATAATCCAACACGTAACAAAGACCCCACCAATCATTTACACTACTACTTACCTTACAAGAACCTTGCAAGGCAACTTAAGACGGAACTAAAGTGCAACAAATCCGCATTGGGAGAAGCCACAAGAGAACAATGCTTAAGAATTGGAACCTCAGGGGCCCTGGGCAGGTCTTGCACCCCCGGGCCACGGCGGTGAGTGTCCACATTTTAAACTTTTTCTTGTTTCTTGTATTTAACATTAAACATCTGTAGTATAAGCTGTGCCAACAACTAATATAAAATCTTAACATTGTTGTTAAACTCGGCTCAGATTAAACACCACTGCTCAGAGGTATTTTGTTTCGTCCCATCTATATCATATACAGTATCTGGGCTAGCATATCTCGGATATAATCCTTAAAGCGTGCCTAAACCCGACTTTTCCTTCTGGGCACTTTTGACCATCTGAGTGACCAAGGAAAAAGTCACCAACATCCTTTCTAGACTGCAAGAAAAACTTGGGATTACATCTGGCAACAAAACCTATTAATCCCCTCAACCAACCAGAAGATTTTTAACTGTAAAATGTTATTAAGGGCATTCATGACCACAGATTATAATAAACGTATGCCCCACGAAATGTGTTGGTGGTGCAAGAAAGAATCAGAAACCTTTTTTCATCCTTTTTAACCCCAAGGACGAAACCTACCAGAACTCCAAGGTGAACCCCAGGTTCGAAGGATTTAACTATTCTAAAGCACGAAATGGGGTGGAATTATTCAGAGGAGAGAAAACGAGAGAATTCAGAGAGAAAAAAGAAGAAAAAAATGGAAGGCTGGGGACAGTCCATGAGTTTTAGCGCTGAAGACGCTTGGTCACAGCCTGGCTGTCCTCCTCAAGCAGCTGGGCGCTAATTCAGTCATCAAAGTTATAGCTGTAATAATTGTTTTTAGTGATGTTATGGGTGTTAGTTTGGTTTGGAAGTCATTCCAAGCACTGGAAAGAAGTGACACACCCATTCCATTTATTTCTTTTGTTATACAAAATATAATGCATAATTGCCCTCATTAGTATGAATAAAATCAAAATTGCTACATAAATTAAAGATAAAGGGTAGAGAAATGAAACAGCTTTGGAGTTTGCTTGCTCTGACAAGTTGCATGCTAGTTTACATGTGACATTGGATATCAGACTAGAGGACATAAATAAATAAACTTCTCTTTGCCCGATTTGAACAACATTCACCTGGCAGTCTGAGATCCTCAAGGTGCTTCTATGCATCCCTGACATTCTCTGATACGTTGATACTATAGTGCATTCTAGAGGACACACAGCTTAGCGTAAAAATATAGACCAATGCGGTTTGTTTAGTAAGTATTTTATCAAGGCTGTTCACATATCGGGGCATCCCAAATCGGGAAGTCACAGGAAAAGGGAGTGAACCATTTTATAGGCTCTAAGGACAGTGATTGGTCCACTTTAATGTAGGGTAGAGCAGTGGTTCTCATCTCATCCTTTTTACGCCATGCACCCCCTAGTGACAAGCACTTACAACCAAGTACCCCAAGGAGGAGATCAAGTACTAATGTTACATATATAAGTAGGTCATGGGCCTTGTAGCACTTTTTGACACGAGAAAGAATAATGTTTTACAATTAAAATAATATACCAGAACCCCCTGTCAGTGCACCCCTAAACATTGCCAAGTTCCCCCCTGGTAATAAGGAGTAACAAATGAGGAAGAGAAGCAGCTTTCATTCTCATGTAGCCTCGAGGACAGGTGAGGCCAAAGGCTGAGTCTTAATTAACATTGTTAATATGAAATGTAGGAAGAAGGCTGGCTGAGGAAAGCTTTGTAGGTTAGGTGTAACATTTTAAACTGATCTCTCTGTGAGACTGGCAGCCAGTGGAGGCAATACCCTGTTTCCCCGAAAATAAGACATCCTCCGAAAATAAGGCCTAGTGCCTGCTTTCGGAGGATATCGTTATATAAGTCTTCCCCCGAAAATTGTATTGTAACCACTAGGGGGCGTAATGACGGGCACGTAAGGGGGGAGCTCCCGGGAGGTGGAGGAGACGCACGCTGTGCCATATTTCCGGGGAAAAATTAATCTAAGACAGTGTCTTATTTTCGGGGAAACAGGGTAGGTAGCAGAACAGAAAGCTCCAGAGTTTGGAATTGATTGGAGAAGTGTCAGTCTGTTTGTTGGTAAAGCACAAAGGAGGGGGTTGTAGCAGTCTAGTCAGGATATGACCTGGGCATGCATTAACATATTGGGTGAGAGTAAGGGATGGATTCAGGAGACATTTTAATTTGGAGATTACAGAAGGTGGCATTCTATTTACTGTACACAGCTGAGTCAAGTTGCCCTGCTCCTGAAATCCAAAGGTTATATTTCCAATTAGCCTAGGCAGCAGTAGCAAGGGTCAGAAGTGTCCGAAGGACCATTGCTTTACCTCTATCTTCTGTAGCATTGTTCATGTATCATTCCCAGAGACAACAAACGCGTAGGCCTTCAGGGACTGACATATTGTACCATTGTTGTCACTCATCAGGTCACCAACATTCACACTCATCAGTTCCCAAACCCTCCTTATAGCATTCCAGCTTCCATGCATGTCTGTGAAATATTCACCCAGGGGTAGGACTGCCTTAGCCAGACCAACACTAATCAGCTCTTTTCGAACTTCCTGTGAACTCTCACCTTTCTATCCAAAACAACTATGTACAAGAGATACCAATCTGAAAATCCAGGTGTGAGAGAATACTGTCACCCCCTTCTCCTTTCCCAGTGTCTCTGCGAACATACCCATAAAGAGCTAATATTGTATATATTGGCTTTCAGTTTCAAATATGTGCTTCACTCATTTTTTAGGTGTACTCATAATGTGTATAAATTTGGTATAACACAGTCTAATTACACCTGTCGAGGTCTCATAATACAGACACAGTGACATCTTTGACATAAGCAGAACAACATGGCTATAACACAGAGTACTTGTACATACTGCCAACTAGCACAACCAGTTCCTTTAATGTGCATTGTCAACTGTTTTATATTCAACAGGCTGCGTTGCTGCGTGTTGAATTTATTTGAAAATGAACATGTGCACATCTAAAGACATTCCTATCATTTGATTGATCATCTGATCTGTTATCATGGAGCTTCAGGAAGCTGTAAGGCTTATATGAAAACTTTTAAGCAATTTCTCTGTGCACTATACTCTGGGGTAGGAAGGGGGATTGGGATGAAGGGTGATCAGCTTGTTTAGTCTTGTAATATTGTAATACATAATTACATCTAATAATGATATTACATTTATAATACATATTGCTTGGCTAACAAAATATTTCCAAAATATCATAAAAGCATTGCCATAGAAAGCAAAAAAAAAACTACATAGAAATACATTCTAAAAGCAGCAAGCAGAAACAAGGAAGCACACATCAAGTATAATGTGACAAGATATCAAATAGCACTGAACTCTATATGTATACATGTATAAAGAATTATGACAGATAACTTTGAATAAGCCTCCAGGTTGTCTTCCTATCACAAGCTTCTTAGGTTACAAATGTTATTGACACTCATAAAGCGGAACAAAACCCAGGGCGACCAGTTCTTGAATTGAAATGATCTGGATGGCCCACTGAGCACCGCAAAACTCATCTGTTTCCTGGCGCCCTCGGCGATAATGCATCCCTGCATCTTTGGGCTGTGCCATTCAGATAGGCTATATATAAGAGAGGGAGTACACACACTGGTGGGGCTACCATCAGGGCACGGAACAAAACTGGGATATTCGAAATCCCGGGTTCTGTTCTGCTTAAAACTAAAGGAGAAAACTGAAGTGCAGAAGATAGTAACATAAAGGAAAGAGAAATTAGTGGGAAAAAGGGGTAAATGCAAGAAGAGGCAATGTGTTCACACCCTCTTTACATCATGGCACACCTGGGCTCCCTTTAAACAATTTAAAATGTATGTGGCCCTGGATGAAACTTTGGAGAGAGATTAACTAATGGTAAAGGTGGAGAGACCCAATGAGAGTCTCAGATCTGGAGAAAAATTGCACATGATTGGGTTAGTGATTTTGTGCTTGTCTCTGTATTGGGTCCATAGCAAAGCATTGTAAAGTTTGTGCTGCGTTATAATTCTTCAAATGTCAGGGATCTGTAAACTGTCTTGGTGTTTATGGGGTTGATTGCCATTGACTTTTATTGTCTACCTTGGGGCTGTTTCAGAGCCAGGGAAAAAATTGCACCCGGTAGAATGAAAGTGAATGGCAGTTTTCTCTTCTAAAAAAGGAATGAGAATTCTCACCTGGCTCTGAATCGACCCCAGTAAAAGTGAAGGGCAATCTTCTCACCAGGCTCTGAATCAACCCCAATAGGGTTGATCGAGAGCCAGGTAAGAATTCTCACTTTTTTATGAGAGAAAGCTGCCAATGACTTGTCTACCAGGTGTGAATTTTCACCTGGCTCTGAATCAGCACTAAGTTAGACAATGAAAGTTAGTGGCAGTTTTTTCTTACAAAAAGGAGTGAGGGTTCTCACCTGGCTCTGAATCAATCCCTATATGTTGGAATGGTGTGTCTAGCCACCCTTGTACATTTAGAACCCAATACAAAAGCACAGTATTTTCCTTTGTATAATCTGCTAAATATTGGTGGTGGTGCTGGTGGTGGGGGCTAGTTTGGACCCTGGTTCTATATAGAAATAGTAGAGAGTAAGGTAATCTTAATTTTGAATGCTCCCTATTCAGTAGAGGTGTGTCATAAGATAATGTAAACTGTATTTCCAGCAAAATAACTGCCTTTTATCCTTGAAAACAGCTGTAATGTACCACACCATTGTAGTTTCTTTGCACAGTATTAATTGTGGTCATGTGTAGTGCCAGTGGAAAGCCCCCAAATTCCCAGGGGCATGTCCCAGGTATTTTAGATTCTAGCTCATCGTGTGATTTGCTTTAGCTATGACAATCAAAGATAGAATATCTACATTTAGATTTATCAGGCCCCAACACCGACTTTGATTCATAAATGGACAATAATCAGTAAGATATTTCCTTTAGTAAAATTGTTACGTGGGTCTTTTTCTCACTATTAAAGCATATTTATTGGAATACAATTTCTGAACAAATAACTTAAAGCAGAGGTGCTCGAACCTCTTGAAGAGCGCAGGCCATATAAGTGATTTGAAAACTGGTCACAGGCCACAATGAATAGGTTCAGAATTTCAAATTTCTCGTAGGAAAAGGGGTGCTTTTCTAGAACAGAAAGTATTTGCACAACGCCCAACACAAGGAGTAATAGAATTAACCATCAGTCCATGCAAGTCTTCTGTTTACATCTCTGAGTCATCCAAGGCACTCATAAGCCGCTGAGTGTGCAATGCCAAGGATTAGCTTTAAATAACATATTCAGGCAAATAAAATAAAAGCTATACTCACCTTTTCTCCCATGCAGATCATCGCTCCTAGTCTAGGGCAGCAGCGCTCACCTGAAAGGCTGGATGCAGGTCCCTCGCCGTCTAGCACCTTATGCAGCACCATTTTTTCATTGGGCTTCTCTTCCTGTCTCGCTCTGATGTGGCCACACTCCCACCATCAGTCACAATGCACTACCACACCCCCTCCATTCACTGCACCACCCCCTCTGTCCCTCTGTTCCACAGAAGAGTAACCAATCAGGGGAGTGTACTGTACTCCATTTTTACCTAAACTATCTTATTCTATTCCTTATCTTATCCTAATGTAACTGTAGCTACACTACTCTAATCATTAAACCTACAGCCTTATCTACTCTAAACCCCTACCACCCAGGGTATCTCAGGGCATCCCCCCTTCTCTGGGGACCCCCCTCCCAGGTGCACCCCTAGCCAGGGGACTATCCTGTTACAACTGAACCACACTTGCCTTTCTTCCACTGGGAGGGAGGCCTTTCTCAGCACATTGAGGCCTAGACCTGAATCCACAGCCCTGCTCTCTAACAGCTCTGTTGTGGCATCTCTCTTCCTGCTTTCTCATGCTCCACCCTTTTTATATGGGTCATGTCTTCTTACACTTGCTCCTTCTTGTGACTGGAGGCTCACCTACTGGCAAGAAGGTCCTCTTTTCCCCAGACATTAGCGATATTAGCGTCTCAGCCAGGGACTATTGAAATTAAGGCTACACAGAGGTCACACCTCAAAACAACAACCAGGTGTACATACCTTGCTTACACTTAACCTTATGTTAAAGCATGGGAACTTGACTTGATTCTAAACCCCTTAAATTATGTAAGGCAATGAGGTTGACAGTCTCCTTTTTCTCTATCAATATACACTCTATAGAAATGGCTTATAAAGTCATATTTCGATGGCACCTGGTCCCGCATTAATCACTTGATCCCTACCTATTCTAAAAATTGTTTCGTACTCCGATCACTATTTGGTGGTCCTGTCCTTGCTCGATTCCCTTCTGGAGCAAAATTCTTGGCCTGATCAACTCTGTACTCCAGATTACCCTCAAAAAAGATCCTTGGACTGCCCTGTTTCGCGACAAACTGCCCAAAAATCAGTTTAAGCTTTTACATTTATTTTATTGGCTGCTAAACAAATTGTAGCGAAATCCTGCAAGAAACAATTTATCCCATATGGGAAAGTCATTGAAAGACTGAATGGGTTCCTCATCAATGAAAAGCTGAGAGCTATCCTCTCCGATGCTCATGAGAGATATGGCACTATGGGAACCTTGGGTCATTTATGCAAACCCTGATATGGGCACCCAGGCGTTACATTGCATTGGACTAGCTGGGTGGGCAGGGGAGGGTGGGAACACCCCTTTGTATTTTCTACTCTCTACTTTCTACTTCTTAGCTTTTACTTCATAAAATCTATCTCCATCTATTTTACTTTTTTCTTCATTCCCTCCTTCTTATACCTAAGTCTAGCTACACAAATGGCTCATCTGTGGTGATTTATTACATTGATTTGCTTTTATCCTTATCACCTGATCTAATGAACTTATCTCAAACCTAATTAAACCAAAACTCCCCCACGCCACTGGCTAATCAGCCACTTAATAAGTAACAATATAAGCAGCCAGAACCAAATCACCCCTGATCACACAATCCAATAAAACAACAACCACATATCACGCTCCAGGTACCACAATTAACCACTTGGACAACTCCAGCCCTCTTGGTAAGGACCTCAACCCCCAATCTCCGCAGCCAGCTTCACCTATAGGAGCCCCCGCTTGCCGAGACGCAGAACACGCCTGCTCGGGATTGGTTGCCCCCAGGACTTTATGGCTCAAAGGATGAAGCCTTACGGTGCAGAGGACTGGAGAGCCCGCAGCTGGAAGTGGAATTGGGTAGCCCGTATATGAGCGTAAGATGGAAGTCCAAGGACAGGCTGGAGGTTGGTAACAGGAGACCTGAGGAGGCGACAGAACTATAGCAATAGACAGATCGTGGTCTAGGTTCAAGGCAAGGGTCGGCAACAGGAGTGTAGATCGAGGATGGTCAAAGGCAAGCAAGGGTCGGCAACAGGAGTGGAGATCGAGGATGGTCAAAGGCAAGCAAGGGTCGGCAACAGGAGTGGAGATCGAGGATGGTCAAAGGCAAGCAAGGGTCGGCAACAGGAACGAAGATCGAGGATGCTCAAAAGGCAAGCAAGGGTCGGCAACAGGAACGAAGATCGAGAATGGTCAAAAGGCAGGCAAGGGTCGGCAACTGGAACACTGATCAATTTGAAGGTAAGTAACAACGAGGGTCAAAGCACTATAACAGGCAAAGACAAACTGACTGGGGTGAGGTATATATAGGGATCAGTCATTATTGGCCCTGGAGAATGAGTGTGGTGATTGGTGCGGCTTAGAACTACAACACGATTGGTTAACATAGGGCGTATAGCCCAGAACTCCCAGGTAAGTGATTGGCCCAATCCCTGTAGGGCACTTCCTCTAAGGCAGCTGTTTTATAATAGTAAATTAACCCTCCTCCGGCGGCCGTGCTGAGAGCAGCGCCGCCGGAGGGTATAAACTGAACGTGCTCGTGCACGTGCGCGAGCACGAGAGGCGACGCTGGAGCCGCCGGCTGAGGAGGGAGGCGCGTGCACGCCAGCCTGCACAGAAGCCGCCGCCCGCCGCGGCCGCCGGACAGGTGGCTGCGCAGCGGGAGCGGGCGGCTGAGGACCCGGGACGGCGCTGGAACGGGGAACCGGTAAGCGGGTAGTGACACCACTAAAGAGAGGGATGGGTCCCTCTGAGTGACGGGATCTGGGTGCCTGTCTGGTGGGGGAGTATGGCTTTCCTGAATTACTACTAAACCCATATATACTGTATGTAAAACCCGGGCCAGGAGTCCAGGGTTTGTGGAAAGCCTATATTACTGGTTAGGCGATCTAGTTGTGCCTTAATTCCCGATAGTTGGAATTCATAAGATTACATGCCGATGATGTAATTTTTTATTATGTCTTTTTCATTCTGTAAAAATATAGCATTTGAAATTCAATACAAATATTGAAATAGAAGGTAAACTCAAGAATTTCACAGCTTGCTCTTTCACTATATTAAGCTTAACCAATACCAAAACAAAAGCCTTGATTCATCAAGACAAAAAAGAAAAAATGAAAGGTGGCACCTTGAGAAAGTGAGTTTACCACGCGGAACGTGTGGGAAAAGGGATACCAGTAATAAGCAGGGACACCAATGGACCAACACATATGGTGATATTATTCTATGTTGTTCTATTTTTGTGCACTTTCAAGAGTTTCAGGATTTTTGACCAATATTAGCACTTTATATAAACACTTTAGGTATGCACTAGCACTTTTTCATATATTCTGGATTAATTATATTAAAGTGGACCAACACCCACGGGTGATCGGCCCGGGAATCTATAAGATTCCCGGGCCGATCACCCCCCACCCCGCGGGACATCCGAGATCGGGATGTCCCGCGGGGTGAAACCCCCCCAAACACCCCAAACTCCTTACCTTATCTTCGGCGGCGGCCGGCCGCCGCCGCCTCCCTCGCGCTCCTGTAGGCGTGCGCGTGCCCGCGCCGGCCGTCTGCGAATGGCCGGCGGGGGCGCGCGCCGAAAGTGACGCGAGGGAGGCGGCGGCGGCGGCTGCCGCTTAGACGTTCCTGATCCTCGCTTGTACGTCGGCGCTGGGAGCGGGGAGAGGTGAGTTTTTCGGGGGGTTAGGGGGGGTTTCACACAGCGGGGCACCCCGATCGGGGGTGCCCCACCGAAGTGGACCAAGACCCAGGATAGTCAAAATCCTGGGTGTTGGTCCACTTTAATCACATAATAGTTGGATCTCTTTGTATATTTTGTATGTTTTGGATTATACCATTGGACATAGCTTGCCACTTTATGGACTTGGATGTCCCTGCAGAAAAAATGATTTTTTAGATTATTGTTGTGAGTCTTTTTTAATAGTAATAAATCTGTGAGTACCATGTAAACTTTTAGTCTGATTCTTTTGGGTTGGCGGTGCTGATTTGGGCTGTTTTGAGTGGTTATTGGGGCCACAATCCTTGATTCATCAAGAGTTGAAAAAAATCTCATGGTTGTAAAAAATTAATTTCATGAGAAAAAAACACATGAATTTCAGTGTTGATGAATCACCAGAAAGAAAGACAATGAAAGGCAATGGCACTACAGGTAAAAAGGGGTAAAAAGTTCAATATTTTTCTCATGAGTAAAAAAGTGCCATTGACTTTGATTGACTTCCTATCTAAATGTGAAATTTTCAGCCTTTTTTCTCATGAATTGAATTTTTTACTACCATTATTTTGTTGTCAACTCTTAGGCCATAGAGGCAAAACCTACAGCACCAGATAAAATGTATATTATACAGATCCTATTGAATGTTATAGGCACTTATACTGAGCTCTCCAGGCTTTCACCACCTTCAAAAAGCCCAACACAAATTTGTTACAAACATTTCATGAATGAGGTGTGTCTAACAGAGAAAATCATTTTTCTTTGATTAGAAAACAAAGGTGCCTTAAAAATCTTTAAACCCTTAGGGAAACCTGGCTGCTGGCATTACATGAATTGCGGTGTGCATTCTGCTCTTTAATGACTTGTTATCCTGAACATCTATATGTGTGCAATTGCTGTAAGCCATCTACTGGCATTTTCTCTGAAGACCAAAGGCTACTGGCAAAAAAAAGGCATGACTAAAAGTTGTATTTGATTTTATTATTGTGGTTACACACTAAACGTGATGTGCCCTCTGCCTCCTATAGGAAAGAAATCCTATATTTGTCTAATTTGTATAATTTGTCATTTGTATAATGGGTCTGGATAAATGAAAAAAGTTCTCATGGTAGTTAAAAATTCAATTCATGAGATAAAAGACTGAGAAAGTCACTGTTAAAGAATAACAAGATAAAAAGACAATGAAAGTCAATGACAGCCTTTACTACAGTGCAGAAAGGAGTAAACAGTTCTCAACTTTTCTTAGGAGTAAAAAAGTACCATTGACTTTCATTGTTTTCCCAGCTGGTTGATTCAACAACAGTGATATTCTTTTTTTCTCATGAATTGAATTTTTTACTACCATGAGAATTTTTTTCAACTCTTATTAGGCCTAAGGATTAAAAAAAAACAAAACAATTCCATTCCAGTTAAAATGTGGCTTTGTCCACTTTAAGGCATAAACTATGAATGGGCCCCATAGCCAACCCCCATCACAGGCCTCCATCAGTCACCCCAGGATGGACACTTGCTGGTCACTGGTGTGAAGGGAGATGAGGACGGAGCGTGGCGCGCACAAGGAGGCAAGCGGTGGGGCCAGGAGAAGCCAGCGTGGAGGAAGGAGGTAGGTACATGCTAAAGAGGAGGTGTAGCTAGCTTGCGTCAGGCACGCTTGTTCCACGTGCCCAGGGGCAGGTGCCAGCGCTACCTCTATGGTATGTAAACTCCTGGACCTACCCACCCCCCCAACTCAACTTCCCAGCTTTTACAGTGGTTATGAGCAAATCTATTTCAGCAAACAAATGTACCTACAGGGAGGCATGTCTATCTGGTGAATATTTCAGTGACTAATTGCCAATGCTAGTAAACTGTCTAGCAATAAGGATTATTTTTTAGTAACCCCAGTGATTTGTCGCTACTAAGCAATTTGTCATCCCGCTTACAGGGTAGCAGACAGAGGAAGTCATGTAATAACATCAATCCTTACTGCTGGTGTTGTGGTGACAGTCAAAAATGTTCTAGTGATTTGTGGACAGCCATAGAAAGAAGTTGTGAGTGAATCTTGCTAGCAATGTTGTTTTTGGTCTCTAAGCAACAGCTTATTGGGAGACCTTAAAAATTGCAAAATAAGAAATTAAACTGGACCAATTTTTTCTTTAATGGGTGTTAGTCCCACAGACAGCTAATAAAAACAAGCTGGGGGCATCCAGAATGCTGGAGCCCCCCACATATAACCCCCCCAGAACGCCCGATATCCTTACCTTCACTATGAGCCAGCACCAGGAAAGGAGTCTCACGATTGTCCGTGGGCACATGGGCAGGGTGTTGCGGTGGCTGAGGATGCGACGATGTGCATGTTGGCGGCCAATCATGGGACTCCTTTCCCAGCGCTGGCTCGTAGTGAAGGTAAGAATATCGGGGGTCTGGGGGGTTATATGCGGGGGGCTCCAGAGTCCCAAGAGTTTGTTTTTATTAGCTGTCTATGGGGCCAACAACCGTTAAAGCAAAAACGTGTTTTGGTCCGGTTTAAGTCATGATGACAATGTAGCTGTTAAGGCTGTCATTCTGGTTACATATTTGTTTTTGTCCATGAGCCTATGAGGGGGCTGAGCGCAATTACCTGTCAGCAGATAAGAAATGACAAGAATGCTCTCCAGGCCATAGGGCCACGCTAATTATACAGGCAAGGCTCTTTGATCGTCCCATTTTAACAAGATGATCAGTTATCTCTAATGTAGATATACCCAGATGACAGCTGTCCCATCTGGCCATTTTTGGATGGGGCAGGTAGGAGTCTAAAGTCTACATGGTTCCAGAAAACCTTTACTAATTGTGGCCATTCTCACAAGTGTGTGCAGTGACTAGTGGTAGTCCCTCTGTCTGTAGTATACATTAGTGTGATAGGTCTAGAGTAGGGGCGGACAACCTTTTTTTGAGGCCACATGATCCTATTGTTCCACTTCCAGGGGACTGCAATAAAATGTATGCTGCAAAAACACAAATAGTTTACTGCAGTCAAGGTTTAACCTTAAAGCATTGTATATGTTAATAGCTAAGGCAGCAAGAGGTGGGCGGACTTGAGGAAGGAAGAGGTGAGGTGAGTATAGGTGACATGGGCAGAGATAATTCAGGGAGAGGTGGGCAGGTTGGGGTGAGTAAATGTGGGTAGAGGTAAAATAGGAAGAGGTGAGGTGTGCAGATTTGGGGCAGGAAGATGTGGGCAGAGGTGGACAGAGATAAGCATAGGTGAGGGAAGCAGAGGTGGGGAGAGGTATATAGAGGTGAGCAGAGGTATGTGGGAATAGGTAAACAGAATGGGCCGAGGTAAGGTAGGACAAGTAAAGAAGAGGTAAGTTGGGGAGAGGTGAGGTGAGTTAGGAAAAGGTAAACAGAGGTCAAGTGAACACAGGTAAGCTGGGGAAAAGAGGTAAGCAGAGCTGAGGTGGGAAGGGTTTTGTTGGGAAGATTATACACCTAGAACACCAGTATGACATGTGTGTCATCAACCTGTCCAAAATATATCTGTGCCTCACTTCCTGCTTCAGGAGTTAGTGGCCCCATCTCCGGTGTTTTAAAATTTACCATTTGCTGAATTCCACACCCTGCTTTAGATCTCCACTCACAAGGAAATTGCCAACTCCTTTAAGACAAAAGCAAGAGAGAGGACGTTCTGAGGTTTTGAAAGGTTTGGCAACTCCTTCCATTGTAGTGAATCGAGTGGACGCCTGGAGGACAGACTTCCGTCTTGGAGGTGGCGGATGTTCCCCTATAAATGAAAATCTGACGGGGTGTACAATCTCGTTAATAGGTAAGGTTTATAACAACTGAGCAGGATGAATGGATGGCAAAGGGTGGGTATAGATGTTTCTTTTCTGTTTATTGCTGGACATGCCTGGACAAAAATCATTTTAAATACTGTTCTGAGCAGAGGTACATGAAAGGTGCAGTAAGTAGAAAGAAAACTTAATTAAAATGAAAATTTGTCAGGACAACCCTTTGTTTGTTTTAGTTTCACAATAGGACAAACGTCCTATTTGTTTTTTTACTACAAATAGTCCCATACTGGTTAGATGATGTTGATGCGGAATTCTATTGGGGATATCCCATTTCTAGCAGGTTTCTTTGGTATTCTTGACCTGAAGATAGTTCATTTTATCCTGGCCTTGTACTTGGTTCATTGGATCCAATAAGATCAAATCAATCTGTGAAATATCTATTACATATTCGAATACGTACAATAGAAAACCTCCATTCATGTACCATTGGTCAAATTTTTATTTTGCATTTTGAATCACCAGTTAATGGTCATCTGCTGCTATTATGCTGACTTTAAATGAATAGCTGAGTGATTTAGATTGTTTGCAACCCTTTCATGGGTTCACTTTAAACTTCTTTGGGCTGTTGTACCAGGATTCTGATGGTTTCTAACAGTCTTCAACTAATATTAAAGTTGGTCATCTTGCAGTTTCAGTCTTGAGAAAAAACATTGAGGTCCTTATTTAAGAAATAGCAACACATAGCAGCAGGTGTTTCTCTTTAAAGTGGACCAACACCCAGGATTTTGACTATCCTGGGTCTTGGTCCACTTCGGTGGGGCACCCCCGATCGGGGTGCCCCGCTGTGTGAAACCCCCCCGAACCCCCCGAAAAACTCACCTCTCCCCGCTCCCAGCGCCGACGGACAAGCCGCGGACAAGCGGCTCCTCCGCCACCGCCTCCCGCGCGTCCCTCTTGATGCGCGCGTGCCCGCGCCGGCCATTCGCAGACGGCCGGCGCGGGCGCGTGCACGCCTAGAGGGGCGCGAGGGAGGCGGCCGGCCGCCGCCGAAGATAAGGTAAGGGGTTTGGGGTGTTTGGGGGGGTTTCACCCCACGGGACATCCCGATCTCGGATGTCCCGCGGGGAGGGAGGTGATCGGCCCGGGAATCTTATAGATTCCCGGGCCGATCACCCGTGGGTGTTGGTCCACTTTAATGCCACAAGCAAGTCATATTTATGATGGGAAAAAATGTTTAGCGCCATCTAGTGTTCCATGTATCAAGAGTACTGGGTGCTGGCGCTGTGTTCCACAGTGCCGCATTACATCAGGCGCTTAGGGTCATTCTCCCATAGACTTCAATTAGCCATATCAGTCCTGTTTTTTGGTGACTTCTGTTTAGACTTTTTCATTTTTTGTGCTCAATCAAGTGACATGGGATCCCTGGCCTGTTCATAACTTAGGTTACCTGTTTCTAACTTGCGTTTTCATGCCTGCCAATAATGTGTCATGTCATTTGTATGTCCCTGCTGTTTTCGCTTGGTCACTGTGCTGCCATCCTTTGTTGAAGCCTTTTTCTGTATTGCACATGGCGCTGTATGCATGAGAGTCATGGTTTTAGAGTGCTGGTGCTGGCGCTGTGGTTTTACATGTTAAATACGGCATGGAGCAGCGGAGCGCCACCTGCGCTACCTGTCGCTATCTCCATTGCAAAACGATCTAGCAAAGGTACAGATAAATAGAGTTGGTGATTAAACCAAAATTGAATGAATTCTCATTGCTGAGAATTACAGAGAGATTGTTAACCACAAAACCACCAGGGAGGTGCTTGGCATTATTTTTAAAAACATGCATGGTTCACCCCAAATGGTGCTTTCTAGATTTTGGTGGGAGATAATTCAATTAACAAATATACTATACCTTTTCTACATAGATTCCTATCCCAGGAAACTGGTGGCCACAAAAAGTCTTGTAAGCCGCTGCCCCCCTCCACCCCCTAAAAAAACTGATATACAATAGTTTAGCTTTTCAATGACCTTTGAAGCACCAAAAGGTGGCAGAATAATTTTATAATAAGTGTTTTTTTTGGTTTGACTCCCCTGGGACATGAGACTCAATCTGCTATAGCTGCCTTTTAACAATTGACAGGTAACTACTAATTGAAGCGTTCTTAGTTTGACCTCCATATGACCCACAATGCCCTGGGAGGCATTATCTAATATCTAATATCTTTTGGTTGGTCTTTTATAACATTCCCTGACCACCACCTGGACTGGGTAGGGCATATATTTTTACTTGGATACTTGGACTTGGAGTTTATAAAATTGAACCCTGTTAGCTTTGAGACTACATCAGGTTCACTATGTAATCTTTTTATACCATTAAGCTTCTATGATTGTCAAAAATTAGTTAACAAAGAACTGGAAAACATATTGAGCATATGATCTACACCAGGGGTGGGCAATTAATTTTTCCATGGGGCCACATGAGAAACTAAAAATACTGTGGAGGGCTGGGCCAAAAGGCTGAACTCAATTCTGCATAATATTAATTGTATTTCTTTATAAAAAGCAGTAAATAGCATTGTTTTGACAAGCTGGTACGAGTATATGTTATAGTTAAACAATGAAAAAGTGAGGTTGCCTTACAAAAAATTGTAATTTATTAAATAAACCATTATTATTATTATTGGCACCCTTCTAGGGTGGGGGACCCCATTTTTTGGGAATTAACCCCCCCAAAAATGATGTGAGGTCCCCCCTTTCCAGCATAACCAGCCCGTGGACCAGCTATAGGGGCTTGTAGAACAGGGCGCAGGGGCCAGCTCTTGTGGCCCCCCACCCTGCCGGCTACAATCCCCGGGTTCTTCTGCCCCCGGCCTTTGGGGAGGCAGGTAATGGGGGGCCGGGGGTTAATGGCAAGTCACTCGCTAGCTGCAGGTGACTTTCCAACCCCCTAAGCCTTGTGAACTGGTATAGGGGTCTAATGGACCCCTTACCAGTTCACAAAGGATTAAGTGTAAAAAAAAAAAAAAAAAAAAGACGCTGACACAGAGAACATTTTTTTTTTTTTTTAACACTCACCGCCGATCCTGTGTCCCGCGACGATTCAGCTCCAGCTGACAGCTGTCAGGGCTGATCACTGGAGGGGGGCTGGGGAGGCAGGGGACCACATCCCCTACCCTCCAACCACTTCCGGTGATCAGATCCGGCATCTAAAAGTCCAGAGCCCGAAGCGGGATGACCTCCTGCGTCACGTCATAAGCCCCGTTCACAAGGCGGCGGGGCCAGCGGTAATCGGATACCCCCAGGGTGAAGAGAGACCCGGTCGGTTCGAACTAGGGGTCAGGTGAGTGTTAATTTACTTTTACTAATTTACTTTATATTTATTTATTTGACACTAGCAGGGGGGGAAGCCAGCCCATATGGGCTGGGCACTTAACGGTTGCAGAAGCAACCCTGTAGTACCTATGGGCTTAGCAAGTTGCGGGCACCTCGCAGGCAGCATGAGCGGAGGGACTCCACCAGCCAGCTCATCCCGGGCCGGTAAGAGGCAATCAAAGGGCCGTGTACGGCTCGCGGCCGTACAATGCCCAGGTCTGATCTACACAATGGCCTTGATACAAAAAGAGTTGAAAAAAATTGTCATGGTAGTAAAAAAAAATTCACCAAGTGAACTTTTGCCTATTCCGCCGGCGATGTTGTTTTCTGGATTTATGTCTACTTCAGTTTGGCTCGCTGAATGCTGGTAAATACCTTTTAGTGGTAAACCCCATAGGAATCAACGTTTTTGGGGAGAGATTTATTTTTTTTTTTTAGCATCTTTAACTTATTTATCGAGAGTGAACATCAGAATGTTCCCCAGTATGTGAATAACAACTAGTAATATTAAAATGTTTTTACATGACTTTTATATTTTCAACTTTTATTCTTAAGCTTTCCAAACAACCCAGACACTCCCAAAAGATTCCCCTACATATATTCTGAGACCCCTCCAATGCCGACACAGGCTATAAAAGTGTGTTTTCAGCAATATTTCATGTTTTTTCCTAAACTAATCTGCCACAGCAGTTCGCCGCCATTCTCCAAACCACTTTTCAATGTAAATACCTGTGACATTCACCAGCTAATTGTGGTGCAAACACAGCAAAATGCATGGCGTAAGTCTGCGTTCACTGGTGTTCGCTGTTTTCTCCTCTGGCCACATGCATGGAGAAAGCAAGGAAGACGAAAGTCGTGCAAACTAGTGCATGTTGTAAATCACACAATATATGTAAATACCTTATTTACTCTAAGATAAGCCAACTTTTTGGCCTCAATTTCTATGTAATGGCTGAGAGACTTAAGTCTTGAGTATGCTTTGCTGTGGTCAGTGAGAGCTCTGAGGCCACTGTGACTTACCATGGTCATTCACGCTGAGTGCGCCACAGGCCAGAGTGTCTGTAAGACCAATCTTTTGCATGGTCTTGGAGGAATAAAAAATTGAAAGGACAGCAAACTTTGGAGGCCTGCTACGGCCTCTACCCTGCACTTATTATTGTCTTTGAGTTTAAAGCCCCTTTAAAACAAAGTTAAAGGGTTTCCCGGCCGAGTCAGGCAGGTTCCACAGCCCTAACTATGCAAGTTATTTAAGAAGGGATAGCGCCAGGTAGTGCCTCATAGCGGCAGGCAGCGTCTGGTGAACACAGGGCGCTGTATGCAATACCACATGTATGAAAGAGAATCTGGTTAGTGACTCTTACAGCGCCATGTAGCCTCCGATGTATTAATACAGGCGGCTCAGTGTATAGCGCCGGCGCTCTAGCTTCCAGAGCGCCAGGTATTACCTTTCGCTCAGTGTCGCTCTCCCATACATTTCAATGGCCCTTCATTTGCTTGTGTTTAAACAGTGTGTTTGACATTTTATATTTTTTGCTCAAATCATTGTGTGACCTCTCCTGGCTGCAAATTAACATTTTTGAAACTTTTTTGACTTTTTATATTTTTATACAGAATTGTCATTACAGGTCCGGCACTAAAGTGTTTATGTCAGTTAAAACAATGTCATTCCATGTGTTTTCACTTTGTTACTGGTGGATATGTGTTCAAAAACAGACTTCAGTTACACATCGCCTGGCGCTCTATGCTATAGCAACCAAATTTAGAGCACCGGAGCTGTGTGTGTGTCCTTTTTTGATAAGTATGGTGTGGAGCGCTGAGTGCTGGTCGCACTGATCTGGTGCTACCTTTCACTCGCTGCAGCACTGTACTGGTGTTAGAGCACCCAACATACATTACATTCATCAATGCCGGCCAGGTTACTACAGTGACTGAGGCACTATGTTACAGCGCCAGATACTCGCTTACAGCGTCTACTAGCGGTCGCTCTAAGCGCCACTATACAGACGCTCATCTGCCGATACCTGAAGTTAGTAATGAATCAGCCTCTATGAGTGCCCACTCCAAAAACAATTTAACTCACAGTGGCGCAAACAAGTACAATATATACTCAAAGTAAGCACAAGTAGACATAAGTTAACAACAATAATATATAGTGTTCACAATTAAGTAGAGTTCCGATGACTGTGATGTGACAGATAACAGCTACCTGTCTAATAAAAAAAAAAAAATATTAATATGTGTACATTTGCTTCTTGTATGCTTCCGCATTTAACCCATCCATGCAGGACAAACATAAACTCACCAGTGAACTGCGAGCACACATGTGCCAGGAGCAATAGCATCCCCGGAATTGCTCCCCATATGAAGAGAACCTTTTGGCAATTTTCACTGCTTCTGCTGCACTCTAATCCCAGATAATGGCACCTGTTTTAGCTGTAAAGCTCCGCCTCCTCCATTCACTGCCACTGTCATCATCTCACACCAGGGGACAGCACAAAAAATCAGTGCTCCAGGACAACTCAAAGCAAAAATATAAATTTTTTGTTCTACACCCTAAGAAGGGAGTACAGACAGGGGCTTTGACCAAATGTATTTCAAAAGTTCAGTGGGTTTTGGTCCTCTTTAACCACTAGGCAATGGCTGCCCCAAAAAACATAAAAGTGCTATGAATCCCGATAATAATTGTTTAAACCACGAATAAAATGGATACATGGTAACACAGGCATCTACAGCACCAACCCCTATCACCACCCACATATTACGTGGCCCCGATACATGCGATGGAATCTGCCTGGCTTGGCTGGGCAACTCTGACCTCTCCTTTGTGTATTGTTAACGAATATATATATATATATATATATATATATATATATATATATATATTTTATTTTTTTTATTTTTTTTTATTTTTTTTTTATTTATATATAATGCACACATGCGATTATGTTTGTTTATTTTTATTCTTGGCAGTGCACATGCTTCTTCTACACAAAATTCTAAAATACTAACAAAAAATGATGATCATATAGTCCCTGCAAGTGAACCTCATTTTAAATAAATGACACACTATGCTTCATTGTACATTATTCCATGAAAAAGATTCCTATGCCTAATTTGCATGTTAATAATACATGCTGGGTGTTTTTGGTGTTAATTCCAAATCTAACTGGATAGACTCCAAGTTCATGGCTTGCGTGCATTTTACTGGGTGTAGCCGTAGATTCTCCATTATAAAATTGTCAACCCATCATTAATTTTGGCAAGCGCCTAAACAGCCATTCTTTGCATATTCATATTTTCATATTCAAAGTATTCATATTTCTCCATCTCTGATTTTATAGAGAGACATACACATGGGATTCAGTATTGAGAAGGTAGGCTGGAGGGGCTGGGGGGCATAGAGCGGCTGAAGGGGCATAGAGGGGCTGGGGGGCATAGAGAGGCTGGGGGGCATAGAGGGGCTGGGGGGCATAGAGATTAGCTGGCACTGTGGGCGTTTGTATTAGACATACAGTACTTTAGGGTAAAAGTTTGCCTTTATCCAACTCTTCATCTATTCTTCCAGAGCTATTTCTAGGGATGAGCGAATTGATCCGGACGAACCTGGATTTGTTCCGAATTTCATGGAAAATTCGATTCTGAACGAATCCAAATTTCCTCGCGATTCGATCGATTGAAGTTTTCCTTTAAACTCCATTCATTTCAATGACAGGCATTCTAAGATGGTGGACGCACATGCCCAGACATGTACCCTGGGGCAAGGTATGATGGGACAGTCACATGCAGCCTATCAGCAGCCAGGAAGCCCGGTGATGTCACCGTGCTATATAAATCGGCAGCCATCTTGCTTGTGCGCATTTCAGACTTGTATTCGTGAGACAGCGGTTGTTGCTGCAGACAGGGACAGACAGTTAGCGATAGGTAGGGAGAGTTACAGATAGGTCGGGAGATTTACAGATAGGTAGGGAGATTTAGAGAGGCAGACAGAGCCAGGGAAAGATAGTGGAAAACCGGAACAATCCAGGGACAGCATAAAAGTGACAGTGACAGGGTGATTTGCCTGATCAGTTTTCCAGGCCACTGTGCTTGCCATCTATGCAGTGCCTTATGTAACCCTATCTGTTACACACAAGCATTTAAATACCTGGATTAGTGTTAATATTTTTGGGTCTGCTTTAAATACACCAGGCCACTGTGCATTCCATCTATGCAGTGCCTTATGTAACCCTATCTGTTACACACAAGCATTTAAATAACTAGATTAGTGTTAATATATTTGGGTCTGCTTTAAATACACCAGGCCACTGTGCTTGCCATCTATGCAGTGCCTTATGTAACCCTATCTGTTACACACAAGCATTTAAATAACTGGATTAGTGTTAGTATTTTTGGGTCTGCTTTAAATACACCAGGCCACTGTGCATGTCATCTATGCAGTGCCTTATGTAACCCTATCTGTTACACACAAGCATTTAAATAACTTGATTAGTGTTAATATTTTTGGGTCTGCTTTAAATACACCAGGCCACATGGGCATCCCAAACCTGCACTTAGCAGCCTATCGGTTATACTAAATAAACGTTGTTCAGCATCAGCTTTATTAAGCTATTGCATTTTGCATTGTTTTTTTTCCTGCTGTCAATACACCAGGCCACAGGGTATCCCAAACCTGCACATTGCACCCTATCTGTTATACTAAATAAGCGTTGTTCAGCATCAGCTTTATTAAGCTATTGCATTTTGAATTGGTTTTTGTCCTGCTGTCAATACACCAGGCCGCAGGGTATCCCAAACCACCACGTGGCACCCTATCTGTTATACTAAATAAGCGTCTACAGTCTCAGCTTAATTAAGCTATTGCATTTTGAATTGGTTTTTGTCCTGCTGTCAATACAGCAGGCCGCAGGGTATCCCAAACCACCACGTTGCACCCTATCTGTTATACTAAATAAGCGTCTACAGCCTCAGCTTTATTAAGTTATTGCATTTTGAATTGGTTTTTGTCCTGCTGTCAATACACCAGGCCGCAGGGTATCCCAAACCACCACTTGGCATCCTATCTGTTATACTAAATAAGCGTTGTTCAGCATCAGCTTTATTAAGCTATTGCATTTTGTATTGGTTTTTGTCCTGCTGTCAATACACCAGGCCGCAGGGTATCCCAAACCACCACGTGGCACCCTATCTGTTATACTAAATAAGGGTCTACAGTCTCAGCTTTATTAAGCTATTGCATTTTGAATTGGTTTTTGTCCTGCTGTCAATACATCAGGCCGCAGGGTATCCCAAACCACCACGTGGCACCCTATCTGTTATACTAAATAAGCATCTACAGCCTCAGCTTTATTAAGTTATTGCCTTTTGAATTGGTTTTGGTCTGCTTTAAATACACCAGGCCGCAGGGTATCCCAAACCTGCATGTTGCACCCTTTCTGTTATACTAAATAAGCGTTGTTCAGCATCAGCTTTATTAAGCTATTGCATTTTGAATTGTTTTTTGTCCTGTTGTCAATACACCAGGCCACAGGGTATCCCAAACCACCACCTTGCACCCTATCTGTTATACTAAATAAGCGTCTACAGTCTCAGCTTTATTAAGCTATTGCATTTTGAATTGGTTTTTGTCCTGCTGTCAATACACCAGACCACAGGGTATCCCAAACCACCACGTTGCACCCTATCTGTTATACTAAATAAGCGTCTACAGCCTCAGCTTTATTAAGTTATTGCATTTTGAATTGGTTTTTGTCCTGCTGTCAATACACCAGGCCGCAGGGTATCCCACACCACCATGTTGCACCCTATCTGTTATACTAAATAAGCATCTACAGTCTCAGCTTTATTAAGCTATTGCATTTTGAATTGGTTTTTGTCCTGCTGTCAATACACCAGGCCGCAGGGTATCCCAAACCACCACGTGGCACCCTATCTGTTATACTAAATAAGCATCTACAGCCTCAGCTTTATTAAGTTATTGCACTTTGAATTGGTTTTGGTCTGCTTTAATACACCAGGCCACAGGGTATCCCAAACCACCACGTGGCACCCTATCTGTTATACTAAATTAGCGTTGTTCAGCATCAGCTTTATTAAGCTAATGCATTTTGCATTGGTTTTTGTCCTGCTGTCAATACACCAGGCCACAGGGTATCCCAAACCACCACGTGGCACCCTATCTGTTATACTAAATAAGCGTCTACAGCCTCAGCTTTATTAAGTTACTGCATTTTGAATTGGTTTTGGTCTGCCTTAAATACACCAGGCCGCAGGGTATCCCAAACCTGCACGCTGCACCCTATCTGTTATACTAAATAAGCGTTGTTCAGCATCAGCTTTATTAAGCAATTGCATTTTGAATTGGTTTTTGTCCTGCTGTCAATACACCAGGCCGCAGGGTATCCCAAGCCACCACGTTGCACCCTATCTGCTATACTACATACGCTTGTTCATCCTTCTTCAGCTGAATCAAACTATTGCATTTTGAATTGGTTTTTGGTCTGCCTTTAACAAAAAAAACACCAGGCCGCAGGGCATCCCAAACCTGCATTAGGCAGCCTATCTGTTATACTAAATACGCTTGTTGATCCTTCCTCAGCTTAATCAAAGTATTGCATTTTGAATTGGTTTTTGTCCTGCAGTCAAAACACCAGCTCACATGGGCATCCCAAACCAGCACGTCACCCTATCTTTTATACTAAATAAGCTTGTTCAGCCTCAGTTTTATTAAGCTATTGCATTTTAAATTGGTTCTTGTCCTGCTGTCAAAACACTAGCCCACATGGGCATCCCAAACCAGCACATGTCATCCTATCTGTTATACTAAATAAGCTTCTACAGGCCCTTTTTTTTATTTATTTATTTATTTTTTTATAGAGCTGTAATAGATTATATAGTGAGGTAAATTCGCCATTTTGCACCATTATATAGAGAATCCCACTGTGTAAATCTGAGGAGCAATAGTTTATACAGTATTGTGAGGTAAATTCGCTGTTTTGCACTATTATATATATCAACCTAAATCCCTGTGTAAATCTGAGGAGCAATAGTTTATATTGTGAGGTAAAATTGCCATTTTATAGAGCAGGCCCTGTCTGAAAATCTCATTTTGCAATCTATGTTATATTGTGAGCTAAATTCGCCATGTTGCACCATTCTTTAGAGTGGCCCTCCTGTGTAAATCAGAGCAGCAATAGTTTATATTGGACAATACATTTGCCCTGTTTTGCACCATTATATGGAGCAGCCCCTGAGTAAATCTGGGGGGGGGGGGGCAATAGTTTATATTATGAGGTAAATTCATGGTTTTGCACCATTACATAGAGCAGTCCCTATATAAACCTGAGAAATAGGTTATATTGTGTGAGTTAAATCCGCTCTTGGTTTTGTAGCATTCTATAGAGCAGGTCCTGTGTAAATCTGAGGGGCAATAGCTTATACTGTGAGGTAAATTTGCCATTTTGCAGCATAATATAGAGCAGGCCCGTGTAAATCTGAGGGGCAATAGTTTATATAGTGAGGTAAATTTGCCATTTTGCAGCATTATATCGAGCAGCCCCTGTGTAAATCTGAGGGGCATTAGCTTATACTGTGAGGTAAATTTGCCATTTTGCAGCATAATATAGAGCAGGCCCTGTGTAAATCTGAGGGGCAATAGCTTATATAGTGAGGTAAATTTGCCATTTTTCAGCATTATATAGAGCAGGCACTGTGTAAATCTGAGGGGCAATAGCTTATACTGTGAGGTAAATTTGCCATTTTGCAACATAATATAGAGCAGCCCAGTTGCCATCTAAATCAACTACTGGCCGGCAGGACAGCTTTTCCAGGACAAAGTCTGCTAGTTGCGGCCACAAGTCAAGTTTGGCTTCCCAGAAGTCCAGCGGATCCTCAAGGTGTGTTGGCATGGTCATGTCAAGGTATGACATGACCTGCTGGTTCAGGTCCTGCTCCAGTTCTTCCTGCTGCTCATGAGTAGACTCACTATGCGGGTGTAGAAAGCTACTCATTAGCGACTGAAGACTGAGGCTGCTGCTGATGGAGCTGCTGCTCCTGCCACCCCGCCGGCAGCCATGGCAGTGGAAGGTGAGCGCAGAGGTCCCCCGAGTCAGACCTGCGAGAGTATGGACCATGGCGCAGATAGACATCGCCCAACTGACTACGTAGGATGTCTCTGTAGTAGGTCAGTTTGTCCTCCCTCTCAGTGGGTGTAAAAAATGCCCCCATTTTGTGCCGGAAGCGAGGGTCCAATAAGGTGGAGAGCCAGAAGTCATCCCGCTGACAAATGGAGACAATTCTGTGGTCACTATGCAAGCACGTGAGCATGCATTGTGCCATTTGTGCAAGTGACTCGGAGGGACTACCTGTCTCCATCTCCACTGCAAACTGCCACGGTGTGTCTGGGTCCTCTGTCTCGCCTTCCTCACAACCCTCTAGCTCCTCTGGCTGCTCCTGCTCCTCCTCTCCTGTCAGATGACTAGATAAAATGGTCATTTCGTCAAACCTAAACTGTGCTTCGCTGTGCCCCACCCCCTCCTCCTCCACTTCAGCCCCCACAGGCTTCATGTGGCTGTGAAATGTATGCGCCATGTCTCTAGTGCCCTGACCAGCCATGTTTTCCAACATGTGTTGTAGTACATGAAGCAGTGGAATCTCATCGTTCATCTCATAGTCCTTGCGACTGACTAATAAAGTAGCTTCCTCAAAGGGCCTGAGCAAACGGCAGGTGTCACGTATGAGCTGCCACTGGTTTACATTGAAGTTACACAGGGGAGTCCCCCTATCCGTTTGGAACATCAAGAAATCCGTGATGGCTTTTCTCTGTTCCTATAGTCAATCCTGCATATGGAGGGTGGAATTCCAACGGGTGGAAACATCGCAAATCAGACTATGTTGGGGAATACCATTCTGACGCTGAAGCTCAAGAAGGGTGTGCTTGGCGGTGTAGGAGTGCCTGAAGTGCATGCAAAGTTTCCTTCCCGTTGTTAGGATGTCTTTCAGATGGGGGGAAGACTTCAGAAAATGCTTGACAACTAGATTGAACTCGTGTGCCATGGCAGGAAGCATGGCTCAGGCTTCCTTGTCGCAGCGCAGACAAGATGTTCTTCTCAGTGTCAGTCACCATGGGTCCCATTTGCAGTTTTCGTGGAGTAAGCCATGATTTCATGTATTGAGTTCTCATTTTTAGCAGTGTGACTCTGTTGCTCAAGGCAAACCATGTGAAGAACAGCGTGAGACCGCCGTGTCCTGCACACATGGTAGGCTGGAAGGGCACTGGGAAAAAAAAAATTAAAAAAAAGAGAAAAAAAAAATATTTAGAAAAAAAAGTAAAAAAAAAAAAATTGTACAAAAATTCACAAAATATTAAAAGGCAATGGAAAAAAATATATATATATAAAAAAAGATATATATATATATATATATATATATATATATATATATATATATGTTTCTAAAAAATATAAAATATAAAAAAAATACAAAATATAAAAAAAAACAATACAAAATTAACCAAAAAAAAAAATGTTGATACATTTTATATGTTACTGTTATTATGTTATATGTTATTGTTGCTATGTTATATATTATTATATGTTATTATTATAAATATGTTCCAATAAGATAAATGTTAACTATTAATATGTAATTGACAATTTGCCACTTTTCTCTGTGACACCATTGCTAAGTGCAAGTGCACTGTCACAGGCACAAAGGCCTAGGAGCGTGGAGGTCACAGCGGAGGGACCTGTCCAAGTTGCTTTTGTGGTTGTGCAGGAACCACAATCACCCAGTGGTCCTAAAAGGATATTTATTGTCCCTGACCATAGTTACAGCTCCAGACGTAGGCACTGCTGTGCACTTTGGTACACACTGACAGGCTAAAGGACTGCCTCGCCTTCTGTTCAACAAAATTGTAAATGACAGCATGGGACTCTCCACCTCGGTTCGGCACAAGCCATCAGTTCTCTGAAAGGTCCACCAACTCAAAAGGGAGGGACTGCAGCACCAGCAACTAATATAGGAGCACATTTAGCTTCTGCACGTTGGATGAGTGGGCACATACTGTCGTCTCTTGGACATGGCTTTGCAATGGATTGCTAGCGGAATGACTGACTCGGATTAAGAGGAGGGGGAGCATCTGGAGCGACAGAGGATGGGTATGACACACAGGAGGTGGTGGAGCCTTGGCTGTCTGGAACAGAGAGCGGTGTGCCACTGGGTAATGCAGCAGGCTGGACCACCACTTTGGAGCCAACTCTCCCAGGCCGCTTTATGGTGACGCTGCAAATGTTGACGCAGGGCTGTGGGTCCAACATTGGGACCCTGGCCACACTTCACCTTCTGCCTACACATCTTTCATATAGCCATGTTAACCTCCTGTGGATGCTTGATGAAAAACTGCAACATGGGCTTGTAGCTGATTTCTCCTACCAACAGTCCGCACTAATTCACTGATGCTGCTGCTGCCGCCACCGCCAACTCCAGGGACCCTCTTCCACTATCTCCTGGGAAGATAGCCTGCCACGCGAGTGGTCTACCCCGAGCACATTTGCCTCCATACTTTCCCCTTCTGCCACCATGCTGGCCGCTAAATCTGTCACTCTCCATCACTCCAAGCCTTTAAAAGTGCCCTCAAAACTCACTGATGTCCTCCTCAGGTACCTCAACAGTGTCTGCTTAAGGAGCCAAAACGCTTGCAACACCTCCTCCCACGACACTCTCCTTATCACTACTTGCCCGCCTAGTGGAAGAAGCGGCAAGTGTCTCCTCCACTTCTTGGCTGGGCAGTAGCTGCTGATTTTTCTGATTATCAGATCATCCTCACTGAATAGTGGAGCTGAACCCAAAGCATAACATACAACAGACAGTTGACTGGGGGTGTCAGATGTCACTTGTGATGCAGTGGATGATCGTGTTAACCAATGGATGACGGCAGATGGGTTGCTGGTCGAGACACGACCGCTAGCTGATACTGGGAGATCAGACCTCTCACTGAGACTCCTGCTGCCACTCACCCCTATTCTGCAGAGACCTCTGCTTGATGAAATGAGGCCTTATATGTTACTATGTTACTAATATGTTACTATGTTACTAATATGTTACTAATCTGTCACTCTCCATGTTTTTTTTTGAGAGACTGGCCTGTGTGGAAATGAATCGGGCATGGATCAGCCAAGATTTCCACCCACCAATGCCTGATGCATTAGAGTAGATTGATGATGGGGCCAGACCAACACTAAAGAAATATGGATTGTGCAAAACAGATTTAAGGCGCTGCCCCTCCAGTTACAGACATTCCTCCGCATCAGACCACAGTTAATTATTGAGAAAATGCTTTACGTTACTCTTACTTTTTATTAATATTCTTCGGATAAGATATATGTGCCAAAAATCTGTATATGTTCTCTTCATGCTGCTGCCAACTCCAGGGTGTGTCTTTCTGGCAATTTTGGGCTCCTGCTGCTGCTGCTTGCAACTCCAGGGTGTGATTCATCCAATTTTTGGGCTCCTGCTGCCAACTCCAGTGTCTCTTTCAAGCTATGCTTGGGCTCCTGCTGCTGCTGCTGTTTGCAACTCCAGGGTATGATTCATCCAATTTTGGGCTCCTGCAGCCAACTCCAGTGTCTCTTTCAAGCTATGTTTGGGCTCCTACTGCTGCTTGCAACTCCAGGGTGTGATTCATCCAATTTTTCGGCTCCTGCTGCCAACTCCAGTGTCTCTTTCAAGCTATGTTTGGGCTCCTGCTGCTGCTTGCAACTCCAGGGTGTGATTCATCCAATTTTTGGGCTCCTGAAGCCAACTCCAGTGTCTCTTTAAAGTAATGTTTGGGCTCCTGCTGCTACTGCTGCTTGCAACTCCAGGGTGTGATTCAGCCAATTTTTGGGTTCCTGCTGCCAACTCCAATGTGTCTTTCAAGCTATGTTTTGGCTCCTGCTGCTGCTTGCAACTCCAGGGTGTGATTCATCCAATTTTTGGGCTCCTGCTGCCAACTCCAGTGTCTCTTTCAAGCTATGTTTGGGCTGCTGCTGCTGTTTGCAACTCCAGGGTGTCATTCAGCCAATTTTTGGGCTCCTGCTGCCAACTCCAGTGTCTCTTTCAAGCTATGTTTGGGCTGCTTCGGCTGCTGCTTGCAACTCCAGGGTGTGATTCATCCAATTTTTGGGCTCCTGCAGCCAACTCCAGTGTCTCTTTCACGCAATGTTTGGGCTCCTGCTGCTGCTTGCAACTCCAGGGTGTCATTCATCCAATTTGTGGGCTCCTGCTGCCAACTCCAGTGTGTCTTTCAAGCTATGTTTGGGCTCCTGCTGCTGCTGCTGCTTGCAACTCCAGGGTGTGATTCATCCAATTTTTGGGCTCCTACTGCCAACTCCAGTGTCTCTTTCAAGCTATGTTTGGGCTCCTGCTGCTGCTGCTGCTGCTTGCAACTTCAGGGTATGAGTCATCCAATTTTTGGGCTCCTGCAGCCAAATCCAGTGTCTCTTTCAAGCTATGTTTGGGCTCCTGCTGCTTGCAACTCCAGGGTGTGATTCATTCAATTTTTGGCCTCCTGAAACCAACTCCAGTGTCTCTTTAAAGCAATGTTTTGGCTCCTGCTGCTGCTTGCAACTCCAGGGTGTGATTCATCCAATTTTTGGGCTCCTGCTGCCAACTCCAGTGTCTCTTTCAAGCTATGTTTGGGCTCCTGCTGCTGCTTGCAACTCCAGGGTGTGATTCATCCAATTTTTGGGCTCCTGCTGCCAACTCCAGTGTCTCTTTCAATCTATGTTTGGGCTCCTGCTGCTGCTTGCAACTCCAGGGTGTGATTCATCCAATTTTTGGGCTCCTGCAGCCAACTCCAGTGTCTCTTTCACGCAATGTTGGGCTCCTGCTGCTGCTTGCTACTCCAGGGTGTGATTCATCCAATTTTTGGGCTCCTGCTGCCAACTCCAGTGTGTCTTTCAAGCTATGTTTGGGCTCTTGCTACTGCTGCTGCTTGCAACTCCAGGGTGTGATTCATCCAATTTTTGGGCTCCTGCTGCCAACTCCAGTGTCTCTTTCAAGCTATGTTTGGGCTCCTGCTGCTGCTGCTTGCAACTCCAGGGTGTCATTCAGCCAATTTTTGGCCTCCTGCTGCCAACTCCAGTGTCTCTTTCAAGCCATGTTTGTGCTCCTGCTGCTGCTTGCAACTCCAGGGTGTGATTCATCCAATTTTTCGGCTCCTGCAGCCAACTCCGGTGTCTCTTTAAAGCAATGTTTGGGCTCCTACTGCTGCTGCTTGCAACTCCAGGGTGTAATTCATTCAATTTTTGGGCTCCTGACGCCAACTCCAGTGTCTCTTTAAAGCAATGTTAGGGCTCCTGCAGCTGCTGCTGCTGCTGCTTGCAACTCCAGCTCCAGGGTGTGTTTTTCAGGCACTATAGGGGCCCCTCATAGTGATGCCACCTCAACTCTCTGCAATTGTGCCGCTTTGCGATTCTATTAGCGATGCCTCCGATCTGCATGTGATAATTATTTACAGTATTATTTCAATAACCCAGCACGCGTCCTATGCTGTTTTTAATAGCGTTTCATCGCGAATAAATTCGGGTCGAAACGATTTTTGTCGGAAAATTCTGCGAATCAGTCGAATCGAATTTTTCAAAAGTTCGCTCATCTCTAGCTATTTCCTTACAATTCTGATGTGTATATTATATACAATTTTAGAGCAGCACAAAACCCATAAAAGAACAAGAGTACCTCAGGCAATGCTACTGACTTGGCATTGGTCCAGTTTAAAAAAATAAAAGTTTGTTCCACCACCAAGGCTTTTTTTGAGAGCGCCTCAGCTACAGGGAAGCCAGGGCCAGTAAACTAAAGTCTAATAGACCGATATTTATTCAACTCCAGATAGCATTCGAGATAGGCTCACTTCAAAATCTTCTGCTTACCCCCTTGGCAATTGCCTTTCTACACTGGTGTTTACAGGATGCCCAAAACTTTAAATCCTAACTAAAAAAAGTGTATTTAATAGATTGAAAATGTTTTAGTACCATTGCATAGTATTTGGTGCGAGCCTTTTTAGTATATCCTAACTCAGTTATTGTTTGGTAATTGTTCAGGACCAAGAGCTGGTGACTAGGACATACTAGCAGTCCTAACACAAAAATATAATGAAATTATTTAAAGAGGAACATCGGAGTCTAAAGGACTCCTAGGGGCATCCTGAAATGGGATACCCTGCTGTGTAAAACCACTCAGAAGCCCTGTTTCACTCACCTTGTCCCGAAGCCCTTGCCACATCTCTGTGCTGCGGCTTCATCCCAGCTCAACTCTGCCGGCCTTTCTGAATGGGCGGCATGGGCACGCAACAGCTAGCAGGCGAGCGGGGATGCGGCTGGCAGCGCACTAGGCTCTCTCCAGCGCTGATCGGCTGCTTAGCCATCCAAGATAACTTAGCCGTCAGCAGAGCTGAAGGGAGCTGAGTGAAATCGAGGGCGCTGTTTGGTTGAACAGGCCGCTCAGCCAATCAGCACCCTCGTTCTTGCCCGAGTCTGCGTCGTGGGAGCGACAGGACGGTGAGTGAGCTAGGGGCATACATACAGCAGTGCATCCCAATTTGGGATGCCCCCACTGAGAGGAAAAACAGCCCGAAAAGTGAAAATTGGGTGTGTTATTCCTCTTTAAAATACCATTGCATTACATGTCTCTCTGCTGTGCTGTTCAGAATCTGCCAGATCTAAGGACTCTGACAGTGAACATAACTTTGTTTAGCTGTTTAGCTGTTCAATCTCCAGGCATGCTCAGCTGATGTCTACCTATTTCCCTTGCTCCCTGTCTGCAGATCACAGAAACAAGCAGACAGTAAGTCCAAGTCCAAGTCTACGTCCAAGTCTCTTACAACCTTCCTGCCAAAATTAATATTTTCAACAGGAATATATATATATATATATATATATATATATATATATATATACACAACTGTTTCTTTCTTCTGCACTGAAAGTTCTTTCCACCTCCAGTCAGGGTGTTTTACAGGAACAACTGACTGTGCCAGTGACCCTTCTGTGAGGTGCACACCTAATGCTGAAAGAAACTAAAAACTTATGAACAGAACAGACATAATAATTAGCTTTTTACCCTCAAATATTGTAGACAGTTGGGTTTAAAACACTCGCTTTAAACTTTTTAAACTCTTACACATTTGTATAATTCAAGTTAGAACACTCCCGCTGTTTTGGTTTTTTTCTCCTTGTGTGGCTAGGCACTTGCCTCCCCATCTACTGGTGCTACTGTAATTAATATTTGGAAGTGACATGGTGGCTATGTACATGGCGGGTGCCTCAGTTTGCTGGGATGTGCACTGGAATGGTGATATATTGATTTTTTCATTTATTTGCCCTGTTTTGCGATTTATGCTTTATTGATTTTAAAGGATCACTATCATGAAAAAATGGCCCACTGATAAAAAATCAAAATAAATATGTTGGCGGGAGGAGGGCTCACTCACACCGGCATCAAGAAATATCCGGGCAGGCTTGTTTCTTTCTTTTAATAGAAGAAAGAAGAATCAGTGGGACAGGTTTTGTCCCCATAATACACTTACAGGCTGATTCATCATTAGCGGCAGGTAGTGACAGATGAGTGTCTGTAGCAGGCATTTTCAGAGCGCCCGCTAGTAGTCGCAGTGCTCGGCCGTGAGTCGCTACTTTATAGCGACTCAGTCGCTGTTCAGTAATGTTGAATACATTGTGAGGAGTCGCTATTTGACCAGTATAGCGCTGTATGGGAGCGCATGTTAGCGACTGCTCATAGCGACCGACTCACACCATATTCAGCAAAAAAACAGCTTCACAAATCTCTGGCGCTGAAAAATACTTGTTTGAAGCACAGAGCGCAGGAGGCGGTGTGTTTAAATTCTGTTTTCAAGCATCTATCAACTAGTAGCAAAGCCAAAACATATGGAATTACATTGTACCAACATTGTAACATGAACACTTTAATGCCAGACCTGTAATGTCATTTCTGAGGAAATATTTAAAAAATTAAAAAATTATGAAAAAACTGCTATTTCAATGCCAGAAGAGGTCACAGAATTATTGGTGATTTTTTTGAAAAAAAAAAAAAAAAACGTTTAAAGAGAAGAAAAGGATCGTCCATTGAAATGTATGGGAGAGCGCCAGGTAGCGAGAGGTCATACCTGGCGCTGTGCAAGGCTGAACGCTGGCGCTGTTCGCTGAGGCTGGGAAAATGATGAATCAGATGCTACATGGCGCTATCCCAGTCGCTAAACAGATTCTGCTTGATAAATGTGTAATTGCGTGCCGTGTCCGGCGTTCACCAGTCGCTACCTGTCGCTACCTGTCATTAACCAGCCACTACCTGACGCTATCCCTTCTTAAATAAGGGCCTTAGAAACCTGTCATTCCTGGATTTTATTCCTACTAGGAGAAGATAACCACACGCCTATAAGTGACTCCTCCTCCCATTAGCCAGCGTGTTTATATGGATTTTTAATATACGCAATTTCGTGATGCACCTCCTTTAAAGTGGACAAACACCCAGGATTTTCACTATCCTGCGTGTTGGTCCCCTTCTGATCGGGGGGCCCCGCTGTGTGAAACCCCCCAGAAAGCCCCTAAAATCTTACCTTATCGGCGACGGACAAGCGGCGGATAAGCCGCCGCCGCGTCTCGCGCGTCCCTCTTACAGGGTGCGCGCCCGCACCGGCCATTCACAAACTGCCGGCGCGGGTGCGCGTCCTGCTAGAGGGACGTGTGGGAAGCGGCGGCGGGTTATCCGTCGCCGATAAGGTACGTTTTTAGTGGCTTTCTGGGGGGTTTCACACAGCGGGGCATCCCGATTTCGGATGCCCCGCGGGGAGGGAGCAGATCAGCCCGGGAATCTTATAGATTCCCCGACCGATCAGGGGTGGGTGTTGGTCCACTTTAAGTGTGATAGACTTTGGTCTTTTCTAATCTAGCGCACACACATTGCTTACCATAGACAGGTGAATACCTGTATGCCATGTATTGCTTTTGGGGCTTTGTTGTCTGTGATTCCTTTTGCTCCCCCCTGTCATTTTAAATGTTTTATTTACGTGTTTTGTGCATTATTGTGGAATAAAATGTAATACATGTATATATTTAAATGTATATTGGTTGTGCAGCTGTTTATAGGCCCTAATAGAATGTTCTGTGTATTTAGTTCAGTGATCTTTCCTGGCCGGCACACATCGCCATTTTGTGAGTTTGTCTTGGGTTGCCCAACAGAACATGTAGGCATGTAACAGGGCTGTTTGTAGGGGAGGTTGAGCAGGACCATCGCCCTGGGCGCCAAGGCCGTTGGGGGCACCTTTATGCCAGCCATCCTGTTTTCTGCAGATGAGTCAGGGCCACTGTTATTGGTGCCGGCCATAAGACAGGCCCCTCATTCCTCCATATTGGGCTCAGTAATGGGGAGGGGCTCTGCCTGCTGCTAAGGGAGATGCCAAGCCCTGTAATTTGTATTTTACCCACTGGGTATTTAGATGTGATTTTTTTTTGTGTGGATTGTCTGTGCTATCCCAGTTTGCAGCCACCACATTGTAAAGTGCAATGGGTTATGTTGGAAAAGATACCATTGTGACAACAGTGATTCTCTTTTACTATTTTAATATTTGCAAGGCTGCTAGCATGACTGGCTTCCTGCTAGAGCTAAACCCTAAATTAACAGACTGTGAACTGCCACCCCTAAATCATACACACCTTTAGAATTAATTGGTAGTATGTGATCTGATATCACTAGCCCGCAAATGAATAGGTGGAAAGGAGGCTGGAGGCTAGGAATAGAAGTGGTTAACATTTCTTTCTGACAGCTCACAAGCATCTCCAGTGTTCTTCTAACAACCTGGTGACCTTTCCCACTGTACAGCTGCCTTGGTTTGGAGCAGAAGACCCTAAAGCTAGATCTTTCCATGTTTGTAAAGAAGCATTCTCTCTATAATGATAACCAAGCATTGCTAGCAGCTTCAGACTAAAAATATGGTTTAAAAAAATAAAAGGCAATGTCAGAGGCCAGAGGAGTAGCTAGGCTTTCTGGCACCCGTAGCAAAGATTCAAAACGGCGCCCCCTTCCCTTTGGCGCCCCCTGGCCTGCTGCACCCGGGGCAAGTGCCACCCCTGCTGTCTCCTTAGATACGCCCCTGTCAGAGGCAGCTGCATGGTCTCCACCTTCACACTTGGGCAGCTGTGCTATGGGAATATATTTTCCCGAAACCGAATAGGTGAAGAATTTCCTAAAATTGTGATGAGGGGTCTGCCAACTGGGAAAACCAGCTTGGCACACAAACCATATGGGTCAGTATCCACAAATCTGGGAGGAGCTGCTCTGTTGTCGAAAACAGACAATGTCTTCAGCGAGGTCCCTGTCTGTCTGTCTGTGTTTTCTGGGGGCCCTGACACAGATAGGGCCGGGTCCTTGGTATCTTCTGCAAATGCGTTTTGGGGCCACATCATCATTTGTTGTCAAAGGGGCTGGTATCTTGACTCCTGGGCACCTGCTGCTGCAGCCTTCAGGTGATTGGGTACATACAATTCTCTCTCTCTGGGGAAGCTAAAGATATGTTTGGCAGTGGTTATATTATAATTAATTATAATTAAACACTGTATAGTGAGTCACTGTCGGTTCAAAGTGTAAAAAAATGCTTGAGGTGAGGTGAGCTCAGTGCAACTTCTCTGCCCTTCAAATGTTATTGTTGGTCTGGGTCTGAGTTTTACCTAAGGTTGACCCTGCAATCTTATGCATTGCAATTAAAACTTTTATCACTAGACCCACCCAAAAACCTAAACTGAAATGTGTAGTAAGATTTCTCAGGGACAAGTGACACAAGCGCCTTGTGGCAGCTAACCTCACTTGTCTGTGCCACGAAGGTATGGGGCTCCTTGACCGGCCAACCTCCAATGACTCTGCTTTGTACATTACAGAGCTGCCCCCTGTCCTCTAACACACTGCTGCTAAGCTCCCTCAGGGCAAAAATTTGGGTTCTTGGTTGGTTCTGCCAGTGTCAGACCATGGTGTCTGGGGCAGTAGAACTCACTCTGGTGGCCCACCCCACACATAAATGCAGGTATTACTGGTTAATATTTGGGGCTCATGCACATAAAAGTTAAATGTCTTTGTGTGTGCACTTTGGATGCCACAAATAACAGATTTTGATGATGAAGGTCCTGAGTCCAGTTGCACACCAGGAATTCCCTGGTAAACCTGGGGGCCAGTCTCAATCTGGGTTCTGCCACATTGCCTGTTATAGGGTCTCTGGAGGGAGTTATGCCTCACTACCTGTCATGGGGTTCTTTTGGGGGCTCTGCTACACTGTTTTTCATGGGGTTTTGGGGGGTTCTGCCACACTGAATGTTATAGGGTTCTTGGGGGGGAGATCTGCCACACTGGCTATTTTTGGTTTCTGGGGGCGCCACTGGACTCTACTTATTAATTATTGGTTCTGGGGTGTCCTCTGGTGCTCTAACTTTTAGATAGTGTGTCCATGGGGGTCTGCTGGCATTCTGATTATTGGCTGGCTAAATACTGGGTTTTGGGGAGGGCATATGTGCTGCTTAAAGAGGAACAACGCCAGGAATTTCACTTTCCTGTGTGTTGCTCCTGTCTGCAACGGCATCTCAAATTGGGATGCCCTGCTGTGTGTACCCCCCCAGGTCACCCTGTTTCACCTTCCCTCTACTCTCAAGGCGAAGACTCAGGTGAGAGCGCTGATTGGCAGTGGTGCGCTCAGCCAATCAGTGCGGTCACTGTTACTCGTCTCCCTTCGGCGCCGCTAGCGCTAATCTGCCTGGGCGGCTAAGCAGCCGTGCTGCACCGAAGGAGCTGAATGGTGCTGCCAGCTGCATCCTCCGCCCACCTTGCAGCCCTGGTGAGCTTGTGCCGCCCATCCAGAAAGGCCGTGCGGGGGGGTGCTAACGGCTAGAGGTGAGCGGGGATGAGGCCAGAACGCACAGACGTAGCAAGGGCTCCGGGAGAGGGTTAGTCTTCCGGGGGGGTTTCACACAATGAATCCCAATTCGGGATGCCCCAAGGACTGGAACTCAGCACTAAAAGACTCCCGAGCCTCCGATGTTCCTCTTTAATTTATTATAGGAGCTGAGGGAGTCTTCCTACACTCTGCATATGAATTATTTGGTTGTGGGAAACAGCATGCCTGCTACTGTATCCGCATTCTCTGCACCACCCGGTACCAGCGACCAACACCCCACAAAGCAGCCATAGAATATCAGCACAAGGTTTGTAGGGGGGCCGTTGGGTGCTGGTCCTGGACTAAATAAATTATGGGCATCAGAAGCACGGATGTCGCTTTGTCCGGTTTGGGGCCCCAGTGCAAAGTTTGCTTTGAGGCTCATGGGATTGTATAATAAAGTGTGTGGATGGTGCAGTCACGCCTAAATGTCCATTAGAAAATAGTGTTCCTTACAAAAATCTGTGCAGTTTCTTTTGGGGATACCAGTCCAAAAGATCAGGGCCTCTTATGGTACCTGCTCTGCTCTAAGCAGACAGTGACCACACTGTGGGATCCACAGGGCAAGAAATGTAAACCTGGTTCTACTAGATTGTTTTAATACACTAGGAATTTTTTGTTTCCTAGAAAAGCCCTTTAATATTTTTCATTGCAACTCTTAACCAGAAGCCTGAGAATTTGTATTGGGCAATATAGTATTTATCCTAAACTGTTCCATACATAAGGCCAACATTATTTATTCAGGGACACGCATGCAAGTGATCATTCTGACTAATATGCAGTATTATCCATTCCTTTGGCAAGGCAAAGGCAGATTTTTGATCTAACCTATAATTAACGCTGTGAACCACAAGGTCGCCTGATCCGATGATGACAGTGTGCAAGGTTTAATGTTTGATATTGTCCTACAGATGGTTCAGGTCAATGGAAAGATTTTTTTAAAGAACATAAGCATCTGATTGTGCAATACGTAAATCAGCAACATTGATTATTCACATTGCCTTGCTGCTTCAAGCTGAAGAAGTAATTAGGGCCTTTTGTGTGGATTATCTGCTCAGAAAAGGTCAAATAACTATAAAGAGTGCCAAAACACAGGAGCCATTGAAAAACCAGCACATCCCTGATCAGTGAAAAATTGCGCATGCAGGTCCTGATAATGATGTGCTTACATCGGATACTGCAGGATTGGATCACTCATGTCATAGAAATCCAATGAAGATTGAATATTCCAAGTATACAGCACGTCCTGCTCCAGAAGATTCCTTACACATGGGTTATACATCCACAAGATGGCGCTGGACTGCAGAAAACACCTTGTGGCTCCTCCAGGCCCCATATAAACCAGGGACTCCCACAAATTCCCCAGTTCTTATATGCAGTCTGGGCTGCGAAGAATAGAAGATGGCTCTTTATGCTGCGCAGGTGAGCGGGGCTATTCGCAAGGGCAGGGCTATCTCCCCTACTGTATCTTGTACTCAGAATATCCACTGTCAAATCTGTAAAACTGCATTTGAAATAGTATATGTACCGTATGTTTCTACCCTGTCTGTAATTACTACTTTGTAAAGCGCTATATAAATAAACAATAATAATAATTAGCCTGCGGCCCTGTAGGACTTTTCCCACCCGTTCTGAACCCACTGCCTCCCAGCTTAGGCTGCAATGGTTCGGGTGAGGGTAGGCAGCACCGGGGTCTGGTGCTAAGGAGCGCTGCTCCAACCGCAGTCCCTGTCTTAAAGAGTAGGCGGTATAGGCCCGTGTTGAGCCTTATGGGATGCCCCTCCAGCCCAGCCTTCTGGGGTCCCCTTTACTCCCTGTCCTTGGTTGGGCCCCGTCCTTTAGGCTGGTGCTTCTCTCCCTGGGGGGACATCTCCGGGGAGGGTGCGCGTATGTTTGCTGCACCGGTTAATAAGTGTTTTTTATTACTGCCGCCGTGCGCTTGTACTGCGCTCCGCGGACGGTGGCGACATCGTCTCAGGCGCTGTCACGCCATCATTGCCTGGTTCTATCACGTGGGCGCGTTTCACGCTCTTGGGGGGGGCGGCCTTGCGGATGACGTTTTCTGCGTCACCTCATCCGCGAACCGCCCCTCGAGGTATATGCGGGCACCATTTTGATTGCTTTAACGAAGCTGCGTGGCTGCTCTCTACCTACTGCGGTCCGTAAGTGCCCCTGTGGGGTAGATTTTTTTGTGTTTATTCTTTTGAATTGTGATGCTTATGGGGATGTCTGCTTATGTCTTTCAGGCGGGTCAAACTTTTTGTGGTTTCTCCCCTTGATTAGCGTTAATCCTTTATTGGAGGGCTATTGTATATCTCCCACTTCCCCAGTGGGCTCTTAGGGCATCCCGGGTTGCTAAATTTAGCGTTAATCCCATTTTGGCCTGCGGTGCCACATTAATCACCATATAGAGGCTTCTCAGAATAATGTGCTCCGTGTTCCTTCGGGACAAGCCCGGCTATGTGTTGCGTGTGGGGTATTCCCTATAAGTGATGATGTCAGGGTGTGTGTACCCTGCGCCCAGCAGGTGCTTGCGCTGCAGTCTGGGTTACCTGCGGCTGGGCCTGCGCCCCCTCTGGCTTCGCCTACCCCCCCACGCTTACATCTGACTCCTAGTGAGGTGCATACCAGTGGGGAGTCTCAACCTGATTTGGCTGCACGGGTGGCCAGCATTGAAAGGTATATTGCTGTATCTGCCCCGCGTAAGGCTTCTGCTAAGAAGCGGCATTTATCACCCGCTGTTTCTCTCTTCCCAGTGGAGGCCGAGGAAATGTTTGACTTTCCTGGTTATACTCCCCTGGAGGAGGGGGAATTATTTTCTGATTCAGAATCATCTGAGGAACAAACCAAGATTTATGGTGATACCGGGTCTGGGGCTGACCTATGGTCCTCAGATGACACTGACAGGCTTTTGGATCATATTTTTGAGGTGCTCTGTATTTCCCCTCCTGCCGTGGCTCCGCAGCAGCAGGGAGAGCTTTTTCATACGGCTGAACAAACTCACTTTAGTAATCTGGTGCTCAAAGAATGGGAACGGCCTAGCAAGCTTCCTGGGGTGCCAAAGAGTTGGGATAAGAGGTATCCCTTTCCTGCTGATGTGGTTAAGCGTTGGTAATGTCCTCCCGAAGTGGATGCGCCTGTTCTGGGGCTGTCCAATACTTCCGTCATGCATCCCCCTGATACCCCTACTGAAGGATGCTGAGGACCGGCGCATGGACCAGCTGGCTTGCCATGCCTTTGCCTGTGTGGGGTCCGCGCTGCGCCCGGCTTGTGCTTCTGCCGTCACAGCTGTTGCTATTAAAGGGCTGCTCAAGAGTCTCTTAGATGGGGCCTCTGATGACACAGGAGGAGAAGCGTACGGTTCTCTCCTGCTTTGCCATGATTTTGTTGCGTATGTTCTGTCTGCTATGGATGATACCATCAGGATGTGTGGGAGGACATCTGCTCTGCTGGTGGCTATACGCCGCTCTGTCTGGCTGCGTCAGTGGGTAGCTGATAACGCTGCTAAGAAGGCTCTCACTGGCTTCCCCTTTAAGGGGCTGTACCTATTTGGTGAACGCTTCAACTTGTTTGCTAAGGGCGGCAGGTTGCCTCAACGTAGGAGGCAGTCTCGGCCCTTTCGGGGTACAGGTGCCTTTCTCCCTTCCTTCTGTGGTTCCAGAATTGGGAAAGGAGCCTCCTTCGCTGGGGCCCGCTGTGATTTTTGGGGAAGGGGCAGAGGACGTGGCCGCCCAGGCCCCCAAGCCCCTTCAGGCATGAAGGGGCACCCTCACTCATCCGGGTGGGGGGACGGCTTCGGCTCTTTGCTCACATCTGGAGGCTTCACATCTCAGACCGTTGGATTCAGGAGGTAGTGTTCTCCGGTTACAAGATAGAGCTTGCAGTCTGGCCACCCCCAAGATTTATCAAATCCCGGATGGCTCAAAACCCCCTGTCTGCTCAGGGTCTGTGCTTTGCTGTTAAAAACCTTTTGGAGTTGGGGATCATCTGCCTGGTCTCTTTCAGGGAAAGGGGCAGAGGCTTCTATTCCAATCTTTTCACTGTCTCCGAAAAAGGACGGGTCCATCAGACCCATCCTGGATTTAAAGCGTCTCAACAAATTTGTCAGATTCAAGCATTTTCGCATGGAAACCCTGCGCTCTGCAGTCAATTCACTGCACTCCGCCGACTTCATGACATCTGAAAGATGCTTACATTCATGTACCAATTTTTCCAGGTCATCAAACATTTCTCAGGTTCGCTCTGTATACTTGGAATAATACAATTCTGTGATTACTCACCTGTAGAATTGGTATTATAAGTATATCTTGTTATCATTATTTTTAGTTACCTCTGTATGGTGATTGGTCTTATATTATAGTTCTCCCAGCTTCTTGTGAAACTGCTTGTCAATACTGGGGAATTTGTGGGAGGTCCCTGGTTTATATGGGGCCGGGAGGAGCCACAAGCTGTTTTCTGCAGTCCAGCGCCATCTTGTGGATGTATAACCCATGTTTAAGGAATCTTCTGGAGCAGGACATGCTGTATACTTATAATACCAATTCTACAGGTGAGTAATCACAGAATTGTATTTTTTTGCCTGGTCTTAAATTTTGGTCCCCGAGGACTGTCAAATAAGCCAGTTTGTTAGAGACACCACCATACAGGATTTACGTTTCATTGCAGAAATGATTGTTTAAATATTATACACCAGTAAAATCCACAGCATATGATATTATTTTGAGGCCAGGGGAAGACTGGCCATAGGGATACCCGGGACAATGCTCAGTGGGCTGCACTGCTTTAGGGCCACTTGGGTTGTTTCTTTTAACACCCACATTCAATCCCTGCCCCTTAGTTTCCCACTCAACCCCCTGTACCCAGCCCAACTCTACCCACAAGCCAAGGAACCCCAGTGCGATAGTCCTGGCATCATGGTGGGGGGCCTCAGCAAGGATGCCTTATGCCGGACGGGGGCTGGTAAAATCCAGGGCGGATTTTTGGCCCTAGTCTGCCACTGTTTGAGGCTATGCTTATTTGTTTTTTTTTTTTAATTAACAAAAAAACAGCTTAGTGTGGCTAAACTCAGTGATGTAAACTTACCAGTAATTAAAAGTGTTTCAAGTGTAAAATAAACATTTCTTTACCTTTCATGCAGATGGTCTGCCCTGTATTAGTGAATCTGTCATTGCTTATTTCTAACCCCTCTTCTATAGCCAATGGCATGATCACCTATTGCTAGACCAAAAGAGGGATTAAACCCCACCTCTCATGCATCACACTTATCTGCAGGGGGGTAGCTGATTTTTCTGAGCACGAAGGGGGCAACCAAGTGCTTGAGAATACAAGAGAACCCTAAAGAACCCCTCCAACCCTGAAGAAATGAAGGAGAGTAGATGTGGATCCCACCATCTGCCCACAAAATAAATAAGTTCAATTTAATAATTGCACCACACAAGTAGATTTTGAAGCTCATTCTCCACATGACCCAGAAGCGTGGCACAAGAATCACATTGTACCACTTTTGGAGTATGGGAAACCTGGGCACTATGCCCCCCTCCCCGCCCCAGCCTGAACACTGAGCTGGAGCTTAGAAAGTGTCCTTAGTATGGCAGACTGTCCATAAGCTACCCAAAAATGCAATTGTTTTGGCAATCTCATATAAGAATAATTTATTAACAACAGAACAGAAAACATTTCAGAAGTTGAATGTTTCCACCACTGTGACCACACATTTGCTAATAACTTCAATTCAAAGTGTATTCCAGTCTTAGTTTGAGTCAGGCAGGTTATAACCGTGTATATTTATTCTCACAAACAAGTACAGGCTTAACATTTCGGGGACCCCATGCAAAGCTGTCTCTGGGGGCCCTAATCAAAGACAAGTTTTGTCTATATAGCAAAATACAATATCAATGCAAATTTACCTGATCAGGGATGTAGCTGTGGCCTGCTCATGCGCGGTGGTAGTGCGAGTGAACCCAGGGAGTTTCACACAGAGCAGCATCCTGGCATTGTCCGTCCATGGCATAGGAAATTGTTGGGGAATTACCCATTTGGCCGTCCAATTTCTACACCCTGTGTGAAAACCCATGAAATCACTGCACTCACTCACCTAACCTTGTTACAATGACGCATGTGCAGGTCACAACCTCGCTATACCTAGCTAGACGCATACCTGAGGCAGCCATTTGGGATTGGCCAACCTGGGCACACCCAGAGCTGGAGGTGAGCGGGGATGCAAACCGTGGCCCACTGATTCATCTCGCTGGCTGCTGTAATGTCACAGAATCTTGCATAACTGAACGGAGCTGAGCGCACTGATTCTACAGCAGCTGGCTCACATAAGTGTACAATGGCTTCCTATCCGCTGCACACTCTGCAATGTGCTAAACGGCACCCATCACTCGCTGCAGGCCGCTCGCCGGGTGCAGTTTTTTAATTTTTTGGGAGCAAAATGTTGCCACTGGTCTCACACTGCCTCTGTGGGCCCCCTGGTGGGGGGGGGGGGGGGGCATGCATTTGCGTGGTATGCTTGGTGGTAAAGCACGCCACTGCTCACAAACAGGAGACTCGCCTAACAGGTCACCAAAATATTGATGTTCCTTGGTGATCAAGAAAAGACAAGATCTCCTCAATGAGGTTACAATATTTGATTGTGGGTCCGAACCTCCAGAACCATCAAAACAATAAGAACCAGGTTCTGTCTAGCATGAAGTGTTTGCCCCACGATGTGATTACAACACAATCTACAGATGGTAATGTATTGCACTTTACCTGGGTTTGTGTTGTGGTTCAGGCAATACTCACCATGGTCTCCTGGTCCAGCTGAGCTGTCGGTTTCCACTGTTGCTTGGTCATCAAGTGAAGCCGTTTTTATGGTCCTTAATGGTCATTGCCGGGGTTCATCCTGTCCTGCTGCCACCACCAGGGTCTCTTGCTGCCAACGCTGCTGCCTTCCTTGTCCCTTGCTGCTGCAGTTTCATTTTGGGTCTTCTGCTTCTTCTTGGTTCAGATACACCTGATGGAGAACAAAAAACAAAGGTTTGGTGTGGGGCAGCATATAGGGCCACCACAAAATGGGATCAGAAATATAAAAATGAATAGTAGGTCAGATTTTTTCTTGTTCTAGTGAAGGAATGATGGCTAGAGTTTTAGTGAAAATGTTTTTTTATTTTTTTTTTACTATTTTAAACTCTATTGCAATAATTAAGACTGATTAAAACCTGAAAAAGCAAAAACTGGTTTGTATGCCAGTGTCACCTCTCTGGCCCTAGGACCACCCATGGCTTGTCTGGTCATCACAGACCAGAAGCAGGGCAATATCTCCCCAACAGGAACACAGACAGCAACCAAACCTTAGAGGCACTAACTCTGTCACCACTGTCTAAAACTAAAATATACATTTTGGCTACCACTCAGCTTTAAAAGTCTTTTCCCTCCGCTACAGCTGATATGTCAGTTTATATTTGTTTCCTTATGTGAGAAAGGCTTGTATAGGAATGGAATCACAGTTTTGGATAGAGGCCAGATGTAGGCACTCATCGCCTATTGGGAACAACAAGTCCTAGAACAATCTGGCAGAGGTTTCATAACAGCTTGAGACACACAAAGCGTGCATTCAGAGCCCGGATTACTTTACACATAAAAATAAAGCTAATGCAATTTGGGGTCAAGTGTGTCCATTTTATTGATAAGTGGTTGTGTAAGACCCCTTTCACACGATAGCATTCCACTTAATTGTAGTGGAGTCATCTCTTCAGTTATAGTTTTTCCCTAACTCTGGATCCTTGCTCTCTTATGTGGTGGCACTGCTTGTCACCCTCCAGTCTGTGCCAACTGCTATGTGGCTGCCAGTTGCAAAGATAAGAAGGCAGTGGGGAGTCATGGAGAAGACAGAGGAGGCTAGTGACAAGGATATTGGGGAAGCGGCAGCAGAAAAAGATCAGGTGGAGGCAATGGACAGACAACTGAGGCGAGCAGCAAGGATCATAAGAAGGATCAGAAAAACACCAGGTGGAGGCAATGGACAGGCAACTGAGGCCATCAGCAAGGATCATAAGATGGAGCAGAAAAGGACCATGCAGAGGCAATGGACAGGCAACCAACACCAATAACGAGGAACATAAGATGGCAGCAGGAAAGAACCAGGCGGAGCCCATGGACAGACAACCGAGATCAGCAGTAAGGACCAGGCTGAGGCAATGGACGGGCCACCGGCACCAATAACGAGGATCATATGATGGCAGCAGGAAAGGACCAGCCGGAGGCAATGGACAGGCAACTGAGGCCATTAGCAAGGATCATAAGATGGAGCAGAAAAGGACCATGCAGAGGCAATGGACAGGTGCTACTAGCAACTGGTGCTAATAACGAGGATGATAAAATGGCAACAGGAAAGAACCATGCGGAGGCAATGGACAGGTAATCGAAGCCAGCAGGGAGGATCATAATATGGCAGCAGAAAAGGACCAGGTTGCGGCAATGGACAGGCAACCAGCGTCAATAATGAGGAACATAAGATGGCAGCAGGAATGAACCAGGTGGAGGCAAATGGACAGGAAACCAAGGCCAGCAGGGAGGATCATAAGATGGCAGCAGAAAAGGACCATGCAGAGGCAATGGACAGGCAACTAGTGCCAATAACGAGGATCATAAGATGGCAGCAGGAAAGGACCGGGTTGAGGCAATGGGAAGACAACCAATGTCAGCAGTGAGGATCATAAGATGGCAGAAGGAAAGGACCAGGCGGAGGCAATGGTCAGGCAACCAAGGCCAGCTGTGAGGATCCTAAGATGGCAGCAGGAAAGGACCAGGTTGAGGCAATGGACAGGCAACCAGTGCCAATAACAAGGATTCTAAGATGGCAGCAGGAAAAGCCCATGCTGAGGCAATGGGAAGACAACCAATGTCAGCAGTGAGGATCATAAAATGGCAGCAGGTAAGGACCAGGCGGAGGCAATGGTCAGGCAACCGAGGCCAGCAGCGAGGATCCTAAGATGGCAGCATGAAAGGACCAGGCTGAGGCAATGGGCAGGCAATCAATGTCAGCAGTGAGGATCATAAAATAGCAGCAGGAAAGGACCAGGCGGAGGCAATGGACAGGCAACCGAGGCCAGCAGCAAGGATCATGGTGGCAAGAGAAGAGGATCAGGTAAAGATCAGCAGCAGTGGAGGTCGGCGGAGACCAGGGGACCAGCAGACTGTAGACTGACAGAGGCAACTGATGACTCGGTGGAGAAGGGAGCAAGTCAGCACTGGTGGGAATCGACCAGGGGGCTGTGGTAAGTATACCGAATAAGAGTGAGGTCTCCTCATCCTTCTGCCATAGTATGACATTGGTCAACAAGGACTACACAAAGTTTGTCACCAACTTAAAGTGGACCAGTCAAACATAATTGGAGGCTGGATCACCCCCAGAGCATGCCGGATGCCCCACTATGCTAACAGTAAAACAAAGCTCAAAATCACTAGATCCATGCTCCTGGGCTGACCACTGACCACTAGCGGCCAATGGGGATTACCAAGTGGACGTGTACAGGGCACATGCAAGCCCACTAGGTAAACCCAATTGGTCACTGGCAGTTATATGGGGAGCCAGGCATGGGACCCAGCACCAGAAGTAGTTGCCTACCTGATTTTGGGCTTTGTTTTACTGTTAGCATGACAGGTGGAGATGTTAGTAAACCTCCAATCATTTTGATATCTAATTGCTATAAATGAGGTGCTGTCCAACAAGGAGCTAATACCTAGTGTAGCTCTAATGTTTAGATAGCTGGTGACTGGTGTATCAATGGGGCCCACCGGCTTCTCTGTTGATTGTGCTCTTCTCCCCTCCCCTACATTATACACACAAGGGTAATACTGACTGCCAGGGCTGTATTTACCATTAGGCAACCCTAGGCACGTGCCTAGGGTGGCAACCTGGAAGGGGGGGAGGGCGCTGCCCTTACTACTGTAGTAAAGAAAATACATTACAACTCTCATACACTGAACATTTATCTTTTCTAATGATACCCCCCCCCCCAGCAAAAGAAGGATGCAGAGTGGGTTTGTGTGAAGGGGGGGGGGCAATGGGTTGAACACAGGCCAGAGCATCTCCCCTCCACTGCTTTGATCATGTGACTCCTGTATGTCAGAATGCAGTAAAAGATGGAACATGTTTCCCTGCTGCGCTGCATTTTCCCCTCTCCCTCCTCCACACACATACACTGCATCTAGCCCATGCAAAGAAAGAGGGACAATTTGTAAATTTGGCCATGTCTCCTCACTGAGGGATGGATAGGAGATAGGTTATAACAGTTACAACTTTGAATAGGCAAATGAATCATTTATCGCTGCAGATCTGCATGTTACACCCCAAAGAGGGACAAATGAGAACAACAAGGGGCGGTCACACGGACACGATGAGAGACAGTCCCTCAAATCAGGGACACTTGGCATTGCACCCTTTCCCCCTACACACTTTTTTATATGGACCATGATCCAACTTAAAAATAGAGGGCGCACACACTTAAAGTGCCTAGGGCACCATAAACACCAAGTACGGCCCTGCTACCAGCAACTGTCTGTCTGTCCGTCCAGTATTATGGTGAAAAATCTGCATGCAGCATATTGGATAGCCATGAGGACAGACGCAGATTCTGTGATCAGGAATACTTTCTTTCCTGCATCTCTAGAGCTTCAGCAGCCCATATGGCCCCCTAGTGGTAAATGCTAAACCTGCAGGCTGCTCCATGTGTAAGCACTGCCTGCCGCCAGCCCTGATGCAAACTGTGCACTTATATACAAATGACATTTAAGCGGACCTAATATACAATGAGAAACCATACCTCTCCCATTCCACTCCCTCTTTTACTTAAATTTCACATTTGGAGTTTTGATTAGGGCCAAAACTGTTGCCTTGGGGCATCTCCCGCTGGGTGCTGCGGCATAGATTAATGATTTATACATTGCCATAGCACTCGACTGCATCACCGCTCTCTGCGCACCTTCCAGAAGCCATTCAGACCTGCAGCCAATGAGCAGAGGCCTGTGCATGCATCATGGGGTCAGGGATTAAGGTGACTATATTATTATTGATTTATAATCATCTTCTGTAGCGCTGTTCTAAGTGGTGATTGCACACAGGCTATACATATAGTACAAAGACTATTACAAATAAGGCGCTACAGCGTTCACAGTGCATATACTGCATACAAGATACACTAAGGGGTTTATTCATGAAGCTCTAGTGCCAGGTAGTGCTTCATAGTGTCAGGCAGCGTCTGCTTAACGCTGGGCACTGTACCATATTTATGAAAGCGATTCCACTGAGCGACTGGACCAGCGCCATGTAGCGTATGTTTCATCATTACAGATGGCTCGGCGCAGAGCGCCGGCGCTCTAGCTTCCAGAGCAACAGGTAAGACCTTTTTTTTTACTCTCAAATAATTATTAGATCTCTCCTGGCCTGGGATTATATATTTTTGAAATTTTTTTTTTCTATTTTATGCAGAATTGTCATTACAGGTCTGGCACTAAAGTGTTAATGTCACAGTGTTCCAACAATGTCATTCCATGTTTTTTTGCTTTGTTACTGGTGCAAAAGGGGGGGTGGCAGCCGCTCAGACCATTTTATAACTAACCTGGGAGGTGCACGTTAGCAGGGCAATTAGTACACACAAGTCTTAAAGGAGCCACAGCACTCAACCCTGTCAGCTTGCAGGCCAGCCTATAATCTGTCTCTAATCTTGGTTAAAAACAGAGGGATCGGTCACACACATCTGCAGAAGTATGCTTAAGCTGCACCACTACGCCAAAGTGCCTCTGTGGGGTGCAGTCCTAACTCTAATCTCTGAGAGCCCACCTGGGACATACAGTGCAATAGATAAATTGGGAGCAGGCTTACCTGAGGTTGCCCTAAACCTCTCAAGTGCAAGCCATGGGGTGGAAGGGTCAAAGACCTTGCAATACAGCCTAGTCAGGGTTGAGTGCTGTGGCTCCTTTAAGACTTATGTGTACTAATTGCCCTGCTAACGTGCACCTCCCAGGTTAGTTATAAAATGGTCTGAGCGGCTGCCACCCCCCCTTTTGTTTCTTTTGAATTTGTGCAAGCACATGGTGTGTGGGGTCTAGGCTGTATTGCAAGGTCTTTGACCCTTCCACCCCATGGCTTGCACTTGAGAGGTTTAGGGCAACCTCAGGTAAGCCTGCTCCCAATTTATCTATTGCACTGTATGTCCCAGATGGGCTCTCAGAGATTAGAGTTAGGACTGCACCCCACAGAGGCACTTTGGCGTAGTGGTGCAGCTTAAGCATACTTCTGCAGATGTGTGTGACCGAGTCCTCTGTTTGTAACCAAGTTTAGAGACAGATTATAGGCTGGCCTGCAAGCTGACAGGGTTGAGTGCTGTGGCTCCTTAAAGCTTTGTTACTGGTGGAAATGTGTCTGATTTTTTGTTGAATATGGTGTGAGTCGCTGAGAGTTGGTTGCACTGACCTGGCGCTACCTATCACTCCCTGCAACGTTGTACTGGTGTTAGAGTGCCCAACATACATCTCATTCATCAATGATGCACAGGTTACTAGAGCGACTGAGTCGCTCTGTTACAGCGCCTGATAGCCGATCACAGCGAATACTAGTAGTCGCTCTAAGCGCCGCTGTACAGACGCTCATCTGCCGATACCTGGCGCTATTAATGAATCCGCCGTCACAAGAGAGCTCTTCCCTTACATGCTTACACTCTAAAGCATACCTCCCAACTGTCCCTGATTTGGGGGGGACCGTCCCTCTTTTGAGTCCATGTCCCCCTGCCCCTCATTGTTCTCATTTGTCCCTCTTTGAGGTGTAACATGCAGATCTGCATCAATAAATTATTCATTTGCCTATTTAAAGTGTTTATATTGTTTTAACTGTTTCTACCAATCTCCTATCCATGAATCAATGAAGGGGTGTGGCTTAATTTAACAAATGTCCCTCTTTCTGACCCTGAAAAGTTGGTAGGTATGTCTAAAGGTGTTCAGAGCTTAACAAATCTCCAGGTTATTTTTCGATAGCGACAACATTGGTCACACATTATAGTGTTGTCACTATTGAAAATGAACCTAGCGATTTGTTAAGCTGTCACAATTTAAGCGTCCCAAATTCATCCTTCTGAAAAAATGGTCAGCTTATTTTAAGCTTAGAGGGTTAGAGAGTGGCAAATTGCAGGGAGCGAAGGGCAAACTGCTTTGTGTTATGTCCTTCGGATCACTCTCTAGGGCTCTCGGTTTGATAGCCGGGATTAAAAGCAGGCAATGCAGCAATACTCACCTTACTCCAGCAACGTTATAACTGTTGCTGGAATCTCTCTAGACTTTCTCTAGCTGTTCCCCATATATTGACTATTATGTGAGTGTGGATCTACAAATACTAACTTAAAGGGTGTTATGGAGTACTCCTTAAAAAAACATTCATTTTTTAAAGGGACTGTAAATTCAGCTCCAACATTAAGGCCCTTATTTAACAAGGGATAGCGACAGGTAGCGACTGGTGAGCGGCCGGTAATGACGGGCACCGCCACGAGAACGCCGGCTCCCCACCACAATCACACATTTATCAAGGCAATCCTGCTTAGCGACTGAGATAGCGCCATATAGCCACTCATTCATCATTATTCCAGCCTCAGCCCACAGCGCCAGCGTCCGATCTTGAACAGCGACAGGTATGACCTCTCGCTACCTGGCGCTCTCCAATGCATTTCAATAGAGCAATCTTTAAATATTCATAATTAATTGTTATTAATGTTTTTTTTTTTAAATGTGAAAAATTCTGTGACCACTTCTGCCATGTTAGATTTTTTTTTAAGGTAAAAAAAAACAAACAACTTTGTGCAGAATTGATATTACAGGTCTGATATTAATGTATTAATATTACAAAATGTTATTAAAAACTTGCTTTTTTGGTTTCCAAAAATATGGTTGTTTGGGGGTTAAAAACTACTTTTAACCCATCGCCGCCAGCGCTCTGGGGTTTAAACATGCATTTCACAGCGCGAGAATTTTTTGAGCGTGATTTGTTAATGAATATGGTGGGAGCCGGTCGCTATGGCCAGTCGTTATCATGCGCTCCCATACAGCGCGGAACCTGTCAAATAGCGACTCCTCACCCAATATTCAACATTACTGCACACCGACTGAGTCGCTGTCAACAACCGAACAACGGCCAAGCACAGCGACTACTAGAGGGTGCTGTGAAAATACTGCTACAGTCGCTCAACTGTCGCTACATGTCCCTATTAATGAATCGGCCTCCCCGGCAGCAAGCAGCTCATCTGATGCCCGTCCCTGTCCTCTATTCCCCAGTTTGGGGTGCCCCACAGTGAGAAACAACCCAGGTCGCCAAATCTACTCACCCCTTCTAGAGCCCACGGCTCAGGCGTGTCCAATCTGCATATTAATGTACGGCCAGAGAAGCTGCATTCTTATGCACAGGAATTCAGTTGCGGCGGGTGCGACAAAAAGGGTTGCAAGTGATGCCAGCGCCGGTCATGCATGCACCGCAGGCCCGGGGGCAAAGGTAAGAATTGCGGGTGAATATGGGGGGGGGGTCTTTCACACAGCGGGGCATCGCAGTTTGGGCCACTTCAAACATGGGAGGGGATTCCACATGTGAAATCTTAGAGGTGGAATTGGGAGGAGGTGACAATACAATATAGGGGTTTATTCATCAAGGGATAGCGCCAGGTAGGGCCTCGTAGCGACAGGTAGCGAAACGGTGAACGCCAGGCGCTGTACGCAATACCACATTTATCAAAGCGATTCCGGTGAGCCACGCTAACAGCGCCATGTAGCGTCCGATTCATCATCACGGCTCAGCGTATACCGCCGGCGCTCTGCCTTCCAGAGCGCCTGGTATTACCTGTTGCTACCTGTCGCTCTCCCATACATTTCAATGGACGTTACTTTTCTTCACTTTAAACAGGGTTTTCTTTTATTTTTTTTTCTCTAAAATCATTGTGTGACCTCTCCTGGCCTATTAAATGTCATTTTTGAAAACGTTTTAGATTTTTTATATTTTTATGCAGAATTGTCATTACAGGACTGGTATTAAAGTGTTAATGTCACAATGTAATAACAATGTAATTCCATGGCCCTTATTTAACAAGGGATAGCGCCAGGTAGCGAATGGTGAGCGAACGGTAATGACGGGCACCGCCACGAGAACGCCGGCTCCCCTCCGCAATCACACATTTATCAAGCCGATCCTGCTTAGCGACTGACAGAGCGCCAGATAGCGAATCATTCATCATTATTCCAGCCTCACCCCACAGCGCCAGCGAGCGACCTTGAGCGACCTTGAACAGCGACAGGTATGACCTCTCGCTACCTGGCGCTCTCCAATGCATTTCATTGGAGCAATCTTTAAATATTCTTAATTAATTGCTATTAATGTATTTTTTTTTTTTTTTTTTTAAATGTCAAAAATACTGTGACCACTTCTGCAATGTTAGATTTTTTTTTTTAAGGTAAAAAAATAAATAAAAATTGTGCAGAATTGATATTACAGGTCTGATATTAATGTATTCATATTACTAAATGTTTTGAAAAACTTTTTTTTTTTTTTCCCCCAAAAATATGGTTGTTTGGGGGTTAAAAAACTACTTTTAACCCATCGCCGCCAGCGCTCTGGGGTTTAAACAAGCATTTCACTACGCGAGAATTTTTGGAGCGTGATTTGTTAATGAATATGCTGGGAGCCGTTCGCTATGGCCATTCACTGTCATACGCTCCCATACAGCGCGGAACCTGTCAAACAGCGACTCCTAACCCCGTATTCAACATTACCGCACACCAACTGAGTCGCTGTCAACAACCGAACAACGGCCAAGCACAGCGAATACTAGCCGGCGCTGTGAAAATCACGCTACAGTCGCTCATCTGTCGCTACCTATTAATAAATCGGCCTCCCCGTCACACAGCTTCTGGCACTCTGGACTACAGCGACCCAATTTTGAGCGCCAACGCTGTGTGAGGCAGTTTTTTTTTATGAATATGAGTCGCTCACGTTATGGTCGCTCACAATATGGTTTGAGTCGCTACCATTCGCTCCCATATAGTGCTGTACTGGTGTTATAGCAACTCACGCATCAAATTCATCAATGCCGACCACGTTACTACAGCGACTGAGGCGCTCTGTAATAGCGACTCACGGCCGATCAGAGCGACCACTAGCGGTCGCTCTTAGCGCCGCTGTACAAACGCTCATTTGCAGTTACCTGGCACTAGCAATGAATCAGCCTGGATATATAAATATAAAACCAAACCAACCACCAGGAGAACTTGTGGTGAAAGTGCTTTTCTAGTGAAAAGAATCTCCTTGAGAAATTATGACCAAAAGATTGCTGAAAATAACAGTTGAATAAATTGATATAATAAATGATTATGTTCAAACAACAGAACTTGTGTTACATGAAAAGTGTTTACACATATTTATCATATGAATGTGCTTTGGTGAATCACACATGTAAAGTAATGAATTCATGGAGCTGTATCTGCTTGTGTAAGATAGCTAAAACATGAATTAATTCTGTAAGCATTTTGAAGTTAATATGTAAACAATAACCTTCTACCAATGGAAATGCAAGGCGTCCTATTAACATGTATTAGCAAAACACCTAATGTATGTGACCATTATATATATATATATATATATATATATATATATATATATATATAGAGGTAAAATGCCATGGCGATGCAATTCGCCTTTATTTCTGTCTCATCCATCACGGGCAGGCTGATTCATTACTAGCGCCAGGTATTGGCAGATGAGCGTCTGTACACGAGGCGCTAAGAGCTACCGCTAGTAAACGCTGTGATCGGCTATCGGGCGCTGTAACAGAGCATCTCATGTCGCTGTAGTAACCTGGCCGGCATTGATGAATGAGATGTATGTTGGGCGTTCTAACACCAGTACAGCGTTGCAGGGAGCCAAAGGTAGCGCCAGCTCATTGCAACCGACTCTCAGCGACTCACACCATATTCAACAAAAAAACAGACACACACAGCGTAGGCGCTCTGGATCTGGTCGCTATAGCATAGAGCGCCAGACGCTTTGTGATTAAAGTCTGTTTTTGAACACATATCCACCAGTAACAAAGCGAAAACACATGGAATTACATTGTTGTAATATTGTTACAATAATACTTTAATGTCAGACCTGTAATGACAATCCTGCATAAAAATAAAAAAAATTGAAAAAGTTTTCAAAAATGACTTTTTCTAGGTCAGGAGAGGTGACACAATTATCTGAGAGAAAAAAAAATTAAAAACAAAAAACCCTGTTTAAACAGAAGAAAAGGAACGGCTATTGAAATGTATGGGAGAGCGACAGGTAGCGACAGGTCTTACCTGGAGCTCTGGAAGCTAGAGCGCCGGTGCTATACGCTGAGCCACCTGTAATGATGAATCCCTGGCGCTGTTAAAGTCGCTCACCAGATTTGCTTTCATGAATGTGGCATTGCGTACAGCGCCCAGCGTTTACCAGACGCTGCCTGCCGCTACGAAGGACTAACTGCCAGTATCCCTTGATGAATAAACCCCTAACAGTGCAAGTTTGCTGGGTCACACCAGGACTGGATGACTAAGGGCCTGATTCGCTGGTTTTCAGCCACTTTGAGCACATAATGCGTCCAGGGCGTATTTAGGATTCAGGCTGCCATAGGCAACTTCTGGTTTTGCGCCCCCTATTGTTGAAGAGGACCCCCATCCCAGGGAACCTGCGTATGAAATGCCCTGGTTTGCCAGTGTTCTTACCTTGCTGGTGATCCCATGGGGCATGTGTGGTCTCTCGTCCAATCAGCATTAATGAGAGCCAAAGAATGTAAGGATGATGCAGACATCTTTAGGGGTCATGTATATACTTGTGCTAGCCATTTTGATGAGGGGGAAGCTGCCAGCAGCCTGTACATGTGTCGTAGGATCGTTGGCGAGGTAAGAATGCTGGTGAGCCTGGGGGGTTTCACACAGTGGAGCATCCAGATTTGGGGTCCCCTTGGGAGAGTGAATCAGGCGGCCCAGACAGGATTTTGTGACTATCCTGGGTTTTGTCTCATACCTCAGGGGCATCCCAATTTAGGATGCTCCGCTGTGTGAAACCCCCCAGATTGCCCATAATCACTCACCTCTTTCCAGTCCAGCGGTGCATGTGCGGACTCTCATCCATTCAGAGCCATTTGCCGTGACTGAGGGCCTTATTCATGAAGCGATAGCGTTAGTGGTTGGTTAATGAGAGGTAGCGACAGATAGCGACTGGTGAACGCCAGACACGGCACACAATTACACATTTATCAAGCAGAATCTGTTTAGCGACTGGGATAGCGCCATGTAGCATCTAATTCATCATTTTCACAGCCTCAGCGAACAGCGCCAGCGTTCAGCCTTGCACAGCGCCAGGTATGACCTCTCGCTACCTGTCGCTCTCCCATACATTTCAATGGACGTTCCTTTCCTTCTCTTTAAACCGTGTTTTTTTTTTTTTTTTTTTTTTTTTAAATCTCAAATAATTCTGTGACCTCTCCTGGCATTGAATAAGCAGTTTTTTCACATTTTTTTTATTTTTTATATATTTCTTCAGAAATGACATTACAGGTCTGGCATTAAAGTGTTCATGTTACAATGTTGTTACAATGTAATTCCATATGTTTTCGCTTTGTTACTAGTTGATAGATGCTTGAAAACAGACTTTAAACACACCGCCTCCTGCGCTCTGGTCTTCAAACAAGTATTTTTCAGCGCCAGAGATTTGTGAGGCTGTTTTTTTGCTGAATATGGTGTGAGTTGGTCGTTATGAGCAGTCGCTAACATGCGCTCCCATACAGCGCTGTACTGGTCAAATAGCGACTCCTCACAATGTATTCAACATTACTGGACAGCGACTGAGTCGCTATGAAGTAGCGACCCACGGCTGAGCACAGTGACTACTAGCGGGCACTCTGAAAATGCCTGCTACAGACGCTCATCTGTCGCTACCTGGCGTTAGTGATGAATCAGCCTGCCGTCATTCTGCAAACGGCTCTGATTTGCTTCAACGGGGAGCGCAAGCGGCCACATCCCCAGTGGCTCCTGTCCCCGCGTATTTGAATGGCTGGGGCAGAAGTGCACACAGCAGATGCAGGGGATGCGAGTGCTTGCTTTCCCATTGTTAACAATCAGAATAATTTGCCGAATGACATATTTGCAGCAATAGGCTCTGATTGGATGAGAGCCTGCACATGCGCCATTGTACTGATTATGGGTGGTTCGAGGGGTTTCACAGGCATGGAATCTAAAAGATTACAGGGCCGGCTGCTGGCTTTTCTCTGGGACATCCCAAATCAGGATGCCCCAGTGAAAGGCCAAAGACCGGACCTGGAATCTCTTAGAGGCTGATTCATTAATAGCGACAGATAGCGACAGATAGCGACTGTTGAGCGACTGTAGCGGTATTTTGACAGCGACCGCTAGTAGTCGCTGTGCTTGGCCGTTGTTCGGTGGATGATAGCGACTCAGTCGGTGTGCCGTAATGTTGAATACAAGATGCTGAGTCGCTATTTGACAGGTTCGCTGTTGTATGGGAGCGCATGATAGCGACTGGACATAGAGACCGGCACCCACCATATTCATTAAAAAATCAGCCTTAAAAATTCCTAGCGCTGTGAAATGCATGTTTAAATCCCAGAGCGCAGTAGGCGATGTGTTAAAAGTAGTTTTTTAACCCCCTAACCACCCCCCAAAAAAATGGAATGATTTTGAAATAATATTCAAACCTGAATAGTTTAAAATCAGACCTGTAATATCAATTCTGCTAAAAAAAAAAAAAAAAATTATAAAAATCCCCAAAAAATACATTTTCAAAGGAAGAAGTGTTCACAGATTTTTTTTAAATTAAAAAAAAATATATATATATATATTAAAAAATAATTATTAATTAAAATACATTCTGCCATTGAAATGCATTGGCGAGCGCCAGGTAGCCAGAGGTCATACCTGTCGCTGTTCAAGGATGTTCGCTGGCACTGTGACATGAGGCTGGGATAATGATGAATGAGTTGCTAGGTGGCGCTATCTCAGACGCTAAGCAGTATCGGCTTGATAAATGTGTGATTGTGGAGGGGAGCCGGCGTTCTAGTTGCGGTACTTGGCTTTACTGGCCGGCTCCCCAGTCGCTATCTGTCGCTATTCCTTGATAAATAAGGCCCTTAGATTCCAGGGTTGGTCTCTCAGGATTTTGTTCCGCTTTAAAAAAAAAATAAAAAATTACACCTGGTGCTGAATCACTTCTGCTCTTTTCCCCTAAAGTGAACTTTTACAAATGGTGCTGAAACAACCCCAATATGGGTGAATCAATAAAACTGATACAACCCAAACCTTTTCAGTTATTCCGTTAATGATGAAAATGAATGATGATGAGCCATTCTGGCAGAGTTTACAAATCAGGGTATTTATTCAAACCGGGGGTCTTCCATGTGTCAACGAGGCAATAAAATGGCAGGCCTCTTGATTTCATCACAATAATTCTTTTTACACGCTGACCACACTTCATGTTCCCAGACTAAATAACATATGCTTAGGGGTGAAGCAGCACATTATGAGATTAGAAAAGTCCAGTTGTACATTTAGGTAAGACGGTTACATATCAGCACAAGTGTACAAATGAGAAAATCATGCTACATGTGACTAACAACACCCCCTGGGAAAGCCTCCAAGTCATACTGGCTTTTTAAGAATTCTTGATTAATTTCTAAAGAAAATAATGGTAAATGAAACCATGTGCGTATTTTTAGAAAATCCTGTGGATTTAAATAGAAAGAGACAGTTTATAATTTTTCTGTCATCAGACTTTAGGAAGCGGGATTCCTTAGCTTAGAGAAAGGTCTGATTTGGATGGTGTATTACAGTAAGTAATAAAAACACATTTACACCTCCTCGTTAGTAGAAGATGTATTAATAGCATAAGTAACTTCATGCCATGTCTAATATACACGATAGCTAGCCTGCAAAATGTTCCTAAAGGCTTTTGCTTGCTTGGGGAAAACCCAAGGAAACATGAGCGCTAAGGCACAAGTATTTGAAGAGAGCGCCAACAGGTCCATGTCGGCACCGTAGGGGACGATTTAGCACCTGGTGCAAAAGGTGCACTTTCGGTGAAAAATATTAGTGGACTTTTAGATCTAATGCTGTATCGACCCATAGGTAGACATGTACAAAAAGAAGGACACCCTATTAAGCACCACCCTAAATAGTTCAAATAAGGGGAACAGAAGTGTGCCAGTTCTGCGGCCCAAATTGCCACCACAATAAATGAAGAATCTTCTGTGGTTCCAGCCCTCCACAGACAAACACAGCTGCTCAGAAGGCACCACTTCAGCCCCAAAGTAAATTAATCAATGATACCGACTGATCTTAATATCCATTTGAATGAATCAATTCATCAATAATTTAAAAACATACATCAAGACTATACAACACCATTACATACATTTAAAAACATATATACAAAACATATCTACAAAGCATAGCACCAGCAGGAGCGAACCACATAAACCATACCAACCATATTAACCCAGATACCCCCCTGATTATAAATCTCTATCCCTAAATTTAAAGTGCCAATCTCCAAAGTGACCAGTGCAAAATATGATCTTTAAATATATAAAAAGCAAAAATCCAATTCAATAAAAGTTCACCTCAATGTGAATGGCGATCAGCTCCTGCTGGGCAAATATGAAAAACACCCACGCGTTCCGTAGCTATGTGCCACTTTCTCAAGGTGCCATGGAGTGCTGTGCTCTGTGCCCCCGTTCTTATAGAGGAGGGGACGGAAACGCACATCAATCCACTGCCCTCCCGTGCACGTGGCGGCCCCGGCCGGCAGCCGCACTCGCGCCGGAAGCAAAGCGGCGTCAGTGTACGCCCCACCCTCCCCGATCACAGATCGAAAAACGTAAGCATACTGTCCCACCACGCCCCCCAAACCACACCCCCAGCACGCCCCACTCAGCGTCACCACCAAGCAGTGCGCAACCATGGTAACGGCCAAGCGTGCGGGGGGAGCGGGGCGGGACAGAGCCACGTTCGTGATACACGCAGCGAGTTAACATCACACGCTGCAAGGAGCACAGGTCACAGCATCTACAATTGTTAACAAGTTACACCCTGTATCAATAAAAAACATAAGGATGCCTTGAAGACCACTAACATCAATAACAATACTATGGGCCTTATTTATCAAGGGCTAGCGCCAGGTAGTGTCTGACGAGAGCCAGGTACCGCCAGCTAACGGCAGCTACCGACTCAAGTACGCCCGGCGGCGGTCACAATGACGCATTTATCACGCTAAATGAGGCTAGCGCCGGCGAGAGCGACAGCTAGCGCGGGATTCATCATGTAGCCGACTGCAACGAACAGCGCGGCTGCTAATCCCATCACAGCACCAGGTATGACCTGTCGCTCCCTGGCGATGTCCAATGCATTTCAATGGAGCAATCTTTAATTAATCATAAATAATTCCTATTAATGTTTTTTTTTTTTTTTTTAATGTCAAAAATTCTGTGACCACTTCTGCAATGTTAGGATTTTTTTTTAAGGTAAAAAAAAAAAATTTGTTCAGAATTGATATTACAGGTCTGATATTAATGTATTCATATTACAAAATGTTTATAAAAACTTGTATAATTTTACAATCAAAAAATATGGTTGTTAAAAACTATTTTACACCCATCGCCGCCAGCGCTCTGGGGTTTAAACAAGGAATTCACAGCGCGAAAAAATTCGGAGCGTGTTTTGTTAATGAATCTGCAGCAAGCCGTTCGCTCTGGCCATTCGTTGTCAGGCGCACCCATACAACGCTGAACCTGTGAAACAGCGACCCCCCAGCCCGTATTCAACATTACCACACACCGACTGAGTCGCTGTCAACAAGCAAACCCCGGCCAAGCACAGCGAATACTAGCTGGCGCTGAGAAAATCACGCTACTGGCGCTCATCTGTCGCTACCTGGCGCTATTAATGAATCGGCCTCCCCATAACAAAAGATATTTTGGTTAGATCAATCAATAACTAAATATAATACAATATAACCAATCATGGCTCAAATAAACTAACATTGTAATAAATCACATATATTGTGATATATCCTAGGAGCAGATTGTACAGAATATTTAATTTGATGAATTGCACATACCAAATATCTCAGATAATCAAGATTATAAATACAGATACACATGTTCCAGTGGTCCATATAGTACACATGTTTCTTTCTAATGGCAATGGGTCCCAAAGTGAACAACCACTACTGTGTAATGAATATACAAATGGAGTATGCCCAAGCATATTGATCTCTGTCTCAAGATGGCCACCATTTGTATATTCATAAGACACCGCCCCTGTGTCATACAAAATAAAATAAAACAAAATAAGATAAAGGTATACACTGAATTCATAAAGAAATAAATATATATAAAAAGATATATACATAATAAATGATGAATTAATAAAACACAATACATAAATAAAGTAGAAAAAACGGTGACGATAATAATATATAATAACACTTGATACAAAAAATATAATACACTACTGTGATGAATATATCATAAAGACCCAATTTACCAATTAGAATGAAGCCACCCAAAAAGAAAATTATTGATTTTTTAAAAATACATAATAACTCAATTAAGATTTGTGTGTATATAATATGTCTGCTTATACATGAATACACATACACACACACATACAACCAAGTCGATGTGTATGCATATGCACATGTATACACAGACAACCAACAAACAAACATGTGCACATATAAATACAAAATTAAAATAAAATTAATTAGCACATGAATAGGTAGACATTGAGGGTTATGCCAAAGATTAAGAGCCTGATTTATCAAGCACTTCTGCCAGACAGTGCCATATGCAAATTAGACTAGTAAAAAATATAATAAAATATTTTTTTTCACACTTGCGCATGTTGCTGCACTACAAGAAACACATTTACTAAAACATTAGCTTTGCAGAAACATGCTGAAAATGTATAAATTATATTTTGCACTACTTTCAATTGCACTGAAATGGCATTGCCTGGCAGAAGCGCTTGATAATTCAGGCCCTAACACTGGGTGCACATTTGGGAGTGAATTGCAGTCTTGGTGAGCTTTTTAATTTTAACACACAAAGAAAAAGCAGAGCCTCACCGATCTGCTCCCCCTCTCCAGTTTTACCTTTGGGAAGTATTTACTCACCTCGCCAAGGGATCCATCTTCTAGGTCCCTCGGTTATAAGTTGAAGTTCCGCCATCTTGCATCCCAAAAGGCACTGTGCCCGGCCCCCGATCTCACGCCTGTGCAGTGCAATGAAGCTGACGAAATCCTGCGAGACTTCGCTGATCAGCGTGGGGCCCCTGAAGCAGAAGCAGGCCACAGCGACATCCAAAGCGTAAGTAGGGGTTGATGGGAGGGGGGAATCAGCCCCTTTTTGTTTTCAATCCAATGTTCCTCTTTAAAATTTTGGAAACAACAGCACCACATGGGGTAATTAAAAAAACTTCCTTAGCCCATAGGGGGCTGTTGTTTCTAAATTTTCAAAAAAATGTTTTACCTCAACTGTAAAAATGCCTTATCACATATGAATGTAATTTTTAAAGGAACAAATATTTTTAATACACTTTTCTGTGTGTTAAATTTAAAAAGCTGACCGAGATGAAGGTGGCAATTCACCCCCAAATGCGCAGCAACTGTTGGTATTGTTTCACTAAATCTTCAGCATAACTTCCAATGAAAAGCAATGGACCTTCTTGCGCCTGGAGCAAAATCACTTAATTTAGCAGCAAAAGTACAAAAAGTGCCATTCAGTTAAATTTTTTACCTAGGGGTCGATTCAGCACCAAATATGAAATGTTCACCTCTAACAATGCTTTCATTTAAAGAGAAACATTGGGGGTTAAAACCTCCCCAAACCTCACTGATCTACTGCCCCCCCCCCCCCTCTGGTTCTACCTTTGGGCACAATTTACTCACCTCGACTGGGGATCCATCTTCTGGGTCCCTCGGATTTTGTTGCCATTGGGATTCAATGGGGCCACCCAAAATCCAGTGAGACTTCACTGAGCGGTGCAGGACTTTAAAGAGCATGGCTAAAGCCATGCTGTCACTAACAGATGGCTAAGCCAGTGGGGGGCAGAGGATCGGGACCTGAAGGCGCTGGATGTCCCGCAGCAGGCAGCAGCGACATACAAAAGTAAGTAGGGGCCGATGGCCCCTTTTTATTTTTGGTCTGGTGTTCCTCTATAAAGTACACGTTTTACTTCAAAGTGCACTTTTTGCACCTGTAGCTAAATTGTTTCCTTGTTTGAAGTTCTCCTCCCTTTGGTAACTATCCACTTATTGCAAATCATACACTAGCAGCTTCCCATACTATAAGGGTTGCCCACAATAATGAATACTGGCATTTCCTGTTAGACTGCCAAGGGTCCAAGACCAAAATATGTGTGGTTGGGCAAAGTGATAGAAAGGTTAGACTGCAGTCTCATGCCTGGACCTTATCTGCAGTGAAGGGCCAAATACTTGACTCACAAACAGCTTTTGGTCCCTGTCTCAGTTTGACATACAATGTTGTACTTATAAATAACCATCCATTTTAACTTATACTTGAAGAGACCGCTGCTACACTATATATACTGCTATATAAAGAAGACCAGTATCAACTACTGCCCTGTTTTCATGTTTTTTAACCTAACCTCTACTAAAAATTCTACTTTAATTTCCTATTCCAAACTTTACCTGGACTTAAGCTGCTCAGAGTCTGTCTCTTAAAGTGGACCAACACCCAGGATTTTCACTATCCTGGGTGTTGGTCCACTTCCGCAGGGCACCCCAATAGGGGCGGCTTACCCATCTAAAAGGTAAGATTTTAGGGGCTTTCTGGGGGTTTCACCCCGCGGGACATCCCGATTTTGGATGCCCTGCGGGGAGGGAGCTGATCGGCCCGGGAATCTTACAGATTCGCGGGCCGATCAGGGGTGGGTGTTGGTCCACTTTAAATCAAAGTTACCTGATCCTAAAACCACAGAAATGTTGGTTGGTTGGTATTCGCTGCTCCTGAACAGATGTCAGATTTTCTGACTGGGGGCTTGCATCATTAGCAGGGGTAATGCGGTACAATAATGGTCCTCCTTAAAGCAAACCTTTACCCTAGCAGGGGGGTGGAATCTCTAGTTGGTGGTACTTGGGACAATCATAATGGAGGTGAAGTTTTAAAAGAGAAAAATGGCCGAGTGATTAAAATCCATATACATTTTCTGGACGGTGGGAGGAGGGGTCACTTATACACCTGGCCTCAAGAAATATCCAGCCAGGCTTGTTTATCTCTTTTAATAAAAGGAAGATGAGTCAGGGGTGACAGGTTGTGTCACCCCCGATACACTCAGAACCTGTCCCCCCGGGGATTTTTTTCCTATCAGGAAAAGAAAACAACAGGTTTGGCAGGAGTTGTATTCAGTTTGGGTGTATAAGTGTCAACGTGTTTTTATGGATTTTTAAAGTTATACTAAAGGCAAGCCCAACTGTTGTCCCATTGTCTTGGGCTACAGGTTGCACAGTCCCAAACTTCAATCCATTTCCAAAAAGACTCCATAGTTCTTAAGATATCTTTAAAAGTATTAGAGCATTGGAAATTCATAGATGAAGAGAAACAGCAACAGCAATGTGATGTAAGCACACTGTGATGAGTGTGAGAGGAGTGAGGAAGGCGGGGTTTCAGAGCTGCAGAGAGAGGCAGCCAATCAGGACATCTGGCCGGGGAGTGGAGGGTGTTTCCGTTCTTGGACCTATGAAGGTCGATTGAAGGACCAGGTCAGCAGGCTGAATAAGGAAGTAATTTTCCTCACTAAGGAGACAGACAGAAGAGGAAGTAGAGTGCTGTAGCCACTCAATGAAAGGTAAGCTACTGATATTTATTTTTTGACTTGCCAAACACTTTATTATTACACAATTTTCCAATATGCCTCCTTTAGACAGATCTTCTATAAGTAAGCAAATATCTCCTTTTCATTAAAAAAATACTATCTCTCACAATTACATACAAAAGAAATATATTTTATAGATTGGGACCTTTAATTACCTGAGCTGTTTACCTAAAATATGCAACATGCAGAACTTCTTAAATCCAATTTGAAGCCTTCTGACTTTCTATTAGTTTTTTTTGTGTTTGCAAGTTTCTAGGTAGTATTTTGGGTTTGAATTATAATTATCATGTAAAGACTTCAGTTTCTGCAGCTGGAACTACAGGTCTTATCTTGTGCTGCGAGGTGGCAGTTAGTGTAGTGTGACGGGCTGTATGTGCAATAGATAATAGATGGCATTATGTAAATTTCAAGGCTGGCAGAAGGCATGACTAATTCAGTGCCTCTTGCAAATGCTGTGATGCCGCACAGATATGGAAATCTCACAATGCAGATGAGCTCATGTTTAACTGAGCTAACAAGTGTAGCAAAGCATGGATTAATTGGGGTAAATGTAATATGGGCAAATTCTCCTTCATATATTGCTAAGCCATAAACAAAAGTGAAAGTGGCCTAAAGAAAATTTTCATTTAGGATTTTAGCTACAAAAAATAAATCTGGTGGTTAGGTCTTGAAGAGCAGATCATTCGTTTTTGCAAAAAGAGGTTTATGTAGGGCCTTATTTAAGAAGCACTAATGCCATGTAGTTCCATGTGAAAGCCATATATATGAAAGTCAATCTGGTGAGCGCCTCTAGTGGTAGTCAGTGTATAGCGTCGGCGCTGTGTGTTCAGCAGCGCCATGTAACACCTGAGTAGCGCTCTCCCATACATTTCCATGGTCTTTCATTTGTTTGTGTTTAATTAGAGTTTGGATCCACTTTTCCTATTATTTTATCATATGATGATTGTTTTGGCTCTCATAGCCAGCAACAAAAGACTTACATTGTCATATATTTCATTTTTTAAAATTTTTTTTTAGAATTGTATGTGTTGGTCTGCCATTGCAATGTCAGTGTTACAGTGTAGCAATGATGTCCATATGTTTTCGCTCTGGTGCTGGTGTATATGTGTCCAGAAACACGCATTTTTTATGTTGCGTCCGGTGCTTCTCACCAGAGCGCTCAGTTTTACAGCATTAACTGGCGCTACCTATCGTTCGCTGCAGTGTTGTCCTGTTGTTGTCCAGACTAGGCCATGCTTTGTTTAGTAGTTTACTACTTTATTAAAAACTAAACTGATGCATGGGGGGTAGAGAACAGTGGGACTTGAACATGGGAAAAGGTGAGTTTCAGACTACCTGACTAGGGCAAAATCACTGTGGGAAACAAAATGTAAATAGGTAATTTTTCTATTTTGTTTTCTTATTTACTGCTTTATTACCTACTAAACTGGTGAATAGGGGGTGGAGTCAAGTGGGGAAGCCTTGTGACTCCTACTCGGGACCGGGTAAGTTTCATTGTAGTGGACGAGCATGGAAGCGATACGAGGGGCAAAAGGTAAGTACATGCTTTTTAATGTTTTGTTTTTTACTACTTTAATAACTTCTAAATGGGTGAATGGGGGGGGGGGGGGAGTCACGGCAGAAAAGTGGCGGGATCAGGTACGTTTAATCCTACATATTATTATGTTTGAGATATTTCCGTTTACCTTGGCAATGACAGTTGTTGCTGTTTATCCTTTAAAGGCTTGTTAGCCCCAGTTTTTACACACAAGAAATTTTCTGCATTCCAAAAAATAATATATATGGTTCACAATAGAATGAAAAGAAAAAGAGCACAAGAGTTCTTATCCTGCAAACAGAGCTACTGTGTGTATCCTTGCTGCTTGCTAAGGGACACCCTACACCTCTTGAAACCACCAGGTATATTATTCCGGGACCACCCCTAGGTGGAGTTGCATTCGGTGAAATTAACACTTGATGGCAAAAATACTGCCTAATATGTTTTGAATTTAGGCCTCAGTATAAATATACATTTTTAGTCAAGTTCTCAAGAATACTTAGGCCCTCTTACCTCTGATTTATATTGAAAACAAATGCTCTGAGGTCTTTAATAAATTTAACAGTGAGCGTTTGAGTTATGATTTTTTATTCTTGCTTGCGGCCAGCAAATTTCTCTGCATTTCCCCAAGTTTTAAGGAAATTTGGGACACTAATGCACAACATGTGAATAAATGGAGATAGGGGCTTCTTCACCAGTGTGATGGACCTTTTTACATTTATATAGTATTGTAAGTGTGATAATGCCACATGATTTACATTCTACCAGTGTTATTGTTCCAGATGTTCTGCAGACCTCAGTGATGAAAGATCTTCAAAACGGTATTGTCAGGACAGTTTTCATTATTATTAATGCAATACATCTGGGCGTGATTACCAGACAGAGGATCCTCGCTGAACTGTGCGGAGGAATGGAGAAAAAATAAAAAATGTTTACAGGGTGAATGATTTAGGATGATCTGTTTCATTCAGAGGTAAATGATTAGCTGGACAGAGCTGTACACTTACCAGCTACTCGTGTCAGGAAAGAAAAGGAAACAAGCTGCTGGAACAGTGTACTTTTAATGTGAACAGTCTGAGTTGCTTTGGCACTCAGCTACTATATTATGTTATTTGTTGTATTATTTTAAGGCGGGTTTAGATTTTTGTCTGTTTACTATACCTCTAGATCCCTTATAAAGGATGAGTTCTATTTCCATTTAAATCTAACAGCAAAATACAAATACACTTGGCATGTGTTGACTAGTATATATTGTGCAAACAGAAAGTGGGGTGCAGACATGTCCCCCTTAAAAGCTACAACATGCCCATGGGCGTAGCTAGGGGGGCATGTGCCCCAGGTGCGGCAGGTTAGGGGGTGCATGATGGGCAGAACTGGATTGTAGTATTTAATGCTTATAATTAATATAAAACATATTTGTACAGAACTTGCATAGTGACTTGTCAATAGTTGAAACACAGGACCTAGATGGGCCAAAATGTTTTTTTAGGTTGTTAAAATTGATTTAATTAATAGCTTCTTTTGCTTAACAATGTATAATTTGGACGCCAACAACTAAAATGCAACCTAAACACACTGTAATGTCCCCAGAAGTGATTTTGTGTTACTGTAATGAAAAAACACTGACCAGTGCCGGAAAAATACAGCACCCAAAAAATTCATAAATATGCTGGGGAGCGCCGAGATAATAGCAATACAAAGTGGCGCTCACAGACACGGGGAGGCTGATTCATCATTAGCGGCAGGTAGCGACAGATGAGCGTCTGTAGCAGGCATTTTCAGAGCGCCAGCTAGTAGTCGCTTTGCTCAGCCGTGGGTCGCTACTTTATAGCGACTCAGTCGCTGTTCAGTAATGTTGAATACATTGTGAGGAGTCGCTATTTGACCAGTACAGCACTGTATGGGAGCGCATGTTAGCGACTGCTCATAGCGACCGACTCACACCATATTCAGCAAAAAAACAGCCTCACAAATCTCTGGCGCTGAAAAATGCTTGTTTGAAGCCCACAGCGCAGGAGGCGGTGTGTTTAAAGTGTGTTTTCCTATCAACTAGTAACAAAGCGAAAACATATGGAATTACATTGTAACAACATTGTAACATGAACACTTTAATGGCAGACCTGTAATGTCATTTCTGAAGAAATTTTTAAAAAATCATAAAAATGTGAAAAAACAGCTTTTTCAATGTCAGAAGAGGTCACAGAATTATTAGTGATTTGGGGGAAAAAAACAAAAAAACTAAAACCCGGTTTAAAGAGAAGAAAAGGATCGTCCATTGAAATGTATTGGAGAGCGACAGGTAGCGAGAGGCCATACCTGGCGCTGTGCAAGGCTGAACGCTGGCGCTGTTCGCTGAAGCTGTGAAAATGATGAATCAGACGCTACATGGCGCTATCCCAGTCGCTAAACAGATTCTGCTTGATAAATGTGGAATTGCGTGCCGTGTCCGGCGTTCACCAGTTGCTATCTGTCGCTACCTCTCATTAACCAGCCACTACCTGACGCTATCCTTTCTTAAATAAGGGCCTGGGATAATCGGCTGGTGGGTCCAACAGACACTGACATGGGCAATATCTAAGTGCAACAATCAAAGCTAATTAGTAACATTCAGGGCAGTGACTGCTAGCGCCAATGTAGTACACAGCACAGCGCCAGATAAGATGGCAATATAGCAAAAAAAAGATGCTAAAAGGTGCACATCATAAATTAGGGTCTGAATGCTTGATGGCACCACTGCATGGACATTTAGATCCAGCCTTAAACCGGACCTTCACCACGATTTATTGAAAAGCCCAAACCCTTAAAAAACGATTCCCCAGCATCTAAAGATAATATATGTTACGTTTTTAGTCACTTACTTATTATTATTTTCCCCACTGGGCTGCAAATCTGTTCAGGACTTTAGGATAGGGGCGCCGCCATCTTGACTCAGAAGCATCACACTAACTGAGGAGAGGAGAGTGGGATAAAGTACACGGGGCGGGTTATAGCTGTGATTTGCTCATACAGAGCAGAGCTGGGGTCAGGAAAAGGTCAGCAGTCCCAGAATGCAGAGCAGCACTTTCTGTTTGCAGGCTGCCTGATGCTCCATGAGCCGCCATCTTGGATGTTTAAAGGCTCATAACATGCAGTAGATGCAGGTAGGATGATTTTTAACGTGAGCAATCTGTATGTACAGGGTGTGGGAAACATATAAGGGGGAGGCCGATTCATTAATAGCGGCAGGTAGCAACAGTTGAGCGACTGTAGCAGTATTTTCACAGCGCCCGCTAGTAGTCGCTGTGCTTGGCCGTTGTTCGGTTGTTGATAGCGACTCAGTCGGTGTGCAGTAATGTTGAATACAAGGTGACGAGTCGCTATTTGACAGGTTCCGCGATGTATGGGTGCGCATGATAGCGATTGGTCAGAACGGCCGGCTCCCACCATATTCATCAAAAAATCAGGCTCCAAAAATCCTCGCGCTGTGAAATGCTTGTTTAAACCCCAGAGCGCTGGCCCAAACCACCATATTTTTGGAAACCAAAAAAAAAAAATTTTTTAAAGAATTTAGTAATATGAATACAATAATATCAGACCTGTAATATCAATTCTGCACAATTTTCTTTTTTTTTAACCTTAAAAAAATGATCTAACATGGCAGAAGTGGTCACAGAATTTTTCACATAAAAAAAAAAAAAAAACATGAATAACAATTAATTATTAATATTTAAAGATTGTTCCATTGAAATGCATTGGAGAGCGCCAGGTAGCGAGAGGTCATACCTGTCGCTGTTCAAGGTCGGACGCTGGCGCTGTGGGCTGAGGCTGGAATAATGATGAATGAGTCGCTATATGGCGCTATCTCAGTCGCTAAGCAGGATTGGCTTGATAAATGTGTGATTGTGGTGGGGAGCCGGCGTTCTCGTGGCGGGGCCCGTCATTACCAGCCGCTCACCAGTCGCTACCTGTCGCTATTCCTTCATAAATAAGGGCCATAGACTCTTATTCAGGGTGAAGGACCGCTTTAATGCATGCCCTTCAATCCTACAACAATATTTTTCCCGCCATATGTATTGGTGGGAAGCCCTATATATTTGGGGACAATGGCAGAACTTTTCACTCTCTTTTAACTACGAAAAAAAATCTATCTATTTGTTTGTCTCCTCATTAATAGTGATGAGCGAGTAGTATTCGACCGAGCCGGTATTCGATCGAATACTACGCTGTTCGTCATACTCGATTTCGATCGAGTACAGCGGCGATGGCGCACTCACAATTCGTTTCCCCTCCCACCTTCCCTGGCGCGTTTTTTACACCAATCACCATGCAGGGGGGGTGGGACAGGTCCAGGGAGGACGCTGGCATCGCGAAAACGGCGTCTACACGCATTGGCTGGAAAAACCATGTGACCTCGAATATACAAAACTCAGCACTTCCTCTTCGTCAGCATTAGCAGCTTGAACTTAGTGAGGGACAGACGCTCACAGCAGGGAAAGACAGGCTGTCGCTGGCAGGGCCCCAGAAGCTCGGAATATCGCTTTTACCACCATCTATACCAGCTACCAGAAGACAAGACAGTCCTTAATAGCCCTTATTAGGGCTGCTACGCTGAACAGTATATAGCTCATTTTCTATTTAGTCAGGCAGGGCCCCAGAAGCTCAGAATATACCTTTTACCACCATATATACCAGCTACCAGAAGACAAGACAGTCCTTAATAGCCCTTATTAGGGCTGCTACGCTGAACAGTATATAGCTCATTTTCTATTTAGTCAGGCAGGGCCCCAGAAGCTCAGAATATACCTTTTACCACCATATATACCAGCTACCAGAAGACAAGACAGTCCTTAATAGCCCTTATTAGGGCTGCTACGCTGAACAGTATATAGCTCATTTTCTATTTAGTCAGGCAGGGCCCCAGAAGCTCAGAATATACCTTTTACCACCATATATACCAGCTACCAGAAGACAAGACAGTCCTTAAGAGCCCTTATTAGGGCTGCTACGCTGAACAGTATATAGCTCATTTTCTATTTAGTCAGGCAGGGCCCCAGAAGCTCAGAATATACCTTTTACCACCATATATACCAGCTACCAGAAGACAAGACAGTCCTTAATAGCCCTTATTAGGGCTGCTACGCTGAACAGTATATAGCTCATTTTCTATTTAGTCAGGCAGGGCCCCAGAAGCTCGGAATATACCTTTTACCACCATATATACCAGCTACCAGAAGACAAGACAGTCCTTAAGAGCCCTTATTAGGGCTGCTACGCTGAACAGTATATAGCTCATTTTCTATTTAGTCAGGCAGGGCCCCAGAAGATCAGAATATACCTTTTACCACCATATATACCAGCTACCAGAAGACAAGACAGTCCTTAAGAGCCCTTATTAGGGCTGCTACGCTGAACAGTATATAGCTCATTTTCTATTTAGTCAGGCAGGGCCCCAGAAGCTCAGAATATACCTTTTACCACCATATATACCAGCTACCAGAAGACAAGACAGTCCTTAATCCCTTATTAGTGCTGCTATGTTGAACAGTATATAGCTCATATTCTATGTAGTCAGGCAGGGCCCCAGAAGCTCAGAATATACCTTTTACCACCATATATACCAGCTACCAGAAGACAAGACAGTCCTTAATAGCCCTTATTAGGGCTGCTACGCTGAACAGTATATAGCTCATTTTCTATTTAGTCAGGCAGGGCCCCAGAAGCTCAGAATATACCTTTTACCACCATATATACCAGCTACCAGAAGACAAGACAGTCCTTAAGAGCCCTTATTAGGGCTGCTACGCTGAACAGTATATAGCTCATTTTCTATTTAGTCAGGCAGGGCCCCAGAAGCTCAGAATATACCTTTTACCACCATATATACCAGCTACCAGAAGACAAGACAGTCCTTAATCCCTTATTAGTGCTGCTATGTTGAACAGTATATAGCTCATATTCTATGTAGTCAGGCAGGGCCCCAGAAGCTCAGAATATACCTTTTACCACCATATATACCAGCTACCAGAAGACAAGACAGTCCTTAAGAGCCCTTATTAGGGCTGCTACGCTGAACAGTATATAGCTCATTTTCTATTTAGTCAGGCAGGGCCCCAGAAGCTCAGAATATACCTTTTACCACCATATATACCAGCTACCAGAAGACAAGACAGTCCTTAAGAGCCCTTATTAGGGCTGCTACGCTGAACAGTATATAGCTCATTTTCTATTTAGTCAGGCAGGGCCCCAGAAGCTCAGAATATACCTTTTACCACCATATATACCAGCTACCAGAAGACAAGACAGTCCTTAAGAGCCCTTATTAGGGCTGCTACGCTGAACAGTATATAGCTCATTTTCTATTTAGTCAGGCAGGGCCCCAGAAGCTCAGAATATACCTTTTACCACCATATATACCAGCTACCAGAAGACAAGACAGTCATTAAGAGCCCTTATTAGGGCTGCTACGCTGAACAGTATATAGCTCATTTTCTATTTAGTCAGGCAGGGCCCCAGAAGCTCAGAATATACCTTTTACCACCATATATACCAGCTACCAGAAGACAAGACAGTCCTTAAGAGCCCTTATTAGGGCTGCTACGCTGAACAGTATATAGCTCATTTTCTATTTAGTCAGGCAGGGCCCCAGAAGCTCAGAATATACCTTTTACCACCATATATACCAGCTACCAGAAGACAAGACAGTCCTTAATCCCTTATTAGTGCTGCTATGTTGAACAGTATATAGCTCATATTCTATGTAGTCAGACAGGGCCCCAGAAGCTCAGAATATACCTTTTACCACCATATATACCAGCTACCAGAAGACAAGACAGTCCTTAAGAGCCCTTATTAGGGCTGCTACGCTGAACAGTATATAGCTCATTTTCTATTTAGTCAGGCAGGGCCCCAGAAGCTCAGAATATACCTTTTACCACCATATATACCAGCTACCAGAAGACAAGACAGTCCTTAAGAGCCCTTATTAGGGCTGCTACGCTGAACAGTATATAGCTCATTTTCTATTTAGTCAGGCAGGGCCCCAGAAGCTCAGAATATACCTTTTACCACCATATATACCAGCTACCAGAAGACAAGACAGTCATTAAGAGCCCTTATTAGGGCTGCTACGCTGAACAGTATATAGCTCATTTTCTATTTAGTCAGGCAGGGCCCCAGAAGCTCAGAATATACCTTTTACCACCATATATACCAGCTACCAGAAGACAAGACAGTCCTTAAGAGCCCTTATTAGGGCTGCTACGCTGAACAGTATATAGCTCATTTTCTATTTAGTCAGGCAGGGCCCCAGAAGCTCAGAATATACCTTTTACCACCATATATACCAGCTACCAGAAGACAAGACAGTCCTTAAGAGCCCTTATTAGGGCTGCTACGCTGAACAGTATATAGCTCATTTTCTATTTAGTCAGGCAGGGCCCCAGAAGCTCAGAATATACCTTTTACCACCATATATACCAGCTACCAGAAGACAAGACAGTCCTTAAGAGCCCTTATTAGGGCTGCTACGCTGAACAGTATATAGCTCATTTTCTATTTAGTCAGGCAGGGCCCCAGAAGCTCAGAATATACCTTTTACCACCATATATACCAGCTACCAGAAGACAAGACAGTCATTAAGAGCCCTTATTAGGGCTGCTACGCTGAACAGTATATAGCTCATTTTCTATTTAGTCAGGCAGGGCCCCAGAAGCTCAGAATATACCTTTTACCACCATATATACCAGCTACCAGAAGACAAGACAGTCCTTAAGAGCCCTTATTAGGGCTGCTACGCTGAACAGTATATAGCTCATTTTCTATTTAGTCAGGCAGGGCCCCAGAAGCTCAGAATATACCTTTTACCACCATATATACCAGCTACCAGAAGACAAGACAGTCCTTAAGAGCCCTTATTAGGGCTGCTACGCTGAACAGTATATAGCTCATTTTCTATTTAGTCAGGCAGGGCCCCAGAAGCTCAGAATATACCTTTTACCACCATATATACCAGCTACCAGAAGACAAGACAGTCCTTAAGAGCCCTTATTAGGGCTGCTACGCTGAACAGTATATAGCTCATTTTCTATTTAGTCAGGCAGGGCCCCAGAAGCTCAGAATATACCTTTTACCACCATATATACCAGCTACCAGAAGACAAGACAGTCCTTAATCCCTTATTAGTGCTGCTATGTTGAACAGTATATAGCTCATATTCTATGTAGTCAGGCAGGGCCCCAGAAGCTCAGAATATACCTTTTACCACCATATATACCAGCTACCAGAAGACAAGACAGTCCTTAATAGCCCTTATTAGGGCTGCTACGCTGAACAGTATATAGCTCATTTTCTATTTAGTCAGGCAGGGCCCCAGAAGCTCAGAATATACCTTTTACCACCATATATACCAGCTACCAGAAGACAAGACAGTCCTTAATAGCCCTTATTAGGGCTGCTACGCTGAACAGTATATAGCTCATTTTCTATTTAGTCAGGCAGGGCCCCAGAAGCTCAGAATATACCTTTTACCACCATATATACCAGCTACCAGAAGACAAGACAGTCCTTAATCCCTTATTAGTGCTGCTATGTTGAACAGTATATAGCTCATATTCTATGTAGTCAGACAGGGCCCCAGAAGCTCAGAATATACCTTTTACCACCATATATACCAGCTACCAGAAGACAAGACAGTCCTTAATAGCCCTTATTAGGGCTGCTACGCTGAACAGTATATAGCTCATTTTCTATTTAGTCAGGCAGGGCCCCAGAAGCTCAGAATATACCTTTTACCACCATGTATACCAGCTACCAGAAGACAAGACAGTCCTTAATCCCTTATTAGTGCTGCTATGTTGAACAGTATATAGCTCATATTCTATGTAGTCAGGCAGGGCCCCAGAAGCTCAGAATATACCTTTTACCACCATATATACCAGCTACCAGAAGACAAGACAGTCCTTAATAGCCCTTATTAGGGCTGCTACGCTGAACAGTATATAGCTCATTTTCTATTTAGTCAGGCAGGGCCCCAGAAGCTCAGAATATACCTTTTACCACCATATATACCAGCTACCAGAAGACAAGACAGTCCTTAATCCCTTATTAGTGCTGCTATGTTGAACAATATATAGCTCATATTCTATGTAGTCAGGCAGGGCCCCAGAAGCTCAGAATATACCTTTTACCACCATATATACCAGCTACCAGAAGACAAGACAGTCCTTAATAGCCCTTATTAGGGCTGCTACGCTGAACAGTATATAGCTCATTTTCTATTTAGTCAGGCAGGGCCCCAGAAGCTCAGAATATACCTTTTACCACCCTATATACCAGCTACCAGAAGACAAGACAGTCCTTAATAGCCCTTATTAGGGCTGCTACGCTGAACAGTATATAGCTCATTTTCTATTTAGTCAGGCAGGGCCCCAGAAGCTCAGAATATACCTTTTACCACCATATATACCAGCTACCAGAAGACAAGACAGTCCTTAATAGCCCTTATTAGGGCTGCTACGCTGAACAGTATATAGCTCATTTTCTATTTAGTCAGGCAGGGCCCCAGAAGCTCAGAATATACCTTTTACCACCATATATACCAGCTACCAGAAGACAAGACAGTCCTTAATAGCCCTTATTAGGGCTCCTACGCTGAACAGTATATAGCTCATTTTCTATTTAGTCAGGCAGGGCCCCAGAAGCTCAGAATATACCTTTTACCACCATATATACCAGCTACCAGAAGACAAGACAGTCCTTAATAGCCCTTATTAGGGCTGCTACGCTGAACAGTATATAGCTCATTTTCTATTTAGTCAGGCAGGGCCCCAGAAGCTCAGAATATACCTTTTACCACCATATATACCAGCTACCAGAAGACAAGACAGTCCTTAATAGCCCTTATTAGGGCTCCTACGCTGAACAGTATATAGCTCATTTTCTATTTAATCAGGCAGGGCCCCAGAAGCTCAGAATATACCTTTTACCACCATATATACCAGCTACCAGAAGACAAGACAGTCCTTAATAGCCCTTATTAGGGCTGCTACGCTGAACAGTATATAGCTCATTTTCTATTTAGTCAGGCAGGGCCCCAGAAGCTCAGAATATACCTTTTACCACCATATATACCAGCTACCAGAAGACAAGACAGTCCTTAATAGCCCTTATTAGGGCTGCTACGCTAAACAGTATATAGCTCATTTTCTATTTAGTCAGGCAGGGCCCCAGAAGCTCAGAATATACCTTTTACCACCATATATACCAGCTACCAGAAGACAAGACAGTCCTTAATCCCTTATTAGTGCTGCTATGTTGAACAGTATATAGCTCATATTCTATGTAGTCAGGCAGGGCCCCAGAAGCTCAGAATATACCTTTTACCACCATATATACCAGCTACCAGAAGACAAGACAGTCCTTAAGAGCCCTTATTAGGGCTGCTACGCTGAACAGTATATAGCTCATTTTCTATTTAGTCAGGCAGGGCCCCAGAAGCTCAGAATATACCTTTTACCACCATATATACCAGCTACCAGAAGACAAGACAGTCCTTAAGAGCCCTTATTAGGGCTACTATGCTGAACAGTATATAGCTCATTCTAGCTATATACACACTGCACACAACGGCTGCTTTAGTGAGGGGTAGCTGCTGCTGCTGGAATAGGGACAGAAAGACTTCAGTGGTGTATTAGCACCTATATACAAAACTATATACACTCTGCTCAAAACGGCTGCTTTAGTGAGGGGTAGCTGCTGATGCTGGAATAGGGACAGAAAGACTTCAGTGGTGTATTAGCACCTATATACAAAACTATATTTTGCACTACTGTTTTGTGTCCTCTGTGCCAACAAAACCTTGTTATATACCCGGTGCGTATAGGCACCATTTCACCTTCTGGCAGTATACGGCTGTATAGCCAGGTGTTTTTCTTAAAAATATTTTTATATTTGGCACTACTGTTTTGTGTCCTCTTTACCAACAAAACCTTGTTATATACCCGGTGCGTATATAGGCACCATTTCACCTTCTGGCAGTATACGGCTGTATAGCCAGGTGTTTTTCTTAAAAATATTTTTATATTTGGCACTACTGTTTTGTGTCCTCTTTACCAACAAAACTTTGTTATATACCCGGTGCGTATATAGGCACCATTTCACCTTCTGGCAGTATACGGCTGTATAGCCAGGTGTTTTTCTTAAAAATATTTTTATATTTGGCACTACTGTTTTGTGTCCTCTTTACCTACAAAACCTTGTTATATACCCGGTGCGTATATAGGCACCATTTCACCTTCTGGCAGTATACGGCTGTATAGCCAGGTGTTTTTCTTAAAAATATTTTTATATTTGGCACTACTGTTTTGTGTCCTCTTTACCAACAAAACCTTGTTATATACCCGGTGCGTATATAGGCACCATTTCACCTTCTGGCAGTATACGGCTGTATAGCCAGGTGTTCTTAAAAATATATTTATATTTGGCACTACTGTTTTGTGTCCTCTGTGCCAACAAAACACTGTTTTATACACGGTGCGTATAGGCACCATTTCACCTTCTGGCAGTATACGGCTGTATAGCCAGGTGTTCTTCTTAAAAATATTTTTATATTTGGCATAACGCGTGGCCAAAAAAGTAAAACGTCTGAAATGCGGAGGGCTAGCGCAAAGGGACGTGGACGGGGGCGCGGAAATGCTGGTGGGGGCACAAACCGCGTTGAAGCCAGTGGGGATACAATGCGTGCTGGTGAGGGGCAGCCAGCATTACGCTCATCCAGCTTCCCTGCCTTTATGGGACAGTTATGCGGGGGGCGGGGTACACCTCTGTTAAGGCCTGAGCAGCGTGAACAGGTGGTGCAATGGATGGCCGATAACGCTTCCAGTCACTTGTCCACCACCCAGTCATCCACACAGTCTCACTCTGACCCTCCTTCCTCCCAACCTGGCCAACAGAGTCAGCCCAACCTTGACCCCTCCCAGGACCTCTTTTCGGGTCCTTTTCCAGATGTGCTGCAAGAATCCCAGGAGCTAGCAGAGGAATTTGTTTGTAGTGATGCCCAAACACTTGAGTATCCGCCATCTGCTAGTGATGTGGACCCGGAACCAGCATCTGCTATCATGAGCGATGATGATGAGACGCAGTTGCCATCAAGGGAGGCTGTTGGAATGTCCAGTGGGCAGGAGGAGGAGCAGAGAGAGGAAGTGGAAGAGGAGGTGGTGGACGACGAAATGACCGACCCCACTTGGACAGGGGTGATGTCCAGCGGGGAAAGCAGTGGAGATGCGGTCTGCGCATCACCGAATAAGGCAGCAAGAGGCAGAGGACAGTCCAGAGGCAGAGGACAGTCCAGACAGAGAAGGCAGGCCACAGCCAGCAGGGCCGAAGCTCTTCCCGGCAGCAGGCAGTCGCGCGAAGCTCCCCCATCGAGGCCTCGTACTTCTGTGGTGTGGAGATTTTTTAACGTTTGCGCGGATGACAAACTGAGCGCGGTTTGCGCAATCTGCCACTCAAAACTGAGTAGGGGCTCTGAGAAGAGCAATCTGACCACCTCAGGCATGCGCCGTCACTTGGAATTCAAGCACTGGGCTGAGTGGGAGAGAGCAAACGCAATACAACCTGCGCCCCGTCTTGCTGCCACTGCCTCTTCCCCTTTGTTGTGTGCTGCCACTGCGGTCCAGACCTCCAGCCAGGACACCTCCACATCTGCCTCTGCCTCGGCTACTTTGGGGCCTTCTCCTTCAGCCCCACCTTCCCCCGCATCTTCGTCTGCACCTTCCATCTCTTCGTCCCATCAACTGTCCATCTCGCAGGCGTTCAACCGCAGGCGGAAGTACGCCTCCAGTCACCCCCAAGCCCAAGCCTTAACCTGCCTCATCTCCAAACTGCTGGCCCTGGAGATGTTGCCGTTTAGGCTTGTGGAGACGCAGGCCTTCCGCGACCTGATGGCGGCTGCCGCACCTCGCTATTCCGTCCCTAGCCGCCACTATTTGTCCCGGTGTGGCGTCCCCGCCCTGCACCAGCACGTGTCGCGTAACATCAGGCGGGCCCTGAGGTACGCAGTCAGCGCAAAGGTCCACTTGACCACCGACTCGTGGACAAGCGCTTGCGGCCAAGGACGCTACATCTCTTTGACGGCACACTGGGTGAATGTTGTGGAAGCGGGGACGGGGTCGCAAACAGGGACGGCCTACATACCACCCCCGCCCAAGATTGCCAGCACGGGTTCTGATAGACCCCCCTCCTCTTCCTCCTCCTCCTCCTCCTCTGCCTTAACATCGCCCTCAGCCCCTAGCTGGAAGCGTTGCAGCACTGGCGCGGGGAGACGTCAGCAGGCGGTGCTTAAGCTCATCAGCTTGGGCGACAGGAAGCACAGCGCCGCAGAGGTGAGGCACGCCATATTGCAGCAGACAGAGATGTGGCTGTCGCCGCTGCAGCTAGGACCAGGCATGGTCGTGTGCGATAACGGCCGTAACCTGGTGGCGGCTCTGGAGCTTGCAGAACTCAATCACGTACCATGCCTGGCCCACGTTTTTAATTTGGTAGTACAAAAGTTTCTAAAGACTTACCCCAACCTGGCAGAGCTACTGGTCAAAGTGCGGCGCTTGTGCGCTCACTTTCGGAAGTCAACTGTAGCTGCTGCTAGCTTAAAAAAAATCCAGCAACGCCTCCATTTGCCTCAACATCGGCTGTTGTGCGACCTGGCCACTCGCTGGAATTCCACCTATTGCATGTTGGCCAGGGTGTGTGAGCAGCAGAAAGCATTGATGGACTACCAGATGATGCATCCACGCGTGCCTCCAACTCAGCTCCCTCAGTTTGCCAACCACGAGTGGCCATGGATGGCAGACATATGCGATGTATTGCGTATCTTTGAGGAGTCCACTAAGAAGGTCAGCAGCGAGGACGCTATAGTGAGCGTAACCATCCCGCTCCTATGCGTCCTTAAAGAATCGCTCATCGCAATAAGGGAGAACGCATTGCACACAGAGGAGACGGGGGTAGGAGGAGACGCAACGCAGGTAGACAGTCAGACCACACTTTTGTCTGCTGCTCGGTGGCAGTTGCAGGAGGTGGAGGATGAGGAGGAGGAGGACAACGTGGAGGTGGCTGTGGAAGAGGATGCTGGCGGCGAGGGTAGCAGTCAGGCTGTGTGCGTCCCATTGGTTCAGCGCGGATGGGGCGGAGAGGAGGAGGAAGAGGAGGAAATGGAAAATGATCCTTCTGGTGGGGGCAGTGAGGTCATGCCTACTCAGAGTCTGGCACACATGGCTGACTTCATGCTGGGCTGCTTTTCCCGGGACATACGTGTTGTCCGGATATTGGAGAACAAACTATACTGGGTCTTCGCACTCCTGGACCCCCGGTATAAAGATAACTTCTCCTCTTTTATTCCGGTAGAGGAGAGGACGAATCGATTACTGGAATACCAGAGGGAACTCTTGCAGAACATGATGCAGATTTTCCCACCCAGCATCGCTGGCGGCAGAGAGGAGAGTGTCTCCCACAGTCTGACAACATTGATCAGGCCCACAGCCACCAGGGGAACACTCTCCAAGGTGTGGGACACGTTCATGTCACCCCCTCGTGCAACTTCCATCACTGCGGGGCCCGCTATCAGCAGGAGGGACAAGTATCGGCGGATGTTGCGGGACTACCTGGCAGACCACACCCCTGTCCTCCCCGATCCCTCGGCGACCTACACTTACTGGGTCTCCAAGTTGGACACGTGGCTGGAACTGTCCCTGTACGCCTTGGAGGTGCTTGCCTGCCCTGCCGCCAGCGTGCTATCAGAAAGGGTGTTCAGCGCAGCCGGGGGCATTATAACCGATAAGCGCAGCCGCCTGTCAACCGACAGTGCCGACAGGCTGACGCTAATCAAAATGAACAGCAAGTGGATTGACCCGGACTTTGCTTGTACAACAGTGGAAAGCAGCCAAGAGTGAAGTGCCATCTGTATGAAGTGCCATTTCCTCCTCCTCCTCCTCCTTAACCGCCGTAGAATTGCTGTATTAATAAAAAAAAATTATGGCTCACCTCTTGGGCTTAATACAATCAATTTTTAAGAGGTCTCAGCTCGTGGGACTCCACACAATTTTTAAGAGGTCTCAGCTCTTGGGACTCCACACAATGTTTGAGAGGTCTCAGCTCTTGGGCCTCCACACAATTTTTAAAAGGTCTCAGCTCTTGGGCCTCCACACAATTTTTAAAAGGTCTCAGCTCTTGGGCCTCCACACAATTTTTAAAAGGTCTCAGCTCTTGGGCCTCCACACAATTTTTAAAAGGTCTCAGCTCTTGGGCCTCCACACAATTTTTAAAAGGTCTCAGCTCTTGGGCCTCCACACAATTTTTAAAAGGTCTCAGCTCTTGGGCCTCCACACAATTTTTAAAAGGTCTCAGCTCTTGGGCCTCCACACAATTTTTAAAAGGTCTCAGCTCTTGGGCCTCCCCTACTGCTGGGGTGACACACTGTAACAAACCTCCTCCTGTAAGCTTCCCCTACTGCTGGGGTGACACACTGTAACAAACCTCCTCCTGTAAGCTTCCCTGACTGCAGGGGTGCCACACTGTAACAAACCTCCTCCTGTAAGCTTCCCCTACTGCTGGGGTGACACACTGTAACAAACCTCCTCCTGTAAGCTTCCCTGACTGCTGGGGTGACACACTGTAACAAACCTCCTCCTGTAAGCTTCCCTGACTGCTGGGGTGACACACTGTAACAAACCTCCTCCTGTAAGCTTCCCCTACTGCTGGGGTGACACACTGTAACAAACCTCCTCCTGTAAGCTTCCCTGACTGCAGGGGTGCCACACTGTAACAAACCTCCTCCTGTAAGCTTCCCCTACTGCTGGGGTAACACACTGTAACAAACCTCCTCCTGTAAGCTTCCCTTACTGCTGGGGTGCCACACTGTAACAAACCTCCTCCTGTAAGCTTCCCTGACTGCTGGGGTGACACACTGTAACAAACCTCCTCCTGTAAGCTTCCCCTACTGCTGGGGTAACACACTGTAACAAACCTCCTCCTGTAAGCTTCCCTGACTGCAGGGGTGACACACTGTAACAAACCTCCTCCTGTAAGCTTTCCTGACTGCTGGGGTGCCACACTGTAACAAACCTCCTCCTGTAAGCTTCCCTGACTGCTGGGGTGACACACTGTAACAAACCTCCTCCTGTAAGCTTCCCTTACTGCTGGGGTGACACACTGTAACAAACCTCCTCCTGTAAGCTTCCCTGACTGCTGGGGTGCCACACTGTAACAAACCTCCTCCTGTAAGCTTCCCTGACTGCTGGGGTGACACACTGTAACAAACCTCCTCCTGTAAGCTTCCCTTACTGCTGGGGTGACACACTGTAACAAACCTCCTCCTGTAAGCTTCCCTGACTGCAGGGGTGCCACACTGTAACAAACATCCTCCTGTAAGCTTCCCCTACTGCTGGGGTGACACACTGTAACAAACCTCCTCCTGTAAGCTTCCCTGACTGCAGGGGTGACACACTGTAACAAACCTCCTCCTGTAAGCTTCCCTTACTGCTGGGGTGCCACACTGTAACAAACCTCCTCCTGTAAGCTTCCCTGACTGCAGGGGTGACACACTGTAACAAACCTCCTCCTGTAAGCTTCCCTTACTGCTGGGGTGCCACACTGTAACAAACCTCCTCCTGTAAGCTTCCCTGACTGCTGGGGTGACACAATGTAACAAACCTCCTCCTGTAAGCTTCCCTGACTGCTGGGGTGACACACTGTAACAAACCTCCTCCTGTAAGCTTCCCCTACTGCTGGGGTAACACACTGTAACAAACCTCCTCCTTTAAGCTTCCCTTACTGCTGGGGTGACACAATGACACAAGAGGACATGTCTGACCACATCTCACACACACACACACACACAATGACAATTAGGGGTGGGGTATATTTATTTTCCCCCTTGCCTATGCCATCTGTGGTTGTCATTAGGCAACGTGATTTTAAGGGGTGCAGAATTTTGTTCTTCTTTTTTGTACAGTTTGGCTTGGGGTCCATGGCAATGTAGAGGAAAGAAGGTTTCCTTGTCTTGTCTCACTTTACGTAGAAGTAATATTGTGTTTGGAGTGTATTGTTGAGAGGCTGTGATAGTGGCGTAATAGTGCGACTTGGGCGCGTTATATGCACCCAGACATGCTTCCCCTGCTGTCCCAGTTGCATTCCAGCAGTGTTGGCATCATTTTCTGATGTTTCAGGGTGGACTTGGTGACCTCCAAGTGGTCGAATTGAGATTTCCAAGTGTCGAGCATTTTTTTCCCATAGACTATAATGGGATTCGATATTCGGTCGAGTAGTCGAGTAACGCGGTCTATTCGAATCGAAATTCGAAATTTCGAATATTTCACTACTCGCTCATCTCTACTCATTAAGTGAACTCCTTTATTTGCAGTTCGACTCTACCTGCAGATACTTTTAATCTATCAATTAATGCAAAAATACTGAATCCAACCTCAACACCGCAAACACTCTCCCACTGCCATCAATAAATTTCACACACTACAGCAATAAACATCCTTTCAATCTAAAGTTGGAAACTGACTTACTGAGAACAAATGGATTAAAATATTTATGTCAACAATTTCTATTTTGTACAAAGAGGCCGATTCATTAATAGCGCCAGGTAGCGACAGATGAGCGACTGTAGCGTGATTTTTACAGCGCCAGCCAGTATTCGCTGTGCTTGGCCGCCGTTTGCTTGATGACAGCGACTCAGTCGGTGTGCGGTAATGTTGAATACGGGCTTAGGGGTCGCTGTTTCACAGGTTCAGCGTTGTATGTGAGCGCCTGACAACGAATGGCCAGAGCGAACGGCTAGCTTCATATTTATTAACAAATCACGCTCCGAATTTGCTGTCGCTGTCCATTCCTTGTTTGAACCCCAGAGCGCTGGCGGCGATGGGTGTTAACTAGTTTTTAACCCCTAAACAACCATATTTTTTGAATGTAACATTATACATGTTTTTAGAATCATTTTGTAATATGAATACATTAATATCAGACCTGTAAGATCAATTCTGCACAAATTATTTTAAAAATTTTTTTTACTTAAAAATAAATCCTAACATTGCAGAAGTGGTCTCCGAATTTTTGACATTAAAAAAAAAATAAATAAATAAATAATACCAATTAATTATGATTAATTATAGATTGCTCCATTGAAATGCATTGGACATCGCCAGGGAGCGACAGCTCATACCTGGCGCTGTGAGGGAATTTGCAGCGGCGCTGTTCGGTCCAGGCGGCTTCATGATGAATGCCGCGCTAGCCGTCGCTCTCGCCGGCGCTAGCCTCATTTTGCTTGATAAATGCGTCATTGTGACCGCCGCCGGACGTACTTGAGTCGGTAGTCGCCGTTAGCTGCCGCTACCTGGCGCTCGTCAGACACTACCTGGCGCTAGCCCGTGATAAATAAGGGCCAAAATATATTACTAGGTACCACATTACGCTGACAACTCCCGAGCCTTGAAGTACAACTGTTGGTGGTGTAGTGAACAAAGAGCCACAGTGCTCCACCTTTGGTGGGACTGCATTTATATTCAAGACCTGTAATGTCATTTCTGCAGAAATATATAAAACATGATTTTTTTTTTAAAAACTGCATTTACAAAGCCAGAAGAGGTCATAACATTATTTGAGTTTTTTTTCTAAAAAAAAACAAAAAACAAAACCCAGTTTAAAGAGAAGAAAAGGATCGTCCATTGAAATGTATGGGAGAGAGCCAGGTAGCGAGAGCTAAGGGCTGTTCGCTGAGGCTGGGATAATGATGAATCTGGCGCTACATGGCATTATCCTAGTCGCTCAACAGATTCTGCTTGATAAATGTGTAATTGCGTGCCTTGTTCGGCGTTCACCTGTCGCTACCTGTCGCTACCTCTCATTAACAAGGCACTACCTGACGCTATCCCTTCTTAAATAACCCCCTTAGACTTAAAGCAGAACAAAACCCACATTTTGAACTAGCATCCCCTGAATTCCCCCCATGAAGAGAACATTTGGCCAATTTTTAGTGCTCCTGCATCACTATTATCTCAGATAATGCTGTCTGTTTAAGCTGTAAAGCTCTGCCTCCTCCATTCATTGCCATGGTAATGATGCTATTGCCACACCCATGCAATGACTAATCACCTGCCATTTTACAGAGTCGGGCAGCAAAAAATCAGTGTGTTCCAGGATGATTCAGAAAATGAAAATATCCATTTCTAGTTCTACACCCTATGAAGGAAATATTGGCAGGGGATTTGGCCTAATGTATTTAAGTTCAGCGGGTTTTGGTCTGCTTTAAATGACACAATGGCAATAAGAAAAAAGAAAAAGGGCAAGTGAAAGAAAGAAACCCTACCTCAAAAAGGAAAGGAAAAAGAGAGGAGACAGAAAGGCAAGAAAGGAAGGAGGGGAGAGGGAGCTGAACAGAGCGATTAGTCAGGTGCCTGTGATTATCTCCAATGTATCAATTGTAGCAACCATGAATATGTTTCAACAAGAATAAACAGCAGAGTGATATCTGGTTCACAAGTCTATTCCCCTTGACCAACATGATTACAATGTATATAGAAGCAATAGAGAACCTGATTACATTATCTGCACATAGGCAACGTAAACAACACTTAGAGGCCGATTCAGTAATAGCGCCATGTAGCGACAGATGAGCGCCAGTAGCGTGATTTTCACAGCGCCCGCTAGTATGCGCTGTGCTTGGCCGTTGTTCGGTTGTTGACAGCGACTCAGTCGGTGTGCAGTAATGTTGAATACGGGGTTAGGAGTCGCTGTTTGACAGGTTCCGCGCTGTATGGGAGCGCATGACAGCGAAGGGTCATAGCGAACGGGTCCCAGCATATTCATTAACAAATCACGCTCAAAAAATTCTCGCGCTGTGAAAAGCTTGTTTAAACCCCAGAGCGCTGGCGGCGATGGCTTAACCCTTTAAGTGCCAGCCTACCTGGAGTTTTTGTCACACTCTGTTGCCAGACCATTTTGCACTATTTTGCGCTCCCCATGTTCAAATGTGATTTTTTAAGGGATTTCCAGGGATTTCCCAGGAAAATGATATATTGTTATTTTCAGCAGAGTCTGAGCTTTAACATGAAATGTCTTGTTTGTCATTTTTTAGGTGTATTCTCAATATTTTTTGGCGAAATATGTGCAAAAAAATTTAAAAAAATAAATTTTTTACAATTTGTAGTGTTTTTTTGTAATAAAAAATGTAAGTTTGCCAATTTCTCCCGGTTACAGCGGTACCACATATGTATAGGTAGACACCTTTTCCTGCCCAGGAGACTCCCCCAAACTGAAACAGAGCTTTAGGGGATTTTCTGAAAAAATACAACTGTGATATGCGCTATGCGCACCTTGCAGTTTTTCCAGAAAAACAACCCTTTACATTTGAAATACCCCCCACAAACTATATATTCTCTGGAAGTACACACCTCAGGCTTTCTATTTGTACCAGGCTTGTTGATGTGGCCACAGTTTTCTAGAAGTAATCCCTCAATGTATTCTTTGGTTGCAAAGAGTTTCCCTAAAAAAAGGATAAAAAAGCAGAATCAAAGCCACATTTTCCTAAAAAAACTATATACAAACAAGAAAAAACAAGTATGATCTGAAAAAGCAACATCCCCCGAACAGAACGATACCCAACATGCATGGGTTCTGTCAAGGAAAGAGTTGCCAAACACCCCAAAGTAAAGCATGTGCGTAACGGTAATTTTTCTTGAAAATTTCAGCTCTGCAGACAAAGTGCGCACCTTGCGATTTTTCAACCAAAACAACCCTTTACATTTGGAATATCCCCCATAAACCATATATTCCCTGAAAGTACACATGTTAAGCTTTCTAAGCGTACCCAGCTTGTTGTAGTGGGCTCATCTTTCTGGAATTAATCCCTCAAAGAACTCTTTGGTTGCGCAGAGTTTCCCTAAAAAATGTATAAAAAAGCAGAATAAAAAACACCTTTTACTAAAATATAAATATGCAAACAAGAAAAAACAAGCTAAGTCTGAAAGCGCAAGGTCCCCCGAACAGAACAATACCCAACATGCAGAGGTACTATTAACCCTTTTAATTGCCAGCTTACTTGAGATTTTGTCACCCTCTGTTGACAGGTCATTTTTCCCCATTTTGCGCCATGTTTTGCGCCATGTTTTGTGTCATTTTTGCTGGAATTTTCAGGAAAATTATATATATATTTTTTGCAGCAGAGTTTAGGCTTTAACATGAAATGTCTTGTTTGTAAATTTTATTTATTATTAATTTTATTTATTATTAAGTAAAAAAAAAAAATAAATAAAATTTTTTTTTAGAAAATTGACTCCTTTATTTTACATAAAAAATTTATTTTATTAAAGAAAACCATATTGCATGTGAAAGCCCCATTTCTACCGATTAGAACGGTACCACATATTTATCGGTAGCCCCCTGTTCCTGCCCAGGAGACCCCCCTAACTGAAACAAGTAATTTTTAACATTTACAAATAAAATACAACTACCATCCACACTACAAAGGGTTAAATCGAGAAAAAAAAATGACATAGGGTCCCCCCTCCCGGGAGGGGGGGCCCATTTTTTGGGGGGATTTTTAAGGGTTAAAAATCCTTAAAAATAAAAAAAAATGACATGGGCCCCCCCTTACCCAAAGTAACCAGCCCGGGACCAGCTATGCAGGGCTTGGAGGAACGGGGCGCAGGGGCCAGCTTTTGTGGCCCCTGGCCCTGCAGGCTACAAGCCCGCATAGCCAGTGGGCCCGGGCTCTTCTGCCCCCCCCCTGGGCTTTGGGGAGGCAGGTAATGGGGGTGCCGGGGGTTAATGGCAAGTCACCGGCTAGCGCAGGTGACTTGCCACCTCCCCCAGCCTTGTGAACTGGTATAGGGGTCATGGACCCCTTACCAGTTCACAAGGGGTTAAATGTAAAAATAAAACACAGACACACAAAGAGAAAAAATATTTTATTATTTTTTTTTTTTTAATACTTACCTCCCATCCATAGTGGAGCACTCTTTCAGCCTTTTATAGCTGCTGGATGACAGAAAACAAAAGGGTTAATTAAAAAAAAAAATGACATAGGGTTCCCCCTCCTAGGGGGGGAGACCCCATTTTTTTTTTGGAATTTTAAGGGTTAAAAACCCTTAAAAATCCCAAAAAAAAATGACGTAGGGTCCCCCCTACCCAGCATTACCGACCCGGGCCAGCTATGGGGGCTTGTAGAACAGGGCGCAGGGGCCAGCGCTGGTGGCCCCTGGCCCTGCAGGCTACTAGCCCACATAGCCACTAAGTGGCCCGGGCCCTTCTGCCCCCCCCTGGCCGTTGGGGAGGCAGGTAATGGGGGGCTGGGGGTTAATGGCAAGCCACCCAATAGCTGCAGGTGACTTGCCATACCCAGAGCCTTGTGAACTGGTATAAGGGGTCTCATGGACCCCTTACCAGTTCACAAAGGGTTAAATGAAAAAAAGCCACACAAAAGTATTTTATTAAAAAAAAAAAAAAATTTTTTTTACTGTACTTACCTCCGATTGTAAGCTCCTTTGTCCCGCGCCGCTCTGCTGACAGATGCCGGTGATCGGCATCAGAGAAGGGGGAGGCAGGAGATCAGAGGATCTCCTGCCACCTCCTTCCCCGTTGCCGATCACCGGCATCTGACAGCTGAGAACGCTGAAGCCGGTGATCGGTGATCGGGGCTGGGATGACGTCATAGCCCCGCCCCCAAAAGGGGCTTGACGCTGCGACGGACCGGGATGACGTCATAGCCCCGCCCCCAAGGGGCGCGGGGCTTAGCGGCAAGATGGCGGCCGCCATCGAAGAGGAGAGAGCCTTCCGGGCTCTCTCCTGAAGATCGGTAAGTCCTGGGGGGTGATCGGAGGCCCCCCAGGTGAAGAGGAGGGACAGCGGGAGCCAGCGCACACACAGGTAAGTGAATGTCATTTTTATTTATTTATTTTTTTTACAGTTAGCAGCTGCTGCTGCCAAAAGGGGGGGGGGGGCTATTCCGGGGGCTCTCCTGGAGCCATCCGACCCCCCACGGGGGATCGGATGGCACCAAATTAAAGAGGAGACCCGGCCGGATCCAACGAGGGGTCAGGTGAGTATTTTTGACTTTTATTTTTTTTACTAGCAGGGGGGAAAGTCAAGCCCGTAGATACTACGTGCTTGGCACTTAAGTGGAGTGGAAGCAAGCACGTAGTATCTACGTGCTTGGCACTGAAAGGGTTAAAAGTAGTTTTTAACCCCCAAACATCCATATTTTTTGATAAAAAAATTAAACAAGTTTTTCTAAACATTTTGTAATATGAATACATTAATATCAGACCTATAATATCAATTCTGCACACTTTTTTTTTTTTTAAATTTTTTACCTTAAAAAAAATATCTAACATTGCCGAAGTGGTCACAGAATTTTTGACATTTAAAAAAAAAAAAAAAAAAAAAAACATTAATAACAATTAAATATGAAGATTTAAAGATTGTTCCATTGAAATGCATTGGAGAGCGCCAGGTAGCGAGAGGTCATACCTGGCGCTGTGATGGGATTAGCAGCGGCGCTGTTCGTTGCAGTCCGCTACATGATGAATCCCGCGCTAGCTGACGCTCTCGCCGGCGCTAGCCTCATTTAGCGTGATAAATGCGTGATTGTGTCCGCCGCCTGGCGTTCTGGAGTCGGTAGCCGCCGATAGCTGGCGATACCTGGCGCTAGTGAGACACTACCTGGCGCTATCCCTTGATAAATAAGGCCCTTATGCTGATACTGCTCAGACACTATTGCTCTGTTGAGCAGCACTGCATATGATACATTTATCTGAAAGGCTGTAAGCCTTATATTTTTTAACACAGGCCATTTTGAGCATTCTGATTTGGTTGTTGCGTGCATTCCTATAGGAAAATATTGATAATGTACTTATGTGATGTATACATAGTGCAGATGTGTATCAATAAATCTATCTATTTAATGTATATTGCATAAGTGATTTTACACTTCAGAAGTGGCATATTAGCCACAGAGTGCATGGGTAATTTTTTTTTACTTCGTTATGATCATCATTCATGAGCAAGGGTTAACTTTTTTATGTTGAGCATTGGATGTTTCACAGTGTATTCCTCTGGTTCCTCTTCTTCGCCATCTTCCCCTTGGTGGCACCAGCCTCTTTTTCTCAAGGAAGATCTAATACGTAAAAGAAACGTGTGAAAAAGATTGCATGAACTAAAATAAAAGTTATTTAAATAACGGGCGTTGCTGAATCAAGCACATAATGTGACATTTGTAAGCAGGTGGTTCCTCAGCTGCTTTGGAGGCGACTTATTCTAAAATGTCTTGGGGGCAGCTATAATTTATTTGTTGATTTGTGGTATAAACTGGTGTGCATAATGGCTAATATCATTGCTAAAACTGTCTCTGGGAAGAACAGGTGGGTGCCCTAAGCTTTCGCCAATGATTGGGTGGAAGGATTTTCCTGGGCTGTACATTACGTGCTTGGCGTTGGCTTTGATAGGCTTGCTCACAGAGGAGCAGGTGCAAGGACAATCATTGAAGATCTGTGAAATAAATATGCGTAAGGGACATTTCTGGGCATCACCACCATGTTCTGGGAACACCAAATCCCATGCTTGAGATTGTGTACGCTAAGTATTCACCATATCCACTAGACTGTCTATAGACTGGTTGCACATAGCTAATACAGCCTGATTATTCACAACCTTCATCATTTAGCCCAGCAATGTGAAAATCTCTTTAAACTCAAATTTAATTGGAAAACATTATGTAGTTTTGGCGGTGGAGCCGGGCTAGACACTTTGTGAGGGTTCTTTTCTGGTAAATACAAATATCTTCTGACAATTGTTTGCCCTAAATGCGAACATTTATTTTGATCAATTGGTGTGACCATCCTTCATCGTCCAAACAGCATTGATACTTCTAGGGACACTTGCACACATATTATGAAGGAGCTCAAACTTCTTGGAGAACAAAGTGCAGATCTTCCATGGCCTTCAGCTTGCTCTCTTCATGTAATCCTAGAAAGGCCTGATAATGTTAAGATTAGGGCAGCGTTGGGCCTTATTTTAGAAGCGCTAACGCCACATAGTACAATGTAGTGTCAGGTGAGCTCCAGACGCAGTATTTGGAAACCATATATATGTCAGAGCGCCTCTAATAGCATCATGTAGCGTCACATCACTAGCGGTGGCTCGGTGTAAAGCACCGGTGCTCTATGTTCAGCAGCGCCACGTAGCATCTGTCGCTCAGTTGCGTTCTCCTATACAATTCAATGGTCTTTCATTTGTTTGTGTATAAATGAGTTTGGATCCACTTTTTCAGAATTGTATGTGTTGGTCTGCCATTGCAGTGTCAGTGTCACAGTGTAGAAACAATATCATTCTATGTATTTTGACTCCGGTGCTGTTGTGTATGTGTTCAGAAACACAAATTTTTTATATTGCGTCTGGTGCTTGTCGCTAGAGCAGCCAGTTTTAGAACGCCGACCCTGGCGATTTTTTATTTTTTTATTTTTTAAATATGGTCTTCAGCGGCGAGCAGCGTACACACTTAACTGGCGCTACCTATCATTCGCTGCAGCGTTGTCCTGTTGGGCGGCTTTTCCTTGGGGCACTACATATGCATTAATTCAGGGAGAGCGCCTTTACAGCGCCCTCCAGACATCACATTTATCAATGCTGGACAGGATACTACAGCGTCAGCGCCAAAGCTACGTTATGGTGTCAGACACCTTTTTGCAGCATACTCTTGCGGACGCTTTAAGCGCTGCTACATAGACACTCAAATGGCGATACGTGGCGCTAGTCTTCAATAAGCCTCCACATCTCTTCCTGGACTCTTTGAACCCTTATTCTTATTTATACTGAAGATAGTTCTTTAAGAAATTCAGGGCTGACTCCAGGTTTATTTGGCCGCTTGGGTGACAGTCTCTTGTGGTGTTGCAGAAAGAAAGAAAAATAAATGAAAATAAGAATAAAGGGTATGTGAGACAAAGGGCCTTATTTATCGCGGGCTAGCGCCAGGTAGTGTCTGACGAGCGCCAGGTACCCCCAGCTATCGGCGGCTACCGACTCAAGTACGCCCGGCGGCGGTCACAATGACGCATTTATCAAGCTAAATGAGGCTAGCGCCGGCGAGAGCGACGGCTAGCGCGGGATTCATCATGAAGCTGCCTGGACCGAACAGCGCCACTGCAAATTCCTTCACAGCGCCAGGTATGAGCTGTCGCTCCCTGGCGATGTCCAATGCATTTCAATGGAGCAATCTATAATTAATCATAATTAATTGGTATTAATTTTTTTTTTTTTTTTTTTTTAATGTCAAAAATTCGGAGACCACTTCTGCAATGTTAGGATTTATTTTTAAGTAAAAAAAATTAAAAAAAAAAATTGGTGCAGAATTGATCTAACAGGTCTGAGATTAATGTATTCATATTACAAAATGATTCTAAAAACATGTATAATGTTACAATCAAAAAATATGGTTGTTTAGGGGTTAAAAACTAGTTAACACCCATCGCCGCCAGCGCTCTGGGGTTTAAACAAGGAATGGACAGCGACAGCAAATTCGGAGCGTGATTTGTTAATGAATATGAAGCAAGCCGTTCGCTCTGGCCATTCGTTGTCAGGCGCTCACATACAACGCTGAACCTGTGAAACAGCGACCCCTAAGCCCGTATTCAACATTACCGCACACCGAGTCGCTGTCAACAAGCTAACGCTGGCCAAGCACAGCGAATACTGGCTGGCGCTGAAAAAATCACGCTACAGTCGCTCATCTGGCGCTACCTGGCGCTATTAATGAATCGGCCTCAAAGAAAAAAATAGAAGGAATGACCCAAAAATAATAAAAAAGAATAGATGGAATGACATAAAAAATAGAAGGAAACAGTAAAATTAGATTGACTAAAAGAAAGTACAGAAGGAATAACAAAGACAAGTACAAAAAAGGAATAGATGGAATGAAAGATGAAAAAAGAACAGAAGGAAAGCCAGTAGGACGAAAGAGATGGAATAGAAGGAATGACAAAGAAATCATACAAAATAAAGATGGAATGACAGAAAAAAATAGAAGAAAAGAGAAAAAATAGAATGAGTATAAGAGAGAACAGAATGAATGAAGTCAGAAAAAAGAATAGGATGCATGAAAGATAAAAGAAAAGAATAGACCAAATGACAAATAGAAGGAATGAAGGCTAAAAGGAAGAATAGAAGGAATAACAGTAAAAATATAATAGATGGAATGACAGAAAGAAAGAATAGAAGACATGACGGATAAAATAAAGAACAGAAAAAATAATAGGAAGGCATGAAAAAATAAAACGAATGTCAGAAAGAATAATGAGAATGACAGAAAGAAGGAATAGAATGAATGTCTAAAAGACAAGAAGGCATGAAAGATATATAAAAGAATAGAAGGAATTAAAAGAAAGAATGTCTTTCTTTCTTTCGTTCTTTCTTTCTTTCTGTCTCCTGGTGGTGATCAGTTCTGATTACTGGGCACTATCCCTACATCCTGGCATTGGAGGGTAGAAGGTGTATAACATGACCACCACGTGAGGTGGGCCCTCCCAAGGTGCAGGGGCCCTGGCACCGGCTGACACTGGCCCTGATGACATTGGCTGTATTGGGGTCACTGTCCTGCTGCAGAAAATATTTGGAGCCAATCAGGAGCCTCAAATGTTGGCAATGATTAATAAATGTCTCTATTTCTCAGCGCACATCATTGCTGTTCTCTACTCCACTACATAAGGTGTATTGTAAGATATTTAAGCAATGCAACATGAGGACAACAAAGGTAAAGACCTGAGGACATTTAGCAACCAGAGTATATATTACAATAATCACATGAACCTAGAAATCAAAGGAAAAGTCAGTTTCATGTTTATATTGCTGTAGTTCACCTAAACCTGTTCTGCCACTGCTGAATACATTAGTACAATACAATGCTTTCACTGTTGCAAACATGTCCACATGTACAGCTGAAACACATCACATAATGTTACTAAGCACAATGTGACACATAGCCCCTTATTTATGAAGGGATACCGTCAGGTAGCGTCTGGTTAATGAGAGGTAGCGACAGGTAGCGACTGGTGAACGCCCGACATGGCACGCAATTGCACATTTATCAAGCAGAATCTGTTTAGCGACTGGGATAGCGCCATGTAGCGTCTGATTCATCATTTTCACAGCCTCAACGAACAGCGCCGGCGTTCACTCTTGCACAGCGCCAGGTATGACCTCTCGCTACCTGTCGCTGTCCCATACATTTCAATGGACGAACCGTTTCTTCTCTTTAAACGGGGAATTTGTTTTTTATTTTTTTCAAAAAATCACAATCAAAATTCTGTGACCTCTTCTGGCATTGAAAAAGCTGGTTTTTCACCCTTTTTTTCATTTTTTATATATTTCCTCAGAAATGACATTACAGGTCTGCCATTAAAGTGTTCATGTTACAATGTTGCTACAATGTAATTCCATATGTTTTCGCTTTGTTACTAGTTGATAGACAGAGCAGACTTTAAACACACCGCCTCCTGCGCTCTGGGCTTCAGATAAGCATTTTTCTGCTCCAGAGTTGTGTGAGGCTTTTTTTTTCTTGAATATGGTGTGAGTCGGTATGTTGTCAGTCGCTAACATGCGCTCCCATACAGCTCTGTCCTGGTCAAATAGCGACTCGTCACAAATGTATTCAACATTACTGCACAGCGACTGAGTCGCTATACTGCGACTACTAGCGGGCACTCTGAAAATGCCTGCTACAGACGCTCTTCTGTCGCTACCTGGCGTTAGTGATGAATCAGCCTGATATACTTTATCCAACATGTCTTCCTGAATGAAGAGCTGGGGGTGGCAGGGGAGACATTGGGGAAACGTAAAGGAATCATTTGACATATCTATTTCTAGTTATTTTTAACGTGGACTAAAAATGATTAAATATCTACTTACATCCCCACCCCTGAATCAAGTTAATTACGCACCGTTTTGTGTTCTATCACCTGTGACACAAAAGCATGGACTGTGGAGGCTGATTCATTACTAACGCCAGGTATGGGCAGATGAGCGTCTGTATAGCGGCGCTTAGAGCGACCGCTAGTAGATGCTGTAAGCGGGTATCGGGCACTGTAACATAGCGCCTCAGTTGCGGTAGTAACCTGGCAGGCATTGATGAATGTGATGTATGTTGGGCGCTCTAACACCAGTACAGTACTGCAGGGAACGCCAGCTCAGTGAGCCCAACACTCTTAGCGCTCCACACCATACTTATCAGAAAAGGGCACACACACAGCGTTGGCGCTCTACATCTGGTCGCTATAGCACAGAGCACCAGACACTGTGTGATTAAAGTCTGTTTTTGAACACATATCCACCAGTAACAAAGCGAAAACACATGGAATGACATTGTTTTAACACTGTGACATTAACACTTTAGTGCCAGACCTGTAATGACAATTCTGCATAAAAATATAAAAAGTCATAAAAGTTTCTAAAAGTGTTTGTTTGCAGCCAGGAGAGGTCACACAATGATTTGAGCAAAAAAAATGGTCAAACACGCTATTTAAACACAAGCAAATGAACGGTCATTGAAATGTATGGGAAAGCGACAGTGAGCGAAAGGTAATACACGGCGCTCCTGAGCCTAGAGCGCTGGCGCTATACGCTGAGCCACCTGCATTAATACATCGGGCGCTACATGGCGCTGTTAGAGGCGCTCACCAGATTCGCTTTTTTAAATGTGGTTTTGCGTACAGCGTCCGGCGTTCACCAGACGCTGCCTGCCGCTACGAGGCACTACCTGCCGCTATCCCTTCTTAAATAACCCCCTTCTGCCTAATTTTCAGCATCCTTCTATTCTTTAACCAGAGTCTGGATGCTCCAGGGTTTGGCATAAAAGGACCATCAGTTATCTTCAATAGTCTGCTTCAATAAAGGACAGGCATTTCTGACTCACCACCTACATTTTATGGACCACAGTTTTGTCACTCCTTGGGCAACATTTAAATAGTATTCTCCCTTTCTGGCACCTAAAATAAATAGTGGGCAGAGGAAAATGACCGTCCACACCTTGGCTTAATCTGTGGTTAAACCGGACCAACAGCCTGGCACAGTTGGAAAAGAAAGGTAGCGGCCATTTTGGAGCTTTCTCTCCCAGCATCTCAGCCATGCTGCTGCCTGGATTCACCTGACTTAACTGACAATGCACAGTAACAGGAAGCCCAGCACCAAAGGTAACTGAATTTTTATATGCAGATCTAAATTGCCCCGGGGAGGGATGCATATAAGCACTGTTTGTTGTGTTGGTCGGGTTTAAGTCATTTTTGACTGTTTGTACACTTTAAATCTAAAAGAGTCCAGAGCAGGATGCTGGCTTTCCCCTGGGGTAACCCGAAATGGGATACCCCCAAGGGCGCTGATAATCACGTACTTTTCCCAAGTCCATTGGCACATGAGCAGCCCTTACTCGATGAGAAATATCTGCCGTGACTATACCATTTGGCAAACGTGTCTGATGGGGAGCATTCAGATAGGTGGGGAGGATTGAGCACGCATACCCCAAGGATGCGGCAGGGCAAGGCAGTGCATGCACCCCATTAAAGTCAAAGAGAGGTGTTTGCTGAATGAAATAAACACGCCAAACACGGCAAACCGTTCTAATTGGCTGCACGCCTGCAGATCCACCAAAAGAACAAGGAAAAGGTAAGTTGTTTTGGGCTTTCTTGGCGGCTTTACAGAACAGGGCATCCAAATTCGGGATACCCCAGGGGAACAGAACAAAACACAGGAAAGTGAAATTTCCAGGTTTTGTTCCACTTTAAAGTCATTTGGCCTGATGCAGAGCCTCCCCCAATCTGACCTTATTTTGTTCCGTTTTTCCTATGGCCCGTTTTCCTTCCGTTTGTCTCGGGGTTCAAATGTGATTCAGAGCCGCCGTCGGGAGAGCTCCGTTACTGATCCGTTTATGTGTCTTCATTCGGGAAGTGTTTTTTCCCCTCTCGGGTGCTTTCCGTGTGGTCGTGGGTTCCGTTGCCGTTCACATGGACGATCCGTTTTTGGCTCCTTTTTAATGCATTTCCAAACATAGCTTCTTGCCATCTGTTTCCGTTTTCACCTCGATTCCGATTGTTTTTCCATGTATACTTACATTTCCATGGATTTCCTGTGGACAATCTGGGTCCACGCAAGCGCACATCCCTAGTCCACCCTCAAGCTTTCCTCATACATCAAACTGACACTTTTACCAACACCAAAACTTACCTTAAACTACTATCCTTCTTCTTCCTCCTCCCTGTGTTTAATGCTTACCTTAATCTCTTCTCCTTCTTCTTCTTCCCTGTGTTTAATGCTTACCTTTTTCTTCTTCCTATTCCTTGTCCCATATACTTACCTTTTGGGACATGTAAGTGTATGGTTATGTTGTGAGAACGTACAGTGCCAGGAAAGAGAACACATGACACAATTTTGTTTGTTTTTTTTTTAATCAAACTGTACATTTTTAAAATGTATTAAAAAAATTAAATTGGGCTCAGCCACCCAGGAGGGTCTTCTGTTTCCTCATTTTGGCCCTTGTCTTTGATCTGTGAATGAAAAACATCATCAGTTTTGCCTTGTAAGTATTTCTTGCTTATCTAGGGGTTTTGGTTTGGGACATTTTTAGGGTTAATGTGGGCCCAACTTTATTTTATTAATGTGTCTTGGACCATGTTTTATTGTTTTGGGCCAGGAGTTTAAACTACATGTATGATATATTGAGCAAACTTACAAGGCTTGCGGCCAACAGGGCGTCTGGGGCGCAGCCTCCTCCCTCGGTCCACGAGATCGTCCGGCTGCGAAGCTGTTGGGATCAAAAACACAAGGATATTATTGACTGTTTGTGCCTCCTGAATGTCAGATTAGGTTAGGCTTCTGTGCATCAAATCACTCACCTTCCCCAGGCACCTCTTGAGCTTGGCCTTGGCCCTCCACTATTCTTGGGGATGGTCCTGCGACGTCATCATCTAAAAATAACAATTGTGCACATTAGTATATGTCTTTATTGCATGTATCTGGACATGTGTATGTTTCAGAGTCTTACCGGAGTCAGGTTGGAGCTGTGGCTGGTTGGACTCCCTGCCGTGCGACTGTCCCCCCCCCCTGTATAGTGTGGTCCAGCGGCTCCTCATACTCACTGGCAGAGGAGGGGGTGGGCGTTAGCACTGGCGTGGCACCACCTGTACTTTCCCCAGTACCTCCCAACACTGGGCTTCGGGTTCTGGTCCGGGTGGGGCGGAACCGCAAATTCCATTCATGCGCTGCAATATAAACACAATCATAAACACAGGCCCAGGCAAGGGCAGTGTGTTTATTGCATGTCATGTACCAAGACTTACCTGGAAAGTGCTTTGCAAAGTACCGCCTCCCCCGGGGCCTATGCCTCCTCTTCAAATCCGACCAGTGTTGGGCGATCTGGATGAAGGTATAGGTGGTTCCAGTATTCCTGGCAATTACCTCCACCACCGCCAGTGCCAACGTCCTCTTCTCGAAGTCGCACGGCAGGAAATCATAATGGTTCCTCAGCATCATCTGTATAAAAAATCACAATGGCAGAGCATTAGTGACACCAATAGATGACACAGTCTCATTCACTATGTAAAGGCAGTTTCAGGGACTCATTCCTACTCACATGGGCCTACTTAGTCTATCTGCCTCTAGGCTAGTGTGCTGCTGTGCATATGTTTAAAACTAAGCTGGTCTAGTAGTTTAGTTTAACAAGTCAGTTTGGCCTCACTAATCTAAGCCTGCCATTGCTATTTTTTGTTTAGCGCCTTGTGCGCGCACATAAACGCACGCTCGCCTACTCACATCCATGATTATTTTGTCCTGCTCCTCAGTATAGATGGCGGGCGACATCTTGCTCTTCCTTCCGGGTGTGGTTATGACGTTCCCCCGCGGTGGCATGCGTGCACGCGCGCACACAGCCACACACGCTGCCGAACACGCCCTCACGGGAAAACTATTCAAAGGTCAATGCACTCAGCTCTGTGTTGCTTACCATATCACTATGGCCAGACCAAAAGGGAGCCGTAAGACCCCCAAAAGCCCAGAGGCACATACTAGCTGCACAGATAGACCTCACCAAAAACAACACAAGAGCAGGCACAAGAGCCGGGAGGGACATGCACATACTCAAAGGGTGGATAAGCCAGACACACAGGCTGCTCCCAAAAAACGCAGGAGCAATGAGCCCTTGCCACATTCGCCTCCACCTGCTAAATCAGCCAGGCCTCACAAGAGACACAAATCTCTTTCAACCCTGCAGCCTCCAACTCCTCCACACACAAAGCATGTGGCAAAAACCAGACACACCACCAAGGGGAAGCGTAGGTCACAAACCACTAGCCCACCCAGGCCAACCACCCCTCCTCCTCAACACTCTGTGTCCCCAAGTACCACAACCACAGAATCAATCGAGAGCTCCACAGGTGACAGCTCAACAGGCACCCAGCCATTATCACATACCACCACCCACACTCCATCACACTCACCCATCAGCCCAAGAAACCTAAACTACTCCCCAGACAGCCAGCCATCAATCTCGTCTGCTGCCGGGGACACCACACACCCATGTGGGTGCCAGCTGCGCCGTGGCTCACTTTTTGTGATGTCCAAAGCATGGCTGTAGCCACTGCTGTTTGTGAGCACTATGATGCCCTATTTGGGCGTTATTCTAAATCCACCACAAAGCAGGCCAAGCAGGAGATTTGGGATAAGATTTGCCGCCAAGTTAATAGTGTTGGTTCTGTGAGGAGAGATGTTGAGCAAATTAAGCGAAAATTTGGTGACCTGAAATATTATGGGAAAAAAAAAGGACATGCGCCGCCAGCAGAGGTAAAGTCCATTTAGAGTGTAAATGCATGTATAGGCTGCTTTGTAACAGGATGTAACACTTATTAGGTGTGCTTTAATCTTCCCCAGCCTGCAGACAGGGGGTGGGATCCCAACTAAAATCATCCTTACACCAGCAGAAGAACATGTGTTTACATATATTCACCCGGCAACCCTTCAGGGCCTGCCAGGGGGCCAAGACGCAGACAGGAATGTCAGGTCCGGAGGTGAGTATGTTTTTACATTGAGCCTTTTAGATGGGTACCAAAACAATTTTAGACTCCTTAATACACACTGGCCTTTGCTGAAACACTAAAAGTACATTCTCTCGTCCCAGAACCAACTCAAGACACGCCACAAGGCCAAACTACCCCTGGCTTGTCCCGGAGGACCATGCAACAACTGCCTTCAGTCCACACAAACCAACCTGAGTGTTTGGATGAGGTAAGTCAATGGTCCACTGTATAGACTTATGAAATTGCACTTGCATCCATTTAATGTTAAATAATGGACTCAATACCTGCTACATTTCTTGGCAGAACCTACCCAGTCCACCAATTATAGAAGACATTCGTGATTTGGAGGAGGAGGACACAATTCAGATGCAGCCAAGGGCAACCAAACCAGTGGGCGAACATCAGACCCAACAGGCCCAGCAACTTCAGCCCCTGGTGTCCACTAACCCAACCTCTGTGGCACCAACCTCTTCTGCCATCCGCACAACAGACTCTGCGGCAAGCCAGCCACCAGCAGCCACTCAATCTGGAGCAGAACCACCTACCCGTGCCAGTGACAGAACACATCCAAGTCGACATATCAGCCAGAGGAGACAGCTGCAGATCATGGAGGAAGCCTGGCACCAGGAGAATGTTGAATTTTCTGCAAACACACAGAGATTTAATGAAACTGTGTTTACCCAAATCACCTCGATGTCTACCCAATTAGAGGTTTTAAACCAAAATGTCTCTGGGCTGCTGCAAGAAACCAGACAACTAACCAGGCATATGTGAAATGGTCCACCAATGGCAGCTCATTAATCAGAGCCTTGCACATATTGTCGCAAACATTCACCCACACCAGCCATCAACTGCCACCTCATACTCTTCACACTAAATGGATGTGTTTATGTATTTGCCCCCACGTTAAGCTTTACAGAATACACCAAAAAAGTTTGTAACTTAATTTTTCCTGGATCACCAAAAATTAAACAAAACCAAAAAAAAAAAAAAACGGAATGTTATTTATGAAAAAACATTGTCCACAAGTTGTGAACGGATCGCCTGTGCTGTGCCACTTTGGGATCCGGAGTAGGGAGGTGTGACTTCTTCAGAAATCTGTAAAGTGGCTTCAGGCAGGTCAGTGTATCTTGAGACCCGGCTTTGTATGGCCAGGTTGTGCATGACCCCACACGCAATTATTATTTTGATGACCTGGGCGGCCTCATACAGCAGGCCAACCCCAGTCTGGTCCAGACAGCGGAAGCGCATCTTCATCAAGCCAAAAGCCCGTTCCACCACTGAGCAAGTCCTCCTATGCGCAGTGTTATACCACTCCTGGGCCTGCGAGGATGGGTGGAGGATGGGGGTGAGTAACCAGGGGAGCAATGGATAGCCAGAATCACCTGCCAAAAAAGATACCAAAAATAAGCACACACCATAATACAAAAGAAAAAAGACAAATGGGCCCCTTTGCCACATATGTAGTGGCAGCCCCATAACCAGCCGAGACAGAGAAACCTAAACAACAAACATCTACAGTGTATCTAAACAAGTACCATCATGCTACTAAGGAAGAGCCACAAGTACCTTACATGCTACTTCCAAATACGGCATGTTAGGTTACTTTAAACTGCTAAGAACAGGGAACAACAGACAGAGGCCTAAGGGGAAGAGGCTCAATAATGTGCTGTTTAGCATTCCAGCATTAGTGAACAGGGACAATAGGTCAGCTGTGCAGTGTCAGTGCAAAGCACAGTTCTGATGAGGCAACATGCACATCCACCTAGCACACTCCTGTACAATGACTCTGGGATGTAACATAGCTAAGAGGGCCAGGACAGAAAGGTATAGTGGCGAATCACAAACAAAGCCATAGGAGGAAATACTGGTAAGTAAGTGAGTGTAAACTTCTACTGTTTCATTGGAGTCTATAACAGATTTGTGGGGTACAGGCACAGACCAATCAGAAAAATCATGCTGGACGGCAACAACTATTTTTAAACACATACGTTGGCATGTCGGCTATATTATAAAAGCCCAACTTAACCGCATTCCAGCCTTCCCCTGTGTCAGGGAAAAAAATTACTTTTGGTGCCAGGGTAGCCATGCCATCCAAAAACTTGTTAAGGCTGCGGCTCAGCGTAGACTGGGACATCCCCACGGAGAAGGCACCCAGTCTCTGGAACGAGCAATTTGCCAAAAACTGCAGGCAGCCAACCAATTTGGTCATACCTGCAATTGCATGCCCCTTCCTTGTGGTGCGGGCTAACCATGGCCGCAGCTGCCTATACAAGTCCTGGAGAGAAACACGGTTAAGGCGGGTGAGCTCGAATAGCTCAAGGTCATGCATGCCATCGATGTCCAAATGTGTTCGGTGCAGCCTGGTTTCTGCCATGCTCAAAAGAACCAGGCCGCGTAGCTGACGCCTTTGATGCTCGCGCACAGCAGAATGCATTTCCAAGACACAAAGATCAAATACGGCTGCTAAGACTACCCGTAAGTGAAGCGTCGACACCCTCGTTAAATTGGGCTGGTTTCAATCGGAAATCAAGGCTCTGAATCAATTAAAAAACGGACCAATCAACGGCCAGTCCGTTTTCACGGAGTTCAGCCTTTTGCGAGCCGACAATCGGAAAGGCGCATGCCGAAACACCTGAGCGCATAAACGCACACAAAAACCAACGTAGCACCCTTTCATTCTCCTGATCACAGCCCAAAGCCAACGGGAAAACGTACGGGATAGCTGAACGGGGAGGCTCTGCATCAGGCCAATTGTCCAGGCAAAAAACAAAAAAAAATCTATGCTCACCTTTTGCCACCTGCCGATGATCACTCCTTTTCCGGCACTCTGACTCTTACCTAAAAGTCCTGCACTGCCTGGCCTAATCTCCAGTCACATCTACACAATAGGGCGCTATCGTAAACACGCACACCGGGCATTTTTGATCTAAAAAAATGCTGGCTAATGTGACACAGCCGCGCCCCGGTTCAGCTTTAGGGAAGCTGGGGATGTGGCCACAGATGAAGACAGTGCATGGGGTGTATTACACAGTGGGGCATCCTGATTTGATAAAATGACAATTAGGGACGGGCAAACTAATAAAAAGTAGACCTAAACCCTCCTGACAACTTATTTTCCAAAAAAGGGCCAGGATCCTAACCCATCTAATCCCGCTGCCTGTTAGTCCCTAATTTAAGAGATTTAAAACTTTTCCTAATGAAGCTCTATCCTGCCCCGGGTCTGATAAAGCTCCGCCAGGAAAAGGTTAATGCAGGGCTCACTGATAGCGTTAGACAATAGGTTTGTTTTCTAGTTGTCCCTGTGGACCAGAGTTGTAGAGGAGGGTAAAGCCCACTTGAATCTATCATTAGGCTGATTGGAATACCAACCCTGTCGAATTCTATTAAAGCTACAGTAACATGACAATAAGGCCAGTCCTTCCCACACGCACTGTAATTTATTGTTGCTTTCAACAGGCAGCGACAGCAAGTGGTATGTCGCCTAATATTTCTTCCTACAGCAAGCAGTCAGTCAGCATGTCAGTGAATCAGACAATTATCCAGGCATGCAGCGTATCTGCATGAATATTATATTTAATACTATTTAAAGGATTTTTCAGCTGCTTAAAAAAAAAGCTAAAAAAAAAAAAACTATGCTGCGCACGTTTTACTGTTGTAGGACACAGGAAAATTCCACAGGATGTAATTTTGTGTCATTTTTCTCTTGAATATAAGGGCCATTTCATGCTCTGCCTCAAAATAAGACATGGGGTAAAAAAGGTAAAATAATAGAACATTACATAATTTTATAATGCATAAATGCATTGAAATCACCTGTTAGACCCAATTATCCCTGCGCCAGTGAGTGTCATTTTGTACCACAGTCTTTTCAGTGTATTTATTCATTTTTTCCTCCTTGAAAAGAGTTGTGCTGTATTTTTCCAGCGTTTATTCATTGCAGTTACAAAACATCACTGCTGGGAACAAAGGAGGCAAAATTTACAGTGCTTTTAGGCTACATTGTAACTGTTGTCCACAAAACACATTAGTAACAAAAAGAATCCACGAAAAATGATTTTTCGATTAAAAAAATATTGGCGACATCTATGTCCTGTGTTTCCATTATTGACAAGTCACAACATAAGTTTTGTACAAAAAATTGTGTGTAATATTAATTATATAACATAAACACTTCAATCCAGTTCTGCCTATTGTGCTCTATGGGATCTTGACTTACAGTGTCATCTGGAGCTGCGTCAACCAGAGTGCTCAACGATGCGACATTTTGGGGGCGAAAGTGTTAAATAGGACGCTAGCTATTGGTCACATTGGCACGGAGTCCCGCTGAGGCACAAAATGTTGTGCTGAAGCTTCATAAATAAGGCTCCCTATTTCTTTAAATGATCAAATACATTTTACATTTTACAATATTTCTTAGCTCAAGACCAAGCATAGGAATGCTCCACTAAATTGTCATCACTTTTGGCTTGAAGATCATTCTCATGTTATTCCTGTAAGGGACTTGTCATATGACTGTCATGTAGTTTTCCAAGAGGTTTCTTCTCAGAGGGTATCTGCGCTTCATTATTTGTCATTTCCATAATGGTGTAAAATATAAGGTATAAAGTCCATGACTACTATCTTCTATAACAGAGAATGCTTTGAACACCAACATAAAGGCTGATTTAACACTAGTGCCCTGTAGTGCCATGTGAGCATCTGTGTAGCGGCGCTTAGAGCGACCGCTAGTAGATGCTGTAACTAGGTGTCGGGCGCTCTAACCTAGCCTAGCGGGGGCGGACAAGTGGCGCTGTACAATCCTGTCCAGCAGTGATAAATGTGATGTGTGCAGGGCGCTGTAAAATCTCTCTCCCTGATTCACTGCAGAGCCAATCGCGAACACTAGGTGGTGTTCCAAGGTCAAAGCGCCCAAGACTCTATGCTACATCTGACAACAGGACAACACTGCAGTGAGTGAAAGGTAGCGTCAGTTTAGTGCGTCTGGCACTCGTCACTAAAGCCCATATTCAGAAAAAACTACACTCACCCAGCGCCGACGCTCTAAAACTGGCATAGAGCGCCAGACGCTGTGTGATAAAAGTCGGTTTCTCAACCATTATACACCAGTAATAGAGCCAAAACACATGGAATGACATTGTTTTAACACTGTGACAATGACACTGCAATGTCAGACCTGCACATACAATTCTGCATAAAAATAAAAAAAAAAACTATGGGCCTGATGCAGAGCCTCCTCTGAACTGCCCTTAAAACCTTCCGATTGTCCGGGGCTCCCGTTTGAATCGTGGCTCAAATGTGATGCAGAGCCTCGGTCGGAATGGCTCCCTAACTGATCCGTCAATTTCACTTTACTCGGAAAGCTTTTTTTGCTCTCTCGGGTGCCTTCAATTTGATCGGGGCTCCCGTTCACGTTCACACGGGCGGCCCGTTTTTCCCTGATTTTTCCTGCCTTTTTGAACGTACCTGCTTGGTTTCCGTCGTATTTGACCTTCCATTTTGGTGGTTTTAGCAAGTATACTTACATCTCCATGGCTCTTCAGTTGCCAATCTGGCTACACACAAGCGCACATCCCTAAACCTCCATTGGAATATGCATATGGCACCAACTGCCAATTTGACACATATATATATATATTTCTGTTAAATTTTTGGTGTTCCTTTTTCCTTGCCATTAATGCATACCTTAATTCTTTCTGATTGTTTTTGATTTATTGTCCCATATCTAAACCTTTTGTGTCATGTAAATGTGTGATGATGTTGTGTGATTGTACATTTGCAGGAAAGACAACACACCAAATCTTTTTATTTGTTTTTAATTTAAACGTTGTTTTTTTTTTTTTTTTTGGATTTGGATTTTTCATATTATTTTTTTTTTTTGCCAAAACTAAAAAACAATTAAAATTTTAATGCAAAATAAAAAACATTAGGCCTCGGGGTCTTGTGCCTGTGGTTTTCTAGTATCTGTGAATGATAAACAACATTAGTTTAGCATTGTTTTTATGGTTTGGTTGGGCGTGTTTTTTTTGGGGCACTTTTTAAACCGGACCTTCAGCGTGATTTAATGAAAAGCAGAAACTCTTAAAAAACGATTCCGCAGCATCATCTGCTAAAAAAAGATACAAGGACCCACCATTAATCCACAAAACAAGTTTCCTGGCCTAACTAAAGTCACTTTATTAACCTCTTGCTGCCTCACATTGCCCTAGTTCTTCTATCTGCATGTAGGCTAGTTTGTAGCTGCGTACATGTGTTAAACTAAGGTGGGCTGGTATGTAACATGACAAACTAAGTTGTTTCAGACTATTCTTGCACTTTGTTTTTTTTTTTATTATAAGGAATGTGTGAGCGCACATAAACGCACGCTCGCATACTCACATCCATGATGATGTCGTCCTGCTCCTGTGTAAAGATGGCATAGCTCCTGGTATAGCTCTGACGTTCCCCCGCAGTGACGTGCAGGACATCCCAAATTGGAATGCCCCAGAGACATGATGCCTGTAACCCAACCCTGGATTTCTTCACACTCCAAAGGGCTGGGTTACATGGGTTTTGGCCTGCTTTAAAACATCATGACCAAATCAGGTTAGGATGGAATAACCCACTTCCTTTACATTATTATTAAAGTAACACAGGTTCCCTCACATAAAGCAGAACAAAACCCAGAGCGGCCACTGGTCTTCCCCCTGAAAATCCCAGATCGGGATGCTCCACTGTGTGAAACCCTTTTTACTGAGACTTTACTCAGAAATGGCAGACTCCCTCTCTTAAAGCGGAACAAGCCATGATTAGTTTAATGACCTTTGCAGGCGTATATTGTAGTGCCCCCCCAGTCTGATCAAGACAACGGAACCTCATCTTCAAGAGACCAAAGGCTCGCTCCACCACAGAGCGAGTCCTCCTGGGGGCAGTATTGTAGGGCCCCTCTGCCTGTGAAGATGGGTGCAGGATTGGGGTCAGCAGCCAGGGGAGCAAAGGACAGCCAGAGTCTCCCCCCCCCCCCCAAAAAAAAAAAAAAAAAAAAAAAGTGTGCATTGCAACAATAGAAAAGAGGGACAAATAGGTGAGCGGGGTAGGGTTGGAGTAAAGGACATTTGTAATGAGCCTACATGCACATCCAACCTGTACACTCAATAAAAAAGTCTGGGGAATACTACTTACATAAGAGGGCAAGAACATGACGCAATAGGGTTCGATCACTTAACCCATTTAATTTAAAGTTAAAAAATTAGGCATAAAATATACTAACAAAAAAATTACCAAATAGTGTGTTAAGGGAAAAAAAAAATAAAAGACAGGGTGGGCAACCAATACAAGTTTCATACACATACCCAGTAAGGCGGGTGAGCTCAAATAGGTGCAGCCTGGTTTCTGCCATACTCAGCAGGACAAGACCGCGGAGCTGGCGCCGCTGATGTGCTCCAACAGAGGACTGCATATTATTGCCCGAGTGCAAATACGGCTGCTCTGACTTGCCGTAAGTGAAGGCTCGGCGGCCCCGTTTCATTAGGCTGATTTCAATCGGAAAACAAGGCTCTGCATCACTGAAAAAAACGGAACAATGAACGAGGCGTCCGTTTTGCCGGTAAACAGCCTCGTGCGAGCCGATAATCGGAAAGGCGGCTGAGCGCACACCTGAGCGCATAAACGCACACTAAAATCAACGTAGCACCCTTTCCTGACCCGATCAAAGCCCAAAACCAACGGGAAAACGCACGGGAGAAGTGAACGGGGAGGCTCTGCATCAAGCCATATGTGTTTGTTTGCTGGGCAGGAGAGGACACACAATGATTTGAGACAAAAATGTAAAATTTTACTTTAGCAACACGCTATTTAAACACAACCAAATTAAACACCACTGAAATGTATGGGAGAGCGCAACTGAGCGACAGGTACTACATGGCGCTGCTGAACCTAGAGTGCCAGCGCTATACGCTGAGCCACCTCTAGTAATACATGTGACGCTACATGGCGCTGTTAGAGGCGCTCACCAGATTCCCTTTCTTAAATTTGGTTTTCACATACAGTGCCCAGCGTTCACCCGACGCTACCTGCTGCTACGTGGCATTACCTGGCGCTAGCGTTTCTTAAATAACCCCCATAGAGTCGCAAGCCAGTATGTAGAGAGACCCATATTAGGTTTAATATAGGGGGGCTATAAAGATCAAAAGACCCTCTACTCAAAGATAAAGGAAAAGAGGTGCTTTCCTAAAAGGGAAAGTATTTGCACAGTACCCAACACAAGAAATAATAGCATTACCCATCACTCCTTGAAGTGGGCGGAGCTCTGCAAATCAACTGTTTATGTCTCTGAGCAATCCAAGGCCCTTAGAAATGCTAAGGGTGCAATGCCAAGGATTAGCTTTAAATTTACAGTCAGACACATCTAACTAGTGGACACATGTTTCGAGCTTTAGGCTCTCATAAGCACTAGGGCGGATGTTTCTGGCTGTATGTATATCCACCATAGTGCTGATGAGAGCCTAATGCTCGAAACATGTGTCCACTAGTTAGATGTGTCTGACTGTAAATTTAAAGCTAATCCTTGGCATTGCACCCTTAGCATTTCTAGGGGCCTTGGATTACTCAGAGACAAAAAGAGACACCAACATAGAAACACCTACCTGACAATAAGGTATCAGACATATGTTGTACACAGGCAAAGTGTGTAGGGAGTGGGATCTTCTTTTTTTTTTTAGTTTCAATACATTTTAGTAGTAGATGCTTGGAACAAACATCCAGCAGAGGTAGTTGAAAAATCAACAGTCACTGAATTTAAACATGCCTGGGATAAGCACACATCTATCCTAAGATAAAGAGTACATACAGTATACACATAAGGGCAGACTAGATGGACCGTATGGCCGTCTACCTTCTATGTTTCTATGTTTATTGAATAAACACATAAGTACAATGTGTGTCTCTCTAATACACCACAAACAGGTGGTAGATACATCACATTGAGTGAAATCTTCTTAAGCCCTGTGGTGTCCTGTGGGTGATAGTGTGGGTTGGGGGTATCTATAGTCTCTAATAAGCTTTGCAGAAGTACAGATGTATACAACTTCTCACCTTAGTCACTGGTATTTTACCCCTTGGCGATAAAAGTGATTCAGCAGCCAAAAAAACAAAAACCAAAAGGGTACTTGCCTTTTGTCCCCGCTGCTGATTTGTGCTAGGCTGGCCGATCAGCAACTCACCCAATTGCTGGATCCGAACCTACTCTGCAGCCCAAAATCAAGTGCTAGGCTGCTGGGCTTACGACTTGCCCTCAGTCACAGGCGCTGCCACGCCCGTGCTATTCATTGCAATAGAGATTGTTTGTGGGAAGCGCCGGTGAACAGGATTTTCAGTCCTGGATTCCTATTCACCCTCCAGCTGCAACAACCGTCTTAAATAATTCCTTGCCTTATATTAGTTCTGGTCCCTGAAACCCCAACCAATGTACCCACCAAGGCACATACTAGGCCATATGATGTATATTCTGGAGAACTCAGAGACCAAGCAAATATTTTAATCTACAATTAAATACTCCCTGATACCCTCGGTTACTAATTGTGCAACAAACTAACAGCTGTCACTAGTCCACTGCCAGCTCTACCCATCACACATAGCATAGAATGACTGCTTACAGTAATTTGATGTATTTACAGTCATCTTTGATTACTCCCGAGTCCCGAAATGTATTAGTATCAATCCTTTTTTATTTAATGCTGTATTAATAAACCACAGTGAGGAGTGTATTTGTTTTCCCAATGCACTAGAGATGAGTATTTGCACCAAAGCTGCCAAAAGGGGGTTAGAACAAATCACGACCAAAAACCTTAAAACAAATTAGCTGAAAGCTTGAAAATAGCAAAACACTGTATTACATTGCAATAAAATGTGCCTATATGAGTACATTCATTTCTTTGTTATACACTTTTTTTCAAGAATCCCACCAGATGCAGCCAATCAATGCTCATCTATACATGGCTATGTTTAATACATCTTTGTGTAATTAACCTGGTGTGGTTATATAGTGGGAAGATTATCTAAATAAACTGAGAACCTCTGCAACTTTTAGAAAGGAGCCCTGCTTTGGGATCGACTGGGTAGGGTGTCATCCCGGGCACATAGTCCACCTCACCCAGAGCCTGCCTTTAATACCCCCTCTACTTCCTGCCTTTCAAGGCAGGGCCGTATTTACTACAAGGCAAACCTAGGCCTGTGCCTGGGGCATCTATCTGGCAGGGTGGGTGTAATGTTCTGCAATTAATGTTTTTTTTCCAATTAATATTTTTCATTGGTGATTCAGTGTCCGGGCTCTCTGTTCCTCTCTTTACCACTCAGCATGTGAAGATGCTTGGAGCTGCAGTAGTTACTGACAAGGATGCTCAAGAATTTGTTGAAAGTGTGAGCCTCAGCATGTGAAGCAAAAAGTGGAGGAGTAGGCCGAGATTTTTTAAAATTGATCAAACTAATGCTTGTACATGGCTAGGGGGGCTGGAAATATGTATGCATGTGTGTGTGGGGCTCATGGAGCTTGTGTGTGTTCATGGACAGGGGGCTTGGAGGGAGGGGCAGGCCCTGGAGTCTAAAAGACGTTCAATTCCATATCCACGAGGATCTTGATACTCACCTTGCCGGTGATTCCATAGCGAATGCCCTCGTCCCTGGCTTCTCTCAGCTGTTCAGTGCACTCTAATGGCCAGCCCTTCAAATTGTCTGATGTGTGTGATTCACCGCCCAGCCTGAGGTAAACCAGGGATATGGCCAAACCCCGCTCCCTATGCCGGGCTCTGACCAAATTTTATAACGAGCATTAATATGCATTGCATAGTGCACTGAGTGGACAAGAGCCAGTGGTGAACTGGCCATAGAGAGACCCGGGACAATGCCCGGTGGGCTGCACTGCTTTGGCTGCAGTTGGGCTGTTGCTTTTAACACCCACATTCAATCCCTGTGCCCATAGTCTCCCTCTAAGCCCCTTGTACCCACAAGCCAAGGAACTCAAGCCCCCAATGGTATATCACCGGCATCATGGCTGTGGGGGCCCTCAGCAGGGATGTCTCGGGCCAGTCAGGGGCTAGTAAAATCCAGGGCTGATTTATGGACCCAGCCTGCCACTGATGAGAGCCCATGGATGGTGTTGTGGGATCACCTGACAGGTGAGTATTCCTGCAAACCCAAGAGGTTTCACACGCTGTAACTTTGGCCCTTATTCATCAAGCGATAGCGCCAGGTAGTGTCTGACGAGCGCCAGGTAGCGGCAGCTAACGGCGACTACCGACTCAAGTACGCCCGGCGGCGGTCACAATGACGCATTTATCAAGCAAAATTAGGCTAGCGCCGGCGAGAGCGACAGCTAGCGCGGCATTCATCATGAAGCCGCCTGGACCGAACAGCGCCGCTGCAAATTCCCTCACAGCGCCAGGTATGAGCTGTCGCTCCCTGGCGATGTCCAATGCATTTCAATGGAGCAATCTATAATTAATCATAATTAATTGGTATTATTTTTTTTTTATATTTTTTTAATGTCAAAAAATCGGAGACCACTTCTGCAATGTTAGGATTTATTTTTAAGTAAAAAAAAAAAAATAAAAAAATATGTGCAGAATTGATCTAACAGGTCTGAGATTAATGTATTCATATTACAAAATGATTCTAAAAACATGTATAATGTTACATTCAAAAAATATGGTTGTTTAGGGGTTAAAAACTAGTTAATACACATCGCCGCCAGCGCTCTGGGGTTTAAACAAGGAATGGACAGCGACAGCACATTCGGAGCGTGATTTGTTGATGAATATGAAGCTAGCCGTTCGCTCTGGCCATTCGTTGTCAGGCGCTCACATACAACGCTAGACCTGTGAAACAGCGACCCCCCAGCCCGTATTCAACATTACCGCACACCGACTGAGTCGCTGTCATCAAGCTAATGCCGGCCAAGCACAGCGAATACTGGCTGGCGCTGAAAAAATCACGCTACAGTCGCTCATCTGTCGCTACCTGGCGCTATTAATGAATCGGCCTCCTCGTCCTAGAATCCTTTAGACTTCAAACCTAGGGGCTCAATGTGATTAAAAAACCCTAGGAGGAGGAGGGGAGCACGAACATAAAGTGCCTAGGGCAGCACAAATCTTAAACATGGCCCTGTCTATAGGCCCCAGTACCCAGCCCCACTATACTGCCTAGCCAAGTCACCTCTATGAACAGCTACTATAGGAACAGGGAGGGGGCGTGGCCAGAAGGGGTTCCAGGCAGGACTGATTTTGGATTGGTTTAAGAACTTTAGAGAACTTTAGAGACAAGGTGGAATAATCAGAATTGTCTGGGGAGGAAAAGCACAAAGTTGCCGATGACCAATGGCCAAAGAGATTGACTACCTAATGCTAGACGAGCCCTACTGACATCCCCAGCCTGTGGAGCCTGATAAAGATGATTGGCTGGTCACTCATTTTAATGTCTTTTACTGACGTTGCAAAATCAGTCCCTGCGTTTGCATTATTCAAATAATAGTAATACTAGACACAATGGAAACTATTGTCTATTGTGCAGTCATTCCCCAGAGCTATCATTACAGTATGTTCAGGTAAAAGGCTGTACTGTCTTATATGTGGCAGTGGTGTTATCACCTTACATAACTGTGGATTGTTCAGCATTCTTACCTCTCTTGCATTGTTCAAATTGCTCTGCTTGCTCTGTCGCCCCCTGCTGGGGATCACAGTTATATTTGTTTTGGATGCCGTCAACTTCAGTGGTTCTCTACAAGGTAAAAATACAAAAGTCAGTCCAAAGTCGATAATGGTGGGGCTACAAATATATCGGTATATATCCAGCAGTTCCAAGATACAATACCAAACTGTAACCTAAACGAATAAGACACAACATGTGCACTGAAAATATTTAAACCCAGGATTTTGCTCCCAGGGCCCTCTGATTTGAGATGCCCTTCTATGTGAAAGCCCTCAAATTGCTATATACTTACTCCAGTTCAGCAATCTTATGGCATTTTCGTGGGCCCCCAGAGGCATCCCTAACTATGCCAGGCAGACTTAAACCGGACCTTCAGCATTATTTCATGAAAAGCTCAAACCCTTAAAAAACTATTCCCCAGCAACTGAAATTGATATATTTTAAGTTGCTTACTTATTATTCCTTCCCCCACTGGGCTGCAACTCTCTTTAGGACTCTAGAATATGGGCGCCGCCATCTTGTCTCAGAAGAATCACATACTAAGGAGAAGAGAGGGGGAAATGCAGGGGGCGGGGTTATAGCTGTGCTTTGCACAGATAAAGCAGAGATGGGGTCAGGAAAAGGATAGCAATCCCAGAATGAAGAGCGGCACAGTCAGAAGACTGCAGGCAGCCTGAGACTCCATCTTGGATGTTAAAAGGCTGAGAAAAGGCAGTAGATGCAGATAGGATGATTTTTATTGTGGGCAATCTGTATGTACAGGGTGTGGGGAACATATAAGATAGACTATTATTAGAGTGAAGGTCCTGTTTAAAGAACATCAGAAGCCCTGGAGTCTAAAAGAGTATACGAGTTCCAGTCCTTGGGACATCTGAATTGGGATGACCCGCTGTGTAAACCCCCCCCGAAGCCCCATTTCACTCACCTTGCCCCGGCTCACCTCTAGTTGTGCACGCACCAGGTCTTTCTGAATGGGTGGCTTGGGCATGCGATGACTAGGAGGTGAGCGGGGGATGCGGCTGGTGGCGCACTTGGCTCCCTTTGGTGATGCTCGGCTGCTTAGCCATGCAGGGGACTTAGCCGTCAGCGGTGCCAAAGGGAGCCAAGTGAAAGCAAGTGCACTGATTGGTTGAACTGGCTGCTCGGCCAATCAGCACACTCATCCTCGCCCGAGTCTGCGCCTTGAGAGTGACAAAAAGATGAGTGATCTAGGGGGTATTCACACAGCGGGGCATTCCAATTCGGGATGTACACGCTGAGAGGAACAACACCCCAAAAAGTCAAAAACGCGTGTTTTGTTCCTCCTTAAAGCGGACCAACGGTCTGAACTGACTTAAACCGGACCAACACAACAAACAGCGCTCATATGCATCCCTCCCCAGAGCAATTTAGATTGCAGCACATAAAAATTCATTTACCTTTTTCTAACTCCTGATGTGGCAAATATTGGAAACAAAATGGCGGCTCATGTATTTGCAAACAGGAAGTGCTGCTGGGCTTCTTGTTACTGTGCATTGTCAGTTATGACAGTTGAATCCAGGCATTAGCATGGCTGAAATGCTGGGGGAGGAAGCTCCAAAATGGCTTCTACCCTTAGAAAATCGGTGAGGAGGCGTTTCAGCTTTGAGTGGATGCAGGAGCAGATATAAGTGCTGACAATGATTTAGGCCCTTATTTAACAAGGGATAGCGCCAGGTAGCGACTGGTGAGCGAACGGTAATGACGGTCACCGCCATGAGAACGCCGGCTCCCCACGACAATCACACATTTATCAAGCCGATCCTGCTTAGCGACTGAGCTAGCGCCAGATAGCGACTCATTCATCATTATTCCAGCCTCACCCCACAGCGCCAGCGAGCGACCTTGAACAGCACCAGGTACGACCTCTCGCTACCTGGTGCTCTCCAATGCATTTCAATGGAACAATCTTTAAATATTAATAATTAATTGTTAATAATTTTTTTTATTTTTTTAATGTGAAAATTTCTGTTACCACTTCTGCCATGTTAGATATTTTTTTTAAGGTAAGAAAAAAATATAAAAAAAAATTGTGCAGAATTGATATTACAGGTCTGATATTAATGTATTCATATTCAAAAATGTTTTTATAAACTTGTTTTTTTTTGTTTCCCAAAATATGGTTGTTTGGGGGTTAAAAAACTACTTTTAACACATCGCCGCCAGCGCTCTGGGGTTTAAACATGCATTTCACAGCGCGAGAATTTTTGGAGCGTGATTTTTAATGAATATGGTGGGAGCCGGTCGCTATGGCCGTTCGCTATAGCTCCCATACAGCGCGGAACCTGTCAAATAGCGACTCCTCACCTTGTATTCAACATTACTGCACACCGACTGAGTCGCTATCAACAACCGAACAACGGCCAAGCACAGCGACTACTAGCGGGCGCTGTGAAAATACCGCTACAGTCGCTCAACTGTCGCTACCTGCCGCTATTAATAAATCAGCCTCCCCGTATCATGCATGCAGATGGGGCAAGTGAGTTTTGGGGGAGTTTTTTTTCCAACTGTGCCAGGCTGTTGGTCCGGTTGACAGCGGGGCTGTTAGCCCAGTGGCAGTTAGGCCCAGTGGCAGTTAGGCCCAGTGGCAGTTAGGTATTGATCAGCATTTTTGGATCATTAGACATCATGACAGCTTGCTAAATGCCTTTTAAATAAATGCTCAGAATCTATTTTAGGCTTCACACAAATACTAAATGCTTACCTTACCCAAAGCCCAAGCCTTCCTTTTATTGGCAAGCCTTTACAAATTAACTTTTAAAAGGCCCTATTAACAACAAGGCATTATTCATCATTCAAAAACACTGACAAAAGGCTAAGGGCCCTATTTAAGGAACCTTTGCGCCACAGTGCGGCATGTCTTCCTCTGTTGTGGCCGGCGACATCCGTATTTATGATGGAAAAAATGAACAGCCTCTAAAAGCACCATATAGCGTCCCATGTATCAACAGCGCCGAGGATTATTTGAGCACCGGCACTGTGTTCCCGACAACGCCACATCCCGGGAGGGTTAGGGTATTTTTGCACTTTCGCAGAGATTTCATTTTTACATGAGAAGAGTCACCTCTATCTTTATACCTCTATCTTTTATGGGCTTTAAAAGCTGTTAATGTAAATAATCCTCGGCTTAATAAAGAGCCCTTTTTAACTAGCGGTACTGCTCTATATACCTCTCTTATATTTCTGGGAATAAATATATCATCCTTTTTGGATGGGCACTATGATTTGAAGTTGTTGGAATATTAACAGCCAGAGACTGAAGTTTGTTATATCCTATTGATATAAGTGGAATGAGGCTTGTTTTAAAGGTGTAGTACTCTTTTAAAGCTGGTAAGCACATTAATGGGGCGGGGGGCACCCAAATCCCCAATCAACTTCACGTGGTGTATAGACTGCAATCATAAATATATCTATTTGAGAGAACTGTTTTTTTTCCTGTGATCGGCCGATCTGGGACTTTGTTTTTTACGTCTGTTTCACTGACCAAAATAATACTGGCAATTGCTGGCCTAGCTTTTTTAGTTAAAAGACAGAATGTGGAAGGAGTGTGGTGAGTATTTTTTACAACTGCTCAGCACAGGTGTAAAAGATTCATTCAGAATAATAGTAAAAAAATAATCCATAGTAAGACATTTTAAGTAATCTGGCAAACGGCTCTCATTTACTTCAATGGGGAGCACGTGCTGCCGCATCCATGCATACATCGCATGCATGCTCCTGTCCCAGCCTATCAAAGCTGCCTTTGGTGGGTTTTGTCCCACTTTAAAGTGGACCAACACCCAGGATTTTGACTATCCTGGGTTTTGGTCCACTTCGGTGGGGCACCCCGCTGTGTGAAACCCCCCAGAACGCCCGGAAACACTCACCTCACCACGCTCCTACACGGGCGCTCGTCCAATCAGAGCGCTCAGAGCCGCTGTGGTGTGCATGTACAAGCGGCGTCCAACCACAGCGTCTCTGAGCGCTGGAGGCCGCGTCTCGCGCTTCCCTCGCCTCCCTCCCTTCACAAACAGCCGGCGCGGGTGCTCGCCCTGCTAGAGGGAAGCGCGAGACGCGGCCACGGCCCGCGCATGTGCCATTGGAACGGGATTAAGGTAAGGTTTCTGGGCTTCCTGGGGGGGGGAGGGATCTGATCGGCTCGGGAATCTTATAGATTCCCGGGCCGATCCCCCCTGGGTATTGGTCCACTTTAAGTTAGTTAAGTAGAACTCTTTAACACACGTTCTAGGACTAAACTAGATATTTAGTTTCGTGATTTCAATAAAAGGAAAGCATAGTATCTTGCTTTTGGTTTACTGTTTAAGCATTGATAAGTGCTGTCTTCTATCAACTTCGGGGAAATTGTGGAATAGAATTTGTCCTGTTTACATCTATTAACTATACAGGTTATTTTTTGATCACAAACGGTCTTCAACGACATTTCCTTTCACCCTTTTTTACAGTTGCAGCTGTAAAAACATAAAATCCTGCTGGCAAAAAATGTTACTGGAATTCTGGAGTGAAATAGGGCATATGACATCCTGGGTTCAAGGGATGCGAAAGAGTTCCAGAAAGAGGAGACCTCCTATTGAGAAGCTATTAATAACAAAATGTAATAAGAAAGAAAGTGATTCAAAATAACAATGAGCTTTTAGTTAACATCAGCATACAATAAATGAAAGCATGCAATACCTATTCTTTTTTTCCATCTAGCAACAATCATGTGCCCCCCTCTCTGATCCAACCAGCCAGGGGCAACAGGAATGGGGCAGTCGAGCAGCCAGCCCCTCACCCTTATATGTATTCACATAAAACATTCTTTATCTACACTTATTTTACCCACAGGCCTCATAATCACTATCAAAATGAAAACACGATTAGTGATGAGCAAACCCATCGAAGTTCGATTAGCTAAGTTTGGAAGTAATTTAAAGAGGAACATCGTTGGAGGTTAAAACCTGGCCCAAGCCTCACTGATCTGCTGCCCCCACCTCCTTGGGGCATTATTTACTCACCTTGCCAAAGGATCCATCTTCTAGGTCCCTCGGTTTCCGGGCGACCTTCCAAAGGGTGGCGCCATCTTGCATCCCATCAGGCACTACGCGCAGCTACAGATCTCGCGCCTGCGCAGTGCCCATGAATGGTATGCAATGGGGCCGCCCGAAATCCTGCGAGACTTTTCTTAGCTGTGAGATCACCGTGGGACATTGACAAACATGGCTAAGACTCCTCAGCAGCGGCAACAGGGTCCCCAGACCCGAACGCCATTGAAATCAATGGGGACCCGAGCTTGGTGACCCAAAAATGGCCCAAAAATACATATGAGGGGGTGACTGACTGGTGGGTGAGGAGAGGGAAGGAGGAGAGGGGGGGATGCCCACCTGTCAAGGGGCCCCAGAGGCAGAATGGGACTGTACACTTACATGAGGCGGCGATCATGGTCACCATTTTTTCCTCTCACAGAATGTCCATTGTCGTGGCTACAATAAGATGGCTGCCCACATGAGTGAGGACACTGTCAGCAGTCAGCTGCTCAGCATCCCATCAACGAGCTTTACTGAACACCAAACCAAACACAGACTGGTCTGAACTTTGTGGTTTGGGTTCGCTCATCTACACAATTGTTGGTTGTAGGTGACAAGTAGAGGCATGCGTTATTCCAAAGATGAGCTTATGAAGAGACGTCAGTTAAAAGACATCTACTTATGTTGAAGCTCATGCATATAAAATTAAGATATCATGACGTTTATTTTTATGAAATATATTAGCACTGTATTCTGACAGAAGGACAGTCAGGCTGGGGAGTATCTATTGTCCTATCTCCATGCCGGCATGTAAGCATCAGACCTACCCTTGTTAGGCCCTAGATGGACTCGTGCTTTGGGAAAATGATTTCTAACACAGGTCATGTGGGTTTGCTGTCTGTAACAACATTGCTACTGAGTGTATTTGGATCACTGTGTCCCTGTTTCATTCAACCTGACATTCCGCCAGGGGTCATGTGGAATGCTGGGGAGAGAAGCTCTTATAACATAGAGGTAGGGCCTCTGTGGAATCAGCCCCCCCATGTGACTATCTGCATCACTAGAGGGGATAGACGGACATGGCAGATAGTCACCAGGGGGTATGAAAAGCTTCTTTCTCTAGTGACCTGTCTCCCCTGTTATCCAAGTGCCACAGTCAGTGGGAGAGGAACTGTCAGCAGACCTGCAAGAGCTGCCAAACTGGGGGGGGGGGGGGGGGGGCTCTCTTTATCTGATGTTGGAGGAGACAGCGAGGTAGCTATATTTCATTTTTTTTAATAGATTATGTTAAAAAATGATGTGTGTGTTTTTGATACTTTACCTCTTTGTACATTGGTAAGGGGTCCAAGGGACCAGCACTTGGCACATAAGCCCCAGAGGCTTAAAAATTGCTGGATGTTCACCAAGGCACCAGCTTCAGAGTTCAGCTGCAGGAGCGGAGAAAGGTACGCAGGCCAGTCTCGTGCCACAAAGGCACTCTTGGTCTGGAGTCTGCAGGGAAACCTTAGAAAAGTCAAGTTTCCATTCAAAACAAACCTAAGCCTTCACTAGCAACTCTATACCAGGGAGAGTCCTGGTCCACAAAGACCATAAAGTGGACAACTACTGGGGGTAACCCCTTAATAAACCCTTCACTTGTTCTTTCAGAACTCTGTCTGATGGAGGTTCTGGCAACAGCAGCAGGCAAGTACAGCAGCCTAACCTCAATGAATAGGGGACACGCACCGTGTGCGTCCATTTTTGGGGTCCCTCATGGAGTTCCTTCAGAAAAAGGTAAGAATTGCATTATTTTGGGCCTTGGGATAAATGAGTGAGTGAGTAATAGGACCCTCTTTGGTCTCTGGTACAAAGGTACAGGTATAGGCATGCTTACTGTCCAGCATGTTTAGGGAGATGAGATTGAAAGTCTCTAGGGTAAATGTTCTTTTTTTCATAGTTTGCACCCACGTTTCTGCTGCCTCTGCCTTTGCCTAGACCAGTATGTCTACTGTGAAATTAGAAAATGTTCAATTGATCTTGCAGTTTATCACAACAATTTACTACAACTGCATGTCAACTGGCAGATCCCACTGGTTGCAGATGGCCACAAGGGGCGGCAGTCTACCCACTGGCAGGGCATCCCAAATCAAGAGGCCCGTATCCTGCAGTGGTGTGCTCACTTTTGTTTTGATTGTTTTTTTCCCCAAAACCTTTATTGAGAATGTAACAAGTACAGCATATTGTTAACACGGAAGCCAACAGAGACAATGTCAAGTATTAATCACTAGATAATCAGTATAGAAATCCAAACTTTCAGCACAAAAGTACCATGTTTGTACACAACAAAAGCATGTACATCTCAATTATAATTTTTCCCTTATGTATATATGGTGTATCTAAATGACTTCATCTCTCCGTTCTGCTAATCCAGCTGCTCTAGTTTGAATGCCTGGGGGTGATTAGCGTCTAAGTTTGGGCTCAGACCTTGGGCCTGCCCCCCCCGCCACCACCGCCAAGTACAAGAGAAGTCAGGAAGGGGGGATAGGAAGATGTATGAGAGGGGGAGGAAGTAAAAAAGAGAGGAATCAGAGATAGAAACATAAGAAGGTTAAGACAGGGGAAGAATAAGTATTTTATTTTTATTTAGGATTTATTTAGACTGAACTGCAACTTTACTGGAAAGTTAGTTATCAAAGGACGTAGGAGTCTCAATCCATAATTCCATGGTATGTATCTGTGTCTCTGAACATGAACCATGGGGTCCATTTACAAACATAGATGGGCATCCTGTCCTGTTTAATATGCATAATTTATTTCATTTCCGCTACCACCTCGACTTGGGTCAATCTCTGATAGATGGCGTGGTTTCAGAACGCCACAATCTGGGAATGATTCTCTTTGCTATACTTATAAGGTGGATACCCAGGGGGGTTGGGGTGCCATGGAAAGTTTAAGTAAAACAGATAAGTAATTGGGCTCCAAGGATAGTCTTCCCCAGAAATTTCCTATTAGCTTGTATATCAGGTCCCAATACCTGCTAAGCCCTTGGCAGGACCACGATATATGGAGCAACGTACCAATCTCTTTTTTATATTTCCAGCATTTATTGGTCAAATTTGAGTTTTTGTGAAATTTTGTGTAGAAGAGCTGACGTTCTATACCATCTCGACAGTATCTTATAGTTCACTTCTTGCTTGAAACTGTTTATCGAGGATGTATGCACCAGTAGCAGTATGTTGTCCCATTCCTCTTTAGTGAACATCATTTCCAGATCCCTTTCTCATATAGTTTTCCATGCGGTTACACCCAAGACACTTGATCCCTTTAAAAGACCATATGCCTATGACAGCAGATGCTCCCAGGGACCTGTTTTGATTGTTGGTCTACTTTAAACAATATAACACTCCTGAAATTGATTTTTATTTTTTTGCTTTTCATAATTTACTGGAATAACAATGAATTCTGATATTCATAATATACTTAATGCAAAAAAAGCCCAAGAAACATGAAATAAAAAATAAGTACAATTTTTATAATTAAATTAAATACTTGTTTTCCTTACTGGAAAATGTTGTTAGGATATACTGAGGAATAATTAATTGCATTGTGATTGCTGCTAAAGGTCAGGATGTGTATTCTGAACATTATCTAAGCATACAACTGTTTCCAGATGTGCTATGCAACCTCCTCTGTAGAAACAAGGTCTAATTCCAGAAATACTGGGCCGGCCTCAGAAAGGCAGCAGAGAAAAATTCAGTTTCGAAGTTTCAAATATTTCCTTCTGTTCAAAGAAATAATTTTAAGGGCAAAAATCAATTCCTCTGAGGTGAAAACAAATGTAATGGAAATGTGTCTGACCAGTGTCAAGAGCAGCGAGGGATTCTTTGGACCCTGGGGCACATCATGGCAGTGTCTAATGTGTGTGGGGGGCAAGGTGTTGTGCAAGGTACTTATTGTTGCTGTGCACCAAACAGAAGCAAACGTTCTTTATTCTCCTTGAAAAGCAGGTTAGTTGCATTAGCACACAAAAGTTTTCCAATACAGGACAGTCTGTATATCAGATATTCTTCTTGTCCCTTTTCCTGAAGATGGTCACTGCTGGACTTAACCATCCTTTTGTGGGCTCTCAGAACTTGTTCTAGCCTCAGGCTAACAAGACTGCCACTGTTCTTCCAACCGCCATGGCAGACACTCTTCCTTTTATCATGGCTTCTCAAGTTTGGCCCAGTTACATCCCTGACATCTCTTTCTCTCATGGCTCACATGTTAGCCCATGCTCAGCATGTGTAAGGGTCCCCTTTTAAACCTGCTTAGGCCAGTTCTATTTAGAGCTAAACAATCTCTAGTTTCTCTCCATGTCTTAGCTTGTCATTTTAGTCCTTTTTCTTGACACTATCATCTTGTGTCCTTATGACAAACTCTATGAGCTAACACATGGAGTGGCCACAAAGGGTACTGCCATGTGGCACCAGACTCTCGCTTATACGTTTCTTTTAAATAGACCAGTGCAGTGTGAACTGGGTGGGCCACATGCTCAGCCCAGACTATGACAGATTTTTTTGGTGATAAGTGGGGCATCCCCTGTTCACTATTAGTTCTGCCATTTATTTATTTTATGGGGGTGAGGGTCTATTGGAGGGCCCACTGTTTTGTCCTGAAGAGCAGGACTCCTGCACAGGGCCCCTTCCAACACAAGGTCGGCCCTGTTACTGTGATATTTTTATCACTTCCTGTCTAGTACTGACTACAGGAGGGTCCTAATCCTTCCTACCACTACCTAATAGTTACTAAATGAAACTTTACACAAGCCCTATAAAAACCCTAACGTATCCATGAAAACAAAACAAGAATTATTGTTTTTAGCCAACAGTGAGATTCCCGACAGATGGAAGAATGCCTTTTCACAAAGAAAGTTTGATGACAATTGATGGCATCCTCATTGCTAGCAATGCCATGCAAGCGGTAATGTTTTTATTCTGTATGATGCCTAAGATCCACAAGTAACTATAGTGAAAGGAAGGAAGCAATTTATGGCTAGCCCTAATATCAACATCATAAAGTCAAGCTATGTTTATGGCTGTTTATGGCAGCTTTTAAAAAACTATTTAAACTTTACAGCTTTTATTTACAAGTGCTAACACTTTTGGAACAGTTATTGAATAAAGCAAAATAGTGTAGCATAAACTGTACATATTATAGACCTCAAGCTAATATGCAAATACAAGTTGGTTTTAATGTGAAATTTCTATTTTTTCTTACCACTATGTATTTCTCTGGCTGCATTTCGTAATCACATTTGCAGATTCCTCCCTGGGACCCAGTTTATTGCCAGTTCTCTGCAGAGGTGTCACTGCAGAGACCACAGAGAATGACCACAGACATAGTGAACTGGTCACCTATAAAAAACAACTACACATATAATACTTAATATAAAACTATGAGTTTATATTTATCTAATCCAGCACTTATAACATTGGTTTTGGTTTTAAAAACATATAAAGAGGGCGTTATGCTGGGTCTGCGGCTGGGCCAACTGAGCCTGGGCTTAGCAGAAGTTGGGATTAAGATAGTGGCTTTCTGATTTATGTTTATACTTGAGACACAGATCATTCACTGTGCCCTTGTGCCGGATGAAAGTAGACCTAACTCCAAAAAGACACTAATATTAATCTTTATTTATATAGCACCAACTTATTCCGCAGTGCTTTACAATCAAATCTAAACTTCAATTACACTTAACCCATTATGGATTTTGGAAATTCTATACTCACCAGTATACACACTGCCTGGTCCTTAGTTCGGGATGGGAATGTACTCGATCTTCGAATCTTCAGCAGGATACAAAAGGTGAGCATGGTATTTTTATTCTTGCTTGGACATAAGACAATATCAAGCAAGATGTTACAAAGTACACAATACATGCTTAAAGTGGACCAACACCCAGGATTTTGACTATCCTGGGTTTTGGTCCACTTGTGCCCCGCTGTGTGAAACCCCCCAGATCGGCCTGGGAATCTTATAGATTCCCGGGCCGATCCCCCCTGGGTGTTGGTCCACTTTAAGAGGAAAAAGAGCCCTGTCCTAATGAGCTTATGGTCCCAAAGTTCATTAAAAAAACCCAACCCTACCCTAATGGGTTTACTGAATAAATAATCAACCCTCTGCACACTCACGCATTTAGATAGATCTAGAGACTACAGGGAAATATATCTTGCAACACATATTGAAGTTGATCAAAACCAAGGTTTCCTAATCTCTACTGTCTGTAAAAAGATTCGCCTTACTTTTAGCACCTTGTTGAAAAAGATTTCTTATGCAGGACTATAAAAGAGTCAATCGCTGGCCAGAATTGCAGGAGTATCAAGTGAAATGACTGGTGTGATTTGACCCTAACCCTATCTTTCATTACAATAATGGCTGCACAGCCTTGAAGGGTATGAAAGCACTTGCAGAGTGACTGTGATAGGGAGCCTTATTTAAGAAGCATCAGTGTCACACAGCACCACTCTTTTTGTGCTCAGTGGCACTCAGGCTGGGATTACAAGCGGACCTTCACCCTAAATAAGAGCATGTCTTATATGTTTGCCACACCTTGTATATACAGATTGCTCACATTAAAAATCATCCTATCTGCATCTACTGCATGTTATAAGCCTTTAAACATCCAAGATGGCAGCTCATGGAGCATCAGGCAGACTGCAGCCTGCAGACAGGTAATACCTGGCGCTCTGGAAGGCAGCCAGCGGTATACGGTGGCATTGTTGCAGTCGCGCACCAGAATCGGCTTCATAAATGTGGTTTTGCGTACAGCGCCCAGCGTTCACCAGACGCTACCTGTTGCTTGCAAGGCGCTACCTGCCGCTATCCCTTGATGAATAAACCCCTTAGTAAGCCAGTTTGTTTGAGGAGCATGAAAAATGTTGCCGCATTATATATATATATATATATGTATTATATAGAATACACAGGCAGCTACCAGTCTTAGTGTTTTTACTATAACATTACACTGTAAGATTCCCCTTTATTTTCATCGTACTGAAATTCACTGTCACAATGTTGTTGCACAACTGCGTGCTCCGGCTGGTGGGAGGAGGTGAGGACAAAGTGGCTGATTTGTCCGGTTACTTCCTTAAACAGCCGAGGCCTTGTGTTTCTATGTTTTTTACTTCCCTCACAGTACAAACGACGCTGTGCTGCGGCTTTCCGGGCCCTGACATCTTACTTTATATACAAGGACCCTGACAATCACCATGAATCAGCTACCTGAGGACATTAGAAACATTATAGCAGGTAAATGATGGGGTCGGGTGGGGACGGCATTTGACAGGGAGAGGTTTCAGCTTCAAGAACTCCTCTTATTATGTCTTGCTTCATATTTTGTGTAATATTATGAATGTTAGCTGATGACATGGCAGAATTCACGTGCTGTTTATGAACAGGTGTATGTAGTTCTAGAAAATGTCAGCTTTTCAATGAACAATGTGAGACGTATCTGTTAAAATGGACCTAAGTCTGACAGTAAATGACCCTCACCTACCCCCTCACATCATCAGTGAGCCCTGCATCAGAGATTCTCCATGTGTCCTAGAGGTGTTCTATCAGAGGGAGGCAGGATACAGCAGCCACACCTCCTCCAATAGGAGGTATGCAGTGTGCAACTGTTTCCTGGTCTTCCAACATACAGAGCATCACAAGGAAAAGGCAGTGGGATTAGGTGGGGTCCTTGACCTTAAAGTGGACCAACACCCAGGAAGATCGGTGTTATAGATCTAAACTTACAACCAAGTTGGTGGGCGGTTGGAAGAAAAGCTATCTGTTGTGGCGCGCTGGGAGGGGGAGGAGGGTTTCCTCGTCGGGGGATAAGTCCAGGGGGATTAGTGATATACCCCTCCCTGGGGTGATTCCCGGGTTAGGGGTGTTTTTTTGCTCTGTGCTGCAAAGATATAAGGTAACTGTATTGTGAAAAACAGTCCTTATTGGTATACAGCAAAAATTCTTAACTGGTATACATACAGTCAGTAACTGGCCAATTTAATGTAGTATGCTGGAAATGATGTGCTAAAAACACTTACCGCCGCGGCCCGGGGGTACTTGACCTGCCCATAGCCTATGAGGTTGAGACACTCCGATCGGCGTAAGAACGACGTCTACCAGGTCTGTGGTTAGATCACATCTGTGTGGCTTTCCTTTGTGAAGAACCGAAGTCCAACGAGGAATTGGTTGCTCTCGGTCAGGAACGATCTGACAACTTGTGCTTAAGATAAAACACAAATTTATTTGGATACAAATAGTAGCGTCAGGGATCGGGCGGAGGGCGGTGGTGGGGTGGGGATAGGATCGGTGTGTTTGGGGGGAAGGGGGAAGGAATCCGTTGCAGCAATAGTCCGCGCTGTCTTTGAAGTATTGAAGTCCTCTGTGTGTGTCGATAAGTCTTCTTCAAATAAAATCATATATTCATCAAAAGTCCATTTGTTCAAAGGGGATCAGTTGGAGTGGCGTCCCCGCCTAGCTCCAGTATCCGACGCGCGTTTCGGTGAGGTCACCGTCTTCAGGGAACTGAGGATCCAGGAGGATCGGCCCGGGAATCTATAAGATTCTCGGGTCGATCCAATCCCTCCTGCGGGGCATCCAAAATCGGGATGCCCCGCTGTGTGAAACCCCCCAGGACGCCCACAAAACTTACCTGATTGCCGGTCCAACGGCGCATGTGCGGGGTGCGACCGCATCTCGCGCTTCTCTCTAGCAGGGTGCGTGCCCCCTGTTAGAGTGGGCGAGCTCCCTGTTAGAGGGAAGTGCGAGATGCAGCTGCCAGTGCGCTCGCAGCCGCTGAGCTTTGACGCCGCTTTGACGCGCATAGCTCAGGGGCTCCGAGCGTGCTGATTGGGCGAGCGGCCGCTCATGCAGCGTAGGAGCAGAGTGAAGTGAATTGAAACGAGCGATCTTGGGGGTTTCACATAGCGGGGCGGGGAAGTGGACCAAAACCCAGGATAGTCAAAATCCTGGGTGTTGGTCCACTTTAAAGAGAAATTAAAGTTAGGTCACCACTTCCTTATTCACTTGCATGGCAGCAAATGGCAGCTAATCACATGACTGCCGTCAACCATTCGGAAAACCTGATGCAGGTGGATTACCGGCCGTCACAATGAGTGAGGAAGTGGTAATCATTGACTGACTTGACTTAGTTCCTCTTTAAAGTGGAAGACCAATGACTGGGTAATCCTCTGCCCTGCCACCCTCCTTACTAAGTGCCAGGGGGGTTATACTAAAAAAAACTCCTCACCTCGCCTGGGATCCTGTGTTGTTCATCCAATGATTTTGGCACTGGGCACCACAATCTGGGAGGCTTCACTGTGTTAAACCCCCTGGGATTGCCGTTATACTTACATCGCTGGCGATCCCACGGCCCCCGGCAGCATCCCCAGCATCTTGGTGGCCCAGGGGCAGCACAGTGCCCAGCCATTCAAATGGGCCTGTGTGGCACCACGTGCATCAGCCAATGGGGGATCAGTGATGCAGCCGCTCCTGCCGTTCCCAAACAGAGCTGTATAAAGTGCATTAAGTTTCACGACATAAGGTACTGATTGGATGAAGACCTGCACATGCACCTTGGACCCCCCAGAAAGATGAGTTTTTAGGACGATCCGGGGGGTTTCACATAGAGGGACAATCCAAATCAGGTCAAAATCCTGATTCCACTTGATCCAGCTGCCCAGTTGCTCAGTTATTCGAACAGGTATGATTAAAGTGGTCTTAAAGTCTCAAATCCTAAATTGGGATGCCCAGAGGGATGAGGCAAAGTAATGTTTAACTTAAAGTGGACCAAAACCCAGGATTTTGACTATCCTGGGTTTTGGTCAGTGCCCCGCTGTATGAAACCCCCCAGGTCATCTGAACAAACTCACCTCTTCCCAGTCCTACGACACATGCGCGGCCACTCGTCTAATCAGTGCACTGGTGGCTGCATCCCCCGCTACTCTCTTACAGGGAACGTTCCTGTGCTGGCCTTCCACAAATGCCTGGTGTGGGCACGTGTCCTGCTAAAGGGATAGCGGGGATGCGGCTGCGGCTCGCGCATGCACTGTTGGACCAAGAAAGAAGGTGAGTTTATAGGCGACCTTGGGGGTTTAACACAGTGGAGTTTCCTGATTCTGGATGCCCCGGGGGGGGGGGGGGGGAAGGGGGGAATCAATTGGCCCGGGAATCCACTTTAAGGTCCAATTTAATGTGATCATATCTTATTTTCATGCTTGATCATATTTTATTTGTGTATAGCACAAAGACTTGGACCACCAGGGTACTAGGGAATCTACTGGTAGGCCAATGAACTCAGAGTCCCATTTGGGGACCCCCATCCCCCTGTTCACATGGTGCCAACAGCCCCTGAGCTCTTTCTATTGAGCCCCAGTGCTCAACTGATGTACAGAGCAAGGTTGGCCTGGCAAAAAGTGAGGGTGAATGGTGTTCAATTGCTCTATCACTGTTGTTTTATTAATCTTCCCTGCACAATGTAGAGCCTACGTGTGGCATCCCAAGTGCATACACAGAGTACAGTTTGGATCTGCGTGCCTGAGCCCTAAGAATAAGTCAGTAAACTTTGCATGTGATTGTAGGGTAGGCCCCAGAGTCAGTTCTCCCGGTGGGCCCCAAATACATGTGGCATCCCAAGTGCATACACAGAGTACAGTTTGGCATTAGATCTGTATGCCTGAACCCTAAAAATAAGCCATATTTGCATGTCTGTAGGGTAGGCCCCAGAGTCAGTTCTCCCGGTGGGCCCCAAGTACATGTGGCATCCCAAGTGCATACACAGAGTACAGTTTGGCATTAGATCTGTATGCCTGAACCCTAAAAATAAGCCATATTTGCATGTCTGTAGGGTAGGCCCCAGAGTCAGTTCTCCCAGTGGGCCCAAGATGCCCCAGGCCAACATTGATAACACACAGGTGAGGTGATTTGTGACCTTTTTGGTGAGTGTTTGATCCTTTAACTTTTGCAGTTTTGTTTAAACATTGTTGGCCCTCAATGATTAATCTTATCAGAAAACATTTGTCTTGTTGACAGTAAATATCAAGGACCTAATACACTGATAACACAGCTGTGGAAAAATGTCCTCGATGTGGAGGTTATTCAAAATATAATAGATTTTTCTTGGTTGTTTTGAAGAAAGCAAATTCTTATTATCCACCAATAAGATGTCAGGTTATTGAATTATACTCGGAGCGGGGAGAGGGGGGGAATCCTGTCACACACAGACTCCTAGTTTCCAGACTTTTAGGTGCTCAAATGGGGATGTTCGGCTGCGTTTACTGTACTCTATTTGCATATTCCAGGTTTTTGGATCTTGATCTTGAAAAATAAAAAGAAAAAACATATACTCTACCTCACGAGTACCTCAGTTATGTAGGACAAGGGGATAATACTGTAAGGGTGGTGTGTGACTGCATGGCGCTCATATAGGCTGGGCCGCGCTACTAGCAGCATTCCCTGACATCCCTTCAGCTCAGACGTTACTTCCATAATATTAGGTATTTACAAGGTTAAAATAGGGTAACTACTTGTGAGATATCAACGGCTTTAATAGTTTCACAGTATGATTCTGTTCCTACAGAGTCCCACCGTGTGGACACATGCTCTGCAAAAGCCTTTCAGAATTACCCTGATGCAATTTGCCTGATTTGACGTCTTCAGATCTGTTAGTTTTTATTCATTTAACTGTTATACAATGATGTACATGTGGAGGCTGATTCATTACTAACGCCAGGAATCAGCAGATCAGCGTCTGTATAGCGGCGCTTAGAGCGACCGCTAGTAGATGCTTATGTGCCAGTATCGGGCGCTGTAACAGAGCGACTCGGTCGCTCTAGTAACCTGGCACGCACTGATGAATGTGATGTATGTTGGGCACTGTAACACCAGTACAGCGCTGCAGGGAGCGAGAGGTGCGACCGACACCATACCATACTACACACACAGCGTAAGCGCTCTGGATCTGGTCGCTATAGCATAGAGCGCCAGACGCTGTGTGATTAAAGTGTGTTTTTGAACAAATATCCACAAGTAACAAAGCGAAAACACATGGAATGACATTGTTGTAACATTGTGACATTAACACTTTAGTGTCAGACCTGTAATGACAATTCTGCATAAAAAACCAAAAATCAAAAAAGTTTTAAAAAATGACTTTTTCTAGGCCAGGAGAGGTGACACAATGATTTGAGAGAAAAAAATCCTGTTTAAACAGAAGAAAAGGAAAGTCCAGTGAAATGTATGGGTGAGCGAGAGCGCCGATGCTATACGATGAGCCGCCTGTAGTGCAAATCACCAGATTCGCTTTTAGAAATGTGGTATTGCGTACAGCTCCCAGCGTTCACCAGACACTGCCTGCCGCTACGAGGCACCACCTGGTGCTATACCTTGATGAATAACCCCTTTAGAGTACTAGGATTGAGGCCTATGTTTAGAGCGAGGCCCTGTTAAAGTGGACCTACAGTCAAACACAACAAACAGTGGTCATATGCATCTCTCCCCAGGGCAATTTATATTGCTGCACATCAAAATTCATTTACCTTTTTCTAACTCCTGCTGTAGTAAATTTTAGAAACAAGATGGCGGCTCATGGATTCGCAGGACACCTGCAAACAGGAAGTGCTGCTGGGCTTCCTGTTACTGTGCATTGTCAGTTATGTCAGTTGAATCCAGGCAGCAGCATGGCTGAGATGCTGGGAGTGGTAGCTCCAAAATGGCCGCTACCTTTCTTTTCCAACTGTGCCAGGCTGTTGGTCCAGTTTAAATGCCTTCTGACTTAGGCCCTTATTTAACAAGGGATAGCGCCAGGTAGCGAATGGTGAGCAAACGGTAATGACGCTCACCGCCACGAGAACGCCGGCTCCCCTCCGCAATCACACATTTATCAAGCCGATCCTGCTTAGCGACTGACAGAGCGCCAGATAGCGAATCATTCATCATTATTCCAGCCTCACCCCACAGCGCCAGCGAGCGACCTTGAACAGCGACAGGTATGACCTCTCGCTACCTGGCGCTCTCCAATGCATTTCAATGGAGCAATCTTTAAATATTCATAATTAAATGCTATTAATGTTTTTTTTTTTTAAATGGCAAAAATTCTGTGACCACTTCTGCAATGTTAGATATTTTTTTTAAGGTAAACAAAAAAAAAAAAAAATTTGTGCAGAATTGATATTACAGGTCTGATATTAATGTATTCATATTACAAAATGTTTGTAAAAACATGTTTTTTTTTTTTTTTCTAAAAATATGGTTGTTTGGGGGTTAAAAAACTACTTTTAAGCCATCGCCGCCGGCGCTCTGGCATTTCACAGCGCGAGAATTTTTTGAGCGTGATTTGTTAATGAATATGCTGGGAGCCGTTCGCTATGGCCGTTCGCTGTCATGCGCTCCCATACAGCGCGGAACCTGTCAAACAGCGACTCCTAACCCCGTATTCAACATTACTGCACACACATTACTGCACACCGACTGAGTCGCTGTCAACAGCCGAACAACGGCCAAGCACAGCGACTAATAGCGTGCGCTGTGAAAATAACGCTACTGGCGCTCATCTGTCGCTACCTGGCGCTATTAATGAATCGGCCTCTTAGCAGGTCCTCTCCTGACTAAAAAGGCACCTAGAACATTCAGCAGGGCCACACAGGATGGAAGGCGCCCTGTGCAAGACTATAGGGTGCCCCTCCTCAACACGCTTCTGTACTTTGGCACTGATCTACTGTCCCACGTGGTTGCCCCCCCCCCCCCACTTTTCTGCAGAACCAACCAGCTGTGAACCCCCAGACGCTCCAATCAACATAGACCTGGCGGACAGACAGGTTGGGGCATTGAGCGGGTGGGAGCAGCTGTATGGCGACCCCCTGACCATGGCGCCCTGTGTGATTGCACACCTCGCACACCCCAAAAGCTGGCACTGACATTTAATAAAACAGAGTTTCCTTTAGATGACTGAGAGAAAGGCGAATTCACATATAATCATAACTTCCAAGTGGAGGGACTGATTTGGAGGGACTGCCCCTCTTTTGAGTCTGTGTCCCCCTGTCCCTTATTGTTCTCAGTTGTCCCTCTTTGAGGTGTAACATGCAGATCTGCAGCAATAAATGATTCATCTGCCTATTCAAAGTGTTTATATGGTGTTAAGTGTTTCTTCCTATCTCCTACCCATCCCCCAATGAGGGGGTGTGGCCTAATTTCACAAATGTCCCTCTTTCCCACCCTCAAAAGTTGGTATGTATGTATAACTAGCGCACCAGTACAAACCATATGTGCATCCCGATATTCTACATGCAGAATGCGACTAAACATATTGAGTTGCACCAAGAGGTTTTTATTATATATACCCAACAAAGAAATGTTTATTAAATTCTGTGGTTAAAATAATGCTGCTAATTAACATATCAACATACCGCACAGTATGTCAATCTAGACACACTACTTTTACCTATAGAAGCATACTAATATTTACACCATTTTACCATTGTTAATGTCACAAACAATTGTGTGAATGGTTAAACTGATTGTGCACTAAAAAGAAAACTAAATATAGCCAACGAGTCATTAAAAGACAGGAAATGCTGGACGGAACTGCTAATCTAAAAGTGTATTTTAGTTGTATTTTAGTGTAGTTATTTTTTTTGTCCTATAGATGAAATAATACTAGTATGGATTTTGCAGATACGTTTTTATCTATAGAAATACTGTAAATAAAAGAAACTGGACATAGCTGTCCAAATGAACTTCCATAGTTCTTGTACAGATGCTCACCTGGGCAAAAAAGGTCTCAAATATTCTCTTTTCAGCCTTAAAGTGACCCTCCAGTCACAATAAGAATACATTTCTCCTCTAGCCTCCTGATGATCAGTGGCGTAAGCTGATTGACAGGGCCTAACCTCATTCAGATATTGTGGAAAAGCATTCAGATTCTGGGCTGCTGAACTACATGGGGGTGGCCATCTTGGCTGACAGTCCTGCTTACACATGAGCATGAGGGGGAGCTCTGTCAGCAGCAGCCCGCACCCAACTGAGCGAGATATATATCTCAGAAACACAGGGGCAGTTTGCACACACGCACTGAATGAAACAGCTAATGTAGCAATAGAAATCTTTGTGGTAGTGTCAGCTGCTGCAGAGCATTCAGTCAGTGGTTCCAATGTATTTAGTACATCTCTGCTGTGAGTATAGCAATAAATTCATTACATCTAATGGCTTTCTACATCTGGCCAGAAATAACGGATGATTGCACAAAGCTTTGAGACAATTTTGACTGTGGGACTCACCTTCTCGTCTTTCACGTGTGGCAAGATGGCTACTCCCATGCAGTTCAGGAGAGCAGAATCTGCATGCTATTCCACAATATCTGTATGGAGTAAAGCGGCCATTCTCTTTCATTGTCTACCTTGGAGCTAATTCAACAACCAGCAACCAAATTTTCACCTGGTGTTGAATCAGCCTCAAGGTAGACAATGAAACTGAATGGCAGTTTTCTCTCCTAAAAAGGAGCGCGTTTTCTCACCTGGCTCTGAGTTGATCCCATAGATTAAGCAAGGATCACACTTTTTTTCAACTGCCCCTGTGGTAGGTAGATTATGCATGTGATAAGGGCAGGCTGATTCATAACTAACACCAGGTAGCGACAGATGAGCGCCTGTAGCAGGTATTTCAGAGCGCCCGCTAGTAGTCGCTGTGCTCGCCCGTGGGTCCCTAGTTCATAGTGACTCAGTCGCTGTGCAGCAATGATGAATAGATTGTGAGGAGTCGCTATATGAGTAGTACAGCGCTGTATTGGAGCGCATGTTAGCGACTGATCAGTGCGACCGACTCACAACATATTCATAAAAAAATAGCCTCACACACCTGTGTGATTAAAGGTTGGTTTTAAACATGTATCCACCAGTAACAAAGCGAAAACATATGGAATTACATTGTAATTACATTGTAACATGAACACATTAATGCCAGACCTGTAACGTCAACTCTGCATAAATATATAAAACATGAAAAAAGTTTTCAAAAATGGCTTTATCTAGGCCAGGATATGTTACAACATTATTTGAGATTTAAAAAAATTAAAATAAAAACCCCCTGTTTAAAGAGAAATAAAAGAATGTCCATTGAAATGTATGGGAGAGCGACAAGTAGCGAGAGGTAATACATGGCGCTCTGCAAGGCGGAACCCCGGCGCTGTACGTTAATAATGATGAATCGTACGCTACATGGCGTTATCCCAGTTGCTCAACAGATTAATGAATAAGGCCCGAAATGTGACATCATGCTATGGCCCTTATTTAACAAGGGATAGCGCCAGGTAGCGAATGGTGAGCGAACGGTAATGACGCTCACCGCCACGAGAACGCCGGCTCCCCTCCGCAATCACACATTTATCAAGCCGATCCTGCTTAGCGACTGACAGAGCGCCGGATAGCGAATTATTCATCATTATTCCAGCCTCACCCCACAGCGCCAGCGAGCGACCTTGAACAGCGACAGGTATGACCTCTCGCTACCTGGCGCTCTCCAATGCATTTCAATGGAGCAATCTTTAAATATTCTTAATTAATTGCTATTAATTTTTTTTGGTTTTTTTTTAAATGTCAAAAATTCTGTGACCACTTCTGCAATGTTAGATTTTTTTTTTAAGGTAAAAAAAAAAAAAAAAATGTGTGCAGAATTGATATTACAGGTCTGATATTAATGTATTCATATTAAAAAATGTTATGAAAAACATGTTTTTTTTTTTCAAAAAATATGGTTGTTTGGGGGTTAAAAAACTACTTTTAACCCATCGCCGCCAGCGCTCTGGGGTTTAAACAAGCATTTCACAGCGCGAGAATTTTTGGAGCGTGATTTGTTAATGAATATGCTGGGAGCCGTTCGCTATGGCCGTTCGCTGTCATGCGCTCCCATACAGTGCGGAACCTGTCAAACAGCGACTCCTAACCTCGTATTTAACATCACCGCACACCGACTGAGTCGCTGTCAACAGCCGAACAACGGCCAAGCACAGCGAATACTAGCGGGCGCTGTGAAAATAACGCTACTGTCGCTCATCTGTCGCTACCTGGCGCTATTAATGAATCAGCCTGTATGTCTTGCTAGCTTTTTGGCTAGGTTGCAGCACAGTATTTGATAATTATCCTGAGAGGAGTCTATTTCTGCTTGCTGTATTCCTTGTTATGGCCCGTTTCCAATAACATATGACTAGTATGTGAGCAGTGAGCAGCAGTATGTGTGCTAGTTTTAGTTCATAAGATCGCACTTACTGTGCTCTCCAGGTCTTTTTTGTGGTCAATTTCTGTTTCTATCTGTCAACATTCATTCGACAAATAAAAATGCATCACTCAACCCATAAACAAATTATCCTTCATTGTAAGATTGCAGCGGGCATTTCCACAGATCCATTATCATCTAATTGTGGTTGATTTAGTGATTTTTCATCTATAAATCAATTTGTGGAAATGGTCCATTAGAGCTGGATATATGTTGTGTCAATTAGATGTATGTCCACCTTGATATGCTAGTGAGTTGTACAGTGGTGCATTATCAGCTGCAAGACTTTTTTATGTTTGATGGAGGGTTTCTTTTGGGGGGGGGGGGAGTTGTCAGAGGTGGCTGGGTATTGACTAGGGTTGCAGAAGCGCAAAGTTGTTCATCCTTAGGCCTCGATTCACTAACGGTTGACAAAAATTCTCATGTTAGTAAAAAATGTATGAGACAAAAGCCTGAGAATTTCACTGTTAGTGAAACACCAGTTCAGAAGACAGTGAAAGTCATTGGCACATTTTGCTACAGTATAAAAAAGGAGTAAAACATTCTCTATTTTTTTTAGCTGGTGATTCAGCAACAGTTGCATTCTCAGGCTTTTTTTTCTCATAAAGTGATTTTTTACTACCATGAGAGTTTTTTCAACTCTTATTGTATAGTCTATGATGATTTGTTATAGATAAGGGGTTCCCAACTGTTTCTCATTAAGTACCACCAAAAAGTGTGTTGCATTGCACAACACAACAATTCAAAGTTCATAAAAAGCCCAAAATGAACATGAACAGATAGTTTTGTTCACCTTTTAGTTCACTATTATGAAAATCAGGCTTGGGTAAAGCAGGTAGATCTGGTTGTGGTACAGATCAACCTGAAGCCATGCCAATACTATCTGACTCGTACCACTAATTAGGAACCCCTGTTATGGATTGTGGATTTTGTGGTTGACATTAGAGATGAGCGAACTTTTGAAAAATTCGATTCGACTGATTCGCCGAATTTTCCGACAAAAATCGTTTCGACCCAAATAAATTCGCGACGAATCGCTATTAAAAACGGCTATTTCTGAGCCTCCTAGAGCCTCAATAGGGTTGTAAACCATTCTGCCTTGCTGTAACACGCACAGGATGCGTGCTGGGTTAGTTAAATAATACTTTGAAGAAATATCACATGCAGATCAGAGGCATCGCTAATAGAATCGCAGAGCGGCACAATTGAATTCAAGAGAGTTGAAGTGGCATCACTATGAGGGGCAGAAGGAGCCCAAACATTGCTTTAAAGAGACACTGGAGTTGGCAGCAGCAGGAGCCCAAAAATTGGATGAATCACACCCTGGAGTTGGCAGCAGCAGCAGGAGCCCAAACATTACTTTAAAGAGACCCTGGGGTTGGCTTCAGGAGCCCAAAAATTGGATGAATCACACCCTGGAGTTGGCAGCAGCAGCAGGAGCCCAAATATTACTTTAAAGAGACCCTGGGGTTGGCCTCAGGAGCCCAAAAATTGGATGAATCACACCCTGGAGTTGGCAGCAGCAGCAGGAGCCCAAATATTACTTTAAAGAGACACTGGGGTTGGCTTCAGGAGCCCAAAAATTGGATGAATCACACCCTGGAGTTGGCAGCAGCAGCAGGAGCCCAAATATTACTTTAAAGAGACCCTGGGGTTGGCTTCAGGAGCCCAAAAATTGGATGAATCACACCCTGGAGTTGGCAGCAGCAGGAGCCCAAATATTACTTTAAAGAGACACTGGGGTTGGCTTCAGGAGCCCAAAAATTGGATGAATCACACCCTGGAGTTGGCAGCAGCAGCAGGAGCCCAAATATTACTTTAAACAGACCCTGGGGTTGGCTTCAGGAGCCCAAAAATTGGATGATTCACACCCTGGAGTTGGCAGCAGCAGCAGCAGGAGCCCAAATATTACTTTAAAGAGACACTGGGGTTGGCTTCAGGAGCCCAAAAATTGGATGAATCACACCCTGGAGTTGGCAGGAGTTGACAGCAGCAGCAGCAGGAGCCCAAATATACACTGGAGTTGGCTTCAGGATGAATCACACCCTGGAGTTGGCAGGAGTTGACAGCAGCAGCAGGAGCCCAAACATTACTTAAAAGAGACACTGGGGTTGGCTTCAGGAGCCCAAAAATTGGATGAATCACACCCTGGAGTTGGCAGGAGTTGACAGCAGCAGCAGGAGCCCAAATATTACATTAAAGAGACCCTGGGGTTGGCCTCAGGAGCCCAAAAATTGGATGAATCACACCCTGGAGTTGGCAGCAGCAGGAGCCCAAATATTACTTTAAAGAGACCCTGGGGTTGGCCTCAGGAGCCCAAAAATTGGATGAATCACACCCTGGAGTTGGCAGAAGTTGGCGGCAGCAGCAGCAGGAGCCCAAATATACACTGGAGTTGGCTTCAGGAGCCCAAAAATTGGATGAATCACACCCTGGAGTTGGCAGGAGTTGGCAGCAGCAGCAGCAGGAGCCCAAATATACACTGGAGTTGGCTTCAGGAGCCCAAAAATTGGATGAATCACACCCTGGAGTTGGCAGGAGTTGACAGCAGCAGCAGCAGGAGCCCAAATATTACTTTAAAGAGACCCTGGGGTTGGCCTCAGGAGCCCAAAAATTGGATGAATCACACCCTGGAGTTGGCAGCAGCAGGAGCCCAAATATTACTTTAAAGAGACCCTGGGGTTGGCCTCAGGAGCCCAAAAATTGGATGAATCACACCCTGGAGTTGGCAGAAGTTGGCAGCAGCAGCAGCAGGAGCCCAAAAATTGGATGAATCACACCCTGGAGTTGGCAGAAGTTGGCAGCAGCAGCAGCAGGAGCCCAAATATACACTGGAGTTGGCTTCAGGAGCCCAAAAATTGGATGAATCACACCCTGGAGTTGGCAGGAGTTGATAGCAGCAGCAGGAGCCCAAACATTACTTAAAAGAGACACTGGGGTTGGCTTCAGGAGCCCAAAAATTGGATGAATCACACCCTGGAGTTGGCAGGAGTTGACAGCAGCAGCAGGAGCCCAAATATTACATTAAAGAGACCCTGGGGTTGGCCTCAGGAGCCCAAAAATTGGATGAATCACACCCTGGAGTTGGCAGCAGCAGCAGCAGGAGCCCAAATATACACTGGAGTTGCCTTCAGGAGCCCAAAAATTGGATGAATCACACACTGGAGTTGGCAGCAGCAGCAGGAGCCCAAATATACACTGGAGTTGCCTTCAGGAGCCCAAAAATTGGATGAATCACACACTGGAGTTGGCAGCAGCAGGAGCCCAAATATACACAGGAGTTGGCTTCAGGAGCCCAAAAATTGGATGAATCACACCCTGGAGTTGGCAGGAGTTGACAGCAGCAGCAGCAGCAGGAGCCCAAATATTACTTTAAAGAGACCCTGGGGTTGGCCTCAGGAGCCCAAAAATTGGATGAATCACACCCTGGAGTTGGCAGCAGCAGGTGCCCAAATATTACTTTAAAGAGACCCTGGGGTTGGCCTCAGGAGCCCAAAAATTGGATGAATCACACCCTGGAGTTGGCAGAAGTTGGCAGCAGCAGCAGCAGGAGCCCAAATATACACTGGAGTTGGCCTCAGGAGCCCAAAAATTGGATGAATCACACCCTGGAGTTGGCAGAAGTTGGCAGCAGCAGCAGCAGGAGCCCAAATATACACTGGAGTTGGCTTCAGGAGCCCAAAAATTGGATGAATCACACCCTGGAGTTGGCAGGAGTTGATAGCAGCAGCAGGAGCCCAAACATTACTTAAAAGAGACACTGGGGTTGGCTTCAGGAGCCCAAAAATTGGATGAATCACACCCTGGAGTTGGCAGGAGTTGACAGCAGCAGCAGGAGCCCAAATATTACATTAAAGAGACCCTGGGGTTGGCCTCAGGAGCCCAAAAATTGGATGAATCACACCCTGGAGTTGGCAGCAGCAGCAGCAGGAGCCCAAATATACAATGGAGTTGCCTTCAGGAGCCCAAAAATTGGATGAATCACACACTGGAGTTGGCAGCAGCAGCAGCAGGAGCCCAAATATACACTGGAGTTGCCTTCAGGAGCCCAAAAATTGGATGAATCACACACTGGAGTTGGCAGCAGCAGGAGCCCAAATATACACAGGAGTTGGCTTCAGGAGCCCAAAAATTGGATGAATCACACCCTGGAGTTGGCAGGAGTTGACAGCAGCAGCAGCAGCAGGAGCCCAAATATTACTTTAAAGAGACCCTGGGGTTGGCCTCAGGAGCCCAAAAATTGGATGAATCACACCCTGGAGTTGGCAGCAGCAGCAGCAGGAGCCCAAATATACACTGGAGTTGGCTTCAGGAGCACAAAAATTGGATGAATCACACCCTAGAGTTGGCAGGAGTTGACAGCAGCAGCAGGAGCCCAAATATTACTTTAAAGAGACACTGGGGTTGGCTTCAGGAGCCCAACAATTGGATGAATCACACCCTGGAGTTGGCAGCAGCAGCAGCAGGAGCCCAAATATACACTGGAGTTGGCTTCAGGAGGACAAAAATTGGATGAATCACACCCTGAAGTTGGTAGCAGCAGCAGCAGGAGCCCAAATATACACTGGAGTTGGCTTCAGGAGCCCAAAAATTGGATGAATCACACCCTGGAGTTGGCAGGAGTTGACAGCAGCAGCAGCAGGAGCCCAAATATACACTGGAGTTGGCTTCAGGAGCACAAAAATTGGATGAATCACACCCTAGAGTTGGCAGGAGTTGACAGCAGCAGCAGCAGCAGCAGCAGGAGCCCAAATATTACTTTAAAGAGACACTGGGGTTGGCTTCAGGAGCCCAACAATTGGATGAATCACACCCTGGAGCAGGAGCCCAAAAAATGGCCTAAAGACATAAATATGTTTTGCACCATTTGGAAAGTGTAAAACGTGGCACCATGCTGAATCTAGTCGCATGCATCAGGCATTGGTGGGTGGAAATCCTGGCTGATCCATCCCTGATTCATTTTGACAAAGGTGAGTCTCTCCACATTTTTAGTTGACAGACGAGTTCTCCTCGCCGTAACTATGGCCCCCGCCGCACTAAACACCCGCTCAGATGGCACGCTACTTGCCGGGCAGGACAGCTTTTCCAGGGCAAACTCTGCTAGTTGCGGCCACAAATCAAGTTTGGCTGCCCAGAAGTCCAGCGGATCCTCAAGGTGTGTTGGCATGGTCATGTCAAAGTATGACATGACCTGCTGGTTGAGGTCCTGCTCCAGGTCTTTTTGCTGCTCATGAGTAGCCTCACTATGCGGGTGTAGAAAGCTACTCATTAGCGACTGAAGACTGAGGCTGCTGCTGCTGATGGAGCTGCTGCTGCTGCTCCTGCCAACCCCCCCAGCAGCCATGGCAGTGGAAGGTGAGCACAGAGGTCCCCTCGAGTCAGACCTGCGAGAGTATGGACCATGGCGCAGATAGGCATCGGCCAACTGCCTACGTAGAATGTCTTTGTAGTAGTTGAGTTTGTCCTCCCTCTCGGTGGGTTTAAAAAATGCCCCCATTTTGTGCCGGAAGCGAGGGTCCAATAAGGTGGACAGCCAGAAGTCATCCCGCCGACAGATGGAAACAATTCTGGGGTCACTACGCAAGCACGTGAGCATGCTTCGTGCCATTTGCGCAAGTGACTCGGATGGACTACCTGTCTCCATCTCCACTGCATACTGCCACGGTGTGCCCGGGTCCTCTGTCTCGCCTTCCTCAAAAACCTCTAGCTCCTCTGGCTGCTCCTGCTCCTCCTCTCCTGTCCGCTGACTAGATAAACCAGCCATTTCGCCAAGCCTAAACTGTGTTTCGCTGGGCAACTCCTCCTCCTCCTCCTCTTCCTCCTCCTCCTCCAGTTCAGCTCCAACGGGGTTCATGTGGCCGTAAGATGTAAACGCCATGTCTCCAGTGCCCTGACCAGCCATGGTTTCCAACATGTGCTGTAGTACATGAAGCAGTGGAATCACGTCGTTCATCCCGTAATCCTGCCGACTGACAAATAAAGTGGCTTCCTCAAAGGGCCTGAGCAAACGGCAGGTGTCACGTATGAGCTGCCACTGGTTGACATTGAAGTTACACAGGGGAGTCCCCCTATCTGCTTGGATCATCAGGAAATCCGTGATGGCTTTTCTCTGTTCATATAATCGGTCCAACATGTGAAGGGTGGAATTCCAACGGGTGGAAACATCGCAAATCAGACTATGTTGGGGGATACCATTCTGACGCTGTAGCTCAAGAAGGGTGTGTTTGGCGGTGTAGGAGTGGCTGAAGTGCATGCAAAGTTTCCTTGAAGTTGTTAGGATGTCCTGCAGATGGGGGGAACACTTCAGAAACCGCTTGACAACCAGATTGAAGACGTGAGCCATGCAGGGGGCATGGGTCAGGCTTCCTTGGCGCAGCGCAGACAAAATGTTCTTCCCATTGTCGGTAACCATGATTCCCATTTTAAGTTTTCTCGGAGTAAGCCATGTTTGGATTTCCTGATGAATACATTTAAGCAGTTCCTCCCCTGTGTGACTCCGTTCGCCAAGACAAACCATGTGAAGCACTGCGTGACACCTCCGTGCCCTGCACACATGGTAGACTGGAGGGGCACTGAGACTTGAGCCTACAGTGGAGGGTGAGGAGATGGCGGAGGATGAGGAGGCCGAGTCGCACGGTGTCACAGGCCCAATGGGCAGAGAGCGCGGAGGCCGAAGCGGCGTGACCTGTCCAAGTTGCTGCTGCAAAGGGACCACATTCACCCAGTGGGCCGTAAACGACATGTACTGCCCCTGACCGTAGTTACAGCTCCAGATGTCGGCGCTGCCATGTATTTTGCTACACACCGACAGGCTCAAGGACTGGCCCACCTTCTGTTCAACAAAAGTGTGCAGCGCTGGTACTGCCTTCTTGGCAAAGAAATGACGGCTTGGGACTCTCCACCTCGGCTCGGCACAAGCCATCAGTTCTCTGAAAGGTGCAGATTCCACCACCTGAAAAGGGAGCGACTGCAGCACCAGCAACTTGGACAGGAGCACATTCAGCTTCTGCGCCGTAGGATGAGTGGGCGCATACTGCTGTCTCTTGGACATGGCTTCGCTGATGGATTGCTGGCGGGATGCATGACTTGGAGGAGGAGGAGCAGGAGCGACAGAGGATGGGTATGACGCACAGCTGCCTTCGGCTGAGGTGCTGGAGCCTTGGCTGGCAGAAATTGGGTGAGGAAGCAGACTGGACCACCCCTTGGGAGCCTCGGTTCTCCCAGGTCGTTTTATGGTGACGCATCATATGTTGACGCAGGGCCGTGGTGCCAACATTTGGACCCTGGCCACGCTTCACCTTTTGCCTACATATCTTGCATGTGGCCATGTTACCCTCCTGCGGATGCCTCAGGAAAAACTGCCACACTGCCGAGTAGCTACTTTTCCCACCCCCTGGCCTCACTGATTCACTGCTGCTGTTGCCAACTCCAGGAACCCCTGCTCCACTACCTCCCGATAAGGTAGACTGCCGCACAGCAGGTGCTCTACCCCGGCCCCGGCCCCGGCCGGCTCCAGCCTTTGGAATTGTGCCCCCATGCTGACTGCTACCACTTTGCTGCCTCAGCTGCTGACTCCGGGGCAACCTGCGCCCCTCTTCTCCTGATGATGACGATGAAGCCCCTTCATCACCCGGCTCCCAAGTGCGATCGGCTTCATCGTCATCATCATCATCACCGAGTTGTGGCTGTATGTCACTGATGTTCGTGGATTCGTCAACAGTGTCTGGCGCAGGAGCTGGAACGCTCGCAGCACCCATGACACTGTCCACATCACTATCTGTCTGCCTAGCTAGAGAAGCCACCTCCATTTCTTGGCTGGGCAGTAGCTGCTGACTGTCCTCTATCTGATGGTCCTCCTCACTAAAGAGTGGAGCTGAACCCAAAGCATAGGATACGTCGCTGGGGGAGGGAACGGCGTAGGACAGAGGCAATGGGAGGACAGGGACTGCTCTCGGGGCATGCCAACTCAGGGTTGTGTCAGAGGAACCTACCGACCCTAGACTGGGGGTCTCAGACGTAAGTTGTGATGATGTTGTTGATGAGCGCGTCAACCAATCTACCACGGCAGATGCGTTACTGGTGGAGACCCGACCGCTAGCAGATACTGGCAGATTAGGTCTCTCAGCGTGACTCCTGCTGCTACTGGCCCCCAGTCTGATGCGAGCTCTGCCTGCGGAATCTTGGCCTCTGCCACTCCTCTTTTCACTTCCAGGCACTTGTCTGCCCGACATAGTCTAACTGGCGTGGTAGTAGGTGATATTTTAAGATCCCCTGGGCAGCGGTGGGTCTATATGAAACAGAATATAATGCACACCAAAAGTGAGCAGTAACACTCAGCCTCCAACAGGCCTGCTTAGTGTAAATAAGAGAGCTGCTTAGTGTAAATAAAGAGGGGTATGCTATGTTACAGAATGGGATGCCTCAACAGAAGTGCACCTGGCAGGCAGCAGTAAGCCTATGCCCAGCAAAAGTGTTTTTATCAGGGCTAATTTCAAATATAATAAGAGCAAATGGTTATATGGTCTTAAACAGAGGCTGCTTTAGTCACAGAATGGGATGCCCCCAAAAAAGATCCAGTAGTACTATGCCCAGCAAAAGTGTCTATATCAGGCCTAATTTCAAATATAATAAGAGCAAATGGTTATATGGTCTTAAACAGAGGCTGCTTTAGTCACAGAATGGGATGCCCTGGCAGGGACAAGTAGTGCTATGCCCAGCAAAAGTGTCTTTATCAGGCCTAATTTCAAATATAATAAGAGCAAATGGTTATATGGTCTTAAACAGAGGCTGCTTTAGTCACAGAATGGGATGCCCTGGCAGGGACAAGTAGTGCTATGCCCAGCAAAAGTGTCTTTATCAGGCCTAATTTCAAATATAATAAGAGCAAATGGTTATATGGTCTTAAACAGAGGCTGCTTTAGTCACAGAATGGGATGCCCTGGCAGGGACAAGTAGTGCTATGCCCAGCAAAAGTGTCTTTATCAGGGCTAATTTCAAATATAATAAGAGCAAATGGTTATATGGTCTTAAACAGAGGCTGCTGTAGTCACAGAATGGGATGCCCCCAAAAAAGATCCAGTAGTACTATGCCCAGCAAAAGTGTCTTTATCAGGCTAATTTCAAATATAATAAGAGCAAATGGTTATATGGTCTTAAACAGAGGCTGCTGTAGTCACAGAATGGGATGCCCCCAAAAAAGATCCAGTAGTACTATGCCCAGCAAAAGTGTCTTTATCAGGCTAATTTCAAATATAATAAGAGCAAATGGTTATATGGTCTTAAACAGAGGCTGCTTTAGTCACAGAATGGGATGCCCTGACAGGGACAAGTAGTGCTATGCCCAGCAAAAGTGTCTTTAACAGGCTAATTTCAAATATAATAAGAGCAAATGGTTATATGGTCTTAAACAGAGGCTGCTTTAGTCACAGAATGGGATGCCCCCAAAAAAGATCCAGTAGTACTATGCCCAGCAAAAGTGTCTTTATCAGGCCTAATTTCAAATATAATAAGAGCAAATGGTTATATGGTCTTAAACAGAGGCTGCTTTAGTCACAGAATGGGATGCCCTGGCAGGGACAAGTAGTGCTATGCCCAGCAAAAGTGTCTTTATCAGGCCTAATTTCAAATATAATAAGAGCAAATGGTTATATGGTCTTAAACAGAGGCTGCTTTAGTCACAGAATGGGATGCCCTGGCAGGGACAAGTAGTGCTATGCCCAGCAAAAGTGTCTTTATCAGGCCTAATTTCAAATATAATAAGAGCAAATGGTTATATGGTCTTAAACAGAGGCTGCTTTAGTCACAGAATGGGATGCCCTGACAGGGACAAGTAGTGCTATGCCCAGCAAAAGTGTCTTTATCAGGCTAATTTCAAATATAATAAGAGCAAATGGTTATATGGTCTTAAACAGAGGCTGCTGTAGTCACAGAATGGGATGCCCCCAAAAAAGATCCAGTAGTACTATGCCCAGCAAAAGTGTCTTTATCAGGCTAATTTCAAATATAATAAGAGCAAATGGTTATATGGTCTTAAACAGAGGCTGCTTTAGTCACAGAATGGGATGCCCCCAAAAAAGATCCAGTAGTACTATGCCCAGCAAAAGTGTCTTTATCAGGCCTAATTTCAAATATAATAAGAGCAAATGGTTATATGGTCTTAAACAGAGGCTGCTTTAGTCACAGAATGGGATGCCCTGGCAGGGACAAGTAGTGCTATGCCCAGCAAAAGTGTCTTTATCAGGCCTAATTTCAAATATAATAAGAGCAAATGGTTATATGGTCTTAAACAGAGGCTGCTTTAGTCACAGAATGGGATGCCCTGGCAGGGACAAGTAGTGCTATGCCCAGCAAAAGTGTCTTTAACAGGCTAATTTCAAATATAATAAGAGCAAATGGTTATATGGTCTTAAACAGAGGCTGCTGTAGTCACAGAATGGGATGCCTCACAGCAGACTTAAGATCAGTTCAGTATATATGCACAGTTAGTTAGTATAAGCAGCCTGAAAACGCTAACAAAGCCTGTCAGGCTGGATGAAAAAAAAAAAAAAAACTGACAGCCTCCGATTTTCCCTTCCTTTCCCTGTTTTTCGCTGACTTTCTGTCTGTCTCCTGTCTGTCTCCTGCCTGTCTCCAGCCTGTCCCTGTCTGTCCCTGCCTGTCTAACTGTCTAACTGTCTCTCCCTCAGCTACACAGCGTTCTGTCTCTCACGAATGCAATAGAGAAATGAGGCAGGAAAGCAAGATGGCCGGCCTTAAATACCGCTGTGACGTCACCGGGCTTGCTGGCTGCTGATAGGCTGCATGTGACTGTCCCAGCATACACTGCCCCAGCTTACATGTCTGGACATGTCCCGTCCGCCATCTTAGAATGCCTGTAATGTAAATGAATGGATGTTAAAGGAAAACTTCGAGCGATCGAATCGCGGGGAAATTCGGATTCGATCCGAATCGAATTTTTCCTGAAATTCGGATCGAATCCGGGTTCGTCCGGATCGATTCGCTCATCCCTAGTTGACATGACATCCACCATTGAGATGCTCTTCAATTGCAAAATACTCCTTTTTTATTAGCTTTAGGTAAAAGGCTTTTTGGCCTATTTTAGCCCACCATTAAGCCTAACATGGGTATCTACTAGAGATGAGCGAACTTTTGAAAAATTCGCTTCGACTGATTCGCCGAATTTTCCGACAAAAATCGTTTCGACCCGAATAAATTCGCGACGAATCGCTATTAAAAACGGCTATTTCTGAGCCTCCTAGAGCCTCAATAGGGTTGTAAACCATTCTGCCTTGCTGTAACACGCACAGGATGCGTGCTGGGTTAGTTAAATAATACTTTGAATAAATATCACATGCAGATCAGAGGCATCGCTAATAGAATCGCAGAGCGGCACAATTGCAGAGAGTTGAAGTGGCATCACTATGAGGGGCAGAAGGAGCCCAAATATACACTGGAGTTGGCCTCAGGAGCCCAAAAATTGGATGAATCACACCCTGGAGTTGGCAGGAGTTGACAGTAGCAGCAGCAGGAGCCCAAATATACACTGGAGTTGGCTTCAGGAGCCCAAAAATTGGATGAATCACACCCTGGAGTTGGCAGAAGTTGGCAGCAGCAGCAGCAGGAGCCCAAATATACACTGGAGTTGGCTTCAGGAGCCCAAAAATTGGATGAATCACACCCTGGAGTTGGCAGAAGTTGGCAGCAGCAGCAGCAGGAGCCCAAATATACACTGGAGTTGGCCTCAGGAGCCCAAAAATTGGATGAATCACACCCTGGAGTTGGCAGGAGTTGACAGTAGCAGCAGCAGGAGCCCAAATATACACTGGAGTTGGCTTCAGTAGCCCAAAAATTGGATGAATCACACCCTGGAGTTGGCAGAAGTTGGCAGCAGCAGCAGCAGCAGGAGCCCAAATATACACTGGAGTTGGCCTCAGGAGCCCAAAAATTGGATGAATCACACCCTGGAGTTGGCAGGAGTTGGCAGTAGCAGCAGCAGGAGCCCAAATATACACTGGAGTTGGCTTCAGGAGCCCAAAAATTGGATGAATCACACCCTGGAGTTAGCAGAAGTTGGCAGCAGCAGCAGCAGGAGCCCAAATATACACTGGAGTTGGCTTCAGGAGCCCAAAAATTGGATGAATCACACCCTGGAGTTGGCAGGAGTTGACAGTAGCAGCAGCAGGAGCCCAAATATACACTGGAGTTGGCTTCAGGAGCCCAAAAATTGGATGAATCACACCCTGGAGTTGGCAGGAGTTGACAGTAGCAGCAGCAGGAGCCCAAATATACACTGGAGTTGGCTTCAGGAGCCCAAAAATTGGATGAATCACACCCTGGAGTTGGCAGAAGTTGGCAGCAGCAGCAGCAGGAGCCCAAATATACACTGGAGTTGGCTTCAGGAGCCCAAAAATTGGATGAATCACACCCTGGAGTTGGCAGGAGTTGACAGTAGCAGCAGCAGGAGCCCAAATATACACTGGAGTTGGCCTCAGGAGCCCAAAAATTGGATGAATCACACCCTGGAGTTGGCAGGAGTTGACAGTAGCAGCAGCAGGAGCCCAAATATACACTGGAGTTGGCCTCAGGAGCCCAAAAATTGGATGAATCACACCCTGGAGTTGGCAGGAGTTGACAGTAGCAGCAGCAGGAGCCCAAATATACACTGGGGTTGGCTTCAGGAGCCCAAAAATTGGATGAATCACACCCTGGAGTTGGCAGGAGTTGACAGTAGCAGCAGCAGGAGCCCAAATATACACTGGAGTTGGCTTCAGGAGCCCAAAAATTGGATGAATCACACCCTGGAGTTGGCAGAAGTTGGCAGCAGCAGCAGCAGGAGCCCAAATATACACTGGAGTTGGCTTCAGGAGCCCAAAAATTGGATGAATCACACCCTGGAGTTGGCAGGAGTTGACAGTAGCAGCAGCAGGAGCCCAAATATACACTGGAGTTGGCTTCAGGAGCCCAAAAATTGGATGAATCACACCCTGGAGTTGGCAGGAGTTGACAGTAGCAGCAGCAGGAGCCCAAATATACACTGGAGTTGGCCTCAGGAGCCCAAAAATTGGATGAATCACACCCTGGAGTTGGCAGGAGTTGACAGTAGCAGCAGCAGGAGCCCAAATATACACTGGAGTTGGCCTCAGGAGCCCAAAAATTGGATGAATCACACCCTGGAGTTGGCAGGAGTTGACAGTAGCAGCAGCAGGAGCCCAAATATACACTGGAGTTGGCTTCAGGAGCCCAAAAATTGGATGAATCACACCCTGGAGTTGGCAGAAGTTGGCAGCAGCAGCAGCAGGAGCCCAAATATACACTGGAGTTGGCTTCAGGAGCCCAAAAATTGGATGAATCACACCCTGGAGTTGGCAGGAGTTGACAGTAGCAGCAGCAGGAGCCCAAATATACACTGGAGTTGGCTTCAGGAGCCCAAAAATTGGATGAATCACACCCTGGAGTTGGCAGGAGTTGACAGTAGCAGCAGCAGCAGGAGCCCAAATATACACTGGAGTTGGCCTCAGGAGCCCAAAAATTGGATGAATCACACCCTGGAGTTGGCAGAAGTTGGCAGCAGCAGCAGCAGGAGCCCAAATATACACTGGAGTTGGCCTCAGGAGCCCAAAAATTGGATGAATCACACCCTGGAGTTGGCAGAAGTTGGCAGCAGCAGCAGCAGGAGCCCAAATATACACTGGAGTTGGCCTCAGGAGCCCAAAAATTGGATGAATCACACCCTGGAGTTGGCAGAAGTTGGCAGCAGCAGCAGCAGCAGGAGCCCAAATAAACACTGGAGTTGGCCTCAGGAGCCCAAAAATTGGATGAATCACACCCTGGAGTTGGCAGGAGTTGACAGTAGCAGCAGCAGGAGCCCAAATATACACTGGAGTTGGCTTCAGGAGCCCAAAAATTGGATGAATCACACCCTGGAGTTGGCAGAAGTTGGCAGCAGCAGCAGCAGGAGCCCAAATATACACTGGAGTTGGCTTCAGGAGCCAAAAAATTGGATGAATCACACCCTGGAGTTGGCAGGAGTTGACAGTAGCAGCAGCAGGAGCCCAAATATACACTGGAGTTGGCTTCAGGAGCCCAAAAATTGGATGAATCACACCCTGGAGTTGGCAGGAGTTGACAGTAGCAGCAGCAGGAGCCCAAATATACACTGGAGTTGGCTTCAGGAGCCCAAAAATTGGATGAATCACACCCTGGAGTTGGCAGAAGTTGGCAGCAGCAGCAGCAGGAGCCCAAATATACACTGGAGTTGGCTTCAGGAGCCCAAAAATTGGATGAATCACACCCTGGAGTTGGCAGGAGTTGACAGTAGCAGCAGCAGGAGCCCAAATATACACTGGAGTTGGCTTCAGGAGCCCAAAAATTGGATGAATCACACCCTGGAGTTGGCAGGAGTTGGCAGCAGCAGCAGCAGGAGCCCAAATATACACTGGAGTTGGCTTCAGGAGCCCAAAAATTGGATGAATCACACCCTGGAGTTGGCAGGAGTTGACAGTAGCAGCAGCAGGAGCCCAAATATACACTGGAGTTGGCTTCAGGAGCCCAAAAATTGGATGAATCACACCCTGGAGTTGGCAGGAGTTGACAGTAGCAGCAGCAGCAGGAGCCCAAATATACACTGGAGTTGGCCTCAGGAGCCCAAAAATTGGATGAATCACACCCTGGAGTTGGCAGAAGTTGGCAGCAGCAGCAGCAGGAGCCCAAATATACACTGGAGTTGGCCTCAGGAGCCCAAAAATTGGATGAATCACACCCTGGAGTTGGCAGAAGTTGGCAGCAGCAGCAGCAGGAGCCCAAATATACACTGGAGTTGGCCTCAGGAGCCCAAAAATTGGATGAATCACACCCTGGAGTTGGCAGGAGTTGACAGTAGCAGCAGCAGGAGCCCAAATATACACTGGAGTTGGCTTCAGGAGCCCAAAAATTGGATGAATCACACCCTGGAGTTGGCAGAAGTTGGCAGCAGCAGCAGCAGGAGCCCAAATATACACTGGAGTTGGCTTCAGGAGCCCAAAAATTGGATGAATCACACCCTGGAGTTGGCAGGAGTTGACAGTAGCAGCAGCAGGAGCCCAAATATACACTGGAATTGGCTTCAGGAGCCCAAAAATTGGATGAATCACACCCTGGAGTTGGCAGGAGTTGACAGTAGCAGCAGCAGGAGCCCAAATATACACTGGAGTTGGCTTCAGGAGCCCAAAAATTGGATGAATCACACCCTGGAGTTGGCAGAAGTTGGCAGCAGCAGCAGCAGGAGCCCAAATATACACTGGAGTTGGCTTCAGGAGCCCAAAAATTGGATGAATCACACCCTGGAGTTGGCAGGAGTTGACAGTAGCAGCAGCAGGAGCCCAAATATACACTGGAGTTGGCTTCAGGAGCCCAAAAATTGGATGAATCACACCCTGGAGTTGGCAGGAGTTGACAGTAGCAGCAGCAGCAGGAGCCCAAATATACACTGGAGTTGGCCTCAGGAGCCCAAAAATTGGATGAATCACACCCTGGAGTTGGCAGAAGTTGGCAGCAGCAGCAGCAGGAGCCCAAATATACACTGGAGTTGGCCTCAGGAGCCCAAAAATTGGATGAATCACACCCTGGAGTTGGCAGAAGTTGGCAGCAGCAGCAGCAGCAGGAGCCCAAATATACACTGGAGTTGGCCTCAGGAGCCCAAAAATTGGATGAATCACACCCTGGAGTTGGCAGGAGTTGACAGTAGCAGCAGCAGGAGCCCAAAAAATGGCCTAAAGACATAAATATGTTTTGCACCATTTGGAAAGTGTAAAACGTGGCACCATGCTGAATCTAGTCGCATGCATCAGGCATTGGTGGGTGGAAATCCTGGCTGATCCATCCCTGATTCATTTTGACAAAGGTGAGTCTCTCCACATTTTTAGTTGACAGACGAGTTCTCCTCGCCGTAACTATGGCCCCCGCCGCACTAAACACCCGCTCAGATGGCACGCTACTTGCCGGGCAGGACAGCTTTTCCAGGGCAAACTCTGCTAGTTGCGGCCACAAATCAAGTTTGGCTGCCCAGAAGTCCAGCGGATCCTCAAGGTGTGTTGGCATGGTCATGTCAAAGTATGACATGACCTGCTGGTTCAGGTCCTGCTCCAGGTCTTCCTGCTGCTCATGAGTAGCCTCACTATGCGGGTGTAGAAAGCTACTCATTAGCGACTGAAGACTGAGGCTGCTGCTGCTGATGGAGCTGCTGCTGCTGCTCCTGCCAACCCCCCCAGCGGCCATGGCAGTGGAAGGTGAGCGCAGAGGTCCCCTCGAGTCAGACCTGCGAGAGTATGGACCATGGCGCAGATAGGCATCGGCCAACTGCCTACGTAGAATGTCTTTGTAGTAGTTGAGTTTGTCCTCCCTCTCGGTGGGTTTAAAAAATGCCCCCATTTTGTGCCGGAAGCGAGGGTCCAATAAGGTGGACAGCCAGAAGTCATCCCGCCGACAGATGGAAACAATTCTGGGGTCACTACGCAAGCACGTGAGCATGCTTCGTGCCATTTGCGCAAGTGACTCGGATGGACTACCTGTCTCCATCTCCACTGCATACTGCCACGGTGTGCCCGGGTCCTCTGTCTCGCCTTCCTCAAAAACCTCCAGCTCCTCTGGCTGCTCCTGCTCCTCCTCTCCTGTCCGCTGACTAGATAAACCAGCCATTTCGCCAAGCCTAAACTGTGTTTCGCTGGGCAACTCCTCCTCCTCCTCTTCCTCCTCCTCCAGTTCAGCTCCAGCGGGGTTCATGTGGCCGTAAGATGTAAACGCCATGTCTCCAGTGCCCTGACCAGCCATGGTTTCCAACATGTGCTGTAGTACATGAAGCAGTGGAATCACGTCGTTCATCCCGTAATCCTGCCGACTGACAAATAAAGTGGCATCCTCAAAGGGCCTGAGCAAACGGCAGGTGTCACGTATGAGCTGCCACTGGTTGACATTGAAGTTACACAGGGGAGTCCCCCTATCTGCTTGGATCATCAGGAAATCCGTGATGGCTTTTCTCTGTTCATATAATCGGTCCAACATGTGAAGGGTGGAATTCCAACGGGTGGAAACATCGCAAATCAGACTATGTTGGGGGATACCATTCTGACGCTGTAGCTCAAGAAGGGTGTGTTTGGCGGTGTAGGAGTGGCTGAAGTGCATGCAAAGTTTCCTTGAAGTTGTTAGGATGTCTTGCAGATGGGGGGAACACTTCAGAAACCGCTTGACAACCAGATTGAAGACGTGAGCCATGCAGGGGGCATGGGTCAGGCTTCCTTGGCGCAGCGCAGACAAAATGTTCTTCCCATTGTCGGTAACCATGATTCCCATTTTAAGTTTTCTCGGAGTAAGCCATGTTTGGATTTCCTGATGAATACATTTAAGCAGTTCCTCCCCTGTGTGACTCCGTTCGCCAAGACAAACCATGTGAAGCACTGCGTGACACCTCCGTGCCCTGCACACATGGTAGACTGGAGGGGCACTGAGACTTGAGCCTACAGTGGAGGGTGAGGAGATGGCGGAGGATGAGGAGGCCGAGTCGCACGGTGTCACAGGCCCAATGGGCAGAGAGCGCGGAGGCCGAAGCGGCGTGACCTGTCCAAGTTGCTGCTGCAAAGGGACCACATTCACCCAGTGGGCCGTAAACGACATGTACTGCCCCTGACCGTAGTTACAGCTCCAGATGTCGGCGCTGCCATGTATTTTGCTACAAACCGACAGGCTCAAGGACTGGCCCACCTTCTGTTCAACAAAAGTGTGCAGCGCTGGTACTGCCTTCTTGGCAAAGAAATGACGGCTTGGGACTCTCCACCTCGGCTCGGCACAAGCCATCAGTTCTCTGAAAGGTGCAGATTCCACCACCTGAAAAGGGAGCGACTGCAGCACCAGCAACTTGGACAGGAGCACATTCAGCTTCTGCGCCGTAGGATGAGTGGGCGCATACTGCTGTCTCTTGGACATGGCTTCGCTGATGGATTGCTGGCGGGATGCATGACTTGGAGGAGGAGGAGGAGGAGGAGGAGCAGGAGCGACAGAGGATGGGTATGACGCACAGCTGCCTTCGGCTGAGGTGCTGGAGCCTTGGCTGGCAGAAATTGGGAGCTCACTTGGTGAGGAAGCAGACTGGACCACCCCTTGGGAGCCTCGGTTCTCCCAGGTCGTTTTATGGTGACGCATCATATGTTGACGCAGGGCCGTGGTGCCAACATTTGGACCCTGGCCACGCTTCACCTTTTGCCTACATATCTTGCATGTGGCCATGTTACCCTCCTGCGGATGCCTCAGGAAAAACTGCCACACTGCCGAGTAGCTACTTTTCCCACCCCCTGGCCTCACTGATTCACTGCTGCTGTTGCCAACTCCAGGAACCCCTGCTCCACTACCTCCCGATAAGGTAGACTGCCGCACAGCAGGTGCTCTACCCCGGCCCCGGCCCCGGCCGGCTCCAGCCTTTGGAATTGTGCCCCCATGCTGACTGCTACCACCTTGCTGCCTCAGCTGCTGACTCCGGGGCAACCTGCGCCCCTCTTCTCCTGATGATGACGATGAAGCCCCTTCATCACCCGGCTCCCAAGTGCGATCGGCTTCATCGTCATCATCATCATCATCACCGAGTTGTGGCTGTACGTCACTGATGTTCGTGGATTCGTCAACAGTGTCTGGCGCAGGAGCTGGAACGCTCGCAGCACCCACGACACTGTCCACATCACTATTTGTCTGCCTAGCTAAAGAAGCCACCTCCATTTCTTGGCTGGGCAGTAGCTGCTGACTGTCCTCCTGTATCTGATGGTCCTCCTCACTAAAGAGTGGAGCTGAACCCAAAGCATAGGATACGTCGCTGGGGGAGGGAACGGCGTAGGACAGAGGCAATGGGAGGACAGGGACTGCTCTCGGGGCATGCCAACTCAGGGTTGTGTCAGAGGAACCTACCGACCCTAGACTGGGGGTCTCAGATGTAAGTTGTGATGATGTTGTTGATGAGCGCGTCAGCCAATCTACCACGGCAGATGCGTTACTGGTGGAGACCCGACCGCTAGCAGATACTGGCAGATTAGGTCTCTCAGCGTGACTCCTGCTGCTACTGGCCCCCAGTCTGATGCGAGCTCTGCCTGCGGAATCTTGGCCTCTGCCACTCCTCTTTTCACTTCCAGGCACTTGTCTGCCCGACATAGTCTAACTGGCGTGGTAGTAGGTGATATTTAAAAAAACCCCGGGCAGCGGTGGGTCTATATGAAACAGAATATAATGCACACCAAAAGTGAGCAGTAACACTCAGCCTCCAACAGGCCTGCTTAGTGTAAATAAGAGAGCTGCTTAGTGTAAATAAAGAGGGGTATGCTATGTTACAGAATGGGATGCCTCAACAGAAGTGCACCTGGCAGGCAGCAGTAAGCCTATGCCCAGCAAAAGTGTCTTATAATATAAATAGAATAAGAGCAAATGCTTATATGGTCTTAAACAGAGGCTGCTGTAGTCACAGAATGGGATGCCCTGGGCAGGAATGGACCTGGCAGGGTCCAGTAGTGCTTTGCCCAGCAAAAGTGTCTTTATCAGGCTAATTTCAAATATGATAAGAGCAAATGCTTATATGGTCTTAAACAGAGGCTGCTTTAGTCACAGAATGGGATGCCCTGGGCAGGAATGGACCTGGCAGGGTACAGTAGTGCTTTGCCCAGCAAAAGTGTCTTTATCAGGCTAATTTCAAATATGATAAGAGCAAATGCTTATATGGTCTTAAACAGAGGCTGCTTTAGTCACAGAATGGGATGCCCTGGGCAGGAATGGACCTGGCAGGGTACAGTAGTGCTTTGCCCAGCAAAAGTGTCTTTATCAGGCTAATTTCAAATATGATAAGAGCAAATGCTTATATGGTCTTAAACAGAGGCTGCTTTAGTCACAGAATGGGATGCCCTGGGCAGGAATGGACCTGGCAGGGTACAGTAGTGCTTTGCCCAGCAAAAGTGTCTTTATCAGGCTAATTTCAAATATGATAAGAGCAAATGCTTATATGGTCTTAAACAGAGGCTGCTTTAGTCACAGAATGGGATGCCCTGGGCAGGAATGGACCTGGCAGGGTCCAGTAGTGCTTTGCCCAGCAAAAGTGTCTTTATCAGGCTAATTTCAAATATGATAAGAGCAAATGCTTATATGGTCTTAAACAGAGGCTGCTTTAGTCACAGAATGGGATGCCCCAACAGGAATCGACCTGGCAGGGTCCAGTAGTGCTTTGCCCAGCAAAAGTGTCTTTATCAGGCCTAATTTCAAATATGATAAGAGCAAATGCTTATATGGTCTTAAACAGAGGCTGCTTTAGTCACAGAATGGGATGCCCTGGGCAGGAATGGACCTGGCAGGGTACAGTAGTGCTTTGCCCAGCAAAAGTGTCTTTATCAGGCTAATTTCAAATATGATAAGAGCAAATGCTTATATGGTCTTAAACAGAGGCTGCTGTAGTCACAGAATGGGATGCCCTGGGCAGGAATGGACCTGGCAGGGTCCAGTAGTGCTTTGCCCAGCAAAAGTGTCTTTATCAGGCTAATTTCAAATATGATAAGAGCAAATGCTTATATGGTCTTAAACAGAGGCTGCTTTAGTCACAGAATGGGATGCCCTGGGCAGGAATGGACCTGGCAGGGTACAGTAGTGCTTTGCCCAGCAAAAGTGTCTTTATCAGGCTAATTTCAAATATGATAAGAGCAAATGCTTATATAGTCTTAAACAGAGGCTGCTTTAGTCACAGAATAGGATGCCCTGGGCAGGAATGGACCTGGCAGGGTCCAGTAGTGCTTTGCCCAGCAAAAGTGTCTTTATCAGGCTAATTTCAAATATGATAAGAGCAAATGCTTATATGGTCTTAAACAGAGGCTGCTTTAGTCACAGAATGGGATGCCCTGGGCAGGAATGGACCTGGCAGGGTACAGTAGTGCTTTGCCCAGCAAAAGTGTCTTTATCAGGCTAATTTCAAATATGATAAGAGCAAATGCTTATATGGTCTTAAACAGAGGCTGCTTTAGTCACAGAATGGGATGCCCCAACAGGAATCGACCTGGCAGGGTCCAGTAGTGCTTTGCCCAGCAAAAGTGTCTTTATCAGGCCTAATTTCAAATATGATAAGAGCAAATGCTTATATGGTCTTAAACAGAGGCTGCTTTAGTCACAGAATGGGATGCCCTGGGCAGGAATGGACCTGGCAGGGTACAGTAGTGCTTTGCCCAGCAAAAGTGTCTTTATCAGGCTAATTTCAAATATGATAAGAGCAAATGCTTATATGGTCTTAAACAGAGGCTGCTGTAGTCACAGAATGGGATGCCCTGGGCAGGAATGGACCTGGCAGGGTCCAGTAGTGCTTTGCCCAGCAAAAGTGTCTTTATCAGGCTAATTTCAAATATGATAAGAGCAAATGCTTATATGGTCTTAAACAGAGGCTGCTGTAGTCACAGAATGGGATGCCCTGGGCAGGAATGGACCTGGCAGGGTCCAGTAGTGCTTTGCCCAGCAAAAGTGTCTTTATCAGGCTAATTTCAAATATGATAAGAGCAAATGCTTATATGGTCTTAAACAGAGGCTGCTTTAGTCACAGAATGGGATGCCCTGGGCAGGAATGGACCTGGCAGGGTACAGTAGTGCTTTGCCCAGCAAAAGTGTCTTTATCAGGCTAATTTCAAATATGATAAGAGCAAATGCTTATATGGTCTTAAACAGAGGCTGCTTTAGTCACAGAATGGGATGCCCTGGGCAGGAATGGACCTGGCAGGGTAGAGTAGTGCTTTGCCCAGCAAAAGTGTCTTTATCAGGCTAATTTCAAATATGATAAGAGCAAATGCTTATATGGTCTTAAACAGAGGCTGCTTTAGTCACAGAATGGGATGCCCTGGGCAGGAATCGACCTGGCAGGGTCCAGTAGTGCTTTGCCCAGCAAAAGTGTCTTTATCAGGCCTAATTTCAAATATGATAAGAGCAAATGCTTATATGGTCTTAAACAGAGGCTGCTTTAGTCACAGAATGGGATGCCCTGGGCAGGAATGGACCTGGCAGGGTACAGTAGTGCTTTGCCCAGCAAAAGTGTCTTTATCAGGCTAATTTCAAATATGATAAGAGCAAATGCTTATATGGTCTTAAACAGAGGCTGCTGTAGTCACAGAATGGGATGCCCTGGGCAGGAATGGACCTGGCAGGGTCCAGTAGTGCTTTGCCCAGCAAAAGTGTCTTTATCAGGCTAATTTCAAATATGATAAGAGCAAATGCTTATATGGTCTTAAACAGAGGCTGCTTTAGTCACAGAATGGGATGCCCTGGGCAGGAATGGACCTGGCAGGGTCCAGTAGTGCTTTGCCCAGCAAAAGTGTCTTTATCAGGCTAATTTCAAATATGATAAGAGCAAATGCTTATATGGTCTTAAACAGAGGCTGCTTTAGTCACAGAATGGGATGCCCTGGGAAGGAATGGACCTGGCAGGGTACAGTAGTGCTTTGCCCAGCAAAAGTGTCTTTATCAGGCCTAATTTCAAATATGATAAGAGCAAATGCTTATATGGTCTTAAACAGAGGCTGCTTTAGTCACAGAATGGGATGCCCCAACAGGAATCGACCTGGCAGGGTCCAGTAGTGCTTTGCCCAGCAAAAGTGTCTTTATCAGGCCTAATTTCAAATATGATAAGAGCAAATGCTTATATGGTCTTAAACAGAGGCTGCTTTAGTCACAGAATGGGATGCCCTGGGCAGGAATGGACCTGGCAGGGTACAGTAGTGCTTTGCCCAGCAAAAGTGTCTTTATCAGGCTAATTTCAAATATGATAAGAGCAAATGCTTATATGGTCTTAAACAGAGGCTGCTGTAGTCACAGAATGGGATGCCCTGGGCAGGAATGGACCTGGCAGGGTCCAGTAGTGCTTTGCCCAGCAAAAGTGTCTTTATCAGGCTAATTTCAAATATGATAAGAGCAAATGCTTATATGGTCTTAAACAGAGGCTGCTGTAGTCACAGAATGGGATGCCCTGGGCAGGAATGGACCTGGCAGGGTCCAGTAGTGCTTTGCCCAGCAAAAGTGTCTTTATCAGGCTAATTTCAAATATGATAAGAGCAAATGCTTATATGGTCTTAAACAGAGGCTGCTGTAGTCACAGAATGGGATGCCCTGGGCAGGAATGGACCTGGCAGGGTCCAGTAGTGCTTTGCCCAGCAAAAGTGTCTTTATCAGGCTAATTTCAAATATGATAAGAGCAAATGCTTATATGGTCTTAAACAGAGGCTGCTGTAGTCACAGAATGGGATGCCCTGGGCAGGAATGGACCTGGCAGGGTCCAGTAGTGCTTTGCCCAGCAAAAGTGTCTTTATCAGGCTAATTTCAAATATGATAAGAGCAAATGCTTATATGGTCTTAAACAGAGGCTGCTTTAGTCACAGAATGGGATGCCCTGGGCAGGAATGGACCTGGCAGGGTCCAGTAGTGCTTTGCCCAGCAAAAGTGTCTTTATCAGGCCTAATTTCAAATATGATAAGAGCAAATGCTTATATGGTCTTAAACAGAGGCTGCTGTAGTCACAGAATGGGATGCCCTGGGCAGGAATGGACCTGGCAGGGTCCAGTAGTGCTTTGCCCAGCAAAAGTGTCTTTATCAGGCTAATTTCAAATATGATAAGAGCAAATGCTTATATGGTCTTAAACAGAGGCTGCTTTAGTCACAGAATGGGATGCCCTGGGCAGGAATGGACCTGGCAGGGTCCAGTAGTGCTTTGCCCAGCAAAAGTGTCTTTATCAGGCTAATTTCAAATATGATAAGAGCAAATGCTTATATGGTCTTAAACAGAGGCTGCTTTAGTCACAGAATGGGATGCCCTGGGCAGGAATGGACCTGGCAGGGTCCAGTAGTGCTTTGCCCAGCAAAAGTGTCTTTATCAGGCTAATTTCAAATATGATAAGAGCAAATGCTTATATGGTCTTAAACAGAGGCTGCTTTAGTCACAGAATGTGATGCCCTGGGCAGGAATGGACCTGGCAGGGTACAGTAGTGCTTTGCCCAGCAAAAGTGTCTTTATCAGGCCTAATTTCAAATATGATAAGAGCAAATGCTTATATGGTCTTAAACAGAGGCTGCTTTAGTCACAGAATGGGATGCCCTGGGCAGGAATCGACCTGGCAGGGTCCAGTAGTGCTTTGCCCAGCAAAAGTGTCTTTATCAGGCCTAATTTCAAATATGATAAGAGCAAATGCTTATATGGTCTTAAACAGAGGCTGCTTTAGTCACAGAATGGGATGCCCTGGGCAGGAATGGACCTGGCAGGGTACAGTAGTGCTTTGCCCAGCAAAAGTGTCTTTATCAGGCTAATTTCAAATATGATAAGAGCAAATGCTTATATGGTCTTAAACAGAGGCTGCTGTAGTCACAGAATGGGATGCCCTGGGCAGGAATGGACCTGGCAGGGTCCAGTAGTGCTTTGCCCAGCAAAAGTGTCTTTATCAGGCTAATTTCAAATATGATAAGAGCAAATGCTTATATGGTCTTAAACAGAGGCTGCTTTAGTCACAGAATGGGATGCCCTGGGCAGGAATGGACCTGGCAGGGTAAAGTAGTGCTTTGCCCAGCAAAAGTGTCTTTATCAGGCCTAATTTCATATATGATAAGAGCAAATGCTTATATGGTCTTAAACAGAGGCTGCTTTAGTCACAGAATGGGATGCCCCAACAGGAATCGACCTGGCAGGGTCCAGTAGTGCTTTGCCCAGCAAAAGTGTCTTTATCAGGCCTAATTTCAAATATGATAAGAGCAAATGCTTATATGGTCTTAAACAGAGGCTGCTTTAGTCACAGAATGGGATGCCCTGGGCAGGAATGGACCTGGCAGGGTACAGTAGTGCTTTGCCCAGCAAAAGTGTCTTTATCAGGCTAATTTCAAATATGATAAGAGCAAATGCTTATATGGTCTTAAACAGAGGCTGCTGTAGTCACAGAATGGGATGCCCTGGGCAGGAATGGACCTGGCAGGGTCCAGTAGTGCTTTGCCCAGCAAAAGTGTCTTTATCAGGCTAATTTCAAATATGATAAGAGCAAATGCTTATATGGTCTTAAACAGAGGCTGCTGTAGTCACAGAATGGGATGCCCTGGGCAGGAATGGACCTGGCAGGGTCCAGTAGTGCTTTGCCCAGCAAAAGTGTCTTTATCAGGCTAATTTCAAATATGATAAGAGCAAATGCTTATATGGTCTTAAACAGAGGCTGCTGTAGTCACAGAATGGGATGCCCTGGGCAGGAATGGACCTGGCAGGGTCCAGTAGTGCTTTGCCCAGCAAAAGTGTCTTTATCAGGCTAATTTCAAATATGATAAGAGCAAATGCTTATATGGTCTTAAACAGAGGCTGCTGTAGTCACAGAATGGGATGCCCTGGGCAGGAATGGACCTGGCAGGGTCCAGTAGTGCTTTGCCCAGCAAAAGTGTCTTTATCAGGCTAATTTCAAATATGATAAGAGCAAATGCTTATATGGTCTTAAACAGAGGCTGCTTTAGTCACAGAATGGGATGCCCTGGGCAGGAATGGACCTGGCAGGGTCCAGTAGTGCTTTGCCCAGCAAAAGTGTCTTTATCAGGCTAATTTCAAATATGATAAGAGCAAATGCTTATATGGTCTTAAACAGAGGCTGCTGTAGTCACAGAATGGGATGCCCTGGGCAGGAATGGACCTGGCAGGCTCCAGTAGTGCTTTGCCCAGCAAAAGTGTCTTTATCAGGCTAATTTCAAATATGATAAGAGCAAATGCTTATATGGTCTTAAACAGAGGCTGCTTTAGTCACAGAATGGGATGCCCTGGGCAGGAATGGACCTGGCAGGGTCCAGTAGTGCTTTGCCCAGCAAAAGTGTCTTTATCAGGCTAATTTCAAATATGATAAGAGCAAATGCTTATATGGTCTTAAACAGAGGCTGCTTTAGTCACAGAATGGGATGCCCTGGGCAGGAATGGACCTGGCAGGGTCCAGTAGTGCTTTGCCCAGCAAAAGTGTCTTTATCAGGCTAATTTCAAATATGATAAGAGCAAATGCTTATATGGTCTTAAACAGAGGCTGCTTTAGTCACAGAATGTGATGCCCTGGGCAGGAATGGACCTGGCAGGGTACAGTAGTGCTTTGCCCAGCAAAAGTGTCTTTATCAGGCCTAATTTCAAATATGATAAGAGCAAATGCTTATATGGTCTTAAACAGAGGCTGCTTTAGTCACAGAATGGGATGCCCTGGGCAGGAATCGACCTGGCAGGGTCCAGTAGTGCTTTGCCCAGCAAAAGTGTCTTTATCAGGCCTAATTTCAAATATGATAAGAGCAAATGCTTATATGGTCTTAAACAGAGGCTGCTTTAGTCACAGAATGGGATGCCCTGGGCAGGAATGGACCTGGCAGGGTCCAGTAGTGCTTTGCCCAGCAAAAGTGTCTTTATCAGGCTAATTTCAAATATGATAAGAGCAAATGCTTATATGGTCTTAAACAGAGGCTGCTTTAGTCACAGAATGGGATGCCCTGGGCAGGAATGGACCTGGCAGGGTACAGTAGTGCTTTGCCCAGCAAAAGTGTCTTTATCAGGCCTAATTTCAAATATGATAAGAGCAAATGCTTATATGGTCTTAAACAGAGGCTGCTTTAGTCACAGAATGGGATGCCCCAACAGGAATCGACCTGGCAGGGTCCAGTAGTGCTTTGCCCAGCAAAAGTGTCTTTATCAGGCCTAATTTCAAATATGATAAGAGCAAATGCTTATATGGTCTTAAACAGAGGCTGCTTTAGTCACAGAATGGGATGCCCTGGGCAGGAATGGACCTGGCAGGGTACAGTAGTGCTTTGCCCAGCAAAAGTGTCTTTATCAGGCTAATTTCAAATATGATAAGAGCAAATGCTTATATGGTCTTAAACAGAGGCTGCTGTAGTCACAGAATGGGATGCCCTGGGCAGGAATGGACCTGGCAGGGTCCAGTAGTGCTTTGCCCAGCAAAAGTGTCTTTATCAGGCTAATTTCAAATATGATAAGAGCAAATGCTTATATGGTCTTAAACAGAGGCTGCTGTAGTCACAGAATGGGATGCCCTGGGCAGGAATGGACCTGGCAGGGTCCAGTAGTGCTTTGCCCAGCAAAAGTGTCTTTATCAGGCTAATTTCAAATATGATAAGAGCAAATGCTTATATGGTCTTAAACAGAGGCTGCTGTAGTCACAGAATGGGATGCCCTGGGCAGGAATGGACCTGGCAGGGTCCAGTAGTGCTTTGCCCAGCAAAAGTGTCTTTATCAGGCTAATTTCAAATATGATAAGAGCAAATGCTTATATGGTCTTAAACAGAGGCTGCTGTAGTCACAGAATGGGATGCCCTGGGCAGGAATGGACCTAGCAGGGTCCAGTAGTGCTTTGCCCAGCAAAAGTGTCTTTATCAGGCTAATTTCAAATATGATAAGAGCAAATGCTTATATGGTCTTAAACAGAGGCTGCTTTAGTCACAGAATGGGATGCCCTGGGCAGGAATGGACCTGGCAGGGTCCAGTAGTGCTTTGCCCAGCAAAAGTGTCTTTATCAGGCTAATTTCAAATATGATAAGAGCAAATGCTTATATGGTCTTAAACAGAGGCTGCTTTAGTCACAGAATGGGATGCCCTGGGCAGGAATGGACCTGGCAGGGTCCAGTAGTGCTTTGCCCAGCAAAAGTGTCTTTATCAGGCTAATTTCAAATATGATAAGAGCAAATGCTTATATGGTCTTAAACAGAGGCTGCTTTAGTCACAGAATGGGATGCCCTGGGCAGGAATGGACCTGGCAGGGTACAGTAGTGCTTTGCCCAGCAAAAGTGTCTTTATCAGGCCTAATTTCAAATATGATAAGAGCAAATGCTTATATGGTCTTAAACAGAGGCTGCTTTAGTCACAGAATGGGATGCCCTGGGCAGGAATCGACCTGGCAGGGTCCAGTAGTGCTTTGCCCAGCAAAAGTGTCTTTATCAGGCCTAATTTCAAATATGATAAGAGCAAATGCTTATATGGTCTTAAACAGAGGCTGCTTTAGTCACAGAATGGGATGCCCTGGGCAGGAATGGACCTGGCAGGGTACAGTAGTGCTTTGCCCAGCAAAAGTGTCTTTATCAGGCTAATTTCAAATATGATAAGAGCAAATGCTTATATGGTCTTAAACAGAGGCTGCTGTAGTCACAGAATGGGATGCCCTGGGCAGGAATGGACCTGGCAGGGTCCAGTAGTGCTTTGCCCAGCAAAAGTGTCTTTATCAGGCTAATTTCAAATATGATAAGAGCAAATGCTTATATGGTCTTAAACAGAGGCTGCTTTAGTCACAGAATGGGATGCCCTGGGCAGGAATGGACCTGGCAGGGTCCAGTAGTGCTTTGCCCAGCAAAAGTGTCTTTATCAGGCTAATTTCAAATATGATAAGAGCAAATGCTTATATGGTCTTAAACAGAGGCTGCTTTAGTCACAGAATGGGATGCCCTGGGCAGGAATGGACCTGGCAGGGTACAGTAGTGCTTTGCCCAGCAAAAGTGTCTTTATCAGGCTAATTTCAAATATGATAAGAGCAAATGCTTATATGGTCTTAAACAGAGGCTGCTTTAGTCACAGAATGGGATGCCCTGGGCAGGAATGGACCTGGCAGGGTCCAGTAGTGCTTTGCCCAGCAAAAGTGTCTTTATAAGGCTAATTTCAAATATGATAAGAGCAAATGCTTATATGGTCTTAAACAGAGGCTGCTGTAGTCACAGAATGGGATGCCCTGGGCAGGAATGGACCTGGCAGGGTCCAGTAGTGCTTTGTCCAGCAAAAGTGTCTTTATCAGGCTAATTTCAAATATGATAAGAGCAAATGCTTATATGGTCTTAAACAGAGGCTGCTTTAGTCACAGAATGGGATGCCCTGGGCAGGAATGGACCTGGCAGGGTACAGTAGTGCTTTGCCCAGCAAAAGTGTCTTTATCAGGCTAATTTCAAATATGATAAGAGCAAATGCTTATATGGTCTTAAACAGAGGCTGCTGTAGTCACAGAATGGGATGCCCTGGGCAGGAATGGACCTGGCAGGGTCCAGTAGTGCTTTGCCCAGCAAAAGTGTCTTTATCAGGCTAATTTCAAATATGATAAGAGCAAATGCTTATATGGTCTTAAACAGAGGCTGCTGTAGTCACAGAATGGGATGCCCTGGGCAGGAATGGACCTGGCAGGGTCCAGTAGTGCTTTGCCCAGCAAAAGTGTCTTTATCAGGCTAATTTCAAATATGATAAGAGCAAATGCTTATATTGTCTTAAACAGAGGCTGCTTTAGTCACAGAATGGGATGCCCTGGGCAGGAATGGACCTGGCAGGGTACAGTAGTGCTTTGCCCAGCAAAAGTGTCTTTATCAGGCTAATTTCAAATATGATAAGAGCAAATGCTTATATGGTCTTAAACAGAGGCTGCTTTAGTCACAGAATGGGATGCCCTGGGCAGGAATGGACCTGGCAGGGTCCAGTAGTGCTTTGCCCAGCAAAAGTGTCTTTATCAGGCTAATTTCAAATATGATAAGAGCAAATGCTTATATGGTCTTAAACAGAGGCTGCTTTAGTCACAGAATGGGATGCCCTGGGCAGGAATCGACCTGGCAGGGTCCAGTAGTGCTTTGCCCAGCAAAAGTGTCTTTATCAGGCCTAATTTCAAATATGATAAGAGCAAATGCTTATATGGTCTTAAACAGAGGCTGCTTTAGTCACAGAATGGGATGCCCTGGGCAGGAATGGACCTGGCAGGGTACAGTAGTGCTTTGCCCAGCAAAAGTGTCTTTATCAGGCTAATTTCAAATATGATAAGAGCAAATGCTTATATGGTCTTAAACAGAGGCTGCTGTAGTCACAGAATGGGATGCCCTGGGCAGGAATGGACCTGGCAGGGTACAGTAGTGCTTTGCCCAGCAAAAGTGTCTTTATCAGGCTAATTTCAAATATGATAAGAGCAAATGCTTATATGGTCTTAAACAGAGGCTGCTTTAGTCACAGAATGGGATGCCCTGGGCAGGAATGGACCTGGCAGGGTACAGTAGTGCTTTGCCCAGCAAAAGTGTCTTTATCAGGCTAATTTCAAATATGATAAGAGCAAATGCTTATATGGTCTTAAACAGAGGCTGCTTTAGTCACAGAATGGGATGCCCTGGGCAGGAATGGACCTGGCAGGGTCCAGTAGTGCTTTGCCCAGCAAAAGTGTCTTTATCAGGCTAATTTCAAATATGATAAGAGCAAATGCTTATATGGTCTTAAACAGAGGCTGCTTTAGTCACAGAATGGGATGCCCTGGGCAGGAATGGACCTGGCAGGGTACAGTAGTGCTTTGCCCAGCAAAAGTGTCTTTATCAGGCTAATTTCAAATATGATAAGAGCAAATGCTTATATGGTCTTAAACAGAGGCTGCTGTAGTCACAGAATGGGATGCCCTGGGCAGGAATGGACCTGGCAGGGTCCAGTAGTGCTTTGCCCAGCAAAAGTGTCTTTATCAGGCTAATTTCAAATATGATAAGAGCAAATGCTTATATGGTCTTAAACAGAGGCTGCTTTAGTCACAGAATGGGATGCCTCACAGCAGACTTAAGATCAGTTCAGTATATATGCACAGTTAGTTACTATAAGCAGCCTGAAAACGCTAACAAAGGCTGGATGAAAAAAAAAAATCTCCCTGTCACAGCCTCCGTTTTTCCTACCTTTCCCTGGCTTTCTGTCTGTCTCCTGTCTGTCTTCTGCCTGTCTCCAGCCTGTCCCTGTCTGTCCCTGCCTGTCTAAGTGCCTCAGCTACACAGCGTTCTGTCTGTCACGAATGCAATAGAGAAATGAGGAAAAGCAAGATGGCCGCCGTTAAATACCGCTGTGTGACGTCACCGGGCTTGCTGGCTGCTGATAGGCTGCATGTGACTGCCCCAGCTTGCACTGGCGCGGGATAGATGTCCAGACATGTCCCGTCCGCCATCTTAGAATGCCTGTAAATGTAAATGAATGGATGTTAAAGGAAAACTTCGAGTGATCGAATCGCGGGGAAATTCGGATTCGATCCGAATCAAATTTTTCCTGAAATTCGGATCGAATCCGGGTTCGTCCGGATCGATTCGCTCATCCCTAGTATCTACCTAAGGTGGCTTGCTCCTCTGCTAATTGTTGAGTTTAAACACTTGGCCAGGCTTTCTATCTCTGGGAAAATAGATTGTCTGGCGGGATTTTTCCCACTTTGTTATGCAATGACCCCATTTCCTGTCATGTTTGACTGTTCCCAGTCAACATAATAGACTATCTTCCCCCATTAACCCAATGTGTTGGGATTGTAGTCGACATATAATAAACCTCTGCCGGCCGGGTTCTGGGATTCTTCCGGCTGGCAGGGTCTTCTCTGCCCACTGGGGTGGTTTGTGTGGGTGCCGGAGGTGCAGTAACTCCATGCTGCTGTGGCACTGCTCTCTTCATTTTGAAGGGGGCAGACAGCCGGTGGCAGTGGAGTAAGCTGAGCATGCACCGGTGCTATAAGAAGCCATCTTGGGGGAGGGAGGAAGCCCTGCTGGCTGGGGATGGTTTTGGAGAATTCTCCTGTGTGTGGGGGGCGGGGCCAGCCATGAGAGAGATGCTGGTGCAGTCCTTTCAGCAGGCTATAAAAGGCACAGAACAGCTCTGAGAGACTGCTCCGAGTCCATGAGGCAGGTCAAAGGGAGCACTTCTGCATTTGGATGTGTTTCTGAGCCCTCATAAATGAAAGGACCACAACCAAGTTTTTGGTTGAAACTAACACTCTCCTTATTTACCTCACTGCTAAACAGTGTGAGGAGTGTAAAGACTTATTTCCTTTGTGTGTTATTCACTGTGTGAAGCCTCCAGCAGAGCGCAAAGAAAGGGACTTCTTTGCGGTTGGAAAGACGCCCTTGGTAATTATATTTAGGAGAGTTTTTGAGGTCCGTGACCAGTTGAAGAAAGAAATATCCAGAAAATATACAGGACTGTTATTTTCCACCAAGATCGTTTGACCTAATGATAAGTGAACGCTTCTCAGTTCTCCTCACTATTTACATCATAGTTACAAATTTAGAGCATCATCTACCCGAAGTTTAATATATAGGCCTTGATTCAATAAAAGTTGAAAAAAATTCTCATGGTAGTAAAAAATTCAATTCATGAGAAAAAATCCTGAGAATGAGAATGTTGCTGAATCACTAGGTAGGAAAACAATGGAAGTCAATGGCACTTAAGAAAAGTAGAGAACGGTTTACTCCTTTTTACACTGTAGTAAAATCTGCCATTGACTTTCATTGTCTTTTTATCTGGTGATTCAGTAACAGTGATATTCTCAGGCTTTTTTTCTCATGAATTGAATTTTTTACTACAATGAGAATTTTTCTCAACTCTTATTGAATCGAGGCCATAGAGTTCATTTTACATTTTAAACAGATTGTGTATGTATCGATAGTTTGTTTGAATTACACAGAGCATACAGTGTGTTTTAAAGTGGACCAACACCCAGGATTTTGACTATCCTGGGTCTTGGTCCACTTCGGTGGGGCACCCCCAATCGGGGTGCCCCGCTGTGTGAAACCCCCCCGATCACCCGGAAAACTCACCTCTCCCTGTTCCCAGCGCGGACGGACAAGCGATCTGACAGCAACGGACAAGCGGCTCCTCCGCCGCCGCCTCCCGCGCCTTCACAGACTTCACTATTAATGAATCGGCCTCCCCGTTCTAATAGACTGATGTTATGTTTGATTGCATCAACTGTAAAATTGGTCTCTCACACACGTTAATCTAATAGTTATTAATCTGCCTTTTGTACAACTTGCTTGACTTTATGAACCTTTACTGTTGAATCCAGCATATGTGGTTTATAAGGTCTGACAGCTTTCTTGCTGTCTTTGTCTATTTCTGTACAGGAGTTTAAGAGTTTACTACGCAAAATAAATTGCAAAATATATCATTTATCCAGCTCGTGGTATATAAATATATATATATATATATATATATTCTCCCTCTCTCTCTCTATATATGGATCGACTAAAATGCTATATGCAGGGCTTTTTTAGGGGCGATTGGAAACGGCCTACAATCGCCACGCTGGTATGTGAAAGTGGCTGTAGATTTCTATGTGTAGCTTTCCCAGGCAATTTCGGGCGATCATGAGTGAATTGCGATTGCCCTGCAACCGTCCCAGTGTGAAAGGGGCCTAAGGCAGGTTTCACACCAGGGAGCTTGCGGGGCATTTGTGATTGCCCTTCAATCATGTGAAACGCTGCCCATAGTAGTCTATGGGCGCTTTCACTTTTGTGTTTGGTGTTTGCAGAGCTGTTTTAAATGACAGCTGGGTAATAACAGAAGTTAGAGCCTGGACAAGCATGTTAGGAACAAAATAACAGTAATTGGGGAATAATCAGAACTGTTTTTTTACAGCAAGGCGCAAAGCTGTACATCTTGCTGAGGTAGTTTACTTTTATTCATTGAACAATACAAACTACTTTAAATAGAACTTTTAAGCAAACCACATAACTTGTACTCACTGTGTTTATATGAATTTTTCATAAGCTTTGCACTCAGATCCGCTGACAGGTAATGATTTAACTATGTGAGGGATCAATAATGAGTCAAAGAGTTGATAGAAAGTCATCTGGGGTTTCATTTCGTAAATACCTTCAAATTACCTCCAATAACCAAAAGTGTAGCAGATACCACATTTTATGGCACAACTAGCAGAGAGAAAACAGCAAATGACATAACAGCAGACATTCTGTCATCTCATACAATAAGGTGCATTTAAACTGGGTTTTGATCAAGGTGGCTTAAAGAGAATGTCCAGTTAAAAACTGAAAGGAACTCTGTCTGCATTCCCACCGCTGTAAAGATGCCCATGCCAGTCATTCAGAAAGGACTGGCACTATGTGCCCTAGATAGAGGTATGCTGGGAATGTGGCCACAGCACCCAGACAGAAAAGGCTTCCGAGAAGAGGTGAGTGAGGAGGTTTCATACAGAGGGATGTTAAAATCAGGGCCCGTCTTATGGTAAGTGTCGCCCTGTGCATGATTTCAGGATGGCGCCCCCTAGACACACACAACAAATGGAAAGCAAGTAACTAGGGAAACATGGTAAAGAGCGAAAATGGGGCAAGGAAAAGAGAGAATGCATAACAAGAAAGACTGGATGTAGACAAGAAATAAGAGGAATTGTGGAAAACAGTTTGAGAGAAGGAAAAAGAAATGTAATAGACGAGAAAAAAGGGGGGAGGAAAGATAGAATTACCGTATATACTCGAGTATAAGCCGAGTTTTTCAGCCCACTTTTTGGGCTGAAAAAAGCTGCCTCGGCTTATACTCGAGTCAGTGAAATGGAGGAGACATGCCCATTCATTTCCCTCCCCGTGCCGGCTCCCGCACACACCCTCTGTCACTTCCCGGGGCTTCTGCTGGTGCCTGCTGCCTGGGAAAGTGCAGGCGTGTACTCCGCGGTGGATCGCCTACTAGCAGGGCGCCTCTCCCCCCTCTCCTGCCCCGCCACGTGAGCCGCTGTCATTACCAGTATAACTGCAGAGCAGCGGCGATCCTTCGCCGCTCCTGCCACCTCCGTCGGCTGCACCGCTACTTCGGGTTCCCGCCCCTCTACTCCTCGACAGGTTGCCACATCGGAGATCGGGGCCGGGGCTGTCAGTTCACCGCTTACCTCCTCCTGCGGCAGGTAACTCTCCGGCGGCTCCGCTTCTCTCCGCCTCCTTTCTCCACCGGCCCCCGCTGCTGCATGTGTCGCCGGCTTCTGCTTTACAGGCGCCATGTTGCTGCCTCTCCCTCCAGCGCTAGAAGGTCCCTCAGGGTGGTGGATCTTGACACTCTGGGTGCTCCCCACTGACACCCGGCTCTTCCTTCATTTAGACATAGGGAAATCGGGCACCTATTGAGGCTAAAGATGGGTCTTTCCAGACACTTTGGGCGTGGTTTAATGACAAAAAATGTCCCTCTTTACTGTTTCCAAAAGTTGGGAGGTATGAGTCTGTGCCGTCTATTACGGCTAAGCATCAGTGGCTCAGAAGCATAAGGGTAGAGTTCTGTGCCCTAATGGTTGAGGAAGCGCGTTCATGACTGCAAGCAAAGGCACATGGTAAAGCAGACCAAATTCTGTATCAGCCCGTTGATTCCTCAAATCAACTCCAATTCCAATTGAAAAAAGCCGCCTCGGCTTATACTCGAGTCAATAACTTTTCCATTTTTTTGTGGTAAAATTTGGTGCCTCGGCTTATATTCGGGTCGACCTATACTCGAATACATACGGTAGGTAGGATGACAGAAAATGAAAGAGAAACGGTGATTGAAGGAATGTGACAAGAGAAAACGAGGAGAATTTGCAAATGAAAGCAGGATGGGAGGAATGTAATGAAACCAGAAAGAGAGAAAGTAGTACGTAATAAGTAGGTGTAAGGGAACGAGGCAGTGATAGGAGGAATGTAGAAAAACAAATGTAGTGGAAGAGACGGAAAGAGAAAGCAAAAGTTCAATAGGGCTAGAAAAATAGGAAACACATTAGAAAAGCAGGAAAAATATAGAAGGAATGCAAGAGAGAGAGAGAAAGAAAGAAAGAAAGAAAGAAAGAAAGAAAGAAAGAAACTAGGTGAAAGAAAAAGATAAAACAAAATGATAAATAAATGTGAAAAAACGAAAGGGGAGAGATGGGGGTATTTTGGAAAAGAGAGTCCTGAAGGTCTAGTTGAGTGCTCCTGGCGCCCCCTGACAGAGAGGTTGGAATGTCTCCCTGTGTGGCACACCTCGGACACCCCAAAGGCCAGTCATGATTCAGGATGCCCCATAAAGATGGAGAGCACCGACCCTCCTGATAGACTTATAGACTAATAATGAGAATTGTTTACCTCTGGCTCTCCTTTAACGTACTTGTTGGCAAAATCTAGCAGAATATCCACCTGTAAAAATAAATAAAGACGTGTTTATTAGTGCGTACCTAACTTTGTTGAACAAATGTACAACTAATTCAGACTTGGAGTATGCATACAGAGAACACATTTTCATTGAAAAAATAAAACAGTGGCTGAAACAGGCAGGTGGTTGCGAATATGGCTGTTGAGCAACCTGAGTAATTATTGTATTTAATGAGAAGTATTCCAACTGTCCAAGATTGACCCTACTTTTAGCCATTGATTGGGAAGATCTGGCCATTGACTTGAGGGGGCCTTAATGCTTGTTCCTGAGAGCCTGAGAACCTTAGAGGACCTCTGTTTTTAACTAGCTACTGTATGTAGACAGGATACGCAGAATAGCTTAGTAGTATGTTATTAGATATGTATATTAACATTGATCTCACTAATATCATATAAGAGGTACACATAATTCTGTATTTCTTTATAAATTGCATCTCTTGATGCTTCAAAGGCATGCCAGCATATAAGTAATGTAAAGGCCCTGCATCAGTTTGGGTATTCTATCAACATTTTAGAATCGGGTGGACCAAGTGATAAGTGAGCCAAGAAGGGCCAAGTGAGAGCCAAGGTCGGATAAGTGAGAATTTAGGTGCCGATCAAGGAGCAGTTTTTTAGAATCAGGTTGCGGGTTGAGTATGGACCAAATGCAATTCCAGATCATGTTTGGAATCAGTGCTCTGTTGTGTAAAGCAATGTTCCATTGTGAGACAATGAGCACAGTAGTGTGGTTTGAATGGGGTTGTGGTTATGGTATATGTATATGTGACTGGGTTAGGTATGCTTCTTAAAAGAACTTTGCAAAACTTTGCCTTAGCAAAATGAGTAACCAGTCACCGCAGAATGTTTTTGTTTAAGACATTCCTATATAGCCTTGGCTTTTTCCTTGAGGTCATTGTTAACTTTGAAGGCAAATCCTCATAAGCTTTGCAGCTTCTGCCGTGTAGCCTCATTCCCACAGCATGATGTTGCCACCAACATGCTTCATGGTAGAAATAATTTGTCTGTAGTTTATGACAAAAATAGTGTTTAGTCTAAAGGCCAGAAAGTTGTATATTGTTTTTCTTATCAGACTATAGAGCTTCTATCCATCAGATAATCTCAGGCTAATCTCAAACTAAAGGTAACATGAAACTGTTAAAGTACCTGGCCAGCAGCTTTAGGCTGTTACAGCTACAATTGACGACATTTCAGTCATCAATAATCAGTTTATTAATCCCCATGTTTATATAATACATGCATACAGGAATTTTGGCAAGAGTGGGGTGGATGGGTGATGAAGGAAAAATGTCAAATAGAAGACTTAGCAACTAGTATACAACATCAACTTTAAAAATATAATAATGCAATAACTTCTTAAAAATAACTTTTGCTTCTAACTTACTAGTTAGATTAGTGCTTCCCAGCTCTCTCCTAGAGAGCCACCAACATGTCATGTTTTGTGGATCTCCACATAGCTGACTCTATTGCTCGGTCTGAGCATGAATTATTTCACCTGTGATTCTGTGTGGAGATCTGCAAAAATGCCCTGTTGGTGGCTCCGAAGGAGAGGGTTGGGGGACACTGAGTACATTACACACAGGTGATCTCCTTTAACCAATTATGTGACTTTGCAAAATAGTTAGCCACCCCCAGCATGGCAGACTGGACATAAAAAGACCTGGGAGGATTCAAGGTTGGATTTCTTATTTAGGGCCATCCGTTCTACTGCTTTAAACACCCCAATGAAATCCATGTCTCCCTAGTCCTCCTTCAAGCTCCCTGTACCCAGCCCCAACCCCATCCCCCAGCCAAGAAACCTCAGTGCAGGTTCTGCCCCAAATGCTATAGCCTCAACATCACGGCTGAAGGGGACAATACCCATTCTGCTACATTATCTGCTACTATACTGTAATACTAAAGCATTAAGACCATCGATTTAGAGGAGGCCAAATCCATCTCTACCCATCATCAGTCCTTGCAATGCTATAGCCTCAGCCTACTGGCCAGGAAGCATACTGGGGGAGTGGGGGTCAACATGGATGTTGTGTAGGCTTATAATAAGCTGTCCAATAGGAATGGTGAAATCCCATGCCCATTATTGGACCTAGTGGGCCACTGCACGCTAGTCAGGTGAGTCTTATTAAAAAACACTTGTAGGCAAATCAAGCAAAAGTGTAAAGTGATTTCTGTGTTTTTCAATTTTTATGATTTTGCCAGTCTTTGCCATTTGTTTTCTTGTTAGCGTGTGTGAATAAACGTGGATCACGTTAACATAGCACAAAGGATCACGCAACACGCTTTCCTAACCCTCATCCGTTAAGCCCAGCTTAAAATTCTATCCATGGACGCATTTGTTTTGGTTAGGGAAAAAAAGACAGCTCAAGTTAAATATTTTAATGTGATAGGCGCACTAGACTGTTATTACAAGCATTTGATATGGTGGAAATATAACAAATACCAGTCTGAGAAGTGGGATACAGGCTAAAGGTAAAGTAAATCATAGGCAGTGGAGTGGAGACTATGGCCCTTATTTATGAAGGAATAGCGACAGGTAGCGACTGGTGAGCGGCCGGTAATGACGGGCCCCGCCACGAGAACGCCGGCTCCCCACCACAATCACACATTTATCAAGCCAATCCTGCTTAGCGACTGAGATAGCGCCATATAGCGACTCATTCATCATTATTCCAGCCTCAGCCCACAGCGCCAGCGTCCGACCTTGAACAGCGACAGGTATGACCTCTCGCTACCTGGCGCTCTCCAATGCATTTCAATGGAACAATCTTTAAATATTAATAATTAGTTGTTATTAATGTTTTTTTTTTTAAATGTGAAAAATTCTGTGACCACTTCTGCCATTTTAGATAATTTTTTTAAGGGAAAAAAAAATGTACAGAAATACAGGTCTGATATTAATGTATTCATATTACTAAATTATTTAAAATACTTTTTTTTTTTTTTTGGTTTCCAAAAATATGGTGGTTTGGGGGTTAAAAAAATACTTTTAACACATCGCCTCCACTGCTCTGGGGTTTAAACATGCATTTCAAAGCGCTTGAATTTTTTGAGCGTGATTTTTTGATGAATATGGTGGAAGCCGGTCGCTCTGACCAGTCGCTATCATGCGCACCCATACATCGCGGAACCTGTCAAAGAGCGACTCGTAACCTTGTATTCAACATTACGCCACACCGACTGAGTCGCTGTCAACAACCAAACAACGGGCAAGCACAGCGACTACTAGCGGGCGCTGTGAAAATACCGCTACAGTTGCTCAACTGTCGCTACATGTCGCTATTAATAAATCAGCCTCTATGTCTGGGATGGTATATTTAGACTAGTGATGAACTGTATGAGGAGGTTCAGCTGTAGAAAACCCTTTTTAACACTTTTAAAGTGGACTAACACCCACAGGTGATCGGCCCGGGAATCTATGAGATTCCCGGGCCGATCACCTCCCTCCCCGCGGGACATCCGAGATCGGGATGTCCCGCGGGGTGAAACCCCCCCAAACACCCCAAACTCCTTACCTTATCTTCGGCGGCGGCCGGCCGCCTCTCGCGCCCCTGTAGACGTGCGCGCGCCCATGCCGGCCGTCTGTGAATGGCCGGCACGGGCACGCGCGTGTCAAGAGTGACGCGCAGGAGGAGGCGGCGGAGGAGCCGCTTGTCCGCGGCTTGTCCGTCGGCGCTGGGAGCGGGGAGAGGTCAGTTTTTCTTGGGGTTCGGGGGGGGGTTTCACACAGCGGGGCACCCAGATCGGGGGTGCCCCACCGAAGTGGACCAAGACCCAGGATAGTCGAAATCCTGGGTGTTGGTCCACTTTAATGTTCTCTAAATATAAAATAATTAGTCTTTTAAAGAGTTAATTAACTAAATAAATGTGTTGGTTCAGTTTACAAGCTAAAAGCCAGCCATAGTCTTCGAATGAAGGTTCCCCGGCTCAGGAATGCTCAGATGCAGCCAGGACAGCCTGACGTTAGTGGCAGGACAGTTTCTTTAACACACTTTTTGCCTCCTTATTGCTTAGTTGTTCTCTAAACATTTAGCAAATTGTGTAATTCGAACATAAATAAATGCTTTAGAATTTTAGAACTGTAGCTTTTTTTCTTGTAACCCCAAGCCACAGACATGACAGCTTCTTTTACTGCACAACGTAGGTAGAGCAATCCACAACCCAGATGCTTCTTTGGAGTAACAAGTCTTTCCTCATTCCTCATAGCTGAAATTCTTTAAATGTTACATGATTTTGCAACTGGCAAGTTCATCCATGCTATTTTTGTATCTGTTACCTTACAGAGTTTCTTAGCTATGTGTAGCATGCCTATTATCATTCCATGGAAACATAGGGTAAATCCATGACCAATTATCCAATCCTAAGTCGAAGGTGATACTAATTATCTTTAATTAGTTTTTTTTTTAATTGTTAAAGCCAACCAGACCTACACATCATTTTCTATGGCTCTTTTTCTTTAACCCATATGCTGGCAAATTCCAGAGGAATCTAGGTGACGCCTCTAATGCACCTCATGTACAATAGAATAGAACAGAAGAAAGAATGGGAGGATGGTGACCTTTGATGGGTGTCAGAGCCTCTGGTTTGAGAAAGCTATAACTGGACTAGGATGCTTGCACTATGGCCAGGACTGTCTTTTCCATTAGACAACCCTAGTCCCGTGACTAGGGCAGCCACCTGCAGGGGGCACTGCTAGTTCTGCTATAATAAAAAAAATCCCATCACCGGTGCTTAAATCCCTTGCCCTATTCCCTCTTTACACACGTCCATGCTTTGCATCCTCCTGTGGCTGGGGACAGGCACATGTTAGAGGGCATTTAAACTAGACTGACAGCCTGGCACAGTTGAAAAAGAAAGGTAGCGGCCATTTTGGAGCTTTCTCTCTTAGAGTCTCAGCCATGCAGCTGCCTGGATTCAACTAACATACCTGACAATGCACAGTAACAGGAAGTCCAGCAGCACTTCTTGTTTGCAGGTGACCTGCACATCCATTAACCGCCATTTTGTTTCTAAAATTTACTACAGCAGGAGTTAGAAAAAGGTAAATTAATTTTTCTGTGCAGCAATCTAATTTGTCCTGGGGAGGGATGCATATGAGCACTGTGTTGGTCTGGTTTAAGTCATTTTTGACTTCGGTCCGCTTCAAGAACTCGGTAGTTAGACCGCCGCTCCCTCCACTGCTGTGGTCATGTGACTCCTGTGTGTCAGGAGCTGATCATCCGGGAATCTAGTGAATATATGCTTACTTGCCCCCCCCCCCCCACACACACACACACTGCATATAACACCTTGTGCCCTTTCCTCCCTCCAAATAGTTTTTATTTATTTTTGAGGACCATGACCTAACTCAACAACTGGGGGTCCAAGTTCTAAATATGCCTTGGGCAGCGTAAACACCAAATACAGCCCTGCCTATGGTAAACCTGTAGCCCAAAGCTGATTTTCTCTAAAATGGCCCTGGGAAGATGGGGACAGTGGAGAGGATTACTGATGCGGTGGCAGACATCTTTTGTATGGGCATCAGTGCGTTTTACACTGCTCCTGACACCTTGGGCAACAGCAAACTTGTGTTGCTGAAATTAGGGGCCTCCTTGCTGATAGGGGCCCTGGGCGATATTTGCTACCCCCTAACGTGGCCCTACTCTAAATCCTATGGCCCATGAGACTTTAGTAAGACACTTCTAAGCATCCTTCTTCTATTCCCCTTATTCTATGGTAATGTACACATTCCTTCTGCTTTTCATGCCCTCCGTTTATTCATTTAGAATCGCTGCCAGCATAGAAACATGCACCTAATTCTACACAGTCTTAAGCTGCTTGCGAAAGGCTGTCAAGCTTCACCTTTAAAATTCCCACCAGCGATAATGTTCCTGAGTATTCATCAGTATGTGCAAGGCATACATTAGACCTAAGCAGTTTATCGAAGCAGTTAAGGCTGTCCAAGGTGATCATCCTATTTCATTTTAAAGCATTTTTTCCCTGCTCTCTTTTACCCAAGTGCTCCCGGTACATTTTATCTCTCTTTTCACAAATCATTTCTCTCTGTAATTGACACTAAGTAATTTGTAAATGGTGTGTTATCACTTATCTCTACTCCTAGCCCTCTGTGCTTGTGTTAACGGTTCCTTTAAGTACAGCAGTACATTTTCTCTCTGGAGGGAAGTCCCAGCCAGCTGAGATTGTTAATGCAAACAGTAGCTAAACAAATATTGCTATCTCTTTTCTGAAGGAATGTCAAGTTAATTTTTTTCTTTTTTTTCTCCTTATCTTAGCTAGACTCTGCTGGGTAACGTGATTCCTGTGCTATATTTGTTGTTTCCTTTCTATTATGTAAAGACATTACAGTAAAGCTAATAGAGGATATTCCAAATGATAAAATGTTCATCTATAATTTTAAAGGGCAACTGTAAGCAAAAATGGCTCTTTCAGATCTCCCTCTTAGCTTAAAGAGGAACACCCCCCTGGATTGTCTGTGTCCTGGGTGTTGTTCCTCTTTTTTGGGGCATACTGATTTTAGATGCCTTGCAAAGTGTATCCCTATGGGTCACAGAGAAAACTCACCTTTCCGGCGATCCCATGATGCAGGGACGGTAGGGCAGACAATCCGCAGGCTTGGCTACATTCAGAAACTAAGAAACTTCTGGTCGTGTTGTTCTTAAAGCGAACCTTTACTCTGAATAAGAGCCTATCTTATATGTTTCCCACACCCTGTACATACAGATTGTCCACATTAAAAATCATCCTACCTGCATCTACTGCATGTTATGAGCCATTAAACATCCAAGATGGCGGCTTATGGAAGCCGCCATTTTATCAGGCAGCCTGCAAACAGGAAGTGCCTCCTGACTGTGCTGCTCTGCATTCTGGGACTGCTGACTGTTACCTGACCCCAGCACTGCTCTGTCTGAGCAAAGCACAGCTATAACCCGCCCCCCTGTACCTTATCCCACTCTCCTCTCCTCAGTAAGTGTGATGCTTCTGAGTCAAGATGGCGGCGCCCGTATCCTAAATTCCTGAACAGAGGTGCAGCCCAGTGGGGGAAAGAATAATAAGTAAGTGACTAAAAACGTAAAATATATTAATTTTAGATGCTGGGGAACCGTTTTTTAAGAGTTTGGGCTTATCATTAAATCACGCTTAAGGTCCGGTTTAAGTGCTCAATAGACCTTGTTAACACTGTACAAACTAGGGCACCCAGGGCAGGGGCCATCTTTAGTAATGAGAGGCCCCAAAGGGGTCCCTGAGTCCAGGGGCCCAAACGGGGATTCTCTGGTAGCCCTGGGGGCCCATTAGAAACTGGGTCTGGAGAACAGACCCCAAGTAAAATATAGTAGACAAATACTAACTGCCTGAGATAAATGTATTGAAAACAGTACTGGTATGGGCTGGTGAGGAAGAAGCCTGCAGGTGTCTCAAAAGGCTTATCTAAAAAAAACCAGGGCCATCTGCTGGCCTTCACCCAGGACATCCTAAATTGGTATACACCCTTGTGTGAAACCCCCAGATCCCCCATAATAAATCACCTTTCCCCGGTCCAATGGCGCATGTGTGGGTTCTCGTCCTGTCAGAGCAGTGTTCAGCGAGAGCAGATCTGCCCATGAATGTGTCACCTGTGTGCCAGGTTTTTCTGGCAAATGCCATAGAAACCAATGTTAATATATAATAAATATGTTTGCACTGCAGAAAAAATCCACCAAAGCAATGCAGACCACTGTGCAGCACTGTGAACATGTCTTACACTTGTCAGACACCTAAAATGTTCTGTTTCCCAGTTTAAGTCTTTACAGAACTTTTGATACGCACAGATTTTTCACATTCACACGCTCTCTACATTAAAAGCTAATTAGCTAAAAATGTAAATTAACCAGTTTAACTCATTATCTGGATGTTTCTCGTAGTGCTACTGTGTCAATCTTGTTTCACCATAATCTTGCAGGCAGGTGGCGACTAGAGAAAGAACGTAAATATCACGTTTGTAATGCTAAATGCGCTGGTGAAGTGTTGCAAATAGTACATTTTTCTGGGCTTTATGCTACTTTTGTAAATTCCAAAAGTTTCTGAGCACCGGACGGCCAGGCCTACGCGCTTCCAACGTCTACACAGAAGATAGCACATGGGAATGGGCACCTGAGCGGGCACGACACAGGAGAGAGAAAAAAGTCCAAATCTATGTTTTCAGACTCAGCATGGAAGAGCATCATATGGGTAAGTGATTTTGAATTATTACCTTCACTTTAGATCACCAGATCACTAGTTTAGGTTCCCTATGCCAAATTCTGGGGGTGGATGTGGCTGCTTCGCGCCTATTACCGGGATTACAGTACATTTTCATTTTCAAGTGCGTGGTGCAGCAGGCATCACAAATGTTGAAAATTTGTCATATGCGGCAGAAACTGCCATCATGCCAATTGCCCTTAATATTTGCTTGTCAAACTGCATGGTCACCTATCCCTGCTTAGACACTTTTGGAGTTCACACTCATAAATAAATTGCCTTACCAGACAGGCAATCTGGCACTCACAGGTACATTCTGTGGAATCACACCAGTGAAATACATTCTCACTTTTGTTGTTGCTTTCCTGCATATTATGTCCACTTAGGATTTTCCATTGTTTTTCACTAAAATAACACATTTCTTATATTTATAGCTGCAATCAACTTAATTTAGTCTTACCCACAGTGTAGTAACAGCTTTGAACTTACACACGGGCTGCCTCACTGGCCTCCATGTGTCTGTTAAAAGCCATTTATTTTGGCTCCAAAATTTTTTTGCCTTTAGTATTGTTTTGGGGAGAGATCTGCAGGATACATGTGCCACTGCACGTGTTCCACAGAGTTGAACCATAACTGCCTTGCTAAGTCCTGTATAGGTCAATGAAAAGGGCTATTTATCATGTTTTTTCTTTCTCTCTTTTGTTTACACAGATGATGCTGGACAAGCAGTATGGTCACGCCTCCACCACGTGGCATAAACAGGATGCCCTGGGTCAGATTGTGGCTTGTCTGGGGGACAAATCTGGCCAAAAATTTAGCACTGAGCAAATCCGTAGGCAGAGGTCGGATCTAAAGAGTTTCTATCCGATCACTGTCTACAAATTTTATGATGCTGAAAATTAGTAAGTATTTTTCATAATTGTTTTACTTTCCTCCATTTTGGGCTTCCAGTTTTTATTTGTTGATTTTTTTCATTTGTTTTCTGTTATTTAGATGGACATCCGCCTATGTGTGGGTGCTATGTGGTCCTACAATGACAAAACCCAGTGGAGAAGGAGTGTGGTCATTCCACCTACAGACAAGAACCCTGTCCAGAAAACTTTACCCATTGGTAGTCCTGACCAGGACGGTGAGACACCAGGTTAGTCCATGTTCCAGATACACCAGAATTTAGGTAGTGACGAGCACCTCATGTCGACTATGTTGTTTTTCAGATATTTAGCAATTGTTAGACCTTGGAGCACTTATGCAATGTGCTGGCTTGTGTTACATTTTGCAATGGCCACATGCATTGACTCTGCCCTAGCCACAAGGCCACATGCCTTTAGACTTCCCTAGCCCCAAGGATACATGCCTTTACATTGTCCCTGCACAGTGGAATATTGTGCCTAGTTAAGTCTGTATTTCATGGCATAGTAAGAGAGTTTCTTTTTGTATTTATAGACTCTGGCCAGACCAGTGAGGAGCCTCAAGCACCAGCTTGACATCAAAGTCCTGTGTCTGATGGTAAGTACAATCTGATGCGTTACATGCCACACTTTTCAGCAACACGTTACTAAAAAACTGTTCTCACTTCTCAGACTTGCCATAACAGTCCAAGCCACCAAAATGTACAACCTCCCCCCTTAGAGTTTTGACAGAACGTTCACATTCTTAGCGTCATTCCGTTATCAAGGCTTGCCCAGGGATGCCTAAAACCCACATTCAATGTGCTGCCTTGTGTTGCATTTTGTACTGGCCACATATCTTTATACTGATATACTGCCTTTACACTGCCCCAGCACTCAGTAATGTATGGCCTTGTAAAAGCAGGAAAAGAACCACACAAACAGTTCCCTAACTGTTGTGCTGTTTTGGGCCCTCGTTGCTGCTTTGTACTTTGTTTCCAGAGAAAATAATTGCTGTTTTCCACAGGAATGCAATTTGTATGCCATTTCATGTAGACAAGATAACATTGCTAGTAATTATTTCCCCACTACTCCTCCCTTTATGCAATTTCATGCGTGCAGCAAATTCAAAATAGTGGGAATAGCTCTAGAAGGAACTAAATCACAAACACAATCTTCAATTTTACTTTAATTTAGACCCAATTTGTTTGTGGAAACCCCACATATTTGTTCCTTAGTTGGGCCTAATCATGCCCATGTCACTAAGGGTTGTTGAGACTTGAATTTTGGATTGGTACTTAGGTATTGGGAGTTCCATATGAGTTCTGCTTTAACTTTTGTCTCTCAACAACTTAGTTATTTATGACTTTTATAATTTTTGCCTTTCTTTTAACTATAGACTCAGTGCTGCTTATGGGGGGGAACTTTATTGTCTGGAAGAAGTCAGTCCGCTTTTCAGTGGTGAGTAGCCTCTTATTGGGTGATGCCTAGTTGGTGCAACCGAAACATGGGCAATGTCTCACATGTTTTTGGCCTTTTTTCAAATAAAAAATAACACCTCTCTTCTTAGGATAGAGTCCTTCATTTTTCATTTGTCATGCTAACGTTTGGTTTGTTTTTTCTTGGCTCTTTCCGGGATTTATTGATCTGCGATTTGAGGACTATCTCACTGAGGAGGCCAGCCCTGTATACTCTGAGGTGCCTGGTGTGAGCACTTCAGACCCAAACCACGAACCAATCCCCATGAACTAAATCCTATGCATGTTTCAGTGTTCGAGCTCAAGCGAGTGGCACAAGGACAATCACCAGGTTAGTTCATATGCCACATACATCATAATGAAGGTTGTGATGTTCACCTGAAGTCGACCACGTAGTTCATGGCCATGAAATCTGTAACTTGTTAGAAATGTTGCCACACATGCTATGTGCTTTATGTGACATTTTGAAAATGTAGCCAGCCCTTCCTAATGCACTAAATGTTAAATTTTCCTCTTGTAGCTTCATCAGACCTCCGTGCAGAGATTGAGACTGGAATTGCTGCATGTCTACTTGTTAAGAATTGTGTGTGTGTGTGTGTGTGTGTGTGTGTGTGTGTGTGTGTGTGTGTGTGTGTGTGTGTGTCTTTACATGTGTTCATGTTGTTACACAACATCCAACCTTTATACCAAAATGGCCACCCCCCCCCACATGACCTGTTAAATCTAGGAAAATTGGTCATGTTGCATTGCCCTTCAGTAGTTAGACACTAGTTAGACAGTAGTTAGACACTAAAGTAGTAGTTAATTTGTTTGTTAATGGAGCTGTTTGGTGTGTGTGCCTAACTTTCTGAGACAGTCAGATCTGAATACCTAACTGTGAATGATCTATATTTCTCAAGTCTGCCTGCTCCATTCTCCAAGGTCCATGTTGTTACCTGTTTTTCAACAAATAGAAATCCTTTTGGAAAACTAGTTGTTCCTGACAGGAGCTGTGATAGATGCCCAAAAAGTTTAATCTTAAGTAACCTACGACACACAACCATGTAGCCTACAACAGTATGCCATGTGTTTGGCACCTGCTTTTGGTGCCTCTATCCAAATCATAGTTGGGTAGTAAGTGTAACATTGAGGCTACTTGACCTAGGCTTCAGCAGTGTTGACTGTCAATTTACTTATGTTAAGGACAATTTTGCCCACACTTTCATTTTACTAACAAATGTTTATTGCATTTCAGAATTACAAGGAGTCCTGGCCAACATGTGGCAAGACATACAGGACATGAAGGCCATGTTAAGGGAAGTGGTGGAAATGGCGCACACTCCCCAGCCAAGAGTCTGAGGGGTGTCAAAGTTTTACATATTTTTTCAAATAGGTTATTTATTTGTTCATGTTCAACATTTTATGAAAAAAATAGACGTTACACCTGTTTCAAATGTTATTTTTTTACTTTTGATATAACATTTGTTTGCTTGTAGTAATAAAAAATGTACTACTTTACATGTGTTTGTTTTTATTTTAGATTCCAACAATGAACAGTTTATATTGTTAGGTAGATTAATGTTCACACGTTAAAAAACAAGCAAATGACAGATTATAATCCACAAATAATACATTCTACTTTGTTTAATCACAAAAAGAGCAGTGGAAGGGCTCAGGTGGTAAGTGGGGAGATTCTTGGGAAGATAGTTGTGGTCTAAAACACCCTGGGCGGGGGAGAGGCAAAGGTGAGGAAAGCCCTGGATTTAACATTTGGTTTGTCTGCTGTCTTGAAAGATGTTGCAGGATACAATTAACCACAGAACATATTTGTTTTAGCTCCTGTGTTATGACTGCATGTTTTTTTGTATTCCTCCATAAATAGTCTTTTGCCTGTTTCTTGCTGGTTAACAAAAATAGCTGTCCACCGGCACATTGTAAAACCTGTAAAATCTTTCCATACTGACAAGCTAGGATTCATTGCTTTTTCTACAGTGGCACCTACAATGTCGGCAAAGGCTGTATGTTCCTGCCTACTCACTTTGCTTTCTACCTCTGTGAGTCGTCTATCAGGCTGATTCATTAATAGCGCCAGGTAGCGACAGATGAGCGACAGTAGCGTTATTTTCACAGCGCCCGCTAGCTGTGCTTGGCCGTTGTTCGGCTGTTGACAGCGACTCAGTCGGTGTGTGGTAATGTTGAATACGGGGTTATGAGTCGCTGTTTGACAGGTTCCGCGCTGTATGGGAGCGCATGACAGCGAACGGCCATAGTGAACGGCTCCCAGCATATTAATAAACAAATCATGCTCCAAAAATTCTCGCGCTGTGAAATGCATGTTTAAACCCCAGAGCGCTGGCGGCGATGGGTTAAAAGTAGTTTTTTAACCCCCAAACAACCATATTTTTGGAAACCAAAAAAAACAAGTTTTTTAAATAATTTTGTAATATGAATACATTAATATCAGACCTGTAATATCAATTCTGTACAAATTTTTTTTTTTTTACCTTAAAAAAATTATCTAAAATGGCAGAAGTGGTAACAGAATTTTTCACATTTAAAAAAAAAAAAAAAAAAAAAAAAAACAACAATTAATTATGAATATTTAAAGATTGTTCCATTAAAATGCATTGGAAAGCGCCAGGTAGCGAGAGGTCATACCTGTCGCTGTTCAAGATCGGACCCTGGCGCTGTGGGCTGAGGCTGGAATAATGATGAATGAGTCGCTATATGGCGCTATCTCAGTCGCTAAGCAGGATTGGCTTGATAAATGTGTGATTGTGGTGGGGAGCCGGCGTTCTCGTGGCGGGGCCCGTCATTACCGGCCGCTCACCAGTCGCTACCTGTCGCTATTTCTTCATAAATAAGGGTATGCTAGCCAGGTCAGCATTCCTAGGCGAATAATTGTCCAAAGAACGTTCCAGTTGTTTGTGTGCTGTAACATAGCTAGAAAACATTCTCTCTCCATGTCCAATGAGACATTGTGAAATGGTAGGTCGACTTTGAGGCCCTTGATCCTGTTTTCTGAAACATTAAGAAAATCACGATTTTTTACTTTTGTCACATAAGGCAAGGCAAAAACAACTTCTCTAACCACACTATCATGGCCAAAGGTGAGTAGCACAAGACCAAGTAGGAGTTACCTCTTGCAAGATGGAGTAGAAACACACACCCACAGACATAAATCAGTAAATATGGAGAACAGTGGGGGCTTTTCTGGCAGGGAGCTGCAAGGCAAGGCAAAAACAACTACTTTAAAGGCGAATGTAAATGGGCAAAACCATAAAAACTCCAAAATATGCTGGTCATCACGGTGATTAAAGGCTCCAAAGCTGCCTGCATCAATCTATATAATTCGACAAATGAGTAACACATAGCAATTCTGCCCAATACACCTTACCTGTGTTTGAGTTGACTGTAATGCTTATTTCTCTTCTAATGAATCTAAGCTATACTTGTGGGAAACAAAGACATTAGTTAGTTCTCTAATGTGTTTTATTATAACATCCAAACACACTATTGACATACGTACTAACTCTCCTCTATTGGATGTGTCAACGGTAATGTGCTTTTACCCACATAAAAAATAATACAGGACTACATTAATTGTTCCAAGTAAGTGATACATTCAGGTCTAAATCATGTGACACTATAATCACTTTGGGACTCAGAAACACGGGGGGGGGGGGGGGGGTAGTTTGGCCCTGGTGTAGTAAAGGATCAGAGTTATCATCCTTCTGCAGCTGTGGGTCCATTTCCTCCTCCCCCTCCTGGTCCCCCTACACATCTGATGGCCTAAAAACCATAATAATAAAAATAAGGCTCAAAAATAAATTGCACACACTCTTAAAATCCAACTACCTCGTGGACTGTTTAAAGAGTCATCTTCAACACATATTCCTTGTATTGTTGCTTGCTCAATCTAAGGCATGATTTTTCTCTCATAGCCGTGAAAACTGGGTGTGGAGCCTCTATTAGTATATTCTGTATGTCAGTATCTTTAGTAATTTTTTACATAGGAGGCCTCACAGTGAACCTTTTTGTTGGTAGTAGCAGTTCTATTTTTCCCTACAACATTCACAAGATCAGCTATGTCCTGCCACATTTGCTCTTTACCATCATTCCCATACAAATGCCATTTAGCAATGACCAGATTACAGAGCTGCATGCTTTCTTCCAGATTAAATAGTTGATTCTGCTTTCCCCATGACTAGCTGCTGCTCCCTGACTAGCTGCTGCTCCCTGACTAGCTGCTGAACCCTGACTAGCTGCTACACCTTGGCTAGCAAACCCCCAAACCGCCGCAAATCTCACCTTTTCCTTGGTTATCTCTGGTGTTTTGGCCACCTTTGCTCCCAATTGCCAAGTGCAGAGCCTTTCATTGAGCATTAATATGCAAGGCAAACGTCTCTGTATGAGAACCTGCACTTGCTCCAGGGAAATTTGAGTTTTTTTATGAGTGATCTGGGGAGTTTTACACAGTGGGGTCTAAATTGGGATGCTCCCACGGAACAAAACCTGGTATAATTAAAATCACATAAATTTGTTTTAATATGGGCTCAGAATGCACACAAAGCAGGGGATGCCACTCGCTATGGCAGTTTTTTTAACCCATTGCCCAGCCTCCAAGGGAGGCTCAAAACACAGACGTGCAAAACACAGGTTTTGGTCCTTGCCCCCAGAGCATCGCAATTTGAAATGCCCTGCTATGTGAAACCTCTCCAGATCGTCTTTAAAATATACCTGACCGCCAATCCAACAGGCCATGACTGGTGCACAGACAATAAGTGCGCTTGGCTTAATTTGGCTTCTCTTAGCCGATTTGAGGATAAAGATATAGAGTGCAGCTGCAACCTGCACATGTGCCTTTGGATCTGCGGCCAGGTATGTTTTATAAGGGATTCAGGGGGTTCCAAACAGCAGGGTGTCCCAAATTGGGGAGTGGGAATCAGGCAGTGTGGAGTTTTATAGATACAGTGCAGCTTCTGTTCCAATTTAAAGCAAACCAAAAACCCAGGTTTTTCACATTCTCATTCCATCTAAGACTGCCAGCACCCATTTAAGTTTGTCGGGGCAGCAGATGCAGTGCTTTGCAAGCCTGTCTGGCAAATGGTTGCCAGCAGCCATGATATTGTCAGCCAAGAAAGGTAGAAATAAGCATTGAATATGAGGTATTGTTGCCAGGCATCATGCTTGCCGGGCAGGGATGTGCATCAGGCATCCCAAATCAAGATTCCCTCATGCTGTGGAGATCAGAACTAATGTCTTTTTGTCTACTTATAGATACAGGTGTTGGTCACTGCGGTAATATGACAGGCTGGTAGGGGCATCCAGAATACTGGAGCCCGCCCACACATAATCCGTCTGAACGCACAATATACTTACCTAAGCCTCGATTGGCCCTGTTCACTCGAGCTATGGCGGCCAATCGTATCTATATTCCTGGCGCAGGACTGAGACTTAGGTGCGAATATCAGGCAATTCGGAGGGGGGGGGGGTGGTTGTGTGGAGGGGGATCCAGCATTCTGGATGCCCCCAGCCTGTCTTATTGCCGCGGGGACCAATACCCACCAGCGTTGGAAAAATGAGCCATCAAAGTATCTAAACTATCAGCCATTTTAATGTATTGTTCCTCTGTAAACCTGGGAATTTGCACCCCTTGGTTTTGGTGCACTTCACAGGGGCATGCCAATTCGGGATGCACTCCATTGTAAAATCCCCCAGTTTGCTGTGTAATCCTCTTGATCTTGTAATTCCATGGCACTTGTGTTGGCCTCTGGTTGTGTTCCTGGTCTGCATGCTCACTGCGCCAGACAAAATAAATTGCTGAAAGCCGGGCATGCCTCCAGTTGCTGCAGCAATAATGGATGTGCTCTTTCCGGTGTGGTGAGCACGTAGACCAGGGATGTTGTTGCGCCTTGGGATTGAGGGGAGTGTGGGTTAAACCAGGGGATTACGCATGGAGGAGGGGGGGCAAGCTCTCACCTGGCCCTAGAGTTCAAATTGAGCTCAGCACCATGGGGAGGTTGGGGTAACATTTACACCAGCCTTGGTGTAAAATAGACTAAAATCGAGGATTTTCAATAACCCGGTTTTGGGGCATGGGATGCACTGGAATCACACAGCGCATGTGCAAGATTCAAGGTCATCAAAATAGATTGACATTACTTATACCCAGCAATCTATTTTGAGTAAATGCATTTCTGCTCCCCTACAGGTGTGCGTGCCTATGCTGGGCATTCAGAATGGGCATTCAGGGAATCAGCAGTAAGGATGTCAGGAATGCCACCATGACTCATGCATGCACCATGGGACTGCCAAAAAGGTAATCCCAGGAATTTTGTAGAGTGGGGCATTCAAAATTGGGATGCCCTCTGGGTACGCAAGAGGATGACCGTGGAATCTTTTAGACTCCAGCATTGGGCCACACAAGTTTTGGTCTACTTTAAGGATGGGCCTCAGGTAGTCCAGTCTGACTCTGGAAGAAGAAACCTTACTTGTATTTCCCTTTGGCCGCTTAGCTTCACTCTGGAGTTCAGAACTGGTAAAATGGCAAATGTACAAACCATCAAGCTGCCAGTGTGGTGAAAATGTGCCTTTGCACCTCAATCCAAAGGGGTGTAATAGGAAGAAATATCTATCTCTAGCATTTTTAAATTTATTTTGAGAATTGCTGAGATTAAAAGTGTCAGTGATGCAGCTTTCTAAATGTATTTTTGTTTGAACAAATGTGTACAATTACCAGCTAATAGATTATGGTTTGTGATAACGATTAGGACTAATTCAATTTTTTTGCCTTCTAGACCTGGATACGTTTCTTTCAGATACACTGAAAGGAGAAAATTTATCAAAGAAGTCAAAAGAGAAGAAAGAGAATCTAATAAAGAAAATAAAGGATATTAAACTAAAGTAAGTTATTCCTCCTCCTTGTTGTAATGTAATCAATAGCAATTCTGCAATTCAGTTTGTAAAGCAAGACCATAAATATGTATGGATTAGTGTCGGCTGGCTGGTGTGGTGGTTACATATGCTCTGCAACAGGGTCAAATATTGGGTCAGTTAAGATACAAGCATTGCTTCCCTGGGGGCCATGGACTGGTCTAGCCTCCCCTACCTATTGACTTGGAAAGCCAGATACAGTTAATGCCACCAAATGGTGGAGGTAGTGGTGTGTTACTTTCTTAGGTCCTCTACCAGCCCAGTAGCAAGCAGATATGGATTAACCGCTTCAAAAGCAAAGGAGTGGCGGTCCGGTGGGAACCTGCTCATCATAGCCATAGCATATCTACTGGGAAGTTCTAGGTTATGTCTATTTCATTCTAAATAGTCTAACATGGGTCTCTCCCTAAAGTGAATTCAGACTAAAATCATTTTTATTGTTATTACAGATATACAATGCAATAACCAATATCATTACAAGACAAGTTTAAGTTTAGTATATTATTACATTGTTTCATTGTTAACAAGGAAACAATATAATACACAGTATAGTTCAGCCAAACAGTATGATTCCTTCACAATCGTCATGCCAATCTTGTGGTAAAGTGGTAAACATAAATAAGTTACTGGGGTGAACAATGTATGTGTCAGGTTCCGAGGGACACCCGCCTTCTGAGTAAGTCCGCAACCCCCAATCTCCACCTATAGTCAAGCCCCCATCTGCTGGGACGCTTTATACGCCTCACCGGGCACGGGTGCCCCCAGGACTTCGTAGCACAAAGGATGCAGACTTACGGGGAGGAAGGCGGATGAACCAGGAATGAGACTGGGCGAGGTCGGACAAGCAGGGGTCATACACGAGAGATCAGTCCAGACAAGCGCGGCACCAAAGGATGAGACGGAAGAGTAGTCAAAGTCGAGCCAATGGTCAACCCGGAAGGTCACGGGTACGCAGTACAAGGGAGCAGGCAAATCGGAGTCAGAAACAGGCAAAGGTCGGTCCAGGCGGCAATCACGGGATGGTCAATACACGGCAAGATCAATACGGGAAATACAGATACAGATAATCACACCCAGCAGCACTCTATCACGGGCAATTATACACTGGAGGGGTACTACCTTTATAGGGCTAAAGTGAACGGTATTGGTGCTTCACTGTCTTTGGGCTGATTGTCCCGTTTAAACTAAAAAGGGCGTATTCGCCTAGGACTCTCTGGGCTCATTGGCCCTAACAACATTCAGGGCTCATTGGCCCTTACACACACAGGGCTTATTGGCCCTTCACACATGCAGGGCTCATTGGCCCTTCACTGGAGCATACTGTGCTGTGCTCAGCGCGTCCGCCGGAGGTTATACAAGAAGCCGCCCAAGAAGCCGGAGATGCGGCAGGGAACAGAGGAGGCGGCCGCGCTTGGCGCCGCCCGAGCAGACGCTCGGAGCGGCCGCCGGGCAGGACGCGTCCCGGCCAGCCTCCTTGAGACAGTGCGGGACCGCTGCCCAGGTGAGTTGATCGTGACAGTATGTTGAACAAGGTGGGTAAGTAAGTAGGTATGTAACTGCTCGGATGTAAAAAGGAAGGGGAGAGAGGAAAAAGGCTCATGGGCAATAGAGAGCCTTATTTATTGAAAAATGTTACGGGCACAAGATGAGCATCTCTTGTGAGACGCTCTCTGCTCCTGCATCGCATGACCGTCTGAAGACAGCCAGTGCTTTGTGCTTAAATGCTCCTGGCTGGGCGCTACGCACAGCTTGTATAGCAACCCCTAGCACCGGATGGGAGTGCCGTAATTGCCGTAATTGCACTCTATTTATTTCTGCAAACACACAGCGCCCGCCTGGGCACTGTAAAAAGGGGAAAACAGGCATACAGCGCTTGTTGCAATCCCCGCTTTTTTATTATTTGGGGGGTGACCGCCCTTTTTTAATGCAAAAACACCAGGAATATCATTGGGTGCACTTGAATGACATGACGCATGTTATGCACGGCCCAAATTGCAACTCGGAAAAAATGGAAAAAATGCATACAAAAACATTTCCGAACAGCCCAGGGATCTCGTGGCACATCCACCAGCCTAGAAAAAAAATGGCAAAAAAAAATGATAACCAGCCCAGCCCATTGAAATCTATTGGATAAAACCAAACAGTGCATGGTGAGAGCCTGGTCTTATGTGGCACTGTAGGGAACACAGCGCCGGCACTCATATACTCACAGGCACTGATGTTAGATGGGACACTACCTGGAAGAGGCGCTATATATTTTGACTTTCATGCATACACCTTTTGCACTGGGACCTGACATTCACCTGACATTCATCTAGCACTACCTGGCATTAGCACTTCTTAAATAAACCCCTATATGTCTTTTCAATTTTATTTTTATCATTGGAAAAAAAAACATCTTTTTTTGCCAGGCATGTTTACTGGTTATACAGCTATCTGGCGTGATTGTGGCTCTGAAGAAGCTCCCAAATGCGATAATAAATTCCAATCATCCATTATCTACGTGTCGACATTATCCCATTTGTGACATTATTCATGACACATACAGATCAGATGTACACACATATTGATTGACCTAATGCTAATTTTACAGTTCTCACAAAATGGGCAAATATCATTTATGTAACATTTTATACATAAAAGATGTCACTTAAACAAACATGCCACTCGTCTTATGACAAATGGGTGCTCCAATGTTATCCGCAAAGAGAATAGTGGTTCATACTGAAGGGCAGCTTATGTTGTGTTTTGTTAATTTGTGTATCAGACCATTTGAAAGCATTTTGATGTGCCAATGGTTTCAGCAGAGGTATACAACATAAAATCACTGTTTGCTTAGTTAAATCAGTGTGTTAATGTTAAAGATTCAAGATAACTTCTTTGAAAGAGGTTGAATTAAAGGTTTGAGCTCACTTACTCAGGCCAAAATTCCTTGTGTGGAACGTCACAATTTTTATTTAAGTTTAATTTATATGCTCTGGGATTGCACTTTGAGAGATTGGTTCTAGTATTACGTGTTCGGAATGGGTACTAGTGTAATAAAATGGTGCCCTGTTATAGCTTTTTTTGATATAATGAATTGGGGGCCCATTATAGCTTGTGAAAGATGGGTCCTGCTAAAATGAATTGGAGGCCTGTTATAACTTGTGAGGGATGGGTGCTGGTATAATGAATTTACTGTCTGTTATAACTTTTAAGCGATGGGTTCTCATTCAATAAATTGGGGGGCCTGTTGTAAGTTGTGAGGGATGGGTCCTAGTATAATAAATAAGGGGGCCTGCTATAACTTGTAAGAGATGAGTCCTGGTATAATGAATTCGGGGCCTGTTATAACTTCTAAGTGCTGGGCCCTAATATCATGAATAAGGAGCCTGTTATAACTTCTAAGGGATGTGTTCTGATATAGTCAATTGCAGGTCTGTTGTAACTTCTAAATGCTGGGCCCTGATATAATGAATTAGGAGCCTGTTATAACTTGTAAGGGATGGGTTCCGGTATAATAAAAGGGGGGGGGGGGGGTTGTTATAACGTGTAAGGCATGGGTCCTGGTATAATAAATTGGGAGCCTGATGGGTTCTAGTTGAATTGAATGGCGGGGCTGTTATAACCTGTGAGGAATGAGTCCTGGTATAATGAGTTTGGGTTCCTTTATAACCCGTAAGAGTTGGGTTCTTGTATAATACATTGGCTGTCTGTTATAACTTGTGACAGATGGGTCCTGGTATAATGAATTGGGGGCCTGTTATAACTTCTAAGGGATGCGTTCTGATATAATGAAATGCAGGTCTGTCGTAACTTCTAAATGCTGGGCCCTGATATGATGAATTAGGAGCCTGTTATAACTTGTAAGGCATGGGTCCTAGTATAATAGATTGGGAGCCTGATGGTTTAATTAAATGGGGGGCTGTTATAATCTGGGAGGGATGAGTCCTGGTAAAATGAATTGGGAACATGTTCTAACTTGTAAGGTATAGCTAAGCTTCTGGTATCATGAATTGGGGAAATGTTATAACTTGTGAAAGATGAGTTCTGATATAATGAATTGGCAACCTGGTTCTAGTATATTTATAGGGGCCTGTTATATATTCTATGTATTATTTATATATATGAGCGGGTCCTGGTATAATAATTAGGGGCATGTTATAACTTGCAAGGGATGGGTACTGGTATATGTTTTTTTGAAATGTGCATCTACCAACACTCTTTAGAAGTAAAGAGAAAGGAGGGCTAACGTTACCCCATCTTTGGTTATACTGCCAAGCATGCCAAGTGTTGTATATATTCTGTGTATTATTTATATATATGGTGGCGGCTGCTACGGGGGACCCCCCAGTGACTAGGTATGTAAAGGACAATATTGCGTTATACTTATATTTCTTACTGCTCTGGGCACATGTCTTATCTTTGTAGTATAATCGGCCTGGGGATTTCATGGCACACATTGATTGTATAGCACTTTTTTGTAAAGATTTTTGCATATAGGTGTTTTGGTTCACTTAAGGTTGCTTATTTTTTCACATGTAATGCTATAGCAGATATTCAGGCACTTAACACATTTTTGTATTAATTACGTTGTGTTCTATTGGTTGGCTGCAGTGTGTAATAATTTTTCATACAGCACTAGTTTTCATTTAAATTAATGGTGGTCATAATTAGGGTTGGTCTCTTTTTTATACTATTCACCTTATTTATCACGTGGTTAAAAGCTCCTCCCGGCCATTTAATAAATTCAGGAATTATCTCTGCATATATAAAAATACAACCTTTTTTTTATATGCAGGCCCAGTTATGAAATAATATGTTAATATTTATATGTGAGTTGCAATTATGGTTTAATCTCCATGTATAATAGTCACAATCTGGAGGTCAATCCCCCGCTGTGTGTATATATGTTTTTTAATTTTGTATAGTGTACTGCGATGTGTTGCGGTTTGTGTTGTCTATGTGTAATAATTTATTAATAAAATATTGTTAATTTTACTCTCAGAGTGCGGCATTTAATATATGGGGATGGAAGTTCAGGGGTAATCTAGGACCCCTTTAGTGTGGTGATTATTTATATATATGAGCGGGTCCTGGTATAATAATTAGGGGCATGTTATAACTTGCAAGGGATGGGTCCTGGTATATGTCTTTTTGAAATGTGCATCTACCAACACTCTTTAGAAGTAAAGAGAAAGGAGGGCTAATGTTACCCCATCTTTGGTTATACTGCCAAGCATGCCAAGTGTTGTAACGTGACAGGGCCCTGGTGCAAATGTTAAATGTGGCCCTTTTAAGACTCGTAAGTAAACTTGTTTCTGTCTTTTACCTCGAATGGAAGCAGCTAGACAACTAAAGCCGAGACAAATGGAGATTTGTTTCTCTAAATGATGCCAAGTGAGCACAAATATGATAAATAAGGTGGAGGAGCAACAATGATAGGGCTCGTCTAAGCTCCTGGGCCTCAGTGCACTTGCGCCCCCGATTGTTACGCCCCTGCAGGTTCCTGGCTGGTTGGCAGGTTCCTGCAGGTTCCTGGCTGGGGCAGGACTGAAGAGCTCTTGAGCATGTTCTAGGCACTGTGGGTAGACTTGCCCACCATTCCGAGCACGTTTGCACTCACTGCCCCTCAGTGTGTTCACTAGTGTGGATATGCCTAAGCATACACCACTCATAAGTGCACATTATTGACTGTTATTTAGTTGTTGCTGACAATATCCCTGCTCTGCATGCTCACTATGACAGGCAGACCTTAAACTGGACCAACAGCCTGGCACAGCTGGGAAAGAAAGGTAGCAGTCATTCTGGAGCTTCCTCTCCCAGCATCTCAGCCATGCGGCTGCCTGGATTCAACAGACATAACCTACAATGCACAGTAACAGGAAGCCCAGCAGTACTTCCTGTTTGCAAGTGGCCTGCAAATGCATAAGCTGGCATTTTGTTTATAAAATTTGCCACAACAAGAGTTAGAAAAAGATAAATGGGGGGATATCACATAGCAGGGCATCCCCAATCAGGTGCCCCGGGGGCAAGAACCAAAACCCATGATAGTCAAAATTCTGGGTTTTGGTCCTCTTTAAAATACTAAAAAGTCAGCAGGTATAATACCTATTATCTTCTTTTATTAATTATTATTTTGTTTTTTCTTTTCTACAGCTACTCACAGGATTTTCAGGATAAAGGTAAGGCTTTGCTGTAATGAAATCCAAGCAGAAAAGTCTGCAACAGACCCGAAATGAGGGCCATAGCACACCCTACTGTCCAAAGATGAAACTGCAGCCTCATTCTACACATTCTTTTGAGAATGGACTTCCTGCTAGTGGTTGTTAACCCTTAACACACTCCAGGAAGGCTTAAACACAGCTGTTCTGTCTGCACAAATGTTTAACATCATTTATGAGTAGATGATTGACTTAACCATAAGGAAATAAAATGTTGGCTGCGAGTGCTATGATTTATTCCAATATTGCAATACTGTCAGTGTAAAATGTGATGGCTCACAAAGAAAAGTGCTTTATAGTCTCTCTGGTGCCTTGATCAAGTAAAACACTTCCTTATCCTTTTTATCCATAGAAAATCAGTAGATGAAAAAAGAAGTTCATAAAGAGAGGATACAATGTTGTTTTGTTTTACTTTATTTTGATAACTAATTTAACAACAATAATGTATTCTTTTAAAAATAAAATGGGATGGGAATTTTGCATATATCCACTGTTATATATACACTGTGGAGTAACAGTTGTTGCTTATTACATTCTAATAATTGTTTTAGGGACTAGTGAAGTCCTACGAACCTGTCACCTTTACAATATATTATTATAGATTATTTATTATTGTTTAGTTATATAGCGCCATCATCTTCTGTAGCCCTTTACAAGGTATGATTATAGACAAGGTAAAACATATAGTACAGGGAACAATACAAAATTAAATGCCAAAAGGTTTAAACCAAGTGTTGTGAGCACAGGAGAAAAGAGAGCCCTGCCCTTGCAAGCTTACAGTCTAAAGGATGGGGGTGGAGACGAAAGGTAGGGATCACAAGTGGTAGAGATTTAACTGATTTGGTGAGGGTGCACGTTAATGATAGTGTCTATTATTTAATTTAGGTGTGTTATGGGACAGACCCTTTTTAGGTAACACCTGCATTCAATATAGATTTTTCTCTGCATGTTTTAGACCTAAATGGACCCTCTAGAGTGCATAAACTTAACATAATAATCATTGAGCAGCTCCATTGCCTAATGTTTGCCCTCTCCCTTCCTCTCAGCACACAGCTGAAGTAGAAACAAAGCAAGTAGTGGCACAACCTCTGAATTCCTTTGCCATAGACCCCCAATCACAGAGCTCTCCTGGTGGTCTAGGGCTCCACCCAATTTGTCAGCTAAGCAAGAATGAGTACATTAGTATTCAGCAGCTTGAACCATCACAGCCAACACAGCCTTTGTTTCCTCTCCCCTTGTGCTTTCCACACTTGCCCACAGCCCTAATTAGCATATTATTAGCCACATCTAATTAGTGTTTCAATCACTGTCTCGCCTAATTAGTGTTTCATTCACTGCCTGACCTAATTAGCATTTGAATCTCCCATGGCTACCTGTGTGCTTGTGGTTGGAGTTAGGTGGCACAATTACAGCTTTGGAACATGACAATAGAGCCTGTACCCCTACTTCACTATTGATCATCAGACTGTGGACACCGTAGCTTGGAAATGGCTCTGCTGGTGCATAACAACTGATTCTATCCAGTGTATAAGAACACTAGCAAAAGGGAGAGAGAAAGGAGCACAGCCAGGGTGTTTAAAGCTTAATATTGGGCTCCGCATATTAAGTTGATTATTATGCAGCATCACAACTCCAAGGGCCCACTTGCTATCAAAATAAATCATACGGTGAAACTAAAAACCTTGATATCTTGGCCATTTCTTTCAATTTAGAAACAGAAACCAGTTGAGGACAGTGCCAAAGGTAGCCCAACACAATGGTGCAACAATTTCAAAGGCACATCCCAGACAAAAAGGCTATTTAGCATGCATCTGGGCTGTCCATCCTGGATGTCAAAGGCTTGCTTTATTCTTCTTAATAAATCCTAATGAACTCTACTTCATTCTGCTGGGCCTCTTCACTAGAGTATTACTTATTCATTCATGTCTCAATGTATAGGTCCCCTCAGAGGTGAATTCACTGAGGGGACTAAGTATGATGAGCTGGCAAAATGGAGTAAGTTTAATAGGGTTAACTAGGGAATGCAATGTGCTGGTAAATAAAAGATGCAACCCCAAAATGGGGCTTTGCCTTGAATGCCCCTTTAGAGCGATTGTAAACCCAACAACAATAATAATGCAGTGAACAGCTCACCTGATGCCTATCCCATGTGCCTCTCTTCCATTTTCTGCAGTGCAGGGAAGAAACTGTAGCAGGGCTCCAAAGTCTGCCCCGCCTTTTTATTTATTTCTCCCTTGGAGCTCTCAGTGGTCACATAGCTGTCTGTGACCACAGCAGAGCATGCTCATGATTTTAAAGCTGTCATGACTTGTCCTTCCCAACTCATCCATGACACAGACATTGAAGGAAAGAAAGAACCTTTACATAAGGTCTTAAGGACATAAAATCATAGAGGTTAAGAGGCATTTTATACTGTTCCCAATGTGGGTTAAGGTGGAAGGTAGTGTGTGCAGTTTGTGTATTTGCCAATTGCTTTATGAGTGTAAATAGCATATGTAAAATAATTTACTTGAGTCTTTTATGTGCTGGTATGCCACACATATCTACAAAGCACTAGGACAATGAATAGGTATGTAATAAACACTCAAGAAGAGGATTTCCTACGCATTGTGTACATGAAATTCTTGTGTAGACAATTTCCTTTTTTAAAAAGTGAGTCACACAGCGTCCTTTACAGACCTTTATCTGGCAAATTCATTTGCAGGAATTTCTACTTACTAGAAATGAACAAGGTAATTGTCAACTCATTTTTACTGTGTTCAAACAAACCAGCAATACATTGAATTGATCAATCTAAAGACTTGTGAAGGACCATCTGACCTTGTGTGCCTGGTGTCACCGCGACGCTGAGATCACGCGGTATGGTCTCTTCACCTTTACCAAAATCTGATGTCTGCACCTTCCTATAGGGTACAGGAGGTCAGCTTGGCACAGTTGTACACAGAAACCCCGTGGTCCACAAGGACGCACTGGGGGTGAGAAAGTGTGGTCCATGTGACTGCTGGTGAGCTGCTGGTGCTGGTGTGACTTTCCCACAACCCTGACAGGCTGAGGAGCCCTTTCACAATCATCAGTGAACAGAGCCCTGCCAGCCTGGTAGGACTACCACCAGATTCCAGTCTGCTATAGCCCCTGTCCATTAATGGGGTTGTATTGAGCCAGAAGCCTGCCCAGATAGAATGTAATGTTATATCAAGAATCACAGATGTGTGGGTTCAAGGATCAAGATAAGATGAGCCCACTATTATATATATATATATATATATATATATATATATATATATATATATATTACAAGTTGTATATTTAATCACATACTTAATTGCACTAGACAAACAATAGGAGTTCTCGGTATCTCCTCACCCAGGGGTTCCAGAATGGAGAGAGTTCCACTGGGTTACTCGCCTCAGTCGCCACATCGTAAAAATGTAATTGGTAACTGGTTAGGATGCAGACAATGCCATAATCATTAATGAAATTAGGGCACCACCATGTCTGCATGAAGGCTTTGAAGACTGTATGTTAGGGAAGCATTGGCAGGGGAGTATTGCTGCTGCATGAGGTGTGAATACTATCTATGTGGGGTCTTTGAGACTGAAGCCTTCAGGTGATGGCTGTTAGACAGTCAGGAAGGCGAGAGAGGAGAGAAGAGAGATTCGGGCCAGAGAGGTAGATCTGAGTGTCGTCTGCATAAAAGTGATATTGGAAGCCTAGCGAGGTTATTAGTTGTCCGAGACCAGAAGTGTATATTGAAAAAAGTAGGGGTCCTAGGACTGAGCCTTGTGGTACCCCAACAGACAGAGGCCGGGGAGAGGAAATGGTGTTTGAGTAAGATACACTAAATGTGCGGTGAGAGAGATAGGAGGAGAGCCAAGAGAGTGCGAGACCTTGGATTCCAAGAGAAGAAAGAATATTGAGAAGCAGAGCATGGTCGATTGTGTCAAAAGCAAAGCATAGGTCTAGAAGAATGAGAGCAGAGTAGTGGCCTTTGGATTTGGCTGTCAGTAGATCATTGGTGACTTTGGTGAGTGCAGTTTCGGTAGAGTGACATGAGCGGAAACCAGATTGGAGGGAATCTAGGAGAGAGTTTGTAGACAGATAGTTGGTAAGTTCTGTATGGACATGCTGTTCAAAAAGCTTGGATGAGAAAGGGAGCAGAGAGATTGGGCGGTAACTGGGGAGGGCAGAGGGGTCCAGAGAGGGTTTTTTGATGAGTGGAGTTATAACAGCATGCTTATAGGTGGAGGGAAAGGTACCAGTAGAGAAGGAGAGGTTGAATAAAGATATTAGGGCTGGAATGACAGATGGATACAGTTGAGGGATAAGGTGGGATGGAATGGGGTCAAGGGAGCAGGTGGTCAGGTGAGCCTTTGGGACCAGGGAGGAGAGACCTTGAGCAGTTAACAGTGTGAAATGAGTTAATGAGTGGGGCAGGGGGGATGTTGGTAGGAGAAAGGTGTTCTGAGGGGTGAAGCCACTTCGAATCATGTCGATTTTGTCTTTGAAGTATGTGGCAAATTGCTCAGCTGTTAGCTGTGAGGATGGAGGAGGTGGCGGTGGGAGGAGAAGGGAGTTGAAAGTGTTAAATAGCTGTTTTGGATTCCGGGCCTGTGCCGATATGAGTGATGTGAAATATTCCTGTTTAGCGGTTGAAAGGGCAGTCCTGAGTTCCTGAAGGGCTTTCTTGTATAACAGGAAGTCCTCCTTGGTTTTGGATTTCCTCCAGTGGCGTTCAGCAACTCGAGAATGTCGCTTCAATGTTGCAGTGTACGTGTTAAGCCATGGTTGTCTTTTTTTGGCCTGAGGGCGGCTGTAGTTAAGGGAAGCAACAGAGTCAAGGGCAGCAGTTAGTGTATTATGGTAGTATGAAGCATCAGTGTCTACATTGGTAAATGAGGGCAGGGTGTGAAGGGGATGTAAAGCATTGGAGAGAGATTGAAGGTCTAGGTTTCTGAGGTTCCTGCGAAGAATTGCAGGTTGCAGTGCTGGGGGGTAGTGGTAAGGGAAGAGAGTGTTAGTAGGTTGTGATCAGAGAGTGGAAGTGGAGAGGAGGCAAGACTGGATACAGAGCAGAGGTGAGTAAAGAGAAGGTTGAGCGTATGTCCATCTTTGTGGGTGGGGCTGGTAGACCATTGAGGCCAAAGGAGGTGGTTAGGGATAATAGTTTGGGGGTTGCAGGGTTGTTGGTGTCAATGGGTATGTTGAAGTCCCCCAAGATTATAGCCGGGATGTCAGAGAACAGGAATTGGAGAAGCCAAGTTGAGAAGTGGTCCAGAAAGAGAGTGGCAGGTCCAGGAGGGCGATAAATAATGGCAATATTTAGGTGACAGGGAGAGTAGAGACGGACACAGTGAACTTCAAAAGAAGGGAAGGAAAGGGAGGGTAGAGCAGGGGTTGGGTTAAATGAGCAGTATTCAGACAGAAGGATGCCAACACCTCCACCCTGTTTGTTTCTTGATCTTGGGGTGTGGCTGAACTGTAAGCCCCCATATGAGAGGGCAGCGGGTGAGGCTGTATCAGAGGGAGTGAGCCAGGTTTCAGTAAAGGCCATGAAGGTGAAGATTGGTAGTGAAGAGGTCATGGATGTATGCAAGTTTGTTGCACACTGAACGTGCATTTCACAGTGCGCAGGTGACAATGGGGTGAGTGCGTGGGGTCATTTATAGGTCCTTTGTAAGCATAGCATTCTCTGGAACTTTGTAGGTCTATCTAGTTTAAGAAGACTTATACTGTAATGAATTTCTTGTTCAGTAGAATGTTCCAGGATGGACAAGTCATCAGGTGCAAGCATGCAGCATCTTAGGTTGATGGCATTGCTGGCAGAGGAACAGACACCACTGGAATAGGTGGAAAAATACAGTATGAGTCCTCTTGAACGAAACAATGCAGGCAAAACACAAAAAACAAAAAGCAAAGCTTTGGTCCTACTCTGGTAGTATAAAACATATCAGGTCCCAAGTCCCAAGAGACTCACTCTCCAGCTATCCCACAGCTGACCATGAGGCTTCCCATTTCATTTATAGCTTTCTTTGCCGACCTGATGTCAGATCGGCTAGGAAAGCTAAATGTATAGTGTGCCACTGACCGTACCCTCTCTTCTCTTTGTACCCACACCAGTCATACCAGCCAATGCCTGGGCAGGTACGCTCCCTCAACTCATGGCATAAAAGTAATGCACCCGCGACCCACGCATTTCTGGCCACATGAGTATAACCAACAATCTCGGGGCTTACACACAGCAAGGTATCCCAGGAAATTCTGTCTGTTGCTCCTCTTTAAACAAGTTTTTCAACTCCACCCTTGTTCTCTTTGATTTTCAATGCTCTCCCTGAACCCAATGTGTTTGGCAGCACAGTAGTTAGCAATGCAATCATAAATGTTACATGGATAATTAGAAATAAATTCCTTCATTTTATTCTCTCTTTGGATGATATTTTCATTTGTTCTTATCATTTATTACCCCTAAAGGTCGTCTGCCACTTTTTACTTTATAATAGTGATACTAGCAGCTGAGTGCAACACATAACATGAATGTACACGCTCCCAGCCCATCATAGATACATTTCTGTCAATAGATGAATTTCTGTAACTTTCTCCGGAGTGCTGATGTAATCGTGTCACAACATGAGGAACAAAGCTGTGGGATTCTAGCATTAGATGCACCTGAGGGCTTCAGCTCGGTGCTCTGCTTAGGGAATAGTAAAAGAGGGAATGCAATGATGGATTCCTCTGCTGTTCTCTTAAGACTTATGTCATGTTATTATGTCATTACTATTTCCTAGTGATTACTGTTACCTGTCCTCCAAGCAGGGGTGCACCTGTAATGAAGCCAGGTGAGGCAGCCGACTCAGGCAGCACCATCTAGAGGTGGCCGGTAATAGTTGTACCTGTTTTTTTTTTTTTGCCAGTAAATGTGTGTTTTAGCAGGGATCGGGGCACCACTGCTTGCCATCAAGTTGTTTTTTTTTAAATACATTAAATAACTAAGGGCCTTATTTATCAAGGAATAGCGACAGATAGCGACAGATAGCGACAGAGGAGCCGGACAGTAAAGCCAGGTACCGCAACTAGAACGCCGGCTCCCCTCCACAATCACACATTTATCAAGCCGATACTGCTTAGCGACTGAGATAGCGCCACCTAGCAACTCATTCATCATTATCCCAGCCTCATCCCACAGCGCCAGCGAACATCCTTGAACAGCGACAGGTATGACCTCTCGCTACCTGGCGCTCTCCAATGCATTTCAATGGCAGAATGTATTTTTATTAATAATTATTTTTGAATATATATTTTTTTTCAAATTTCAAAAAAAAAATCTGTGAACACTTCTTCCTTTGAAAATGTATTTTTTGGGGATTTAAAAAAAATTTTTTTTTTTTTGCAGAATTGATATTACAGGTCTGATTTTAAACTAATCAGGTTTGAATATTATTTCAAAATCATTCCATTTTTTGGGGGGGTGGTTAGGGGGTTAAAGAACTACTTTTAACACATCGCCTACTGCGCTCTGGGATTTAAACATGCATTTCACAGCGCTAGGAATTTTTAAGGCTGATTTTTTAATGAATATGGTGGGTGCTGGTCGCTATGTCCAGTCGCTATCATGCGCTCCCATACAACAGCGAACCTGTCAAATAGCGACTCAGCATCTTGTATTCAACATTACGGCACACCGACTGAGTCACTATAATCCACCGAACAATGGCCAAGCTTCTACTACCGGTCACTGTCAAAATACCGCTACAGTCGCTCAACAGTTGCTATCTGTCGCTATCTGTCGCTATTAATGAATCAGCCTCTAAGTAAAATAATATGCAAATATGGCCACCACCAGCCACCCGTGCACCGTGGACTTGTTGGGCCGGTAAGACAACCAGCCGAATGGTGGGATTTCACACAGCAGGACATCTCTGTTCGGTATGCCCCAGGTTGAGGGAATCAGCCGGTCCTGGAGTCTCATAAACTCCAGGGCCAGTTGTGAGCTGTTTTTCTCTTTATCATTCTCTTCTTCATTTCCCACATAATACATAGGTCATCTATTATTACCAAAGAAATATATATTCCAGTTCTTTTTATATTGGAAGTCCTTTGAGCCTTGCCCATGGTTACCATACGTCTAATAATTATGCTTCTTTATCTTGCAAAAAGCTATTTAGCTTCTCATGAATCACAATTCATTTAAAGAGTAAGTCCGCTTTTTGGAAAGCGTATGTTTTTGTGTGGCAAAATGATGTCTTAAGGTTGCTAAACTGATATGGCATTTTTTAATTTTATCCAGTGTTAGCAAATGTGTGTTTTATGGAAGCAGTTTTCACTGTCTGCAATCTGTTGCTATTGGCAATGTACACCAAGTGCAGACATGGCGTACGTTACCAATAGCAGCAGATTGCATATAGGTACACAGAACACTGCTGCTGGGCATATGTAAGTGTGAGAGAGCTCCCTCACCTCAGCAGTGGCCATATCAGCAGTGTTCTGTGTGTCACTTCTCTCTTCTTGGTGTACAGACTTGGTGTACGTTGCCAATAGCAACCAATTGCAGGTAGTGAAAACTGCTTCTATAAAACACACATTTGCTAACATAGGAAAAAAAATACTAGATCAGCTCAGCAGTGTGAGTACATCCTTTTGGCACAAAAAACATACACTTTCAAAAATTCCTTTAAAAGGGGACCTACCTTTTAAAGCAGACCAACAGTCAAAATAACAAATTAACGGGGAGGCCGATTCATTAATAGCGCCAGGTAGCGACAGATGAGCGACAGTAGCGGCATTTTCACAGCGCACGCTAGTATTCGCTGTGCTTGGCCGTTGTTTGGCTGTTGACAGCGACCCCCTTGGTGTGCGGTAATGTTGAATACGGGGTTAGGAGTCGCTGTTTGACAGGTTCCGCGCTGTATGGGAGTGCATGACAGCGAATGGCCATAGCGAACGGCTCCCAGCATATTCATTAACAAATCACGCTCAAAAAATTCTCGCGCTGTGAAATGCTTGTTTAAACCCCAGAGCGCTGGCGGCGATGGGTTAAAAGTAGTTTTTTAACCCCCAAACAACCATATTTTTTGAAAAAAAAAAAACCATGTTTTTCAAAACATTTTGTAATATGAATACATTAATATCAGACCTGTAATATCAATTCTGCACAAATTTTCTTTTTTTTTTTTACCTTAAAAAAAATATCTAACATTGCAGAAGTGGTCACAGAATTTTTGACATTTAAAAAAAAAAAAAAAAAAAAACATTAATAGCAATTAATTAAGAATATTTAAAGATTGTTCCATTGAAATGCATTGGAGAGCGCCAGGTAGCGAGAGGTCATACCTGTCGCTGTTCAAGGTCGCTCGCTGGCGCTGTGGGGTGAGGCTGGAATAATGATGAATGATTCGCTATCTGGCGCTCTGTCAGTCGCTAAGCAGGATCGGCTTGATAAATGTGTGATTGCGGAGGGGAGCCGGCGTTCTCGTGGCGGTGAGCGTCTTTACCGTTCGCTACCTGGCGCTATCCCTTGTTAAATAAGGGCCTAAAATAACTATTTAACAAACAACTAAGTTGCCTCTTTTAAATCTCGCTGTACTATATTGGGGGATTCATAGAAATGTATCCTCCTGTTAGATCTTGGTTGGGTTAGACAGAGGAGTAGCTAGGCTTTCTGGCACCCGGGGCAAAGAATCGAAAAGCCTCCCCCACCTGTTCTCAGCCCCCCTGCCCTGGGGGGGGGGGGGGCAAGTGCCCCCCCCTGCTCCCCCCTAGCAAAGCCCCTGGGGTTAGGTTGGTGACTTTGCTCCAAAATGTAGGTGCCACTGAGTAATCCCACCAAGGATGATATATACTTTACAGACACTCACAGTCCCTAAAGTAACAGGTGAGCATAAGGAGAGGGGTGGTTGGGGGTTTGCATTTTAGTTGGAATTCCTCTATTTAAAAAATGACCATAAACCAAAATAAGACTTTCCTTAGCTGATGATATTTATTACAAATCTTGCCTGGTGTGGACATTTCCATTCATATTGGGTTGTTTAAATACATGAATAGCCAACAGCATTGGGATTAGTCTCAAATAAATAAAAAAAATGTATATTTATATATTTGAAATTATTAAAGGTGAGTACAAAAGTCCCCTCATGCTTGTAGCAATAAGGTCCAAGTCCACATTGCGAAACATGCTTTTTTGGACACTAAATTGTGTTGAGGCCTCATAGACATTGATCAAAGCATCTAGCAACAAGAAGTGATATTTAGCACTTCCTGCCCATCGACTTCAGAATGTTTCACAGAAGGGAATCCAGCACCACCTGATAACATAAGAGGACACTCCTCACCATATATAAACAGTAAAACATATTTTAATATACCAGTTCTACGAAACGACGTGTTATCTATTTTTCCCCCTGCAATGAGGAGTGCATGAGGCACATGTATAGGGTTTCAGTTACAGGCCCCTATGAGTGGCCATCAGCATGCAAACAGCAGGATAAAACCAGAAGATTATCACTACAAAAAATTTCCTTAGACAACTTGTGAACTGACATTAATAGTTTAGAACAAGGTGATGATGTGCCGCTCCTTCACTGTTATTTTAAATGACATGGGGTGCTTTACTCAACACAGAATGAATTGGTAAAACTGTTTTCTTAACAGGAGGGGCAGGGGCACCTTATTGGGGTTTGGGATGGAGCAGATCTACAATTTACAGAATTATTTTTCTAACAAGATAGATATTTTGTTTTACAAACCATAGGCCGCTGTATATAAGTTTGCAAAACAATATATGTTCCTTCCTGGAAACTTGCAGAATTGTCCCATTGTAGGTGCAGTGATCAGGGTGCTCCGGGGGAAATGACCAAAACCCAGGATATTCAAAATCCTGGGTTTTGATCCACTCTAAAAAAACTAGAAGAGTTTTTTTGTAATGTATACTGAATAGTTTCTTAAAAGTTGGCTCTCCCGAATAAGTTTTCCAAATTCATGTTGCTAGTCCTAGTGTGGTTCTAAATATCTTAATATATGTCTAAGAAAGAAACTGCAGGAGTTAAAGAGATTATTACATTTTTTAATATAATAATACAAGTCATGTATATATTATGTAGTCTTAGAAATCCTCAACCTGATGTTGGCCTTCTTGAAAAAATGGTACCTAGCAAATTAGAGAGACAGGACCCTTTGACCAAACCTTTAAACTGAGCTTTTGTTATAGCCTGTCAGGAATGTCCACCTTGCCCAGCTCCAACACCTATTTGGCATGTGGCACACAGTTGCCAGAGTTTAGGAATTGTGATCTACATACTTGCAGTGTGGAATGTGGACTTTCCTATCAACTAATGTGGACTTTCCTATTAGACCTTAAGGACAAGCAGCAGCAGTGGCTGCTTCTCTACTGGACGCCGTCCTGGTGGGGATACTGCCAGTAATTGGTTAATTGGGAGGGATTCTGTCACACTGCCTGTAGTGGGGGATTTGGGGGGTATATTCTGCCACACTGCCTAAAATGGGGAATTGGGGAATTGGGGGGGTTATTTGTGTTTGTGTGTGTATGTGTGTGTGTGTGGGGGGTGCCACACTGCCTGTATTGGGGGGATTCTGCCGCACTGCCTATAATGGGATGATGGAGGGTAGGGTGAGGGATTCTGCACACTGCCTGTTATGGGGTGATATTCTTAAAGCTGCCTGTCTTGTGCTTATTGGGGGGATTTTCTGCACTCGGCTTGGTATGGGGTGATTAGGAGGGGGTATTCTAGCACACCATTTGATTCAGAATATTTTTTTTTTCCACCTCTAAACCTTATGTGTATCTTTTGGTCAGGTGCTCTAGTGAGAAAAAATACGGTACTTAAAATTAATAATATCTATCTATCATCAGAAAAAGGCAGAATTATTCAGACTAAACTCTGTCCTCGGTCCTTCACCCTGAATAAGAGTCTATCTTATATGTTTCCCACACCCTGTACATACAGATTGCTCACATTAAAAATCATCCTACCTGCATCTACTGCATGTTATGAGCCTTTAAACATCCAAGATGGCAGCTCATGGAGCATCAGGCAGCCTGCAAACAGGAAGTGCCTTCTGACTGTGCTGCTCTGCATTCTGGGACCGCTGACCTTTTCCTGACCCCAGCTCTACTCTGTCTGAGCAAAGCACAGCTATAACCTGCCCCCTGTACCTTATCCCGCTCTCCTCTCCTCAGTAAGTGTGATGCTTCTGAGTCAAGATGGCAGCGCCCGTATCCTAGAGTCCTGAACAGAGTTGCAGCCCAGTGGGGGAAAGAATAATAATTAAGTGACTAAAAACTTAAAATATATTAATTTTAGATGCTGGGGAATAGTTTTTTAAGGGTTTGGGCTTTTCGATAAATCGTGGTGAAGGTCCAGTTTAAAGCAGACCAAAACCCTCTCCCCCACCCCATGCAGCTGGCTCGGCTTGTTTAATAACAAAAAAAAACATACACCGTTTTTCGGCCGTCGTAGCCACATCCACCTGACAAATTTGAGATTATCGGTTGGCTGATTTCAAATTTGCCACGTGACAAGCCTACTGGCCACATCCCCAGAGTGCTATAGCACAGAAATGCCATGGGAGCCCCGTGCTGAGTGTGAGTTTTACAGGGTTTCATACATCCTAAATCAGGATGCCCCAAGTGTAAGAGTCTTTTAGACTCCAGCACAGGGCCACACAGATTTTGAGCCACTGTAATTGCTTTATTAAATGAGCACTATTGTAAAATTGTGCAATATTTAAAATCCATATAAACACCTTGGCTAATGAGAGAAGGGGCCACTTATACACCAGAACTGACTTTTTTTTTCTCTTGGTAGGAATAAAATCCAGGGGTGACAGGTTTAATCTATGAGGGGTGACAGAGCCTGTCACCCGCGATTTCCTCTTTCTTATATTAAAATAAAAAAACAAGCCTGGCTGGATGGCCGGATGATGCCTGGCTGGATCTTGATGCCGGTGTATATGTGACCCCTCTACTGGCCATCCAGCATATTTATATGGATTTTTCATGATAGTGCTGCTTTAATGTTTGGAAGAACTAAAAATTATGACCAGCTATGCTAGCTAAGGGATGGATGCTTTCTTTTGAAAGCCTTGTACTGTGAACATGAAATGTATATTTATGCCTTTGTTGGCAAGCCATCACTGTTTACCCAACAATAGCAATGTAACAAAGCCCGGGGCAAGCAGGAAGTACTGCCCTTCTAAGTGTGGCCGCTAACTAATGGAAGGGACCCACAGCTTTTCCCATTTGACAAACGCCTATCTTACAGGAGAGAGCTGGAGAGCACACCGAATCCTAGAGTCTGGGTTAAGCTAAAAAATGAGTGTAAAAAATGAGTATTTTCCCAGACAGCTGGAGAATGATAACGTCCTCATGCTCTGTTCCTTCTTCCACATTCCTTGCCTAACTGATCAAAGAAGACTCTTTCTTCTACTATAGGTTTGTGTTTGTGTCACAGCCTACAAAGGCAACAGGTGTCATGGGCTCACCTTAATGCTCACTCTATCGACACATACAGTTTTTACCTAAGACCCATATTACAGGGATTGTGCTGTCACTCACTCATTCTGCTGTCCTAGCCCCAAACCTCTTCTTCTCTGCCTCTGTTGGACTTGGCAGTCATCCTCATCTCCAGTCCTCGCCACTGGTGCTCCACCTTCTGGCTAAAGAGATGCGGTGCTCTCTCTATGGGGATGAGGGGGACAAGCTAGCAGCACAGGGCCGGATTAAGTTTGGTGGAGGACCCTGGGCACAAAATCTGTTGGAGGCCCCAGATACAGTATTTTTTTTCTTTTAAAATAATAGTTCAGCTAAGTAACTGATTGGTGGTTGTCTGGCACCCGCCTACTTACTGGAACATCAGATCGAGTCCCTTGTGCGGGTGTGTGCTGCTCGGGGACTCCTGCTTTGCCATTTTGGGTGGGGGGTAGTGTAGTCGCCCAGCTAGTCCATCAGAAAACAGTTCCCTGCATTGGGCTGCCAGTGGCTGTGCTTGGTGGCTTATGTGCAGTGAGCAGCTGCCGATTGACCGCTCTGCACACACCCATCACTGTAGATTTGCTGTTGGCGGCTTTGCTGCTTTAGACTCTATGTCCTGCCCTGTGGTGGCTTTAGCTGCAGGTTTGCAAAAAAAAAAGGGTTGCCCAGGCACACTCCCACTGCCGCCGATAGCTTTGTTGCCGGCCCCTCAGCTTATCAGTCCAAAACTGAAAAGCCTCCTGGACCAGACCATAATCCATAGGTTGGTGGAGGCCCCCTTTGCAGGGCAAGTGGTGGCGGCCCTTCTCATAATCCAGTCCTGTATCAGCATATTTGTTTTACATTCTGGGCCCCCTGCACACTCCTTGCCTGCCATGCAAGTTAGAGAAGGCTCCACCACCGCCTATCCTGTCCATCTGGGCCCATTTTGTTGCTGTGTAGTGGAGGCCAATTGCAGGGCTGTAAGCAGGAGCTCCTTCCTCCCTTCACTGCAACTCTCATGTTTACTGTTTAACTGATGCAGGCATGTCCCAACTAGAATCTTTCTTGTCTCAGCCTCTTGACCACAATTTACAAGTGGTGGAGGCCCCCTTGACATAGCAAATGGTGGAGGCCCAGGCGTATGCTCCCCTTTGGCCCTGTCTTGCCTATAATCTGACCCTGCCTAACAGCATGGATGTAAAGCAAAGGGCAGTGGATATAGCTCTTATGGCTAGGTCCTTGCCATTCATACATTTCACCATCTGAATTAAACATGCATGGTGTGGTGTAAGGTGGTCACCTAAGACTTGCCAGGAGAATTACTGATCACCAAAGTGAATTTATCGCCGGGCAATCTTTGCATCTTTGCCATAATGTTTAGTAGTAGAACCCGCGCTATATACTTTGTATTTCTGCTGCTATACTAGAATTACCACACCAGTGGTTACCGTACAACATGCAATATTAGTGATGCCTAGAAATTTGGTCAGAGATCTCATTTATCAATGTCTGCAGTAATGTTTGTCTATAATACCCTAAAGTAACCAGATTCTCCCTTTCCCTCTTCGGTTGTCATTTTCCAGTTCATGTCGGATTGCTTGATATGGGGCAATGCAGACAGTTTTTACTTCCAACACTTTGATGAATGATACCCAGTGGAAAGTAGGTCTGGTGGTTAATTGGAGAACATGTTGAGTCAGTTTCATTTATTGTATTCTGTCATAACCATGCTTCTAGCGACCAGCAGTGCTAAACCTGTTACCAAGTCAATGCTGTAGAGCATTACTTTACTGACAGAGATGTGCAGAACTTTGACATGAGCAAATCTATCTTTCTTTATAACTGTTCCTGAATAACTGTTCTAGTGCAATCCTAAAGAAACGGCAAATGAGGACTTAGCCCAGAATGATGACATGTCAACCCTGTTTTAGCAGGTACCAACAAAAACGAATCCATTTACAGCCAGCCCCTATTCATGTAGTTCATCAATTGATCATCAATTAAGTCCCATGCTGGGACTGAACCTTCACCAGGCCGTCATGTTAGGACTAAGGAGTGGACGGGGGCCAAATATCAGCCTGGGAATTTTACTGGCCACAGCCAGCCCATGAGCTTTTGAATCCCGCCACTATTTCATTTCCCAACATTCATTGAGTGCCTTTATAAGGCTAAAGCATTACAGAGATAGGTGATGGGCAATTATGGATATGGCCTGGCATACAACGATGGTACCGAGGCTTTAGCATTGTAGGGCAGATACTGTGGCAGGGGTGGGTATGGCCCCCTTCAGCTATGACGCTGAGGCTATAGCACTGCAGGGACAGAACACGGGCTGCGGTGTCCTGGCCATGGGGATTATTCGGAAGGCCGAGATTGGAACGGCCAGTAGGCTCCAAAGCAATGTGGCTCACCAGAAATTCTTCCTGTGTTTCCTAGGGCAAGTTTGCACCTGCTAGGGCTAATGATTCACTTGCCCTTGCTCTTGGGGTTTCTTCTTTCTCGTACTTTCTTCCTGACTGCCAGCAGCATCCCCTAGATTCTTTCAGTTATTTACCTGTGGGGCTAATGTCAGGGGCTTTCAAGCTGCCCCCTGGCATTAAAGTGCACCTATTCTCAGAGGGAAGTTTATGTCCTCACATACCATTCCCAACTCAGTGTCTCAAAACAGCCTGTGTTTCTTTGTTCAACTAAACTAAACTGTTACTTGTTCTACTAAAACCTTTGTCCAATATTCATAACAACACAAACTGGATGCAGTCGCCATATTGCTTCCTGGCCGAGCAGTGTTGCCCCCTGGTGCTTTCCAGTGATGATACATTCAGTTACAGTACACACAGCTTAGCAATGGGCAGCACTTCAACCTAACTGGCATTATGCGTATGGTTAGTTGTAACTGTATTCATTAGCATTTGTCTGTCATTCACCATAATATTACTTCCTGTTTTTATATCAATATTGGACAAAAGCTTTAGTAAAAAAAAAGAAATACAGGCAGTTTTGGGACACTGGGTTGGGGATAGAAGGTGACAAAACAAACTTCCCTGAGAGTATAGGTGCACTTTAACATGGTCTACTGGTGGGCAATGGAATTACATCGGAAAAGACTTCCCTTTGATGTGAGCACTCGTCAGCTGTGAGATTTGCATTGCCTGTGCATTAATACACGGGGAGGCCGATACATCAATAGCGCCAGGTAGCGACAGATGAGCGACTGTAGCGTGATTTTTTCAGCCAGTATTCGCTGTGCTTGGCCGGCATTAGCTTGATGACAGCGACTCAGTCGGTTTGCGGTAATGTTGAATACGGGCTGGGGGGTCGCTGTTTCACAGGTCCAGCATTGTATGTGAGCGCCTGACAACGAATGGCCAGAGCGAACGGCTAGCTTCATATTCATCAAAAAATCACGCTCCGAATGTGCTGTCGCTGTCCATTACTTGTTTAAACCCCAGAGCGCTGGCGGCGATCTGTATTAACTAGTTTTTAACCCCTAAACAACCATATTTTTTGAATGTAACATTATACATGTTTTTAGAATCATTTTGTTATATGAATACATTCATCTCAGACCTGTTAGATCAATTCTGCACATATTTTTTTTTTTTTTTAACTTAAAAATAAATCCTAACATTGCAGAAGTGTTCTCCGATTTTTTGACATTAAAAAAATTAAAAAAAAAATTATTACCAATTAATCATGAATTATTATAGATTGCTCCATTGAAATGCATTGGACATCGCCAGGGAGCGACAGCTCATACCTGGCGCTGTGAGGGAATTTGCAGCGGCGCTGTTCGGTCCAGGCGGCTTCATGATGAATGCCGCGCTAGCCGTCGCTCTCGCCGACACTTCTGCAATGTTAGGATTTATTTTTAAGTTAAAAAAAAAAAAAAAAAAAATATGTGCAGAATTGATCTAACAGGTCTGAGATTAATGTATTCATATAACAAAATGATTCTAAAAACATGTATAATGTTACATTCAAAAAATATGGTTGTTTAGGGGTTAAAAACTAGTTAATACACATCGCCGCCAGCGCTCTGGGGTTTAAACAAGGAATGGACAGCGACAGCACATTCGGAGCGTGATTTTTTGATGAATATGAAGCTAGCCGTTCGCTCTGGCCATTCGTTGTCAGGCGCTCACATACAACGCTGGACCTGTGAAACAGCGACCCCCCAGCCCGTATTCAACATTACCGCACACCGACTGAGTCGCTGTCATCAAGCTAATGCCGGCCAAGCACAGCGAATACTGGCTGGTGCTGAAAAAATCACGCTACAGTCGCTCATCTGTCGCTACCTGGCGCTATTGATGAATCGGCCTCCCGTATTACATTTAGGACTAAAATGCTCCTTATTACAAGCATTTTGGTATAAACATAGCCTGCAGTGACCCAAAGATGTACCTTCTATTCCCTTCTATTTACATGGACCTGCACAAAAAGAACAGGACCCCCTTCCGGTAGGCTTTGCTAGTGCCCCCTGCTAAAGTAGTGCTCTTTCAATAACCTGCTGCCCTATGCATTTTAAAGTGTTTAAAGCACAGTCCATAGAATTTAACCTGCCACCCCCACCCCGCTAAACGCTATTTAGGTAGAGAAACTGGTTGACTAACTTCCCTTGATTCCACTGTAGAATAGGGATAAAACCACAGATGAGGAAAGTATGTTTTTTAAAGTCAATACCCTCATAGATCGCCATAGACCTACTGTATATTAAACTAAAGGTCCACTTTAGTACGCTTTCATTTGTTGCAAGAGTGGCCATGTAAAGCTTGAATAGACACAAAGGATTTGTACACATGAGCGTACTTGTCCTCATCATATAAACAAGTTATTTAAATACACGTACAACATTTCTGGAGAGGAAATCCAACCGCAATGCGTATTTTGCTGAAAACATGTTGTCTTAGTTCTGCCTTGACTCCTTGCACTGTACACTCATAATTCTGTGTAGCAAAAGTTGTAGACAAATGTGTCAGTACATGTTATGGAAGCTGCAGCTGCAAAAATTAAAGACAAACTAGTATGTCAAAGCCTAGCTATTAAGCATGGAGTGCGAAAGGCAAACAGACGGTGACTTCCATGGAACGCCTCCCCCCTCGTCAGAGCTCGAGAGGTCAGCGCAGCAACGCAGGATGGAGCACCCAGGCAGAGAATGTGTTCAGACCAAACTGTAGAATTCTTTTTTTACAGTGGAGCATGCTGTATCTGTCTAGCTTTCATTACCCGGGGGCAATCCTTGCTTAGATTTCCTCCATCACCAAACCTAACCTTTTAATTACAGCCCATATATAAAACTCATTTTTACGTTTATTTTTTTCAAAAAAAAATTCACCCCCCCAGCATATTTATATAAATCCCCCCAACTTTTTTAAGAAAAAAGGCCAGCCTATTAATTCCAATAATCAGACAGATTTATTTTTAGTTAGTTTAGGAAGTTATCAGTGTGATAGTCTTCAGAATAATGTTTATGATTAAAGTGGATATAATGGATGCATGTGTAAAATCTCTCCAATTCCTTCCTCTGCCCCACTCTGTACGAGATCCTTGAGGGCTGTAGCTTTGCCTGGGGTCCCCGATGATCCCCATTGGTGACGAAGCTGCAGCAGCTGCACCTATGGGACTAGGATTCCAGCACCTGGGAATCTAATATGCGAAATTAGGGGAAGGAGCTAAATGTGAACCAGGATTTTGACAATCCTGGGTGTTGGTCCTTGCCCCTGGGGCACCCTGATTGGGGATGTCCCGCTGTGTGAAACCCCCCAAGGTCACCCAATCTTACTCACCCTTCTCCGGTCCTACGGTGCATGCGCAGCCCTCTTGTCTAATTAGACTTTTGGATCTGCTCCCGCCCCTTCGTCTAATAGCTGGTCTAAGGAGAATGGATCCAAACTCGCTGGCAGGCACATTCCCTGCTACCCTCTAACAGGGTGCGTGGTCACACCAGCCATTCAGGAATGCCTGGCGCGGGCACGCTCCCTGCTAAAGGGAAAGCAGGGATGCGGCCGCAGCACAGGTATGCGCTGTTAGACCATGAAAGAAGGTGAGTTTCCAGGAGACCTGGGGGATTTCACACAGCGGGGCATCCCAATTCTGGATGCCCTGGGGGAGGGAATTCAGCAGCATTGAAATTTTATAGATTTCAGGGCCGCTGGGGCCTGGGTTTCGAGCCACTTTGAAGTGGAAGTTCAGTGTGCAGGTGACATGGGGGCATTTGATCCCCCCTAGCCACTTCAACATTTTGCGAAATAAATGTTTTTTTAAAACTCCTCATTATTCTGATGTGATCTCCACTGCCTAAGTTTGGGCTCCCTATGGTGTGCAGTGGCAGCCGCCATAAAGCCCCATTTTATGCGATATAATCCTATGGCCTACATAATCGGCTGAGCTCATGCCAAAGTCTTGCCTATCGCAAGACTTCACTGACAGCCCGACCCAGACGCCCCCCTCATTCATTCACGCCTCCAGTGGTGTGTGAGGCTGCCTGCACATGTGCAGTAGCAGTATTGCAGCTGGAAAGTCAAACTAGATGCGTTGCAGAAACAGGATGCCGGTTACTGCACGTATGGCCCAGACAGGGACTTAAATGTCTGCTTGCTCAGCTTCTATATGTGTGCTTGTATGAATGTAGTAGCAGGACCTGTTTAAGCACTGGACAAAATCAAAATGGGCGCTAGCCCACCCCCCCCCCCCCCCCCCCCACTTTAGGGAATTCCACTATCCATGGGGACTAGGGCCACATTTTATTTGTGCAGGTTGTGTTTGGCTGCCTGCCTCAGACCGTAATTCCCAGCAGCTTTACAGTTCCCACAGGGGCTTATAGAGCCCCCTAGCAGCCTTACAGGGCTCCCATAACAGCCTAATAGAGCCCTCCAGCAGCCTTACAGGGGGCCCACAGCAACCTGGCCCCACAACAGCTTAACAAAACCCCCTCCCCAAAAATGGTCTGGTTCTACAGCAGAATAAGCGCGTCCACCTAGCAGCCTGCCCCCCACCAAAAAAACTTCCTAACAGGCCCTCCCAGCAGCCTAACAGGGTCCCAGCAGCAGCCTGGCAGCCTGGCCTGGCCTCTCCCCCAGACTTTTTGCCTAGGGGCCTCAACGACAATTAATTTAGCCCTATGTAGTAGTAATGTTAGTTTGTAATTTCCTCCGAGCATGGACTTAGTGGTCCCTTACTATTGTCAAATACACCATAATTACTGAAAAGTATAGAACAAATATATTTAAGCCAAGAAAATAGTAGACAAAGGAGCATGGTGGTTGTGCCTTATTCATGTTGGCTGTCATATCATAGGTCCACACCTTGCAGCAGGTAGGGTCAGAGAACGTTGCAATAAGCTGTGACGTTTTAATTATCAGTCAATGTCTCTAGCTGAGATCTGCACATTTCTTTTATGCCATAACGTTTTACAAAGACGCTTTTTTTTTAAACTGATCATTAATTTTATGATCACATAAATGAGATGTAGAATTTATGCTGTTGTCATTGGCACAAGCTCAAGGCACCAATGACAATATTTCGAATGGTAATAGAATGACTGTGAACTAATGGGGCTCTAAGCATTCTTTTGAACATACATTTCATTTCAATGTCTGATTAGTGTGTAATGTTCCTAATTATAATGCTCATAAACTTCAATCACAGCATTACTTGGCAAAATACAAGTAAAAGATATTAGGTGCTTTTAGACAGAGATGGATGAGGAATCAGTCCCACATTGCCGATCCACAGAAGAGGTTGCTCGCAGTTCACTGAAAGAAACGCATAACATTCAAGCTCACAAGAGTAAGGACTAAAGTGCCAAAGGGAAATTTGGGCGAATGGTGGATTTTTTTTAATAGGCAATAAACAAACTTTTTGCTGAAATATATTATATTGAAAGTGATTGAAAGTGAACTAAACAGTTCCCTACCTAAACAGCTTTAGGTCAGTCATGTACTAATAAAAATAGCGGTCAAACTGACAGCTATGTTGCCAAGTAAAAGTAGTTTAGTCACCAATGGCTCAATCTTTGCAACCAGCCCTTTTCTTGAAGTAACCCTGTTCTCATAAGGGCACAAAATGACAATTACCAGCTTCTAGACATGCATCATTAGTTAGCCCTATTAGATAAAAACCCACGAATACTGGCCCTGAAAAACTGTCCCTAGGGCAGCCTGATTTGCTGTATGAAACCCTTGGGGGTAGCTCACATAACTCATCTTTCTCAGGGTCCCCATAATGTTTTCACAGCTGGTGGGCACGTTCCCAGCTTCCCTTTAGCTGAGATGTGCTCCAGTGTCCAGCAATTCAGAGTTTGGGGGCAGGATTGTGGGAAGCTGGGGATGTGGCCATTGGATCAGTCAATCAGTAATCTCAAATCTGCTGACTGGGTATGGCTATAGCAAAAAGCAGTTTGTTTTTTTAAAAAGTGAGCTGTCGCCAAGTCGACGGGTACATTACCACAAGTACTCCTATAGGTAATGGGTGAGTAATGGGCTTTTGGTTCTCTTTAAAAAAGGGCAAATAATTCATTTGTTTTATCAATTAACAAAATGCAAGGCAAATGAACAGAAGAGAAATCTATATCAACCCAATGTTTATTATGGCTTCAAAACAGCATAAAGTTTTCTAGATACACTTGCACAAAGTCAGAGATTCTTTAGGATTATAGTGTGTAATCAGCTAATAATACCAAACAATTGACACTAATAATCATTTCCATATGCTGGCTGCATATTGGAGTAATTAAATTGGAACACTCATTTTTTGGAAAAATGGGTTTTGTTCCGGAGAAATACAGCAGTTTGACTGACGGGCACGGTCACATGCCAGCAGCTATGTGACTGTGCTGGATTTCTCCGGGGACCGAGGAGATAAGATACGATTTCTCCTGTTCTGCGCTGTTAACATGCAGGGGGTATCCACAATTGGGAAGCCCTCATGTGCTCAAAACAACACAATTTTTTCAAAAATGGGTGTTGTTCCAGTTTAACTAAAACAGAAATTGATGTGTAGGAAGCTTAGAAAATGAGTGAGGAACATCCAAACTCTGCTACAAAGAGGCTGTGGTAGACAGTTTCTTGTCACAGGTCATACACCATGGCAAGACTGAACACAGCAACAAAACACAAGGAAGTTATACTCTCCCAAAGATGTTGAAGCAAAATGAGGTTTCAGAAAGTGCTGAGGATACAGCATAACCAGTAGGATCTAGGCACCTATCTACTGTTCAGAGAAGTCTGGCTAGAGGTGGCCTTCATGGAAGAATTGCATCCGGAAAGCTATACTTTCAACAAAGTGACTAAAATATTCATGGAAACATATGAACGGGGCTGCAGAAAAATGTGTACAGGTGCTCTGGACTGATGAGCCAAATATGGCTGTTAGAGAAGGCAGTTTGTTTTCCGAAGGGCTGAAGAGCAGTACAATAATGAGTGGCTGCAGGTAAGCATAGCAGAGGTTTAATGCACGTTTGGAGCTGCATTCAAGCAGAATTAATGGTGTCCTTAGTTTTGAGAAATACAGCCAGATACTTATCCATCATGTAGGGGCATAACTTGGGGGAGGGGCAGGGGGGCATTTGCCCAGGGTGCAGTAGGTCAGGGGGGATGGTGAGAAGATGACAAGCTCTGCTTTATGCATATTTAGTACAGTAGACCGTTAGGTAGGAGAGAAGAGAGATCTGGACCTGACAGGTAGATTTGAGCATCTGCATAGAAGTGATGTTGGAAGCCAAAAGAGTTTATGAGTTGTCCAAGACCATAGGTGTAGACTGAGAAGAGTCGAGGTCCAAGAAAAGAATCTTGTGGTACAGAAATTGACAGAAGACGGGTAGAGGAAACCATGTTGGAATTGGACACAAATGTGCGATCAGAGAGGTAAGAGCCATGAAAGCATGAGGTCTTGAAATCCCAGGGATTCCAGGATGTGGAGTAGAAGAGGATGGTCAACAGTGCTGAATGCAGAGAATAGGTCAAGTAAGAAAAGGATAGAGTAGTGTCGATTCCTGTTTCACCTAAAAGTAGAACTCTAGCTTTATAAACAGGAGCATCATCTATTTTTAACTCTAAAATACATTCATTTGATAAACTTTTGTCATTATCTATAGATGATTTATCCAAATTTGAACAACAATATGTCTATAAATTATATAATTTCCTGAAATTCATTACTGTACATTTCATTCAGTCTGGAAATGATTATGCCTTTGTTGCAAGTATTCTACACGTCTAAGCATTTGTTATTGCACTGTTGTTTTTTTTGGCTTCATTTTTCAATATCATAACTTATTGGAATAAATATACATTGGCACTGCCATTTAAATGATGACAAAACCACAAATTCTCAGCGCAGCCCAGGCAAGCAAGAGTAGAGAAACCTGTCCACGCATAGGTTTTGTTTGCATTCATGGTTAGCCAGATGCATCAAGAACAAGACGAAAATGATGACAGAGTGTAATTATGACGTGTAAACACAACTGTCCATGTTTACGGGATGGAACTGTGCCACGGGGTGACTTTAGAAACCTGGCTGATGTATAATGGTCCCGCAATTGTGTTCCCAGCTGCAGGCTAACATTATTTTAAAGGCTTTGGACAGACAGACCCCAAACTAAAGACGTAACTTGTACATTTTGAAGGAAAAATGTAATGCAGGTTAGTTAAAAACTCCAACAAGGAACATTTATAAATTAGAATATGTATGCATGCAGTTAAAAGAAAATCTGTCACACAACAAGTTCAATCATAGTGCATTCATTTTCACATGTGTTTTGTAGCTGTGAGATAGAAATAACGCAATTATGAAAAAATTATATAAACAGTTCTTTCCCAGTTTATAGTTTTGTTAAAGTAGACCTCCAACCAAAAAGACCCATGGCAGCCCGTGGGCCATTGCATCCCCCAGACTCCAGGAGTCCCAATGAATCCATACACCAAAACTTCTATTGGAACACCGAATATCAGGCAGGAATATTTCACCCATATTTGCTCCTAGCAAATGCTCAAGTGGAGCACCTTGGGTTCCACCTTTCAGCTAAAACACGATCAGATTGTAATAATATAAGATTTTAAACAAATACCCAATGTAACTTAAATAGGAAATATCAATAATACTTTGGAAAACACACCAGAAAGGCACTGCTAGTCCTTGATCTCTTGTACTTCCCTGATGGTGGCTTTTGGTCAGTGCCTGGGGCCCAGCAGAGGATTATCTAGTGATCTGGTGGGCCAGTCCGGTACTGGATGCGTCCTTTCCATCCCCGGAAAACAGGTCGGTAGGTGTTAAAGGGGCACAAGTGGAGAAGGATTGCACATAAGGATTTCCAGGAAGGTCCGGGGATATAACAGCCCTACACGCTGTAAAAACTTCAGGTTCTCTTCAGGAAATATATTTAAAGAAACTGTCCAAATTACCCCTCTGGTCAAAAAAATATGATTGGGTTTACATTTTATTTTATTTTCTACTATTTTGAAGTTTGGGGGATTCAGCAAAACGTTTTAAATTTTGCATTTGGCATGAGGATTCTGAGGAATCCCCTCCATGCGTTACCTCTCCAGTGATGTATAGTCACATAGGGGAGATTCCACAGGGGCCCTGTCTCTGTAGTATAAAAGCCTCTGGTGGTCTGGCATTAGTCTCGTCAAGATAGAAGCACAGGAGGCTTCTATCAAAACAGGTATCAAAACAGGTGCTCACAGGACCTGGGGGGAAACCCTGGACCCCCTGGACCTGCTATGAGGACATCGTCCAGTAGAGCACAGAGGAAGGATCTGTGAAGGGGTGAGTACTGTTAAATTGAATTGCTCCATGACACACCAACATTCTCCCCCCTTTACCCCTCACCCCGGGAACAGTGGAATTTCCCATACATCATTTCATGTAATGTATTCAAAGCAAAGTCGCTATCTTTACTGTCATTTCTGGTTCATGTCTGAGTAGGGAGGATAATGTCATGGTGTAGCTTTATGAGTCTTGAGCCTGGTCCGCTGTGGCCAAGGGACATAGTGACTGTTAGAAATTTGTGTGTGGTCATGAAACTGAAAAGAAAGTTACATTTTGGAGTCCTGCTATGGCTTCTACCTGGTGCTGCAGGAAATGGAGGAGAGGTACATGGAAGAGGCATCTGGTGTAGTGTCATAAATATGTATATTGTCATAAAAATGTGACCAAACTGGGGCTGAGATGATCAGGGGGCCCCATCATTGTTGCTCCTCCCCCTATTTTATCATATTTTTGCTCACTTGGCATAATTTACAGAAAGGACATGCCCTTTGTCTTTGCTTTTTCAGGATTTATTTGTCTAGGTGCATCCAATTGAGTTAAAAGACAGCCTTGACAAGCCCCCATTTAATGTTCCCACCAGGGCCCCATCACATTTAGATACTCCACTGATAGCGGGTGCAGAGGGTGCTAATGCATCAGGGCTCAGAATGTCAGGGGGGGGGGGCATCATCATTGCTCCTCCACTTTATTTATCTCATTTGTGCTCACTTGGTGTCATTTAGAGAAAGGAAGCACCATCTTCTGTTTATCTAGCTGGTTCCAAAGGAGTGACAAGACAGGAAAAAAAAAGTATCACTTGCTGGCACAATGTGAGAGTATTTTGCTGGATTACCCGAGCACCCACTCGCATTCGTTACCTTTGCTCAGATTTTGCACTAGTTTTCCAGCCTCTTTTTGCATCATGGCCTATATGTAACTGCAGAGTTTCGGCAAACAAATGCACTCTCCCAGACAGAAAGGCAAATCTGGGCACTCACCAATCAAAGCATATTATTGGTTGATGCTCACGTGATGAAGCCACGAAGAAGCCTGCTCCCCTTTATTTGGCAACAGAGGCTCGCCACAGTACACCAGGTCACAGCATCTCCAATGCACAGCAGGTGCCACTGTACTTGGGCTCTACACAGCCTATGCTGATCAAGCTGTATAAACTACTGTCCTACATGTGACACACAAGGTGACGGAATATGTTAATACGTTAAAAATACACTGTTGGGGGGACAAATACAATACTTTTATGTAACATGTGACAGGCAGAATCAGTGCTATATTATTTATTGACAGATACATTCATTACATTTAATTTATAGTTTTAGCTCCTACCATATTCCCAGAGCCGAAATGATTGAAAATTGATTGAAATAACATGATGTGATTCTATTGTATCCTATGGGAGCAGTGATCCCTGCGCCAGGTAATACCTGCCATGTTTGCCAATAATATTGCGTAATATTGATGATGGGCTTCCGAGTTGTCCCTGGTACTCCCAAATGCCGAATACAATGGCTCCCAATACCCTGTGAACTAGTATAGGGGTCCATTGGACCCCTTACCAGTTTACAAACAGCTGCAAAAATGCAAACATTTACATTTAAAGAAAGGAAAAACTTACTGCATCTATGTCTTCCTCCTTTCCCCTACTGAATGTTGTGCTATTTGCTGGTTCGCCAGGTTGGGCTGAACATGCACCATTGGATCGGCAAGAGGTATGCTGTTACAGGCAATCTGGGGTGTTTCACACAGCGGGGCTTCCCAAATCGAGATGCCCCCATGGCACAGAACAAAACCCGGACAATCAAAATCCTGTGTTTTGTTCGGCTTTAAAATAGTCCTCAAAGATAACTACTGGTAAATTAACAATTAACAAACTAACAAACTAATAAAATTAAAATGTGTGCCTGTGTGTCCTTTTATTGACTGGGTGCATAAGGCTGGTGTCAGGGTGAGGGGTCCTAAAAATCAGATGAATTCTGGGAAATCTGGGTGTGTTGATATGCTTTGCATGGTGGCCATCATCTCGCTCATTGGCTGCATTTAGCATCTAGATGGCTCTTTATATATGTTCCTGCTAAAAAGAAATGTAAAACCTCACTGAGCAAAACATACAGCCAATGTGCACAACAACAAGGTTTCCAACAAGCTTGTTGCTAAGCAACATAACCTCAGTGATGAGGATTTTTCACAAACAGGCATCTATTGACATGTGGCGATCTGTCCTCCTCGGTTGGTATGGACTAAAGTTTATTGACCTCAACACACCATAAAGTGACTTTATTTTTAACGTCGCTGCTTCAGATATTTGTTGCAAATTACCAAATACCAAGCTCTACCAGTAAAAAACTACTAGAACTCCAGTTAAAGCCTCACATGAGGTCAGGTTTTTTTAAAAATAAAAAACATATTGCATTTAAAAGCCCTATTCCTCCTTACAGCAGTACCACATATATATTGTTAGACGCCCGTTCCTGCCCAGAAGATCCCCCAAACTGAAAAAAGCCCTTTATGACACCTTCAAATGAAATACAACTGCTATGCACATCAGATGAATTCTGGGAGATCGGGGTGTGTTGGGTGTGTTGACATGCTTTGCATTGTGGCCATTTTCCTTCATCTCGCTCATTGGTTGCTCCTACCGACAAATCAGCCCTGTATAAATCCCCTTGCTAAAAAAAGTTCTGGGGGGTCCCTATTATCGAGCAAAACCGGCCGGCGTCCGTCCCTGTAGGTTTCCAGCCCGCATAGCCCTCACAGGCCACAGGCTCTTCTGCACCTCCCTGGGCTTTGGGATGCATGTAATGCAGGTAATAGTGAGGGGTATTGGCAAGTCATCACTTGCTGGTAGGTGACTTGCCAGTCCCTCCTGCCATGTTAACTGGTATAGGGGTGTCAAGGACCCCTTACCAGTTCACAAAAAATTAAATGTTAAAAAACGGGGAAAAAGTGTTTTATTCCTTCATTCTTAAGTCTTTTATTCCATCAGTCTTCTATTCCAAAAGTCCATCATCCTGAATTCCCGCACCAATCAACGCTGTTGCTTCTAACATTCCGAAGTGATTGTTGGAAGCCAGGTGTGGGGGCATGAGACTCCGATCCCCTGCCCCTGCACCCGTCTTCCGGCCGTCAGAAGCAGCCATGTTGATCGACATGGGACTTATGCTCTCACCCCCGCTTCTGGGAGCAGTCTTTAACACCCATTATAAGCCCCTCCTTGCGGCAACCGGCAAGATGGCAGAAGCCATAGCATGGGGCAGGGAAGGGGTGTTCTCTGCCCCGCTCAACACCTCAGATCGGTGATCTGAGGCCTGCTGAGGGATAGAGGAGACCCATAGTGCTGGATTCAGGATGCAGGTGAGTTTTTTTTTAGATAGCCAAGTAAGTAGATTCTATGTGCTTGGCACTTAACGGTAGGAGAAGCCACAACGTATAATCTACGTGCTTGGCATTTAAATGTTTAAACCAATAATATACCTATATGTTAACTACTTCCTTATACATGAGTGGCTGGCAATCATGTGACCAATCTAGTTTCCCTAGTGGGCTTGTACCTCAAATCCACTGGTTTCCGTTGGTTACCTGATTAACTGCCATTTGGTGGCATACACTAACAAGACAGAAAAGGAAAATAGATACCCCCTATCTCTTCATAGACACTTTGAGTTAAGTAATTGAGTCTAAGTTGAGCAATTTGAGTCTGCTTATCGCAGACACACACAAAAAGTCTTAGCATGGCTGTATAACAGGATAGAAGAAATCATCCCAACGATTCTGCCAAGCAGCAGAAATGAACCGTCAGCAAGGTTAGACATTCATACTGTGATTTTAAGGTCTGTACAAGTTCCTAAAGATCCACCACGTCTGGTTTGGTGAGAATTCTCTCCATAATGGCACATGCAGCCCAACTCAAGCTCTAAAACTTGTGATCCCTACCTTTTGTCTCCACCCTCATTCTTTAAACTGTAAGCTCACAAGGACAGGGCTCTCTTTCCTTCTGTCTCCTGTGCTCACAACACCTGGTTTGAACCTTGTGGCATCTCGTTTTGTATTGTTCCTTGTACTATATGTTTTACCTTGTCTGTAATTATACCTTGTAAAGCGCTACGGAAGATGGTGGCGCAATATAAATAAACATTAATAATAATAAAGTTTATCAGCAAATATATGAGGCACCTTCAAATGTCATGAAAGTAACACAACTTCCATTCATACCTCATTGAGCTGATGCAGAATTTATCAGCTCGGCAGGAGAAAACGACTCTGCAATTTTTAATTGGAGAACCTGCAGCATCTCCCATCACCCTTAATCAGAAATTTGATTTAGATTAAAGCAGAAGAAGGGGGTTGTGGCAATGCAGCTCCCTGTCTGTCAGACGGGTGACTGTGACATCAGGTTGTACAATTACCAGAGGAGAGTGTATTTGTTCCAGAACAGTAATTAGCTCCGGTATGCTAATTAGATGATCCCTTTTCACACTGTGCAACGAAGGAGCCGGAGCCCTGAAACTTTGTAATTGGAAAATTCAAGGCTGTGCACAGAAAGCATTTGTGTGACGGGAGCGCAGATATCCATCCTCAGTCCAGTGCCTCCATAGTGAAGACTGGAAGATGTCCACCCCCCCCCCCCCCCATACACTTTCCTTCATCACAGACTCTGGGCTTCTCATAAACAGGCTGAGACTGGAAACAACTGCTTATCACCTTTTGCACTTCCCTATTGTATTTAACAATGGGTATTTTTGAAACTATATTGCTTGGAGGACATAATCTACCAATCTCTATCTTATTTCTCTCTATTTGATCTTTCAGTGAATGCATATTAATTGAGGATAATGAGTATGCAATCCCTCCTCTCAAATCTATCTCTTGTAAGCTTTAAAGATGAAATCCAAGCATTTTGTAACTTCCACCCATGTCACCCTAACCCCTGTGCTAAGCCCAATTTGGCAATAACATAAAAACAACTCACTGGGTTTTGGGCAATCTGCACTGATGCTGAAGCTGGGAGCTTGAGTGGCAGGTCAGTTACCAAATCCCGTTCAGAAGTGTGACTCTACTGGTCTGGAACTGAAATCAGTCACTCAGGTCCATGGCTGCCATACAGAGAAAGGGAGGGGTGGGTAGAAGGTTACAAAAAACCTAAACTTCCTCTAGAGCAGGGGTACTCAACCACTTCTTGCAAACGTCCATGTACAGGAATCTGGTGAGAGGTGAAGGTCCGAGCAGGGAGCTGTCATGGGGGGGTGGGGGGGGTGGATAGTTAGAAATCAGTGCACTGGGGGGGAGGATGGGTCAGAGCTGAGGGGACAGAGGTGGGTGGGGATGGATGGGGAAATGCTAGGGGGACAGGAATGGATGGGGCAAAGCTGGGGGGAAGGAATGGATAGGGCAGATATGGCGGGACAGGGATGGGTGAGGCAAGGGTGGATGGGGCTGAGCTGGGGCAGCAGGACAGAATTGGATGGGGCAAAGAGACTGAGAAACAAAGTTTGTATGCACCTTGCAATGCCACGTACAGTACTTCATATTGCAATAGGTGACAGGCAGCAGAGTCATGACACTGGCAGGGAGACTAAGCTCTACATCGCCGATCAAGTAAAGGGGGCAGGGCTGAGCACAGCAACACAGAAACAACTGAGTGCAGGGCTGTCAAAACAGGGGTCCAGAAATCTGGCACCCGGTCTGCAAGTTGAGAACCGCTGCTCTAGAGCTTCGGCAGTCTTTAGGCAAAAAATGTTCTCCCCTTCTCCCTCATTCTATGGTGCTTTTGTTGTCCCATATTAATATGTGCCATTCTGTGCCTCTTCCTTAGCAGCAGGCAGTGCCCCATCCGCAATGACTTGGAGATGAGCAGTCTGGCGCATGGCCAGCATCACTACCAGTGTCCCTGACCCATTTGGCTGCCATAAAGATGACTCGCCCACTTACACAGTGGCCTTGTCACCGAAGGGGGTTGACCCTGCCTGATCTTCCCTATGAACAGCCCTGGCTTTAACACAAAATATGGGATGGCTCGCTGTGTGAAACACCCTGGTATCGGTACTTGACTTCGCCAACAATCTCACAGCACATACATCCCCAGCACCTTGAGGCTGATACATGCACCAGCGCCCAGCCATTCAGATAAAATGGGAAAGCCCGCATCAGCCAAGGGAGAATGCAGATGTGGCTGTTCCCTGATCACTATGCCGGGCTATAACTGGGATCCCTACCGGCTGGAGGTCTGCTAGAAAACCCATAATTGGGGCAAGAGTAGTTGTTCATCCTTTGACGACACATTCTTGTAAATCCTCCATAACTGCTAACAACCAGTGGGGGTTGCCATGCACTCCTACCTGCTGACCCCTACTGATTATTGGAGAGGATGGTCTGGCATCACTGCCATTGCACCTGCCATCTGACGCATTCCTGCCATCTGACGCATTCCTGAGTGTATCAGGACAAAAGACTCAAAAGACTCCTGGCCTTTGTACTCCTGGCAGAGGATAGGATTTTGGTCCAGAGTTTATTGCAAGAAAAAGGTGAGGCCCAAGGAAGGTATAGGGGTCTTTTGTGGTATGGTGGACCTAGATGGGATAGTACAGTGGGGTATGTATGTTGAGTACAAAGGGTTACAAAAATGGCCCTTTGGTTGAGCCTCAAGGAGCTGGTGAAATGGTTGGCTGGCGTGGGACCTGTAATTTATTTAGAAATATGAGAGTGTGGGCAGAATAGCATAGTATTTAATTGCAGATATTTCTGCAGATATGTACAGAGCGCCACACTGACCAGTATGTGATGCTAATATAGAAAAGAGGTCCTAAGTATGTGGGTCCCATAAACTCCTTATAATAGCCTTCCTTTTCCTGCGATGAGCCTTGGAGATGGTGCATCTTCCCTCTCAGCAGCGGCAGACTGGCCGCAGGGAGTCCCTTCAGGACTCCTGTACCTGGTCCCACTCTACCTTCCTAGCCAAGAAACCCCAACTCATGTTCTGCCCCCACTTCCAATGCTAAAGCCTCAGAATAATGGCTGGGGAAGGGGGCATACCCACTCCTGCCACACTATCTGCCCCCACAATACTAAAGATTAAGAACCATTATTTTGGCCATAACCACCCCTGTCTATGATCTGTCCCTGCAATACTATAGTGTCAACCTTGGAGGGTACTCGGGCTCAGCATGGATGTCATTGGCTAGTCATGAGCTGCCCGGGATGGTATATTCCTGGGTTGATTTCTGGCCCCAGTCCTCCACTGCCCCTCAGTATTCCAATTGGGATGCCCATCCACTGAAAGCATCATAGCAACATCATAAACTATTTTTTACAACCAAATAGAGATACCTGGCTGGTTGAATTCCCGTCCTGTGTAACAAGCTTAAAGAGTAACTAAAATCATGTGCCCGTTGCTTCCCACTACATGACTGTCAGATGGTCATGTAACTGGCAGCCATATGAGGGAGCACGGGGGCATGGGGTCTGTGTACAGACTCTGTATAGGGTTGCAAGCTGTCTTTATAGGTTTTCGGGGGGCCAGCACTAATGCTCTACATAGAGGCACAGCAAGGACTATCCCTTTAGGATTAAAGAGGAGCAACATCCATTTTCCTCATTCCCTCCATTTAGTTTGGCTTGCTAGCCGCTCTGACATCAGGACGGCCAGCAGAAGCTGAACAGAGTGTGCTCGAAGATTGGAGGCTTGTCCATGCATGCACCATGGAATAACCAGAAAGGTGAGTAAGTGAAGTGATCCCCGGGGATACACACAGTGCTGGAGAGGAACAACACCCAGGAAAGTGAAAATCTATTGAGTGATAAGTGCTAGCGATTTGCATTTACTGTGATTGCATTTGCACAATTGGTGTCTAAATTACACATTGTTAAGCAAAAGAAGCCATTAAAAATCAATTTTAATAACATCCCAAAAAAAAACTTCTTGGCCTATCTAGGACCTGTGTTTCAATTATTGACAAGTCCCAATGCATGTTCTGTACAAAAAGTGTTTAATATTAATTATAAGTATTAAACACTACAATCCAGTTCTGCCCATTAAGTGTCAAACTAGCCGACGGCCGCATTGCTATTTTCTTTTCGTTTTTTTTCCTTTCTTAAATCCCACGCTGAGTGCCGCTGAGGCCAAAAAAGCTTTGTTCTTAAACCCTATCTTTGGCAAGAAAAAAAAGTAAAATAATATATACTCAGGCTTTTTTTCCCACAAACGAAAACACTCAATCTGGATCTTCTATGTCCCATTGAGGAAGGTTAGGTTCCAGCATGTGCAGTTCCTACTGCCTCTGCTGGAGGGACTAATATATGGGCACTCTCGTTTTGTTACAGTGAATGGAGCCAGGTCTGGATTATGGGCCCAAATCAAGAGTCATAATCCACTTTGAGCAATATTGAGATTGAATACAAATAAAATAGAATTTCATTATGTTAAATCATTTTGTATGTTTTTAGATTTTTTAAAGCTTTATGTTGCATCCAGATATTAATGATGTCACAAACAAAATCAGCCATGCAGTAATTTCACGTTAAGAATGCCTAGTAAAAACAGGCAATTATTAGTGTTATCCAATGTGCTACACGAGTATTAGTGACTACATTTTTTTTTCCAGGGGAGTTTGAGGATCTGGACGACGAGGGGGTCCCTCACCCTACCGATAACTCTTCTCTGGCTTCTGATCGTGATAAGGATGATGAGCTGTCCTCAGAGGGTAAGTCCCTATTTATGTCTCTTGATATGTGCCTTTGTTTTTCGAACAAGTGCAACTGGATTCTTAGAAACAGCAGTCAGTGTTCTAGAAAAAGAAGTAAAAGGCACCGCTTTCATCTTGGTCATTCTCCTTGTTCAGTTAGGAACTGAAGAGTGCCCTCCAGTGGTATTTTCCCTTTGTCTACTGATGCTGGAAAATATTTTCTGACTGCTAAAGTTTTAAAAATGTCTTCAGTTTAACTCAGTTTACGTTTATTTTATTAAGACTTGTGGCTTTCCCGCATATGTTTTTTCTTTATTCTTCTCATAAATTAATGTAACAATGACAACAATAAATGTTTCATGATGCCTTTTAGTTTTCCTTTTTTTTAACATCAGGATTTTATGTTTTATTTAATTGAGCCATCCACATTTTCAAATAAAAGGAAGTAAAAGTAATAGAATACATCTGAAAACATAAAACTACAAATAAAGGCAATAACTTAATGACTTGAAACAATTTACGACTTTGATGTGTTTTGCATCTGAGTAAAATCATTTCAATGATAGTAAATTATTATTTTTCCAACTTTGCAGTATAATGTTATGCAGTGCATAAATTCAAATAAGATTTATTAGAAAACATTTTCTACTTTTTGCTTATTTTTTGGAACAAAAATATATTTTTTTCAAATGTACTGCAATGCAGTCAGTCAATACACTCTCTTTCTAAAACACTTGAAAAACTTTTTTATTACTTAAAATGCGGAGATATAGTACACATTATACAGGGGTATTTACTTAAGATTTTTAAAAGGATACAATAATAATTAATATATAATGATTAATTAATGCAAAAGAAATAATAATAATATAATTCGTATAATAGCTTTGTTTAATATAAATGTTGTATTCAGAGTATAATCCTATAGCCAATTTAACTGACTTTTCTGAATGTCAAGAAAGAATTAGGCTGCAGATCTAGAACTATTTAGAAAAAATGTGAAAATGTCTTTTGAAATAACCCCCCTGGGTATTGTGTGTACACTTTGGTGATTTAATTACATGCATGGAGAGGAGGCATTATAAGTTGGTTATAAAGTTATGAGTAATGCCTTGTGGCACGATATAATGATCCGGCAGGGCCGCGCTGTCTCCGTGTACAATCGGCAAACTAAAATATGCTTCAACCAGCAACACAGCACTCAAGATTTTATGTGATCCAGATCATTCCCGTTGGATGCATAAATTGCCTTTATGGGGTATAAAATTATGTCTATTGCCGAGCCAGAATAAGTGAACTGCATGCATGCGTAATAAATACAGTACTCAGCGTTTCAGGGAGGTATATTCGATCATCCTTAAGACTTCACCCTTATATTTGGGAGCATTTAGTAAATTTCCATCTCGTTATGTCCAAATATGATTTACCTTAGCTAGAAATGTTACGCAGTTGTGATTCATTTTATACTTGCTGATTAAATTTAAATGAGGTGGCTGAATGTATGTAGAGTCAAACAATTTGAAATTGAAGGGCTTGAAAATAAGAAAAAGCTCTGCATGCCCCATAGTAACCAGTCAGGTTTTAAATTTCTTCCATTCTGATTGGCATTTTAATAAATAAATAAAAGACCCCCTCACCTGTTAGTGCTGTGATTCTTCGGGCCTGCTAAATATAATAAAGCCCAGCGTCTAGTGATGTCTTCTTACCTCAGCTGTTACCATTGGCAACCGATGACAAATATATATTTTTTATTTTAAAAGCCTATTAGTTACTGTATAACCTGGCTAAGGCCATGGTATTAAATTAAAGCCCAATGTCATGCCAGGCACTGATTTATTAGGGCAATGGTAATTTGTACCTGGAGTCATGTTCAATTTTAAACAATTAAAAGAACATTTTTTTTCTACATTATATTAGAGGTTTTAATGACTAGTGTTTAAGAAATAGCTTTCCTTCGTATATCAAGTGCTTGAAAGTTTCTTCCAAAGTAAAGAGATATTTACTAAGTCACATGAGTGGTCTGTTGGTTTATATATGTACATTTAGAAAAGAGCTCATTTGATTTAGGAGAGATGTTGGTATATCAATAGACTTCTCATGTGAGTTAGAAAAGATCTGTGAGAGATATTTTAAGGTCTTTTCATGCATGTAACCCTGTGTTGCTCATCATGTTGTGCTGCAAATTTCTGAAAAACCTTGCAGCCATTTTAAAGGGTTGTAACTTTTGTATGTTAATCTGTAGTGCTATTTGTCATTTAATGTTAAAAGTATCTTTTGATTGCAGGGTTGCTGATTTTTCCAGACACTGACATTTCCCCCTTTCAATGGCTGTGCAATGTTCTATTAAGTAGACCAGGCAGAGTTTTAGGCAGAGGGAAACTAAATTAGCCCAGGTCACGGCAAGGTCTATTATTAAATCTTATTGTTATTTTGTCCTTTTGACTCTCTGCTCGGCGGTGCACACCACCAAAAAGTATATAAACTGATAGATCATGAATGCTAAGCATGATAAGTATTTTTTCATAATGCTAATATAATTTTCAAGGTACCAAAAAGGTCACATCCCTATGTTTCCTTGTGCATTAGGGATCTCTTGTTCTCGCTAATATTCCCACCTCCTGGTTCTCCTGGTTCAAAAGTTCATCCTGTTCCCCAATGGCCACCTAATTTCCAAGATATTCCCTGAAGCAATATGTGTTTGGGTTTCTTTATGGATTATTAGGTACTGTAAGGATGTGAAACAAGTTATTTCTTATAATGAAAGCGGGCACGCTTCAATTCAAAGATTCCTAGATTTGATTGCTTTTAGCAATTATCATAGCCTAGGTAGAAAAAAGTAATTTCCTAGGCAAGACAAAATAGTGTTGGGAGCAAAAACAAATGCATAAAACAAAAGGAGTCAGTTTTTTTATATATATACACACACATACTGTAAACAGTATATATATGTATGTGTTTTTTTTACAGTATACTGGTATCTTATAAAATCATGTTCGCTCAAAAAAAGTTCATATTCAGGTTATCGTGTGCTGCTAGCTGCTGGGAGAAGTTTTCACATTGAAGCTTTATGCTTGAGATTAATAGAATTTCAATGAAGGACGAGATTGGTCACTAATTTATCAGCAAACTGATGGGGATTCTGTGGCCATGTCTTTTCATTAATAGCAGTTGTTTGAAAGGTTTTCGACTTCTTTATACAAAAGGAGGTGAGATAATTGATTTTTGACTCATGTGCGTTTTTTTTATTATTATTGACTTGTGACCTAGTTGATGTGTAAATGACGCTTTTGAAGAGCATCACTTTTACTGCAACATCCTCTGTACTATTGATGTTCGACTGGCAACTATAGTTTCTTGCTACAAATTCATGTAAATTAAGAAAAATGCAAAAAAAAAAAAAAAAAAAGAAATGTAAATACTAAATTCTAATTTAGAAAAAAACAAAAATGTATTTTTTTTTCGTTTTATGTGAGGTGCTCATGCAACATATAAAAAGTTGGTTAAAAATATAACTTACTTTAAAAGTCACTTTTTTTGTTTTTCCCATTTTTCCAATTGTGTGATTTGTAGTAAAGGTGTGCATTATTTTTAAATGCATTTATTTATTAGTTTATTTTTTAGTTTATTTTTTATGAGTTTATTTTTTTAAGCACTGACATTTTCCGCTAAGCTTAGAGAAGCAGAAAATGCCCCACTGTTGTTAAGGGATACTGCCTGACAACACATTTTTATATATTATGTTAATATACATTTTTAAGATGACATTTTTCATTCTCTCAATCACATTATGTTTTCTCTATAGATGAAGAATTTACATAAACAGTTAGGCCCATTCAAGGTATATTAAATAAAAAGACTAAGCTGCTACTAAAGGCACTACTGATAATCCCAAGGAGAAAAGTTTCCATACAAATAAAACAGGAATATGATATCATTGTGTATCTGGGGATTCATATTATTGCACCATATCAATAAGGCCAACTGCAACCACCCTGTCAATAGTAATAAACTTAGAGACTGTAATGCCCCTTAGAGTAACTCGATCCACGAATTTCTGGGAAGCGTAATATTTTATAAAAACAAATACTCTATCCACTGGCCATTAGTTATCTTTCTCCTGCTGCTGTGGCTTTAATTATGTGATATATTTCCTTCTGGTGAGGCTTGGACTTATAGAAGGAGGCAGGTCATCAGAAACAAGTTACGAATCAGTGTGTCATCCTTGCACAGGGCGCTTGCTCATCTTCTCTGTATCGTTCTACTTTTAGTATATGTGCCGCCAAGCTAGATCTACGGCAGCACATATATTAAAACTGGAATGGTCCAGGGAGATTAACATGGCCTTCTCCCAGGGTGATGGGGAGGCTGCTGTAAAGACCTACTGCTCAACTTTAATGGGTTAAAAAGTATGAGGACTCCCTATATACCATATACTGTACATACCACACATAAGGAAAATGTGTTTCTCGGGTGTTTTATTCAATTTTTAGACCCTTCCCCTATTTAGGTATTTATTTAGGTATGCATATGCATATATTGCCATTGAATGCTAGCCTACACATATATGTTTTTCCTCTGCATTTAACCCACTCCTGCACTGGGGAAAACATTTTTAGTTTTTTTTTTAGTTTTAGACTTTCAAAATTGATATTTCTCAGTGCTTACAATAATGTGCAACTATATATATATATGTATATATATATATATATATATATATATATATATATATATATATGTATATTCATATTCAAAAACTAAAGGCTGACCTTTTTAATAAAATATGACTTGAGTTTGAATAGCTTTTACTTTTAATAATTAAAACTATAGAATTAGACATTGAACATGTTTATACTACTAAAGGGGAACTCCAAAAAGAACAGTTAAAGAGAATATATATTCTTCTCAGCCATATAGAGAAATTCAATAAGTAAAGGAACCGGCAACTGACATTTTTAATACATAATACAACTTGGCTTTGAATAACTTTTTCTTTTCATTGATAAAAAATTACAATCAGACATTAAACACATTTATAGTAATAAAGGAGAACTCCAAAAAGAGCAAAGACGTTAAAGAGAATATATATTCTTCTCAGCCGTATATAGAAATCCAATAAGTTAAGGTACCACCAATTGATATTTTTAATAAATAATAAGATTTGCATTTGGCTTTTTATAAATGCAGCTTATAATATAGGAAATAGTAATAACTAATATAGAGGACTCCACTGTGTTTACTAACGAAGCTTATTCCAGACACTCGTTCACAGTAGAACCCAATATTTTTAGGTTATTTGTCTCAAATGACAAAACAGATGTAAGGGCCAGAAGTATCTTCTCACCATCTGTTCCCTTTTATTTTAAACATCCTGGAATTTTCTTGGGAATTGCAAAAGTTATCCAATAAAAGGGGAGGGAGGGTAACATCTGATCTTCTTTGAAAGTTCAAACCAGGGAGCTTCTGCTTGGCTTCCCTTGGCTTCCAATGGTATGCATCTATGGAATCTTTTTTCTTAGAATAAAGCTAATCTTGTAAGACTATATGGGGATTTCCAGTTGTCAGCCTAAACAGAGAGAAATAGCTGAGAAAAATGACTGGAATAAGCTTATGATACAGTATAGAAGCGAAAGAACTGTCCTGGGTCAATACATACAGTACAATCCATGAAGATAGAAGTGCATTGAGATACACAAGTGATGTCACAAGATAAAATAAGAATCTATTTATTGATCAAACAACAGTCTTAGTTGTACACAACCAACATTCTTCAGACTTAGACTTTAAAGCTTTGTTTTTCATTTATGCATATATCCTAAACCATAATCCTTACGTATTAGTGACCGGGAATGTCACACGTGGCCATTGCTTGAAGCAGCTCCAAACACTTAAATGAAAGGCTTTCCCTATGGGTCTTCCAGAAGGAGGGGTTGACTGTGACATTATGTGCTGAAGCTTCCAGTACCAGGCCTTCAGCAAAGATCATGTTACCCTGAGGGGGGTGACAACAATGGGAAAGGGGGTCTTTGGAGTGTTACACAAAATGATGTTAAAATGAATTAGCAGGCTAGTAACTTAAAGGGTCGGTCCACTTTGGATTGAAAGGTGCTGAGCTGATCTAGCATTTTTTAATGTTTTCTAATATTAAAAAATGTGTGTTTTATGGAAACAATCTGCAATCTCCTGCTGTTGGCAATGTACACCAAGTGCAGACTTGGTGTATGTTGCCAGTAACAACAGATTGCAGATAGTGGCACAGAACACTGCTGCTGGGCATGTGTAAGGTTGAGCTCACTCACCTCAGTGGACATAGCAGCAGTGTTCTGTGTGTACTGGACTCTTCTTGGTGTATGGACTTGGTGTACATTGCCAATAGAAGCAAAATCTGCTTCCATAAAACACACATTTGCTAACATAGGAAAAATGCTAGATCAGCTCAGCACCTTGAGCACACATTTTTGGCACAAAAAATATACAATTTCAAAAATTCCATCGAAAGTGGACTTACCCCTTAAAGAGGAGGTCTAAAAGAATCCAGTCCCACTCCTTTCATTCATGTCGGTATGCCCCGCTGTGTGAAACCACCACGGTCGCCCCTTCCACTTACCTGCTCCTGAAGACCTAGACGTATCTTAGCGCCACAGCTGCCTCCCTGCTCACCTTTAGCTGAGCACATCTGCACCAGGCCTTTCTGAATGGGCAACAAGGGAATGCCTACAGCTAAGAACATAGCGGAGATACGGCCAGTGGTGCACTCGGCTCCCTTCTGCTAAGCCACTTAGGTGAAGAGAGCTAAGCGAAATGAGCATGCTGATTTGCTGAACTTGCTGAAATTAGGCTTTGGCCATGTCCGCGCCGTGGGAGCGGCTGGAAGGCAAGTTTTAATGGCTAACCGGGGGATCCATTAAAACACACAGTGAGGCATCCCAAATCAGGATGCCCCACCTGAGAGGAACAATTCCTGGGAGAGTGACATTTCCGTGTGTTGCTCCTCTATAATATTTACCAAAAAAAAAAATGGGTGGCACCAAATACCGGTAGTAACTGAAAGTGCAGGTGCCCTGCTCTGGTAAATCCCTATTAGAATAAATATAGTACAAACACAAGGGGTGCCCCAACCCCAAAAGGGAATATAACCAGAGACTAAAAAAAGGCACTCCATTAGTAATAATTCATATCCAATTTTGTTTTAAGATTATTAAATTCTCACAGTATCAAGACACGTTAAAAACTATTAAAAACACATACAACACATATATAGACTGCCATCAATGAGGGGCGGGGGGGGGGGGGTGAGTATAGCCAGTGGAAAAACCTAATGTGTCAATAATTAATTAATAAAGCTATATTTACAATAAATTCCTAAAGTGTCCAGTGCTTCCAAAGTGCATCAGATCCCAAATCTATATACAGGCATAATAATATAGAAATTGCAGAGAAAGAGGTAGGTGCAAATCACAGACAAAATACATACAATAATGTTATCTTACTTGCCAAACAAAGTGCCATGTGCGGACCAACCACTGGGACCCGCAAATTCCCTGCAACGCGTTTCGTGACCTAGAGTCACTTCCTCGGGCAGAGTACACTCCTCTATAAGGTTTTTGTCAGTTTGATATCCCTGCTAGGAAGCTACTTAAAAACTAACACTTTTGTCTCCCTATACTCAGCTGTCCTCTTTCTCTATCTAAAGGTGGGTTCAAGATCTGAGCTTAAAGAGAACCAACAGTCAAAAATGACTGTTGGTCCTGTGAGCCATACAATGGGATACCATGAGGAGTGATGTTCAGCCCCTGATCCCTGGCCCAAGTACTTGCCTACTTCATCAGATTGTGGCCCCATGTGACTGCCTGTGACCAGTGGGGTTAGCCAGGCAATTGCAACACTGTGCAAACCCACCCTGTGAACCTCACTGGATGCCAGCATACTTGTAAGACCAAAAAGTCGCATGGGAACATGGAAGGAGGTAAGTACCGGGGACAGGGATGCGTAAGTTACAGTATTGTATATATATGGGTATAAATATATATATAGATATATATCGAGAGAGAGCTATATATGGGCTATCAGGAATTTGCATATGACTATTGGTTATAGAATACAGCAACCTAGCTTTTATTTCAGATGAATACAATTTTGAAAAGAGTCAAACCTTTGTCTGTGTTTAGATCCAATAGTGGACCTCGGTCATCCTATTTTATAATGATTAAAACAAAAATGATTGTATGCTCTAAAAGAGCAGCATCATGAGCAAAGGTCAATTGTCAGCTAATGTCATTTGCTAATCTTATTACCAAAAAGAGCCATTGTTGTCACTAGTGGCACATAAAGGCAAAAAACGGAGATTGATTTGAGGGGCAGCCATGATTCTTGCATAGAACCTCTATTAATTTTTAACATTAATAATAAAAACCCAATTTAATAAGTATCCCTTTAAAGAGGAACTACAGGCAAGCCACCACTTCCTCATTCATGGTGTATGGCACAAAATGGCAGTTAATTGCGCGACTACTGGTGACTAATCTGAATTTCCCACTAGACTTGCACATCCAATCTGAAGGGTTTCCATTGATCATGTGATTAACTGCCATAAAACATAAATGATAATGTTGATAAACTAATGCTGGCAGCTGATGCTGCTGTGCTGCTTGGATCATGAGTGACACTTGTATTGCCCAATCACTGCAGAGTGTTACTCATTGTCCTAGTAGCCAAGGGTCTGTGGCTGCAGGAAATACAGCACAAGGCTTTCAACTGAGAAGAAAACAACTGGCACAGACCAGGGGAGTATATTTTTTATTTATTTGTAGTAGTGGCAAGAGAAAAATAGGAGGAGGGATATTTTCAGAGGGTCACTTTACAGCAGAAAAGTAATAAAAAAAACACCCCCTCCTGCAGTGCTTAGTATGAGCACTGCAGTATGAAATATTCCTTGGTTGGTGGCAACCACCTGACCCCATGGCTCCCTGCTTTGGCAGTGGCTGCCACCAGGGTAGCTGCTGCAAACAGCTAGTCATCCAATAACTGCACAGCAGTCACTTAAAATACATATTCAGCCAAAAACAAAAAAAAAGCTATACTCACATTTTCTCCCTCGTAGACTGTTACTCCTAGTCTGGTGCTGCAGCGCTCACCTGAAAGGCTGGATGCAGGTCCCTCCCGCCAGGCACCAAACAAAGTGCTGCTCTCTCATCATGAGTCTCTTCCAGACTTTCTCGGACTTGGCAATGCCCCCACCATCAGTCACAGTGGGCTGCAATTCACTGCATTCACTGCAATGGTGCCAGACGGCTATAGACCTGCATCCAGCCAAAGAGTAGGAGCGATGGTTTGTATGGCAGAAAAGGTGAGTATAGCTTTTTTTTATTTTTGGCTGAAAATGTACTTCAAGCTCAGTGCAGCAGTTTGGTAGGTGGAAATAGAGCTGTTGTGTATTTTTTTCTTTAAATTTCCAAATCAGAATAAGGCCGTATTCACACCAGGCTGTGGGATCACTATAGCAGCACATCGGTCCTATGCTAGTGCTTCCGATCGCCACTCAATGAAGGGTGATTACAGTGCTTTGTACGGACCCATGGATAACTATGGACAGCGTGATAACATGTCTTAACACATATCAGCTTGGTATGAATTGGGCCTTGGGGGGGGGAGGGGGGTTGAATTTTTTACTTAATTTACCTGGACAGTGTTTTTTCAGTAATTATGATCCTAGTCTACTTTAGTTATCTACACATCTCTCATCTTGAGACCTCCTAGTGAGGTGCAGAATGTGACTTTCCATTGTTTGCAATACAGGTAGCCAGAAATAAAATATAATCAATATATATTTAAATGAGAGATTTGCCCAGAATTACTTGCTGTGTTGAGTTATATGCTGAGTGGTTTCTGAGTTTTCTTTTCTATAAAACAATAATCACATGGCCATTGACTTGATTCGCTTACATTTCATATATACACTCAAGAAACCATCAAAACAGGAAGCAGTTTAATAACTGCAAAATGTCTAAAGTAACAGAATTTTAGGGTTGGCTCGCATTTTTATGGTGGTCCCATTATTATGACAATATGTACTAAGAATGCCATTATTTATAAATGTCCACCTTCATGTGCAGAATCTAAAATAGAGCTGTCATTTGACAATATAAATTAGATATAAAAAGTATAGCTACAAAAATGTGTTAAGCTGCCAGGTCACCTAGACTAAACATTTCCATTCAGAAATCTGCATTAGCTACAGTTTAAATGTCTCTTCAAATTTCTGTAGAGGGATAAGGATTGGATTAATCAGCTGGTAGCTTTATTAACTGCATACTTGCTCTTTGGCTTCACCATAAATGCTGCATCGTAAAGCAGTTTATAAAATGCTCCCCAAGTAAAGCAGTTAAGGAACTAGTGATATTTTAGGTGTCTCGGGGAAAGAGAGAGAGTTATAATGTAGGTATATATTTCCTTTATGAAATAATAGGCCATCAAATCCCCAGCTTGAAAGGTTTACTTAAACCAAATTGAAGGTTAACCTGTGTTGGCTACCAGCTGGTTATGCTGGTGAGAAGACATTATTATAAAATGACGGATTAACTCAACAAATAGACTCCAAGCGTCATTTAATGAAGAGCAAAGCTTGGCCACTACAGTGCGTGTCTCATCTGCTATTGTTTCTCAAGAAATAAAGGCAATACCTGCAAAGTTTAAGGATATTGTTACAAGTTTATGTCTGTTAACAACGTTCTGAAGTCTTAGATTTATTGCTCATTCTAGATTTTCTTTGATATTTAGAAGAAAATTACTTTCTTAAAACAGAAAGTATTTACATGGCACATACTAGCCAAGAATAACATTTTTAGAAAGTAGGTGAACCATGCAAATATTTTCCTTAAAGTGGACCAAAACCCATGGAGATCAGCCTGGGAATCTCTAAGATTCCAGGGCTGCTTGATTCCTTAATCGGGATGCCCCTTGTGTGAAACCCCCCAGGTTGCCCAAAAATTCACCTTCTTTCCCAGTCCAACGGCGCATGGGCAAGCAGTGGCCACATCACCGCTGTCCCCTTGTGAATGGCTTGTACCCTTTAAAGTGGACCAACACCCAGGATTTTCACTATCCTGGGTGTTGGTCCACTTCAACTTCCTGATCTCGGATGCCCCGCTGTGTGAAACCCCCCCAAAAAACGTACCTTTTCAGCGACGGACAAGCGACGGATAAGCCGCCGCCGCCTCCCACGCATCCCTCTTACAGGGCGCGCGCCCGTGACGGCCATTCACAAACGGCCGGCGCGGGCGCGCGCACTGCTCGAGGGGTACGCGGGAGGCGGCGGCGGCTGATCTGTCGCCGATAAGGTAAGGTTTTTGGGGGGGTTTCACACAGCGGGGAGGTGATCGGCCTGGGAATCTTATAGATTCCCGGTCCGATCACCCCTGGGTGTTGGTCCACTTTAAGAGGGTAGCGGGGGATGCCACCGACAGTGCGCTCGGAGACGAAGGTTTAGATAAAGCGGCGGGAGAGATTCAAGTGGATCGGGGAGAGGTGAGTTTGTTCGGGCGACCTGGGGGGTTTCACACAGTGGGGTACCCCCGATTAGGGTGCCCTGGGGTCAAGAATTAAAATCCAGTCTATTCACTGCAACAGAATATAGCTTGTTAGGTCTTCACGTACCCCTTTCAATTGCAGTGAATGGACGGGGGGTGACAGCAAACAGTAACTGATGATGGGTGTGTCTCCCCAACAGAGGACATGGAAGAGACGCATAGGTAAGACCTGCGACCGCAGACTAGGAGTGATGGTCTGCATGGGGAAAAAAGGTGAGTATAGAGTTTTTACTTAATTTGCCTGCAAATTGTCTTTAAGCCTCTCTTTGCTATTTCAAACTCTCAGATTCATTGAGACGTGCGATGCCTTTTCAGTTGTATCCCACTTGTGGACATGTATTTCAAGCTTTTGTGACTTATCAGCCCAAGTCCATAAATTATATATTCCCCTTTTCTGTCCTGCAGCTGCTTTCTCCAAATCTGGTGCTAGGAAACGTACCCGTTTCAGAGAATAGGTTCTGTTCTTCTATCAAGGGATGTGCCAAGACAAAGCCTGGCAGGCCCCATATGTTGCTATGAGCAGAGAAAGATGGGCTCTAGTCACTGTGACTGACATGTAGGGCAGGACCACTTCCAACATGTGGCGGGAGAAAATTGGTCTGTGCCCATGGAATCCTGGGGCATGCAGCGAGAGTTGATTTCAGAAAGGGTATGTTTCTTAGCACCAGACCTAGAGAAAGCAGCTACAGGGAAAGTTGAAGTGGTGTTTTACTTGTTACAAGTCTTTCATAGTAGCTATCAACCTTAGGGAGATACCCATGTCACACTTACTGTGGTGGGCTAAAAGAGACTGAAAATCCCCCTACTCAAGGGTGCAAGGTAAAGAGTGCTTTTTAAGGGCCTTTTACAATGTACACTTCCTCCACATTGTGGTGTGGCCCCTGTATATGCTGCCCTGCTCCACACCATTGTTTCCTGGCCCCTGGATGATGATGGCTCTTGGCAATGGAGGCAATGGCAGCAGGGTGACTCGTTACTGGAAGCTGCAGTTGCAGTGGTGGCTGCAGAGGACTGGGTGCTGGAGGGATGGGGCAGCAGGAGATTTAGGAGGCAGCCACAACACAGATTGAAGAGACCCAGAGGTGGCTTCGATGGATGCCTGGGTTTCCATTGGGGACGACGGTCCAGTGGGACCAGCAATGGACCAAGGGGCAGGGGTAAGTAAATCTTGCACTGCAATACAGATCAGGTACAACACAATACATGCTCTTTACCTGTGCTGTGTTGGGTGGCAAATGCTAGATGCATTGTTTCCCAAAAAGCACAACAATGCAGTATATAGATGTGGGGGGAGGGGGGCACTGATTTTAATGGGCAGAATTATCTTCCTAATTTTGTTGCGTTGGGGTATCACTACTCCAATATATATGTGGGGGGGGGGCACTGATTTTAATGGGCAGAATTATCTTCTTAATTTTGTTGCGTTGAGGTATTACTACTCCAATATAGATGTGGGGAGGGGGGGGGGGGGGCACTGATTTTAATGGGCAGAATTATCTTCTTAATTTTGTTGCGTTGGTGTATTACTACTCCAATATAGATGTGGGGGGGGGGGGGCACTGATTTTAATGAGCAGAATTATCTTCTTAATTTTGTTGCGTTGGGGTATTACTACTCCAATATAGATGGGGGGGGGGGGCACTGATTTTAATGGGCAGAATTATCTTCTTAATTTTGTTGCGTTGGGGTATTACTACTCCAACAAGACCCGATCGTGAAGGTGTGCAAGGGGCCTCAAATACAAAGTCTAGGAGATGATGGCTGTATATAAAGTAAAAGCTATATCCACATGTGAGTGGATCTGAGTGCTTGGGATGGCTATGACAGGCATACACAGATAATTTGCATGGTTCAGCCTACTTACTGGTGGGTATTTTTTTAATTTGTTGTTAGTATGTGCCATATATATACTTTCTGTTTTAATTTGTTTTATCTTGAATATCAGATATACAAATTTTGCCCCTTTTTCATTTTCCTTGACCACGCTTTAAATGTGGTTGCACGCCTCCCTGCTCCTTGGTGATTTCAGCATTAGCAAGTGTGGCAGTGGTCGCGTTTTCCAGGCTGCAGCATCTACAGAGCGTTGCAGAATATGGAGGCGAGGCAGAAGGGACAGGCTTTAGGTGAACTCCGTGCTGCCCTATTATAGGAATTTCCTGAACTGACCCTCTAAACTCCTTATTGGACAAGTCTCATAAACATATTAAAGAAAATTTCTCCCTTATTTGATTTTACTAATGTTAACTCTACCACCTACTGTTGATGGTGAATGTGGTGAGATCAAATTTTAGGAACTGATGAAAGGCATGAGGAATTATTTTGTAAGACCATGCCTCCCCTGTGACTTGTTTAGGAAGTACAATGAAAACAAGAACATGTGTAATGAAAACTAATGGTCTACAATCCCCTTCATTGCTGTACCTGTCAGTAAGTAAAAGTAAGATCCTATACTAGATCCAGTGTACTCTCTGTTAGGGGTCATTGAAAAATGTCTGAAGTATTATTTTCATACAGATTTTATAAGGAGTTTAAATAGACCTTAATCCTGGGCTTTTGACAGTCCATGTAAGTGGAAAATGGGAATCATAGATGTATTTAAATGCTGATATGAGGCCCCATGATCTGAGATACTGTAGTAGACACTGTTATCTATAATATATCTATATTTGTCCCCTAATAACAAATCAGTGGAACCTCTCTAGGTTCATGATCATGGTCATGGCCATTTTACAGCTTAAATTAAATGTTATTTTTATGATGTAGCAAAGCAGCTATAGAGCTGGTGTCGTTCATGTGCATTACTTCCTTCTTCTCTTCCTTCCCTCTTTTCTTCTTTCTCCCATCTTCCTTCTCTCTCTTTTAGTCTCTCTTCCTTTCTTCCCTACCCCCTTCCTTCCTACTCTTTCTTTCTCTTTTTCTCCCCTTCTTTCCTTCAATCCCCTCTTTTCTCTCCATTCTTTCCTTTGCCGCCTCCCTCTTGTCCATCTTTCCTTCCTACCGTTCTCTTTTCTTACCTCCTCCCCCCCTCTTTGTGCTTTCTTTCTTTATCTCATTTTCTTTCTCTCTTTCGTTTCCATTACTGTCTTTCCCTTTTTTTCTTTCTACCTTTTCTTCCTTCTCTGCTCTATTTTTTCCTTCCTCCCCTTCTCTCAATCTCTTATTTTGTTTCTCTCTCTCACACTCATTGTTTTCCTTCTGTCTTTCTTGTCCTCCTTCTTTTCTCCCTTCCTTTCCCTCTAGCTCTCTCTGCCTCATTTTCTTTTTTCTCTCACTTTCCCTTTTCCATCACCCTCTTTTATTCTTTTTTCTTTCTTCTTTTCTTTCTACCTAATTCTACATCTGGGAGTGGCATGGGGCAGAGGTTGGGTAAATGGGGCCACTGGAGCTGTGGCAGCCACAGGTAGGGAGGGATAAAGGGACTGATGAAGAGCTGGGGTAGCAAAAGGTGCCCAGAAAATTGGCACTGGCATATATATTTATACACTGGATAGTTATCATACAAACACATTTAAACTCCAACTGCAAATGATCACAATCTCTGCTGAACTAATTCTAGGAATTGTAGGATAGTATTGTAGAATATTTTTATGAAATACAAAATGGATAGCTGAGTTTTCTACTAAAAGACTGATTCTATTGTCAGAGCAAATCACCCATTCCCAGCTAGAATATGGAACAATGACATGGAGAAAGATATCACACTCTTTGCCATGTCGCTGTCACGTTCTTAAATTCCTTGAAATGGCACCAGGCTGAAGCTGATTCATAGAGCTTCACATACTTTAACAGTAAGTTAGTGTAATTACGAGATGCCTTATGTCTGCCGTGTGTAAAGCTTATGACCCATAGCTCAGCTTGCGAGCCGTTATTGCCTGGCTTGACTAGCAGTATGATTCATTTGGGAGGCTGCATGTGGCTAGACAGGCCCAGTGCAGATAGCGTGCAATGACATTTTAGATTTAGAAAGATTCTATGAGCATGGGGGGATTTCGTCACAAAAAAAAAGTTATACACATATTAGATCTGTTTACACTTGCTTATATGGGATTTCCTAGAAACAAACGGTTTGCCTAATTTGATTTAACATTGCTATAAGTTTATTTCATAGTTAAGGTCTTCATTGCTTGGAACTATATATTGAGCTTATGTCTGTCCTGGATGGAAATATAACGCTGGGCTGCCTAGCCTCGCCTCCCTCCTTCTCCCTTGGTGAATATATAAAGACAAAGGAAAATGGGGCTAAGTGTCCAGGCTTTATTCATTTTAGAAGTCTGATAACCCCCTGGTGCCAAAAATGGAGATGCCACCACTGGGCCACCTGAGAATAAGGACCATACAGCTTAAAAAAACTTGACTACCCCAATTTGGCACATTACATTAACAAAATACTTACCTGGTAATTGCAAGGAGTCCTCAGCCAGAAACCATGTCTTTTAAGTTTGGCTGCAGCTTTGATGCTGCAAAGGATTGTGGGTGACTCTTTTGTCATACATTTACTGTAGTAGCCAGCAGGGGTGGAGTCATGAGAGCATTTTTTTTCTTTTATTAGGCTTTAGTTCCTCTTTAACAATGCATTAACATTTTAACAAAATTAGCAGGTATAATTTAAATCCTCATCTTTATTTTAGAAATGTTCTATGGTCAGAGATAGTTTTTTAATACTTTGCATTTCTTCAGCAGCTAAGATCAGTCGAAGTGTGGTGGTGGTGCTGTCGATGGTGGGGTTGCAGGATATTCAAGTAAGCTTCTGCGCTATTGACTTAGCAAGTGCTTTCTTAAAGCTAAGTCCTAATGTCATGAGTGGTACTGGGTGACAGTCAGTGGTGGACTGGGGCCCAAAAAATCAGCCCTGGATTTTACCAGCCCATGGCCGCCCCAAGTCATCCTTACTGAAGCCACCCCAACCATAATACCAGGGCTATAGCTTTGGGGGCTGGGATTCCTTGCTTGTGGGTACAGTGAGGCTGGCTACAGGGGGCTGAGAGGGAGACTAGGGGACAGGAATTGAATGTGGATGTTAAAAGCAGCAGCCCAACTGGCCCCAAAGCACTGTGGCCCACCAGGCATTGTCCTGGGTCTGCCTAGGGCCCTTGGTGACAGCCCTTCTGTGCAGTTGCAGAAGTGAGTGGGTGGCTTAGAGTCGAACCTACCTCTCATTAAAAGGGGGTAAGAGGGTTTGAACTGCTAGAAGAGTGTTCATCAGCATTTGCAGTGGTCTACGGGACGGAGGAGCTAGGGAGGGCTAAATGGAAACCTATGTAGGTCCTCTAAGACAGATATCCTTCTGTACTGCTAGAAAAGGGGACATATCAACTCTTGCATCTAATGCAGACACTGATTGAAGGAAAAGAAGGATCTAAAGTAAAAAAAAACTCTACAACCCAATCATCCCCCTTATCTGGATTCCCTACACGCCATAAGTCAGATGACCATCCAAAATTGGGCAAAAAAACAGCTTTCGGAGTCCATCAAAATGGGCAGTCATGGATTACTCAGCTCCACCAGCAGCCAATTAGGTTAGGTGGGTGGAAGAGCACATGACACATTCTCCTTCTGCAGAACTCTGCTAACCTACAGCATTCATGTGGGTTATGAGACAGGTGCAAGAGTGTGGATCCGTGTAAATAAGCTTGCCATATTTCATCTAATCTTTCATCTAATGGAAATGTCTCCAGATCAAGATGCTTTGGGAGTGGAGGTGGTGTGTGGACCTCCTGTCATTTTTTAAGTTTCCTTTACACCCCCAACAGTCAGGTAAGAGGCCAAAAGTGGGCAAGAATACAGTCATGGGGTCTATCAAACCTGGCAGCCATGAATCACTCAAACCGAGCTACACCAGCAGCCAATCAGCTCCCTTTCGGCAGAACCCCATCGGCCATTGGTGTTCATGAGAATGCTGCAGATCTGGAAGTGTGGACTTCTTCATTTTTGACTGAAGCTCCCCATCATTAGGAAAGGGTGCTACAGAAGGAACCTAGGTGACAGGCAAGCTGGATTATTCCTGAATGGTTAGAAGATTTCTATTTCCATTTTTCTATTGGTCACTTCCATGGTAGTATTTGTGGTTAATGTTTCTGTGGACATGCTTCAGTGGTGACACATATTTATATTTAGAAACCTTGCCTGGAGAACTTTTCAATTTCAAATGTTATTTGCGGCAGATAAAATAACACCTATAGACTGTGTATTTGGGATGGGGACGCTCCAATCAGAGAGCAAAATTGTATTTGTGAGATGCAGACACACTATTGTTGCTCTGCTGTAAATATGTGTGAAAATCATCTTTTAAGTTATATTTAATATATTTATCCATCAAAAGTATGTGTTTATGTCTGCATTTAGTTTAGATGTTGTTAAGTAGTGAAATCAGTCTTAAAAAAAGGGGGTGATGCAGCTGAGATTATTATTCAAGATACATATGTGAATTGAAAGCTTTGCTGGTAAGGTTGTGTTGCCTTGGCGGTATATTGTTCGGTTGGAACCTCTGCTCCCCTTATAGTTACGTCTACAGATACAATTGAAATAAGATTATTTTTTTACCTTTATTTCCCTTTTTGTCTGTAATTAGGGTTTTTATGTAAAGCGGCACCTTGTACAGAACAGATGCATGGGGTGTGCATTTTCCCGCAATCTGTTGTCCCATGAGACCAGGAAGAAGAATGGGTTACTGACTTGAATCCTCAAATTCCAGACTTGTTTGTCCTATGTGTTAACCCAATCAGCGAACGGATCCGCAGTCTTATGTTATGTGATGGTAGTATTTATTACCATAAGGTCAGGAGGCCCCATCGTTGTTGTTTCTCCAACATATTTCTAAGATTTTTGCACTCAGCATCATGTACAGAAATAGAGGCATCATTTTCTCTGTTGTTTCAATCTTTAGTTTTCTGGTTGTATCCAATTTAGTTACAATTTAGTTACACTGGACCTGCAGCATGATTTAATGAAAAGCCCCAAACCTTAAAAAAACTATTCCCCAGCATCTAAAATTATTACATTTTATGTTTTTAGTTGATTATTAGGGGAGAGGGGGAAAAAGTACAGAGGGTGGGGTTATGGCTGTGACAGAGCAGAGCAGGGGTCAGGAAGAGGACAGCAATCCCAGAATGCAGCATAGTCAGAGGACACTTGTCTGCAGGCAGCCTGAGACTCCATGGGTCACCATCTTGGATGTTAAAGGGCCCAGAAAATGCAAGTGCAGGTAGGGTGATTTTTGATGTGGGCAATCTGTATGTAATATATATATATATATATATATATATATATATATATATATATATATATCACCTATCCCTGTTTCTCCCAGTCTTATAGTCTGATTAAGTAATTTCTGACACACTATCAAATTCGATATTGACTAAGCAATCCTACACCCCATAAAGTTCTCCTCCAGGCAGTCAGACTGGAGTACCATGGGTTCATCAGAGAAAATTTGACTACTTTCTGACTGTGCTTTTTTAATGCGCTGCACTATGCCTCCATTGCAGTGCAGTAGTGGCCCCATAAGCCGCCCTACACATCTGTCATTTCCTAATCCCAAAAGTTACTGCATTGGAGGTGGCAGCAGCAGGAAGAGACGGCATTGGATGTGGAGGTGGCACAATGAGCCAGTATCGAAGGCTGCAGCAGTAGCAGGACTGGAAAAGGTAGATTCTGAGGATGTGGGGGGCGGAGGACCGAGTGGGGGAGGCGATGGACCTGGAAGCAGAGGTATAGAAACATGGAAGGTTGATGGCAAAAAGATACCATGCGGTCCATCTAGTCTGCCCTTATGTGTATACTGTATGTACTCTTTATCTTAGGATAGATGTGTGCTTATCCCAGGCATGTTTACATTCACTTACTGTTGATTTTTCAACTATCTCTGCTGGAAGTTTGTTCCAAGCATCTACTACTCTTTCTGTAAAATAATATTTTCTAACATTGCTCCTGATCTTCCCCCCGACTAGCTTCAGGTTGTGCCCCCTTGTTCTATCATTAAGTTTCTTCTTAAAAACACTTCCCTCCTGAACCTTATTCAATCCTTTCACATATTTAAAGGTCTCAATCATGTCCCCCCTCTCCCTTCTTTCCTCCAGACTGTACAAATTAAGTTCTTTAAGTCTCTCCTGATATGTTTTAAGTTTAAGTCCTTCCACCATTTTTGTTGCCCGCCTTTGGACACGTTCTATTTGAATAATGTCTTTTTGCAGGTAAGGTCTCCAGAACTGCACACAGTATTCTAGCTGTGGCCTCACCAGGGCTCTATACAGCGGCATCACAACCTCCCTCTTCCTACTGGTGATGCCTCGAGCTATGCAGCCGAGCATCCTGCTTGCTTTTCCCACTGCCTGGCTACACTGTCCACTCATCTTGCAGCTATCAGTAATCAGTATCCCTAAATCTCTCTCCTCCGAGGTCCTGGCTAACACAGTGCTTCAAGCAGAAAATGAATCCACACCAAGCTGATGCTTTATGCTGCTGCCGCTGATGATGAGGGAGCAGATCCCTTAGTTGATTAGATGCAGCAGTGGTGCATAATAAGCAGGAGTTGGCTCACTGTGATCCCCTTCTCCAATGCTTGCAGCAAGACCAGCAGCACGCAGATACCCATTAGGCAACCCTATGCCAGCGCCTAGGATGGCCACCTGCAGGAGCACTGAGGTTACTGCTATAGTAGGACAAAAAAGTCCCAATGCTGGTGCTTAAATTGGCCTTTTCCTTTACCAAGAATAAAGGCCTAGCTTGTATGTTCCCACTCACCCTGTACATATACCACATTAAAATTCACCCTACCTGCACCTAGTGCGTTTTCTGAGCCTTTAAACATCCAAGATGGGTTCTCAGGTTGCCTGCAGAAGGAAAGTGTCTTCTGACTATGCCACACTGCATTCTGGGAGTTCTGTCTTTTTCCTGACCCCAGCTCTGCTCTGTCTGCTTTTCCCACTGCCTGGCTACACTGTCCACTCATCTTGCAGCTATCAGTAATCAGTATCCCTAAATCTCTCTCCTCCGAGGTCCTGGCTAACACAGTGCTGCCCATACGGTACTCAGAACAGGGATTCCTTCTACCCAAGTGCATGATTTTGCATTAAGAGACATTAAACTCTAGTTTCCACAGTTTTGACCCTTTATCCAGTAAAGCTAAATCATTTTCCATGTTGTAGACACCTCCAGGAATATCCACCCTATTACTAACCTTTGTATCATCAGCAAACAGGCAAACTTTTCCTACCAAGCCTTCTCCTATGTCACTTACAAATATATTAAAATAGAATGGGGCTCAGGACAGAACCTTCTGGCACTCCACTTGTAACTCGCCTTTGTTCATATTGCACGACATTAACAACAACTCTTTGATACTGATCATTCAGCCAGCTGGAAATCCACACAACTATCCAGGGATTGAGTCCTACCTTCAATAACTTATCTCTGAGCTCTTTATGTGGTACAGTGCATCTACCTGCATTGCAGCAGAAACACAGGTAAAATGCAATACATGTGATTTACCTGCACTGCCGTCAGTGTTGCAGGCCAAGTGCCGCAGGCAGCATTTCCAGGCAGCAATGGCCACATTTCCCTTCCATTGAGATATCGAGTATTTTTACTCCGTAGCAGGTTAATTTACAATAGCATGAAATGACAGAATGTAGTACAGTCAAGCGGCAGGAAATAAATATAAAATATATTGCACAGCTATTAGAGGTGGCTGAAGCGTTGATATTGTTTTTGATGTATGTGACCCCATTAAACATATTTAGCCTCACTTTCTGTTTGTAGTATCAAACAGGGAATTACATTTTCCAAAAAGCCATAGGTGTCACTGAGGCCAGCCCGATGCTATTAGATATAGAACCCAGTATTTTGTAGTGGCGACTACCTTTGAAGTCCAGTGACATCAACTGATATTCTAGAAAAATTCATGTTTTCAATGGCACCCTGGAAAATTGTTGTCAGATTTGGGGGCTTAGGAAACTCCAGTGTAGTCTATTGTGCTTGTTAGGGATATCCTTAGAGAAAGAGTAAACATGGGAACTGAGTCTAGAGGGGTTATTTAAGAAAGGACAGCGTCAGGTATTGTTTTGTAGCGGCAGGTAGCGTCTATTAAACATCGGGCGCTGTACGCAAAACCACAATTAAGAAAGCGAATCTGGTGAGTGACTCTAACAGTAGCGTCACATGTATTATTACAGGCGGCTCAGCGTATAGCACCTGCGCTCTAGGTTCAGGGGCACTACATATTACCATACGCTCTGTGTCGCTCTCCCATACATTTCAATGGGCTTTCATTAGTTGTGTATAAATAGCGTGTTTGACAATTAAAACATTTTTTTTTGCTCAAATCATTGTGTGACCTCTCCTGGTTGCAAACAAACACTTTTATCATTTTTTTGACTTTTTATATTTTCATGCAGAATTGTATTTACAGGTCTGGCACTAAAGTGTTAATGTCACATGGTTAAAACAATGTCATTCCATGTGTTTTCACTTTGTTACTGGTGGATATGTGTTCAAAAACAGACTTTGATCACAAAGCGTCTGGAGCTCTGTGCTACAGCAGCCAACTTTAGATCGCTGACACTGTGTGTAGTTTTTTCTTAAATATAGTGTTGAGCACCGAGTGCCGGACGCACTGAGCTGGCGCTACCTATCACTCGCTGCAGCATTGTGTTCTTGTTAGAGCGCCCAACAGGTTAGTAAGGGAACGTAACGCTAGGTTACAGCGCCCGATACCCGCTTACAGCGTCTACTAGCGGTCGCACTATACAGACGCTAATCTGGCAATACCTGGCGCTAGTAGTGAATCAGCCTTTAGGTCTACCCAATGTCATGGAGTCATGGGCAGCAATAAAAAAATATTATATATAATTATTATTTTATTTACCAGCCCTAAAAAAAGTTACATTTTGAAATAAAGGGTGGTAGGGCAGGTGGGGAAATATACATCTGTTCCTCCCCACTTATTGTGGTGAATCTGTTCTTGGAAACAGATTAGTTGTTTTGGAATATCTGGTATATGGGGAGGGATATCATGGATGCTGCTTCGCATGTGCATTGGGAAACCTGGAATGGTACGTTTTTACCAGGAGATTTACAAAGAATATTTAATCCCGCACCACCTTAAATCTAGTTAGAGTTGCTGTGCCCGACTCAAAAGAATCCTGAAACTATGCATAAACTGCAGACACTACTAATACAAAAAGTGGTTCCAGTACCCACAAAATTCATTTTGAGTCAGCACAAAAAGTCAATCAATCAATCTGCATAACCAAATCATTATCCTGATTTATTCATTGAGTTGAAAAACATATATATTGACAATACACCATTTAATACATAACATATTTAAAAATATAGCGGTCCTGTCCCCTTTTAAATGTGCAAACCCCCAAACAATTCATTTGAAATAACTTTAAAACATACATATTCATCTCTAAACTCTTTGTGCAAATAAATAAAGTGAACTTAGTGCTAAAGTGCTTTTGCCTGAGACAATCAATAATTCACAATCCAAGAGAAAGAGAAATCAAATAACAACCAGTTAAAGCCAATAGGCCGTGCACAGTGTGAAAACAAAATATCAAAAACAATATCACCCTTTATCAGGAGACCGCGCCGCTGCATCAACCAGACCTCTTATCCCCCACGCGTTACGTGGCGAACCACTATTTCAAGGTACCTGTATCGCCTCTCCCCTCATCCACCACCTTATAAACAGGAAATGACATCACCCCACCCCTCCGCAAGCACGTGCTCCCGCCCGCCCGGCAGCCGTCGTGACGTCCGGGAAGCGTACGTCGGTGTCAGGCACATTCCCTCCCCCGCCAGTCAACACCCCTTGCCGGCCCCTCGCCACGCCCCCCGACCGCCCGCATCATGCGGAGACACAGCGTTATTCACGCTGACTGTCTCCACAGAAACGAGCGCTCCGAGGCGGGCGGGGGGCAACGGCGATGACAGGGTGAAGCGCAGGTACATGTTGGAAAAAAGGAGATTTGGGATGCCCCGGGCGAAATGTAGCACACCAGCTCTGTAGTCTTATTGACTAGTTCTGTGATTGACCCTCATTAAATCATTTTTATTGACCCCTGAGGATCTATTTGCATTGCTCATAGAATTTTAAAGGAAATAGATAGCTGAATGCTCTCTGAAAAACAAATACCACATTTTAAATGATGCCTTCCCCATACAATGGCTGCTTCCCATTAGATAGAGTTGACAGGTGCACTTTAAGCCAATAAAGACAAAATACAATTCAGTGCTTCAGTTCAGCAGTCCTTAAAATTTGATATCAATTACACAGATAGAATTTTCTCTAGTTTCCCCAAAAATAATTAAATATTGTTACTCCTCATTAGTATTATTATAGGGTAATAACCATTGTAGCAGCCATGGAACTGACTAATATTGCAGAAAATGGGCATCTCCCACTGTTTAAGCTGTGGTTGAAGGCTTTTATTTGACGACAGTAAATTGGGAGAACAATATGTCAGGTGCATTAAAAAAAAAAAAAGAAGAAAAAAAGTTGAAATCCACACAGCATCCCTCCGCTGTGATTTCCCAGTTGCGTCCATGATGCATATTTAATGTTTAGCCTATTCACTTGTCAGCGGCTTTATTTATTATTGACATGCCTGGATCAGAACGCAAGGTTTTGAAGATACCCCGTCAGCGTGCAAGCTGCAATTTCAAGATGTACCAAAGCAGAAGCTACCTTTAATTATCCAACATCAGCGCTTATTAAGATTTATACATTTGCCGTATCACCAAACGTCTGTGATTGTTTGCTGGTTTCTATTTTATTTTCCTCCTTCTCGGCTCAAAGATTTAAAAGGAGATGCTGCGTCCATTTTTCATCTGACTCAGAGGGAGTTCAGTGACCTTTTTGCGGCAAATTATGTAGAAAGAAAATATTTATATTCATTTAAAATAACCTCGGTGAAGAAATAGTCTCATTACACTGTTTGATCAATTCCTTGTAGCTGGGGCTGCAGCACGCCGCTTTTACCATTGGTTGATGGAATACACTGAGAAGTAGCTAATGGTAATGGTGCTCATCAGGACCGGGTTCAGCCAGCGGTCAGCAACAAATAATGCGGGACTGTTCCTAAGTTTGTGGCTGGTGGAATTTGCTCCTAGCTTCCAGCCAGCAGCATCCCTGAATTTGGCTATTGGATTAGAGTCCAGGCATATTTACATCCTAGCCGCGCCATTTGCACAACACAGATCTCTACCGCCTCCAAAAGATATTCTTTTGTGATGGTGGATGAATCCTATTTTTTTCTTCCAAAGACTCGCAGACAAAAGGGGATTTAGAGGACCTTGATTTTTTTTTATGTTACATATGAAGGAGGATATATATTTTCTTATTTTTTTTTTAATTCTTTTATTTTATTTTCCTATAGAGCATTTTCAGCGAATGGCCCCTTGGTCTGCTCTGTGACAACTTATCCTTTGTGCAGATTTCAGCTCCTGTCTCCTGCCACACTTCTCTTGCAAGAGAGAGACAGAGAAGCTGCACACTCCCACACTGTGATGACAGCAGGGGGCAGTGTTCTAGCCACACCTAGAAAACCCATGTAAAAAAACCTGGGGGGTGGCTATTGTGTCAATAGTCTGAGATCTACAGATCAAAAACATTGTGAGATGGAGAAACATTGAGAGACCAGGCTGCTTGGGGTGACGTGCCCACATGACTGCAAGCAGCCTATCAGCATGGCCAGCGGCCAAGCCTATCAGTGCTGGGCGGCACTGGTGGTGAGGCTAATAGGCTGCTCTAAGGCAGCCATAGAAGAGGACCAGGAAGAGGTGGCTGATAGGCTGCTCTAAGGCAGCCATAGAAGAGGACCAGGAAGAGGTGATTTCCCAGTTTTTTTGTTTTACCATCGACAATGCACAGTGCGGCAGCCCAGGTCCCACTGACCCACTGCCAGGAAAATGCGTATCACAAGATCACGCTAACAACACAGACCATATGATCTTGCAACATGCTGTCCTAAATTGTGGACTATAAGGTCCGGCAAGGCCACGGACACAGATAAATTCTTGGTTAAGCAAAAAATAGCTCAAGTTAAATATATATTTTATTGCAGAAAGCATACTAGACAGTTTTATAGCATTTGATATGGTGGGAATATTACAAATACCGGTTCTAAGGAGTGGTAAATGAATAACAAACAGAGATACAACAAAATGCCAGGTTACCTTAAATGTGATCAGATAATTGGATAGGCAGAGCGGCTTCTGAAACCACTCCTGACATGTCTAGGTTACCCCGGGGAAGAAGGAACAGCTTGCCCTAGGTTGCAGTCTTGGATTTAACTCCCAGTTGGACACTTCCAAGACTATCTGGATGGCTTATCCAGCCCCTTCTCTGCCTCTGGCCCCGTTTAGAACCTGCAGATGCTTTTTTGGGCATAACTTTTAAACCAAGGCTGATGACAGCCCGATCCTGGTGTCAAACTATTTGGCAAGCCATGCCTCATCTTTCAAGTTCTTTCCAAGAACTGGGAGTAGGGTCGTTTAGAGCCTGAGGTATCAATTTTAGCAGGTTCTGGGTTCTGCACTGCAATAGAAAACTATGCCTGGATGCGTTTTTTTGGGGGGCCCAATGCAAATTTGTATGTGACTTGGTGCTGGGACACACAGCGGCCCAGGTATGTTCAGTTTTGTGTCAGCACCGACATAACCTTTGACTTATGCAGGAAGGAGACAGTTCTCTGCATGAGGTGGTTTAGGGCTCCCGACTCCTTGGCTCCAACTCAGACTAGGATTGTGAATTGTCACAGGCATGGTTTTTGAGACAGGTCTACACGCATCATGACAACTTGCGTCTTGGGCTTGCTGTGAGGGTTCACACATGTGCTAGCAGATGGCTTATTGAAAAAGAGGTCTTTTGATGAAAAGTCCTCAGGACTAAAAATGCAATACCATCTTGGAACTATCTCTGGCAGGCCCCATCTCAGACATTTCTCTTTAAAGTGGGCCAAAACCCAGGATTTGGTCTGCCCCCTGGGGCAATTATTGAGCTGTAAATTATTATTGAGCTGTAAATTAAGTCTACATCTTAAAATCTTCAATGTTAGCAACATCTGTGTCTAATTCACTTAACTAACTTAAAGTGGGGTTTTCACTCACTTGTCCAGTGTATGAAAACTCTGGGATTACTGGTATTACTTACCTTGTTTCACACGCACTGCCAGGGCTTCTGGACAATCAGAATAGTTTGCTGTGCATAGCGAAACTCAACAACCTATTAATCGAATTAATCTAATCTATGAATGAATGGATTGCCAGGTGTCATTCAGAATAGTGGGATGGCAGGATGATGGGATGCCACTGCAGTCGTGAGATTGCTGGAAAGGTACATTTTACTACAAAGGATTTCACCGTATGGGACATCCCCGCTCTCTGAGATGGAAATGGCCTGCTTTAACTAATTAGGCTAAGCTCATGAGTATAAAAACTGATATCTGAAATGCTAAACATCCATCTAAATATGCTCAATGGCAGGAGGAGAGGTCATCAAGAAATATCCAGCCAGGCTTGGAAGGAAGAGGAAGTCAGGGGTGACAGGCTCTGTCACCCCTGATATACTAAACCTGTCACCCCTGGATTTTATTCCTACCATGACAGAATAAACCACTAGCTTAGCGGGAGTTTGATTAAGGTCAGGTGTATAAGTGACCCCTCCTATCCAACGTGTTATATGGATTTTAATATTACACAATCTCGCCATAGAGCTCCTTTAATATTATCATTAAAGCCCAGCTTCTGCAAACACATTTAGATTTTCTGTTTCTCTTCTGGGAATATTTGCCTTCATTGAGATACAGGCGCCTCTACAGAATAAATTTATGGGTATCTAAGGGACAGAAAGTGAGGGAGACTGAATTTAAAATGGGACAACACTTATTTTTAAGAGGCCTGATTTAAGAGGCAGCAATGATATGACCACTCTGTCACTGAATGTCTAATTTAAAACATGGGGGTAGGGTCCACTTTTCTCTCCTGTGAGTCCTTGTGGGGATCTCCAGGGATGGGGGTGGACTCTATAGTACCTTGAGTCACTCAATGTATTTTTGAATTTTAGTACATTTATTCATAAGTTTGCTTACAGTACAATAACTTATGGTTTTGGATACATATAATGACAATAAACTTTCTTTATTATCCATACACATTCATATTGTTTTGTCAACACAGATTTTTTGGATTATTGTAAATCCCAGTTGGGGGGGGGGGGGGGATAGTGGTTCCAAGGTTAGTTGGGTGTTCTCTCATTGTAGCAAGCTTTTACCCTCTTTGGGTGTTTGTAGCAAGTACTGTGAGGTCCCGTCACATATGCGTTTCGCCGTGGGTCTTCCTCAATGTGTGGACCTGTGTCTTTGATCATTATGGTAATATATTAGTATAGTTGTTGTTACGTATGTCCGATTATTAACTTACGGTATTCCGGGTGGTACTTACATAATCCAAAAGTTGGGCCAGGTGCTCGCTGGCGGTGTTTGAACCATCTCCCACTTAGGGTCTTCTTGCAAGTTTTATGTAATGCCCATGTGTATAATTATCGATTAATGAGTAGGGCAGTATATGCAGCTTTTGTGTCACTAACAGCTTAGGTTTCTATATACGGTATGCTATTGTTTAGTACAGTGCCAATTATATAGGCTACTATTGCTGAGGTAAGTGAAGAATTTGCTTGTACAAGGCAGATATATAAGCTACTGCTGCTGTAGTAAAAGGAGAGGTTAACTTACTTGTCTAGGACAGATGGGGGCATTATATAAAGCTTTTGTGTCACTGGCAGCTTAAGTTTATGCATAGACTACGCTCTTAGTACAATGCTAACTATATAGACTAGTATTGCTGTGGTAAGTGAAGAGTTAACTTGCTTGTGCAAGAGAGATATATGAGCTAATGTTGCTATGGTAGAATTCACTTACTTTTCTAGGACATATGGGGGCGCATCCGCATTCAAGTGCCGATCGGCACCCTCCTCTTTCAGCTGTTGGAGGGTGGTGCTCAATATGTGATATGTGTCGGTACCAACCAATTGAGCTCACAGAATGACCTGTCCTTTACCCCTCCCCTCCCCCCATTTCACAATTTAAAACATCTGCGACAGTTAGAGCTAAGTAGAACACCTTTACAGACAAATGTTTAACTTTTTTACAGCCCAGAGTAGAAATAAGAATATAAAATGCTATTCTTTTAGAAGTTGTCAAAAATCACTTTTTCCTCCAGACCGTCACACCAAAATGTTTATCTAACACACTACAAAGTTTGCCACATTTTTATCATAAATTGGTTTTCAGATAACTAATGATATTACAGTAACCAACATCTACAGTATAAGATCCGCCACCAGCCTCTGTCATGTGAGAAATATGTCAGGTAGCCCCAAAAAGTAACATAGTCGTGCATACTGGCAAAACTAGCAAAAGGGCCTATAGGTATACAAACAGGTCCTGGCATAGGCCGGCCTATGGGGGGAAACCTAGCACACTAATGCATACTAATGCATAGCATAAGGCAATTGTTTTGGATTGAGCGTCATCACGAGGAGGGGGGCAGCCACATCCCCGGTTTCCCTGCAGATTGTGCGTGCTCCCATGCCTGGCCCAATGGCTGGGTGTGGGAGGGCACACAGCTGCAGGGATGCTGGGGATCCGGTCGCAACCTGTCATCACAGTGAGGGACCTGCAGAAAGGTAAGGGGTTTGCGGGTCACTGCAGGGGGCTCACACAGTGGGGCATGCCGCATATGGATGCCCCAGGGGCACCTACTTTGCCGACCCTGGGGTCTTTTAGACTCCAAGTCCAGGAGTGTCGGTGGTTGGTCCACTTTATTAGGAGACATTTTTGACTTGCTGCTCCATTCATGAAAGATAATAGTGGCAAAAAAATTAAGAAACCGACACGCTCAGGTGGATGCAAATGCCTGAAAAATATCACAGAATGACGCACTTTATATATCAGGATCTCAATTGCTGGATGCCCTGCATTGAATACCTGCTAAATTGTATCACAGTTAATAAAAATTAAGACGATTCTAACGGTCAGTTCATATACTTAAAAAAAATGTACCTTCACCAGCACATTAAATTATAAAAGACCGGAAAAACTTTGGGCGTCTTCAACTGGGTTGGAAATAATGATTGCACAATCCCAAAACAAAAATAAATTCACCATTATATCTTCAATGATTAATGCAAGGGGTGTCCCATTCTGGACTTCTAACATTTCATAAACCCGGCTGTTTGGGACAGTGGGCAACTTTGCTGAGGGGTTGGGCTCCTCATACACACTGTGTGTCTGCAATGCAAGTGCCGTTGGAATTGCAAGTTGAGCTCCGCCACCACCACTGTTTGCATTGGTGACATCGCGAGAAAACCTCAGTGCGGTTGTTTAGCTAACTCAGAATCCTTATAGATTTTCGTACATTGCATCACAGCTCAAAGTGACCGTTGGCAGCCAGTGTGGTTTACCGGGGGATAATCCCCATTGGATGGATGTGAGCAAGGACTGTCGGGCAGCAGGAGCAATGTTATTTTGTTTAAATAACTTTATATATATATAAATATATATATATACTGCCTTCAATACTTCTACTTCTGTGCCCCTACACTTCTCCGGATTGCACTCCCCCGCTCAATCCATCACTCTCCAATGCTCCAAGCGTTTAAAAAAGCCCTCAAAACCCACTTATTTAGACAAGCATATAACCTGGCCTAAGCAACTCCTATAACCTTCACTGGGCACATGCCGCCAAACTCAAGCTCTACCCCTTGTGATCCCTACCTTTTGTCTCACCCCCCCCCCCCCGCATCCTTTAGACTGTAAGCTTGTAAGGGCAGGGCTCTCTTTCCTATTGTCTCCTGTTCTCTCAGCATTCTCAGCATGAACTTTGTAGCATCTTGTCTGTATTGGTCCCTGTAAAGTATGTTTTACCTTATCTGTAATTATACCTTATACAGCACTACAGAAAAAAAAATGACGCTATATAAATAAACTATATTAATATATATGGATTTATGGACATATACAGCCATTGTATAGTGCTACATATAATAGTATATATAACTATATAATATAACAGTATTATATATGTCCTCCAATAGTTTCTTTTGCAGTTTGTCTTCTTTGCTTCCATCACCCTTAGTTGTAGAATGCTTTCTCCCTGTTTTGCATTGTATTAATTTACTATTGTCTGTTTCCTATTCCTACATTTATAATGCTTTTATCCAGTTTGTCCAGTTGTGAAACATCTATCCCTGGGAGAGTTAGCTAGCGACATAATTTTGATACCATATAATTGCAAAAAGATTCTAAAATATAACAGAAGAAATAAATAAATTGTAACCTGGAGCTGCTTTGTAACATTTTACACTATGGAAGCTGTGAAGCGCCTGATGAAAATGGAAATGTAAACACGACGTGTCACTGGGATTTACAACAAAATGTTTCCCACAGGAAATGAGTCTGGAAGATGGGAAAACCTGTCTCCCTTGTATGAAAGATGGAGGTATTTACAACAGCAAGAGACAAGGCAGGAGAGCAGCCATAGTCACTGGGCTTTATGGTGTCTAAGAACCCTGCTTAAAAAACAGAGGAAACAAAACAAGTGTTTATGGCTTTATGGCCTCCCCCAGACTTAACACATTGTCCTAATGGGAACTTCAGACATAGATAAGGCGGGCTGTGGGGCAGGGAGTAAAATAAATACGTAGCAGTGTAAGCTAAAGTGAAGCGTAGGAAAGTGAAAACACTAAGGGATGCATTTTGTAGGCTGGCTGAGGTGAACACAGGGCCTTATTTATCAAGGAATAGCGACAGATAGCGACAGATAGCGACTGGGGAGGCGGCCAGTAAAGCCAGGTACCGCAACTAGAACGCCGGCTCCCCTCCACAATCACACATTTATCAAGCCGATACTGCTTAGCGACTGAGATAGCGCCATCTAGCAACTCATTCATCATTATCCCAGCCTCATCCCACAGCGCCAGCGAACATCCTTGAACAGCGACAGGTATGACCTCTCGCTACCTGGCGCTCTCCAATGCATTTCAATGGCAGAATGTATTTTAATTAATAATTATTTTTTAATATATATTTTTTTTTTTAAATTTCAAAAAAAAAATCTGTGAACACTTCTTCCTTTGAAAATGTATTTTTTGGGGATTTAAAAAAAAATTTTTTTTTTTGGCAGAATTGATATTACAGGTCTGATTTTAAACTATTCAGGTTTGAATATTATTTCAAAATCATTCCATTTTTTTTTTGGGGTGGTTAGGGGGTTAAAAAACTACTTTTAACACATCGCCTACTGCGCTCTGGGATTTAAACATGCATTTCACAGCGCTAGGAATTTTTAAGGCTGATTTTTTAATGAATATGGTGGGTGCCGGTCGCTATGTCCAGTCGCTATCATGCGCTCCCATACAACAGCGAACCTGTCAAATAGCGACTCAGCATCTTGTATTCAACATTACTGCACACCGACTGAGTCGCTATCATCCACCGAACAATGGCCAAGCACAGCGACTACTAGCGGTCGCTGTCAAAATACCGCTACAGTCGCTCAACAGTCGCTATCTGTCGCTATCTGTCGCTATTAATGAATCAGCCTCCCCAACATGGTTAGTGGAATAACAGGCTGATTCATTACTAGTGCCAGATAACGGCAGATGAGCTTCTGTACAGCGGCGCTAAGAGCGACTGCTAGTGGTCGCTCTGATCGTCCGTGAGTCGCTATTACAGAGCGTCTCAGTCACTGTAGTAACATGCCCGACATTGATGAATTTGATGTGTGAGTCAGTGTGAGTGACTCAAACCATATTCATGAAAAAAACAGCCTCACACAGCGCCTGCGCTCAAAATTGTGTCGCTGTAGCCCAGATCGCCAGAAGCTGTGTGATTAAAGTCCATTTTTAAACACATATCCACTAGTAACAAAACGAAAACATGTGGAATTACATTGTTATTACATTGTGACATTAACACTTTAATACTAGACCTGTAATGATAATTCTGCATAAAAAAAATAAAAAAACAAAAACGTTTTCAAAAATGTATTTAAATAGGCCAGGAGAGGTCACACAACGATTTGATACAAAAAAAAAATTATTAAAAGAAAATCCTGTTTAAAGAGAAGAAAAGTAGCGTCCATTGAAATGTATGGGAGAGCAACAGCTAATACCAGGCGCTCTGAAAGCCAGAGCGCCGCCAGGATCCACTGAGCTGTTGCTACATGTCGCTGTAAGAGCCGCTCACCAGAATCGCCTTCATAATTGTGGTATTGCATGCCGCGGCTGGCGTTCACCTGCCGCTACCTGTCACAAGGCACTACCTGCCGCTATCCCTTGATTTATAAAGCCCTAAGTGTATAAGTGTGTAAATATTGTGCCACTATATAAGCCAGTGTGTCTGTACTAGAAGGACAAATTAACTGGTATGCAGTGTGTATGTTGGCTACTACCTAGATTTAAAGAGCATCTGTAGGTTAGGAAATTACTCATCCCGTCATATCTGCAACTTCAAAATCTATGAATTGTGGGATGCTGGCACCTGGTGCCCTCTACTAAATCATGTATTGTGGGGGTTATTTAAGAAATGCTAACGCCGCGTAGTGCCATGTAGCGTCAGGTGAAAGCCAGGTACCCATATATATGAAAGTCAATCGGGTGAGCGCCTCTCGCATGTATCACTAGCGGTGGCTCAGTGTAAAGCGCCTGCGCTCTATGTTCAGCAGCACCATGTAGCACCTGTCGCTCAGTAGCGCTCTCCCATACATTTCAATGGTGTTTTATTTGGTTGTGTATAAATAGCGTTTTTCTAAAGTAATGCTCTAAATTTTAGGATCAAATCATTGTGTGGCCTCTCCTGCCCAGCAACTTTTATTGTGTTTATTTTTTTATTTTTATGCAGAATTGTATGTGCAGGTCGGCCATTGCAGTGTCATTGTCACAGCGTAGAAACAATGTCATTCCATATGTTTTCACTCTGGTGCTGCTGTATATGTGTTGAGAAACAGACTTTTATCACATAGCTTCTGGTGCTCAACACTATAGCGCCCAGTTTTAGAGTACCGACGCTGGTTGTGTGTAGTTTTTTCTAAATTATGGGCTTTAGCACCGAGTGCCGGACGCACTTAACTGGCGCTACTTATCGCTCGCTGCAGCGCTGTCCTGTTGTTAGATGTAGCATCATCTTGGGCACTTTGACCTTGGAACACCACCTAGCATTCTCCATTGGCTCTGCAGTGAATCAGGGAGCACGCTTCTACAGCACCCACCATACATCACATTTATCACTGCTGGCCCGGATAGTACAGCTTCACTTGTCTGCTCGCTACTCTAGGTTATAGCGCCAGACATCTGCTTGCAGCAGACACTCTAAGCGCTGCTACATAGATGCTCAAATGGCAATATGTGACGCTAGTCTTAAATTAGCCTCCCCGTTTAAATCATATAAATACACAAAGCACCAGCACCAAAGTCGGCAAGGAGGAAATCTACCGAAGATCAGTGGAGGAACTTGTCAGTTGGTGCACTAAACACAACCTGGTAATAAACCCTTCTAAAACCCTAGCGATGGTAGTGGACTTTAGGAAGAACCCGGCACCCCTGTCACCCCTGACCATCAAGGGGGTGGAAATCAAGAGAGAAAAGGAGGCGAAATACCTGGGTGTGACAATCTCCAACAACCTCAGCTGGGAAAGGAACACCACGGCTCTACTAAGGAAAGCACATCAGAGACTTTTCTTCCTGAGGCAACTGAAGAAGGCTGGTCTGTCGAAAAGGTTGCTTGTACTCTTCTTCAATGCCATCATTAGTTCTGTTCTGTGTTTTTCTTTCTCTGTCTGGTTTGAAGGAGCTACAAAAAGGGACAAGTGTAGACTCCAAAGAACAATAAAGACAGCAGAAAGAATAATCGGAGCCCCCTTACCATCCCTGCAGGAACTGCACAACCACAGAATCAAGACGCGGGCTGGAAAGATACTCCGGGATCCGTCGCACCCTGGACACGCCCTATTCCATTACTTACCATCTGGGCGACGTCTTGCAGTCCCAGCTTGCAGGACTTCTAGGTCTAGGAAGGGTTTCTTTCCTTTGACTGTCCGCATCCTCAACAATATCCAGGCACCATAGGACCAGGATCAAGCCGGAACCGATTGGTCTTCATACTCTGACTTTATAAGAGATTATCTGTTTTTATAAGAGATTATACCTTGACTTTATAAGAGACTCCATGGCAGGCATACTCATTCCCCCCGGGGCATCCAGATGACCCACTCTGTCAAACCCCCCAGGTCACCTGAAAAATCACCTTCATTCCTGGTCCAACGGCACATGCGCAAGCAGTGGCCGCATGCCTGTTATCCCTTTAGCAGGGTACGTGCATTTGTTAGTGGCCGGCACAGGCACGCTCACTGTTAAAGGGTAACAGGGGATGCGACCACCAGTGCGCTCGGATCTGCTTGCATTAGACGAGCTTCTGGATGAGGAGGGCTGCGCATGCGCCGAAGGACCAGGGAAGGGTGAGTGAGAGGGCAATCTGGGGGGATTCACACAGCGGAGCATCCCCGATCGGGGTGCCCCAGGGGCAAGAACGAAAACCCAGAATAGTCAAAATCCTGGGTTTTGGTCCACTTTAGGGGAATGTCCACTTTTGATGTCATTTTTGTGCCAAAATGATGTCCTTTAGACCAGTGATTCTCAACCTTTTTATGCCAAGTACCCCCTAGCAACAAGCAGTTGCAACCAAGTACCCTGAAAAGGGGGGAACTGATTACTAATGTTACAGAAATAAGTAGGTCACTGGTCTGAAGCAAGAGAGAATAATGTTTTACTGTTAAAATCATATACCAGACCTATCAGAGCCACTCTGTTGGTGCACCCTTGAACATTTCTGAGTATCCCCTGGGGTACGCATACTGCAGGTTGAGAAACGTGATAAGCTGATCTAGAATTTAAAAAAAAAGATCTCCTCTTGTAGATCTTGGTGTACAGACTTGAGCCTCGATTCAGAGAGACACAAAAAAACTTCAGTATTCGTGCCGATCTGTTTTTTTTTTGTGAAATGTTTCCGTTCTCGTATGAGCGTACGAGCGATTCTATGCATGCATTGAAAACCTTCTGTAAAGTTTCCATCCGTTCGTACGGCAGATTACGAATTACGAGGTAATGTAATGTAATTTTCCATCCAGACTTTTCCGTTTCATTTCCACATGTTACAACGTAGGCTTTCGTTTTTGCCCTTTTCCCATCGTATCCTCCAACGAATCCTTTACGTTTCCCGATAGATTCTGTTTCCATTTTACAAAAAATAATCGTCCAGACGGAATCCTTACGATCTTGCGCCTGCGCACTACAAACTTAACTCATTAAAGTGCTCGCCTACATATTTGCCACCCTCACTTCTACTACAATGTTTAGCTAAATCCCTTAGCACTATCCTCCATCTTCCCTTTTGGAACCTTAAAGCTCACCCAAACCACTTCTCGGTCATGTGAATATTCATCTTTAAATATTTCTGGGCCCATTAGTTTTGTGTTAATGTATTTTGTAAATGAAATGACACTGTAACATTTTTTTTTGGGATGCCATCATAAAATATAAAATGTATCAAAATTTTGTAAATTTTACATTTTTACAACCATAAAAAACAAAATACATAGCAATGGCAGGCCACAGAACATTATTCTTCATCTGTGGTCCCCAACGAGTTGCGCAGCTCCTGCATCTCGCCCACCAACTGAAGGACCCTGACACTCAGTTGTGCCACTCTGGCACGTCTGGTCCCTGTTAAAAAACGAAAAATTAAAATTTTGGTATAACCTTGTTGGGGTCATACTGCAGTGCCCCCCCCCCCCCCCCTGTATGGTCCAAACACCTAAATCTGGACTTCAAAAGCCAGAGGGCCCTCGCCACGGGCCGGGTTTTGCATAGTGCCCGATTAGAGAACCCCTGGCCTGCATTCTGCAGGCAAAGAACGGGCATCAGGAGCAAGGGCGAGTGGCACATCTTGCAGATCCTGCAACCAAATATAAAATAATTACACAAAGCAAAGGTAACCAACTAAAACAATAACTCCTACAACACATTAAGATTCAAGTTCAACAATCTAAATATAATTCACAAAGGACATAAGTCTAAAAAAATATAGCAATTATATGGATGTGTGGGAAAATAAATGTTTACATGCTAAGGACTAATTTAGGTCAGCATTAAAATGCATCTATAAGGCATACATGAAATGTATTGATTCAGGTATGCATTGCTATACAATTTATGGCCTCGGCCATGCTGATACATGCAATGCCTTGGTGCTAAAGGCGCGCAGACTCCTCCACATAGCCACAAAACATGTTCAACAATAGCAATCCAAGCCCTGAAAGGTCCCGTAAGTGGATCGGAAATGAAATGGATTTATAGGGTGGTGATCCGTCGGAAATCAGCTCTCTGAATCAGACAGAAACCATCCCAACAACGGAAGTTATCTGAACGAACGGAAAATTTGCGATTTTGTTTGGAAATGTTCCGATTTGCTTCCGTTCATCGAAAGAGCATATACACATTTTCCCGAACGTTCGTGCGAGTAGAAAATGGATGAAAAAAGCAAAAAAATGACTAACACCCACCAAAACTTTCACAGACAGCTACGGAAGTCCGGACGAATGTGTCTCTGAATCGAGGCTTTGGTGTACAGTTGCTACAAATTGCAGGTGGTGAAAACTGCTTCAGTAAAACACACATTTGCTAAAACGTTTAAAAATACTATATCAGATCAGCACCTTGAGGGCATCACTTTGGCACAAAGAATATATACTTTAAAAATTGCCATCAAAAGTGGACTTTCTCTTAAAATAAATGGGAGCATATTAATTATAAGCACAAAAGATGTCTTGCAGTCAGTGGCAACAGTGCGGCACACTCTGTACCCATTTAATGTCTGCTCCGGGGCCCACTTGCATTCAGTTACTCCTTTGCCTATGTGCTTTTCTGCCTTTAGGGCCACTTCCAGGAAGAAATGCTAATCGCATGGCGCTTTGGTAATGGCCACACTTGAGGCCACCTGTATTTAGCAATCTGACCCCCACTGGACTAAAGCAATACCTTTTTTTTAAGTCCTAATTTTCAGTTTGTATTAGGACGTGAGTTTATCAAAACCAAACACAAGCAGCCTTTAACCCCTGCAGCAAATCTCCCCCAAAACAGCAACATTAAAGGGCCTCTTTTGTACCAAGCACCCAGATGCTTTTATTTAAAGCTCACTTCTACATGGCTGAAGCTAATGAGTAACTGTGAGCCCACTTCCTTCCCCGTGCTTAATTTTTTAATTGGATGCCACCTGTGGAGTCGGAGGCGGATTTGGTACCTGCGACATGTCAATGCTCAACCATGACTGGACTATTTGTGTGCTACATACACATCTCAAATTCCTGTTCATTTATGCCTCCATAAAGAATAGTCCCCATTTATCTTTATAATTATTTTTGCTGGCTTGCTGAAGTTGATGAAGTGATTAAAAAAAAAAAAGGATCTTTGACTAATGGCCTAACATTAAAAAATGCACCAGCAAAGAATATAGCTAAATAAATATGTTGGTTTAAGTAGCACTACAAATGATGTCATGGCGTAGGAGCAGTATTTCAAAAGTATACAAATTGTCTCCGGGCCATAATTCTTCCTGAAATGCATATTCCAAAAGAAAGCGCAGGCTTTAATTTTGGTGATGTATTGTACGGAATTTGATATAGCCATTTTACTCTTTTAATTTGTTAATATGTGTGGATTTACCGTACGCTTTTCAAGATCATCTCCTTTTTTTTTCCTTCTAAAAGGAGCCTTTCAGTTAAATGTAGCATTCTCTCTAATGATATAATTTCCCCTAGATTGCAGCGACATTGCCTTTTCCCAAACTCAGTTAATTGTTATAAAGCACTTCACTTCAGTGGAACTTCAAACAGCGCGTTCACTTCCATCTCATATTGAGGTCATTTTTCTTCTTCTCCTGTTCCCCACCGTCTCTAAAAGAGTAAAGCAATTGCACTGCTTTGAGATGGTCTGATGGATTGCCCCATGTCCACTTTTTGAGCTGGTGCAGTATTTATATGGAGTAAGTTTCGAGTCACAATATTATGACCAACAGCTAATATCCAGTAACCTCTCAGACAGAAGCTAGATGGGCTGGGAGTAGCTCATTAAGGTTGTCACAGGTATCTGAAGCCATGCTAACTGAGGGAATCCCACAGCTGCTGGAGAGTACATGGGAGGGGTCAAGGTGGTCCCACAGATGCTCAATAGGTTTCAAGTCTGGGGAGTTTGGGGCCAGGTTAGTACTTGGCCATGCTCTTCCAAGCAATGTCTTACATTTCTAGACTTGTGATTTGTTGCATTATCTTGCTGGAGGATCCCATCTGCCCCAGGGAAGACAATCAACACGTACATGAACTGCGAATATAAATTGGTTGCGATTGCAATCCAAGTGGATGAGTTGGCCCATTAAAGTGGACAATATCCCAGGATTTTGACTATCCTGGGTTTTGGTCATGCCCCCCGAGAGCCCCATAGTGCGAAACGCCCCAGGTCGCCTGATCACCCTTCCTTGGTCCTGCGGAGCATGCGCAGCCCTCTCGTCCAATCAACATGCTTGGATCCGCTCAAGCCCCTTCATCCAGGAGCTCATCTAATACGAGGGGTTCTGAGCATGCTAGTGACCACATCCCCCTCTACCCACTAATAGGGATTGTGCTGCTTCTCACGCCCTGCTAAAGGGATAGCAGGGATGTGGCCACTGCTCACTCATGCGCCATTGGACCGGGAACAAAGGTGAGTTTTCTGGGGTTTCACAAAGCGGGGCACTCCCGGGGGCAGAGAGTATGCCTGCCCTGGAGTCTCATGGACTCCAGGGTGGGTTTTGGTCCACTTTAAAACATTTCCCAGACCATAACGCTGCCACCACCAGCTAGTGTTCTTTAGCAGTGGTTGCAGACTGTTTGTTCCCTGATGTTTCTCGCCTGACACACTAAAATCCATCCATTTGATGAAGCAGAAACCATGACTTATCAGGAATGGCAACTGATACTACTGTAAAAATCAAAGCTTTTACTGCCAATGCAAATTCCTGCATTCCAGGCAGAGTGACTATCCGTCTGATGTACACAGTAGGATCAACTAAACTGTTGGTATAGCTGCCCAAATGTAGAGTGTTAGTCCATCCTTGTGCACCTTCATGACCTTCATTCACCTCTCATATCAGTGCCAGTTGGTGCGCCACCATTTACATGTTTTGCTGTTTTCAGTGGTGCGACTCATAATACACTTTCATCACAGCAGCACCTTCTTTTTTTAGCCACTTTGTTTCATAGTGTAGTGCTTATCATGCCTGCTTTATACGCAAAAGGTCCTGGGTTCGATCCCCAGTGAAACCATCTTTTGGGGGGCAGTTATAGCCTAGAGGTAGGGAAACAGGCTTGTGACCAGAAGGTGGCAGGTTCAATTCCCAATCATAGGACATGACTTGTTCATCATTGTATGTCATGGGACATTCACTTGTATATAGTCACTCACATGGTGTGTTCACTTGTGTGTAGCCACTAATATAGTGTGTAATCACTGGTGTATTCACTGAGTTGTATTGTACACAGTGCACGGATGGGTAAATGTGGAGGAAGAATTCCATGTGTGCGTTGGCACAAAATGGCCACTATTGTACTATTATCACTATTCTTGCAATAGGAAATAGCAAAATAGCAAAATGCCTCCTAATTGCATGATGGGAAGACCACAAAATCTGTATCACATCAGAGGTCACCTTAGTTAAGTAAGTTTCGTTTGGGTGTAGATAAAAAATATCTCCCTTTTACTCCTTTAGCACATCTGTATGAAAAGCTAGAGGTTTCCTTTAACAAACATCTGTATATGAAGCTAGACTCCCCCCCCCCCCCAAAAAAAAATGGAGGAGAAACCTTCAGCAACTTTCGCCTTGTTTAACCAACGAAGGCTTCTGCACCTAAGGCTAGCTGATCTGAGCGTGCTGGATCTTCTGCTACCCCAAGGAGAGTGCCCGCACCGGCCATTCACAAATGGCAATTGGAAAGGGATAGTGGGGATGCAGCCGCTGCTGGCGCATGCGCTGTGGGACCGGGAAAGAAGGTGAGTTTCTGGGTGATGTGGGAGGTTTCACATAGTGGGGCATCCCGATTCTGGATACCCCGGGGGGGGGGGGTAATCTATGGGCTCTGGAATCTTATAGATTTTTCCCCCAGGCATCCCGAATCGGTATGCCTTACTGTGTGAAACCCCTCCAGGACACCTGTAAAAGCTCACCTTTCCCTGCTCCAGCGCTGGATGTGTGGGCTCTTGTCCAATCAGTTCATTGTTTATATTGGGGCCGCATCTCCTGCATCCCCAACAGCATTTGTGCACTCCGGCCACAGCCATTCAGATAGAATGGGGCAGGAGTGCATGCTGCCGGGGATACAGGGAATGCAGCAGCACACGCTCCCCTTTATATTCAACCTGAGCCCATTGTTGAATAACATAGTCAAAGCAAATGGCTTTGACTCAGCAAGAACCTGTGCATGTTTTTGTGGAGGGGAGGAACTTGGGGATATCACACAGTGGGGCATCCCAATTTGGGATGCTCCAGGGGCACGTAACAGAACCCAGGAAAGTCAAACGTTCACGGGTTTTGTTCCACTTTAAAGAATTGTTATTTGACTGCAAAATGCATTATCCTGTAAAGGGAACCTCTTCCATTAATTGTGAAGTTTAGTATAGTTAAAGGAGGTTATTTCTATATTTTTACACTTTCAATTGCATTAGATGACAGATTCCTAGTGTTATATTTTTTTAGATTGCAAAACAACTGGCTGAGTAGAACCTGATTTTTTTTCTAGTATTCTGTTTTGGCCAAACCGAGCAGAATTTGCTAAATTTTGGTTGAATTTACCTTTGACTTGAAGCCCAACACTACTGGTAAATGGCTCGTTTTAACCATGACAGCAATGAGGCCCTTATTTAAGGGATTTAAGGGATAGCGCCAGGTAGTGAATGGTGAGTGAACGGTAATGACGCTCACCGCCACGAGAACGCCGGCTCCCCTCCGCAATCACACATTTATCAAGCCGATCCTGCTTAGCGACTGACAGAGCGCCAGATAGCGAATCATTCATCATTATTCCAGCCTCACCCCACAGCGCCAGCGAGCGACCTTGAACAGCGACAGGTATGACCTCTCGCTACCTGGCGCTCTCCAATGCATTTCAATGGAGCAATCTTTAAATATTCTTAATTAATTGCTATTAATGTTTTTTTTTTTTTTTTTTTTTTTAAATGTCAAAAATTCTGTGACCACTTCTGCAATGTTAGATATTTTTTTTAGGTAAAAAAAAAAAAAAAATAATAATTTGTGCAGAATTGATATTACAGGTCTGATATTAATGTATTCATATTACAAAATGTTTGTAAAAACATGTTTTTTTTCCCCAAAAATATGGTTGTTTGGGGGTTAAAAAACTACTTTTAACCCATCGCCGCCAGCGCTCTGGGGTTTAAACAAGCATTTCACAGCACGAGAATTTTTTGAGCGTGATTTGTTAATGAATATGCTGGGAGCCGTTCGCTATGGCCATTCGCTGTCATGCGCTCCCATACAGCGCGGAACCTGTCAAACAGCGACTCCTAACCCCGTATTCAACATTACCGCACACCGACTGAGTCGCTGTCAACAGCCGAACAACGGCCAAGCACAGCGATTACTAGCGTGCGCTGTGAAAATAACGCTACTGGCGCTCATCTGTCGCTACCTGGCGCTATTAATGAATCGGCCTCCCCGGCAGATGTGTGTAGAAGCCTATCACACTCATGTACATATATACCACCAATCAGGGTATGTCACATGACTTTCCTTATGAGCTACAGGCTGCCAAGAGGAGGAAGTAGTCATAATAATGTATAAAATGTATCCAGACTAACCTATTCATAGGAAACCAGCTTGGTGGCTTGCAGGGATTTCTCTTTCAGGTAGACAGTGATGAAATGTGGCCCCAATCATGTTTGTTTTTTGAGGTTTGTTAAAACAAAGTATCCGAGGCACAATATAAAAAGAATTTGTAGAACTACTCTTCTATTCTCCCACCCTCTAAGTACACAGGCTTGTGCTGAAGTTTTGTGTCTACAAGCTACAATAGACTCCAGCAATACTTCATTAGTTCTTTAAAGATGTGTTAATTCACACCTCTCTCAGGTGACGGATGCCCGTCTGGGTCTATGGACATAATGGAGAAGGCAGAGAATGGCTAAAGAAACAGGTTTTTATATGAAGTTGTAGAGCAGCTACTTTTCTCTTTATAGTGACTTTTTTTGGTCACATTTGTTTCTCTTAAGGCTTAGTTGTCATCGAGACACCTAAACAAGTCGAGAACAAAACAAGTAGTAATACATCATTTTGCTCCCCCGAGTTGTCATGTGTAATTACAACGCCCAGAAATGTTCACATTTTTTAAACCATAGAACTACTTTATAAGAAAAAAGTAAAGAGAATAAAATAGGATAAAACAAACACTATTGCTTGTCCACTTGCCATGAGGAATAGTCTAGTTTTTGTTTGCTTCATTTCAAGTGGTTCTACGCCCTGCTGAAGTGATCCTAAAGTCTGTAAAGACTTTAGAATCCCTGAATAGGGAGCATAGGGGCATCTCTATCTAGGACACCACTCAGCTTAAAAAAGAAATGGGAGGCCGATTCATTAAAGTGGACCAACACCCAGGATTTTGACTATCCTGGGTCTTGGTCCACTTCGGTGGGGCGCCGGCCGCCGCCGAAACTAAGGTAAGGAGTTTGGGGTGTTTGGGGGGGGTTTCACCCCGCGGGACATCCCGATCTCGGATGTCCCGCGGGGAGGGAGGTGATCTTATAGATTCCCGGGCCGATCACCGGTGGGTGTTGGTCCACTTTAATAGCGGCAGGTAGCGACAGTTGAGCGACTGTAGCTGCATTTTCAGAGCGCCCGCGTAGTCTTTGTGCTTGGCCGTTGTTCTGTAGTTGATAGCGACTCAGTCGGTTTGCCGTAATGTTGAATATTGGGTGAGGAGTCGCTATTTGACAGGTTCTGCGCTGTATGGGAGCGCATGATAGCGACTGGCCCTAGCGACCGGCTCCCACCATATCCATTAAAAAATCACGCTGGGGCGGTGATTCGGTGGGGCACCCCCGATCGGGGTGCTCCGCTGTGTGAAACCCCCCCGAACCCCCCGAACTCACCTCTCCCCGCGCCGACGGACAAGCCGCGGACAAGCGGCTCCTCCGCCGCTGCCTCCCGCGCGTCCCTCTTGACGCGCGCGTGCCCGCGCCGGCCATTCACAGACGGCCGGCGCGGGCGCGCGCACGTCTAGAGGGGCGCGAGGGAGGCGGCGGCGGCCGGCCGCCGCCGAAACTAAGGTAAGGAGTTTGGGGTGTTTGGGGGGGGTTTCACCCCGCGGGACATCCCGATCTCGGATGTCCCGCGGGGAGGGAGGTGATCTTATAGATTCCCGGCCGATCACCGGTGGGTGTTGGTCCACTTTAATAGCGGCAGGTAGCGACAGTTGAGCGACTGTAGCGGCATTTTCAGAGCGCCCGCGTAGTCTTTGTGCTTGGCCGTTGTTCTGTAGTTGATAGCGACTCAGTCGGTTTGCCGTAATGTTGAATATTGGGTGAGGAGTCGCTATTTGACAGGTTCTGCGCTGTATGGGAGCGCATGATAGCGACTGGCCCTAGCGACCGGCTCCCACCATATCCATTAAAAAATCACGCTCAAAAAATTCTCGCGCTGTAAAATGCATGTTTAAACCCCAGAGCGCTGGCGGCGATGGGTTAAAAGTAGTTTTTTAACCCCCAAACAACCATATTTTTGGAAACCAAAAAAAACAAGTTTTTTAAATTATTTGTTAATATGAATACATTAATATCAGACCTGTAATATCAATTCTGTACAATTTTTTCTAAAATGGCAGAAGTGGTCACAGAATTTTTCACATTTAAAAAAAAAAAAAACAAAAAAAAACAATTAATAACAATTAATTATAAATATTTAGAGATTGTTCCATTGAAATGCATTGGAGTGCGCCAGGTAGCGAGAGGTCATACCTGTCGCTGTTCAATGTCGGACGCTGGCGCTGTGGGCTGAGGCTGGAATAATGATGAATGAGTGGCTATATGGCGCTATCTCAGTCGCTAAACAGGATTGGCTTGATAAATGTGTGGTTGTGGTGGGGAGCCGGCGTTCTCGTGGCGGGGCCCGTCATTACCGGCCGCTCACCAGTCGCTACCTGTCGCTATTCCTTCATAAATAAGGGCCTAAGAAAAATAGGCTAAAACGCACCTTCTCCTGGCACTATGTAGAGTTTCTGTGCTATGGTACAGGGCTCATCCACTAGCAGAGAAAATGCATCCCTGCTACCCTGCCTTAGGTGCATTGGGTGAACATTATAGGTTGATGGGTGTCACTCTGCAAGCGGGGGTAGCAGGGATACGCTTGACCTGCTCCAGGCTGAGAATGGGCCTGCAGCACCGTCATATTATAAGGGACCTGAAGCAAGTATATTTTAGCCCGTCTTCAGGCATGTTAATTTTCTTTAAGCTACCTGGTATGCCAAATGGGAATCTCCCCTTCGCTGAAGGGAAGTCTGTTCCTAATGGAGGAGATGTCATCCTCTGCAGTTCGTTCTGTGGTTTATGGTTCAGCATGGGTGGGGGGGATAGGTGATTAAGCTTTACTTTAAAGCGTAGGGTGGGAAAGGGCAAAGATCATGGTTTGCCCCCCCCGAAGTAAAACTTTGCCCCGAGGGTGTTTATAAGGTCGGCTTTAAAGTGAAACAAAACCCGGGAATTTGTTTTTGTTCCATGCCCCCAGGGCATCCTGAATTGGGATGACCTGCTGTGTGAAACCCCCCAGTTCCCCCACTAAAACTCACCTTTTCCTGCTCCAATGGTGCATGCATCCAATCAAAGCCCTTTTCCATGTTTACATCCTTCGTCAAGGCACTCTGATGGAAATCAATGGGGGAGAGAGAGTAGAGTTGTGAGGAAGGGTGGTATAAAGGAGGGTGTAGGTCTGCTTTAAAGAGGAACAAAACCTACCAGCAGAGTGAGTGCTGCTGCATCCTCCGTATCAGGGCAAACTTGTGTCATTTGTAAAGTACTACCTGCTATTTGTGGAGCTATTTAATACTGATTTCTATTTGTACTTTTTGATACCTTGTGGTCTTCTATAATATGGATTGCTAAGTATTTTAGCATCACAGGAATTGTGGATTAATTGATTTTAACAGTGTCTTTGTGTTGCATGTGTGTTTTTATTTTTGCTATAGTGTAACATTTAATAAAATATTATTATTTTATGGTATTTGTGGAGTTGTGTCCCTTTCTTATGACCCTTGTCAATTTGGTTTGGCTCATTTGTAAAATAGATATAATAGAAACCTCCATAATTATAGCAAAACATCTGTATAAACTAGAGTTTCCCCCTTTACAAAGTATTGCATTTTTGGAGTGAAAGAAGTATCCCCCTTTACCGTTAGTAACTCATTTATATATACATAGGGCCTTATTCATGAAAGGATAGCGCCAGGTAGTGCCTGTAAAGCAGCAGGTAGCGTCTGTAAAGTGGCAGGTAGCGCCAGTTAGCAGCAGATGAACACCGTAGACGGCACGCAATTACACATTTATGAAGCCGAATCTGTAGAGCGACCCGAACAACGCCATGTAGCGTACGATTCATCATTATCGCAGGCTCAGCGTACAGCGCCGGCGTTCAGCCTTGCAGAGCGCCACGTCTAACCTGTCGCTACCTGGCGCTCTCTCATACATTTCTATGGACGATCCTTAAATCCCTTTCCTGATCCCATTTTTTTTTTTTATTAAAATCTCAAAACTTTCTGACGTATCCTGGCCTAGAAAATGACATTTTAGAAAACTTTTTGGATTTATAATATTTTTATGCAGAATTGTGCTTACATGTCTTTATTAAAGTGTTCATGTTACAATGTAATAACAATGTAATTCCATATGTTTTCGCTTTGTTACTAGTGGATACATGTACAAAAACAGACTTTAATCACACAGCCTCTGGCGCTCTGGGCTACAACTGCACGATTTTGAGCACTGGCACTGTTTGAGGCTCTTTTTTTGATGAATGTGGTGTGAGTCGGTTGCACTGAGTTGGCGCTACCGTTTACTCCCATACAGCGTAGTACTGCGACTCACACAACATATTCATCAATGCCGCCCAGCACTGAGGCGCTCTGAAACAAGGATCCATGGCCGAGCACAGCGACTACTAGCGGTCGCTCTCAAATCCGCGCTACAGGCATTCATCTGTCGCTACCTGGCGTTAGTAATGAATCAGTCTGCCCGTTACATAGTATACATTGTTCTTTCATTCCAAAAATATTTTGGATCTCTGTTTTTTTTATTATCACAGTGTTCCTCAGATGTGGTCTTCCTATCTGGGGACATTCGGTTGTTTTCCAGAGACCAGACCACACCCCAGAATCCCCCGTGCATAGACTTAAAGTGGACCAACACCCAGCCCTTTTTTTTTTTTTTTTTTTTTATTTGAAGATATACAAAAAATGCAGCATAACCCGATTAACAATGTAAAGAAAAAAAAAATTACCTCCGACGCTCCCTCGGCGCGTCGCCACAATTTAAATTTTCGGCCGCCATCTTAGATTTGGTCCCAAAGGAAGAGATCCTTTGACCTATGCTGGCTGAAAATCGCGCGCATGCGCAGTAGTTAGGTGAAGCGCCGCTTGCATCGGGAACGAGCGGCGCTTCACCTGACACTACTGCGCATGCGCAATTCTACTGAGAGGGTTGACGGGAGGGGACGGTGTCGAGGCGGGGGCGCGTGCAGCTCAGAAGGGGGCGGAGACAAGCGAGGAGCGCGCAGCGTCCTGACAGAGAGAGGAAGAGCGGTTCGCGAGGAGAAGCTAAAGGTAAAGGGGGAAAGAGAGGCACAGGAAGGCAGATACACCACACCTCGAACTCACACTGGAGACCACTGGTACAGCATGTGTATGTGAGGTGACATGGGGGTACAATTTGTATATTTTTGCAATGAGCGCGCCCTGACCCATATGATCATGTTTCACGTCCCCTCCCGCATTAGAATCGCTGAGCTTTAATAAAGGTAATAGGCCGAATCCGCCCGACCAGCTCACGACAGGAGGTCATGTGAGCGTGTAGTGTCAGGGAAGCCCTTGGTTGTCCTGGAGACAGTTCAACCAATCAGCGCAGCGTGCTATAGGTAATAGGCGGGACGGCGGCAGGAGTCATGCTCGCTCACGAGAGCGATAGGCCACGCCCCCCGGATGACGTCAGGAGAAGAGACAAGTAACGCGAGAACAAAGAAGAGCTCAGCGACGGACAAGAAATGCTAATGACCGGACAATATATGCTAATGACCGGACAAGAGCTGGAGTGCGGGACTTCCGGTGGAGGATTCAGAAGATTTCAGGCGCAGCGAGGGACAGAAGGCTCCAACAGTGATCAAAAGGTAAGTGTGTTTTACTATTAAAGTGAATAGAGTTAAGTAGTTTTTGAGGGTGTTGGTCCACTTTAAATAGGATGCAATGATCCCTGCATTTTCTGAATGGTCTTCCAATATAGTTCTATTTGAATCTTAGGAAGTATACTTTAATAAGTAAATTATTTAATTGCTAAAATTTGATGTTTGGAACTTTCATAAATCATCACTGCAGAGAAAAACTCTCTCCTGGCGGTCTCTCTCTCTTTGAGCCTTTGTTGAAAAACATCCTTAATTACTTTAGGGCCATAAGATCAGAAAAACATGTGATACATGTTCTAAAGATGATATTTAATTGTTTATCATTTTTCAATGGCCTGTTATAAATGTAGTTATAAATGTGTTCTTATGTGATCCGTCATTGCTCTCCTAATATTTTGCGTGACTCGCTAATTTTTCAGGGGGTGTAAAAGGGTGCCCAGGGAAATTAAACACCTTCCCCCGCAGAAATAATGGATGAAAACATATAGATTATACCACAAAACGAGATAAAATGAGAATTAACGCAATTAGCAGTCCAGGAAGAAAAGCAAGGAAATAACACAGATACATCTTTGACACTCAATCGTGCAAAAATATACAATAATAAAAACAAAGGTATAAACGTCTAAAGCACTGCACATAAACAACCCAGTCACCATAGACCAGCTACATCTAGCACCCTGGTGGGATGAAAGGTGTTAATTTTCCTGCTTTATGTTACTTGCTAAATTATTTATTAATAGATTACTTATTAATATTTCAAGAAGAACAAAATTCACAAATATAAGTACATATATTCATAAATGATTTTTTAACACTTTAATCCCCTGTTTTACCTATTTGATAAAAGGAGCATTTAGGTTTGGTTGAGCTAATTGCTGACCCTATCTCCTTACCCCGTGTGTCAGGACCCCACACTTTGAACTGTGTGCCTGGATCTTCCCCTGCTGATAGAGGCATTTAAAGCGGACCAACACCTACTCAGCGTCTAATGGGTGTTGGTCCAGGACCTGGTGCATTAAAACTGGCTCGGGGGCCATCCAGAATACAGGAGCCCCCCCACACATCAACCCCAGGATTCCCGGATCCTTTGTCGGAAATAGAGCCCTGCCAGCACTCACGTGGGCCAGTCATGGGTTGGCTTTCCGGCAGCTAGACCCGAGGAAGCGACCCCGGCCCATGTGACTGCCCAGCGACTAGACGTGGCCAGCCGACATCTGTTACTCGCCGAACGTGTGGGTCTTCTTCAAGGTTGTTTTAGAAGTTTTTTTCTATTTCACTAGGACAGCTAGAGGGTTAAAGTGTACAAAAATCATCCCTAGCAACTCTCTGCCATAAAGAGTCTCAATCCATAATCCATTTCTCCTGGAAGCACCGCTGCAAAGGGATACCCTCACTTTTCTCATGGAAGTAGCTGCACACTGCTGCCTTACATGTCTCCTATTGGAGGAGGTTGTGTCGAAGCAAATAGATGTGCAGTATTTTATGACTTTCCTGTCGGGTGGAGCAGCAGAGAGAAAAGCTATTATACCGTGTCTTTACAAGGGACAGGGTAGGTTGGAGTTGGGTCTTAGAGTCCCTCATAACCTATAATATGTGACAACTAGAGATGAGCAAACCATTTTGGACGAATTGAAAGTCTGCAAAAAATCAGTTCGGAATTAAGCCCAATTTCTTCTTGGGATTTCTTAACTATTTCAGGGAAAAAAATCAACACACTCCCCCACTGTTCCATGCCACTCCCCACTCTGCAGATGGGCAGAGGACACGGATACTCTGCCCTGCAGTTTGTCCAACAGCAGTCTCTGCCACAGGGAGGGTCTCTTTATACCATGAAAAGTGAGCTGCCGGTGGAAGCCCTCACGGCCCTCCACCCATGATGTTACTCATGCCATGGGATGTGAAGGAGCTCAATGCAGGGAGGAGGGTCTGTGCCCCCCTTCCTGTAAGAAGATCCCAGAAGCCCTCCTGAAAATCAGGCCCCATGAAATTTGAAACCCTCATCTTGAATATGGCTATGGTCTCAGGATCCACATGATGAAATAGGCATTGGGACATGGCACACACAATGGCAGTTGAGTGAAGTTTATGAAATGAATGACATCAAAAACTATCATTTTTAACAAAATCATGCGAATCCTGTATTTAATCTGACTGCCTTGATAGGTTGGGAAAAAATATTTTCATTCTCATTGGACATAATTGGCTAGGATGGGGGATTTTAGTTTTGGTTAAGAACAAAATGTAGAGAGTTCACAAAAGCTCAACCCAATAGATATCCTTTTTTTTCCAAACTAAATGATCATGTCATTCTTAGTGTTGGGTGGGTTTAGCAAGTTCGGGTACCCGACCTTGAGCCGAACCAGATCCCGGTACCCATTGAAATCAATGGGGGCCTGAACTTTAGGGGGCTATTCTGTCTTCTGCCTCTCGCCTGTCAAGGGGCTCCCAGAGGCAGTATCACTTTAAACGAATGCAGAGTGTACAGCAGGAAGTGGCTTAGTGTGGCTTAGTGTGTGGAAATACACTTACCTGAGCCCTGCGATATGGACAGTGGTCAGCATTCTTTCCTCTATCAAACAGGCCGGGTCTTCAGAAAGATTGCTGCCGCTCCCATGAGTCAGGGCTGGCAGCAGCTAGCAGCACTTCTAGTATAGTTCTCACTCATGGGAGCAGTGACCATCTTTCTGAAGCCCTGGCCGTAGCCTAATTGACAGCGGAAAGGACACTGACTGCTGATGAAATTGTGTGGCTCTGGTAAGTTCTACAGTACACTTTAGTTTAAGCTTCTCAGCAGCCCGTCAACCAGCTTTTACAGTCTCAGACCAAATGCCAAAGTCTGTGTTTGGGATTGGGAACCCGAACTCACAAAGTTTGGTATAAACCCAAACTTTGCGGTTCGTGTTCATCCAACACTAGTCATTATGAGAGACTTCTAGAAGCATACTTACTAATTGTTTCACCATTATGTGTGGACATTTCTGGGTGTACACTGTGTTTGCCACATTTACCAAACAAAATGTGCCATGTTTGTCTGACTATGCCCGTGTTTGCTGTATTTACCATCTGTTCAGAGTAGTTGGGCGAATGCTAGCAAACCAGATTTTAGCAGCAAACCCCCATTGGAATCAATGGTAGTTCTTACAAGATTGTCGCTTTACTTGAATATTACATCAATACCCGATATTGTGAGCCAGGACATAAGATAGTCATCTAGTATTTGATAAATAAGTAATGGAACTGATTTTATTCCTCATTATATAAGGATTTCCAAACAACCTGGACACTCCTGAGACACCACACATATATTCTGAGATCGATTGTTTGCTGAAATTCTGGCTCAGTTTGCATCTATGTTCCTAAGTTGCAGCACACACAGAGCACTAAAGTTGGAACAAAAATCAGCAAAAATTGTTATTGAGCCCTTAGGCTGGTTTCACACCAGCAGGAATATGGGTGCTTGCACTTTTGGGTGAGTGCCCCGCAATTGTCTGAAAAAGCTGCCCATAGAAATTTAATGGGTGCTTTCACATGAGCTTCAGGCATTTGCCGAGCGATCACATCCAGAGTTACCATTTAGTCTTGATCCTCGACGGGAATCCAGTGCAACGATTGGCTGCCGGCTCACATGGACAGGCCAATATGGCTACCACTATCCACATAAGCACTGGCAGGCCAATAGTTGTGTGCCGGCACAAGTGTTTATCTGCTTTAATGTTCAAGTTTATGGTGTCCTTGTCCACCTTAGAGAGATATAAATGTATATATATAATATAAAGGGCTAAAAGAGACCCCCTATTCAAAAGTAAAATGAAAAAAAGCACTGAAAAAGCAGAACCACCCTCCCCCTGAAAGACAGAAAGTATTTACATGGCACATATTCACAAAGAATAACAAAATTACTGAACAGGCAAAGCCTTTAATTTCCTACTTCCACCAAGATCTAAAATGAATGTGTTGAAGATGATAAAAGTGTGCTCTCACACTTATACAGTTTTGTATTTATATGGTATATATTCAAACAATTACCCACAGAAGCATAACTAGAGGGGATGCAAAGGGTGCGGCCGCACTGGGAACTTTGAGGTCGGGGGATCCACCACTGTCCCTCTTAAAACTTTTTTTATTAGCTTTATACTCTCATGGAATCATATACAGAAAAAAACACAATTCGTTTGTTTCAGTTTTTAGTTATTTAGTCTTCCTTTATCCAAATTAGTTAAAATGGCAGAAAAGGGTCACTGTTATGAGCCACATTACCCATACATACCACCACGTGACTTAGCAGAACCATGCAAATTATCTCTTTATGCCTAACATTGCTATTCCAAGAGTCACCCCCTCATACAGCCATTAACTTTCAGCCTTGATGATGCGGGCCAAACAACCCAAACATGTATCTCTAATTGGGAGACAATGGCTGTATAAATATGAAAATCTACATCGAAGCATTGCATGTCTAGCCTTCTAAGCACTTGGCAACAAGAGGCATAAAGACATGATTTTCATGCCTCTGCCTACTCAAAAAGAGTGATGGGTAATTCTTAGAATTTGTGCCCTGTAAATACTTTCTGCTTTAAGAAAGTGGTATTTTTCTAATCCTCAACACATTCATTTTAGAGGCTATCATTAGAGGCATGGGGGAATTGCGACTTGTCTGGCCAGGCCCTCACTGACAAAGATCATGTTTTATAGGACCCAATAGGTTAGGTCATTCTTCCATAATGTACACAGGGTAAGTTTTAGACAAAGTATGGCAGTGAAATTACACAGTCACGTTTCATAAACACAGCATTTCTATGTTAAAAAACCCTGTGTTCAGTCCCTACTATTAGGGATGAGCGAATCGATCCGGACGAACCCGGATTCGATCCGAATTTCAGGAAAAATTCGATTCGGATCGAATCCGAATTTCCCCGCGATTCGATCGCTCGAAGTTTTCCTTTAACATCCATTCATTTACATTACAGGCATTCTAAGATGGCGGACGGGACATGTCCAGACATCAACCCCGCGCCAGTGCAAGCTGGGACAGTCACATGCAGCCTATCAGCAGCCAGCAAGCCCGGTGACGTCACAGCGGTATTTAAGGCCGGCCATCTTGCTTTCCAGCCTCATTTCTCTATTGCATTCGTGAGAGACAGAACGCTGTGTAGCTGAGGGAGAGACAGACAGTTAGACAGGCAGGGACAGACAGGGACAGGCTGGAGACAGGCAGGAGACAGACAGGAGACAGACAGAAAGTAAGCGAAAAACAGGGAAAGGAAGGGAAAATCGGAGGCTGTCAGTTTTTTTTTTTTTTTCATCCAGCCTGCTTTGTTAGCGTTTTCAGGCTGCTTATACTAACTAACTGTGCATATATACTGAACTGATCTTAAGTCTGCTGTGAGGCATCCCATTCTGTGACTACACCAGCCTCTATTTAATAGCATAATAACCATTTGCACTTATTCTCATAGAAATCAGGCCTGATAAAGACACTTTTGCTGTGCATGCTCTCTGGTTTTTGTGGCATCCCATTCTGTGACTACACCAGCCTCTATTTAATAGCATAATAACCATTTGCACTTATTCTCATAGAAATCAGGCCTGATAAAGACACTTTTGCTGTGCATGCTCTCTGGTTTTTGTGGCATCCCATTCTGTGACAACACCAGCCTCTATTTAATAGCATAATAACCATTTGCACTTATTCTCATAGAAATCAGGCCTGATAAAGACACTTTTGCTGTGCATGCTCTCTGGTTTTTGTGGCATCCCATTCTGTGACAACACCAGCCTCTATTTAATAGCATAATAACCATTTGCATTTATTCTCATAGAAATCAGGCCTGATAAAGACACTTTTGCTGTGCATGCTCTCTGGTTTTTGTGGCATCCCATTCTGTGACAACACCAGCCTCTATTTAATAGCATAATAACCATTTGCACTTATTCTCATAGAAATCAGGCCTGATAAAGACACTTTTGCTGTGCATGCTCTCTGGTTTTTGTGGCATCCCATTCTGTGACAACACCAGCCTCTATTTAATAGCATAATAACCATTTGCACTTATTCTCATAGAAATCAGGCCTGATAAAGACACTTTTGCTGTGCATGCTCTCTGGTTTTTGTGGCATCCCATTCTGTGACAACACCAGCCTCTATTTAATAGCATAATAACCATTTGCACTTATTCTCATAGAAATCAGGCCTGATAAAGACACTTTTGCTGTGCATGCTCTCTGGTTTTTGTGGCATCCCATTCTGTGACAACACCAGCCTCTATTTAATAGCATAATAACCATTTGCACTTATTCTCATAGAAATCAGGCCTGATAAAGACACTTTTGCTGTGCATGCTCTCTGGTTTTTGTGGCATCCCATTCTGTGACAACACCAGCCTCTATTTAATAGCATAATAACCATTTGCACTTATTCTCATAGAAATCAGGCCTGATAAAGACACTTTTGCTGTGCATGCTCTCTGGTTTTTGTGGCATCCCATTCTGTGACAACACCAGCCTCTATTTAATAGCATAATAACCATTTGCACTTATTCTCATAGAAATCAGGCCTGATAAAGACACTTTTGCTGTGCATGCTCTCTGGTTTTTGTGGCATCCCATTCTGTGACAACACCAGCCTCTATTTAATAGCATAATAACCATTTGCACTTATTCTCATAGAAATCAGGCCTGATAAAGACACTTTTGCTGTGCATGCTCTCTGGTTTTTGTGGCATCCCATTCTGTGACAACACCAGCCTCTATTTAATAGCATAATAACCATTTGCACTTATTCTCATAGAAATCAGGCCTGATAAAGACACTTTTGCTGTGCATGCTCTCTGGTTTTTGTGGCATCCCATTCTGTGACAACACCAGCCTCTATTTAATAGCATAATAACCATTTGCACTTATTCTCATAGAAATCAGGCCTGATAAAGACACTTTTGCTGTGCATGCTCTCTGGTTTTTGTGGCATCCCATTCTGTGACAACACCAGCCTCTATTTAATAGCATAATAACCATTTGCACTTATTCTCATAGAAATCAGGCCTGATAAAGACACTTTTGCTGTGCATGCTCTCTGGTTTTTGTGGCATCCCATTCTGTGACAACACCAGCCTCTATTTAATAGCATAATAACCATTTGCACTTATTCTCATAGCAATCAGGCCTGATAAAGACACTTTTGCTGTGCATGCTCTCTGGTTTTTGTGGCATCCCATTCTGTGACAACACCAGCCTCTATTTAATAGCATAATAACCATTTGCACTTATTCTCATAGAAATCAGGCCTGATAAAGACACTTTTGCTGTGCATGCTCTCTGGTTTTTGTGGCATCCCATTCTGTGACAACACCAGCCTCTATTTAATAGCATAATAACCATTTGCACTTATTCTCATAGAAATCAGGCCTGATAAAGACACTTTTGCTGTGCATGCTCTCTGGTTTTTGTGGCATCCCATTCTGTGACAACACCAGCCTCTATTTAATAGCATAATAACCATTTGCACTTATTCTCATAGAAATCAGGCCTGATAAAGACACTTTTGCTGTGCATGCTCTCTGGTTTTTGTGGCATCCCATTCTGTGACAACACCAGCCTCTATTTAATAGCATAATAACCATTTGCACTTATTCTCATAGAAATCAGGCCTGATAAAGACACTTTTGCTGTGCATGCTCTCTGGTTTTTGTGGCATCCCATTCTGTGACAACACCAGCCTCTATTTAATAGCATAATAACCATTTGCACTTATTCTCATAGAAATCAGGCCTGATAAAGACACTTTTGCTGTGCATGCTCTCTGGTTTTTGTGGCATCCCATTCTGTGACAACACCAGCCTCTATTTAATAGCATAATAACCATTTGCACTTATTCTCATAGAAATCAGGCCTGATAAAGACACTTTTGCTGTGCATGCTCTCTGGTTTTTGTGGCATCCCATTCTGTGACAACACCAGCCTCTATTTAATAGCATAATAACCATTTGCACTTATTCTCATAGAAATTAGGCCTGATAAAGACACTTTTGCTGTGCATGCTCTCTGGTTTTTGTGGCATCCCATTCTGTGACAACACCAGCCTCTATTTAATAGCATAATAACCATTTGCACTTATTCTCATAGAAATCAGGCCTGATAAAGACACTTTTGCTGTGCATGCTCTCTGGTTTTTGTGGCATCCCATTCTGTGACAACACCAGCCTCTATTTAATAGCATAATAACCATTTGCACTTATTCTCATAGAAATCAGGCCTGATAAAGACACTTTTGCTGTGCATGCTCTCTGGTTTTTGTGGCATCCCATTCTGTGACAACACCAGCCTCTATTTAATAGCATAATAACCATTTGCACTTATTCTCATAGAAATCAGGCCTGATAAAGACACTTTTGCTGTGCATGCTCTCTGGTTTTTGTGGCATCCCATTCTGTGACAACACCAGCCTCTATTTAATAGCATAATAACCATTTGCACTTATTCTCATAGAAATCAGGCCTGATAAAGACACTTTTGCTGTGCATGCTCTCTGGTTTTTGTGGCATCCCATTCTGTGACAACACCAGCCTCTATTTAATAGCATAATAACCATTTGCACTTATTCTCATAGAAATCAGGCCTGATAAAGACACTTTTGCTGTGCATGCTCTCTGGTTTTTGTGGCATCCCATTCTGTGACAACACCAGCCTCTATTTAATAGCATAATAACCATTTGCACTTATTCTCATAGAAATCAGGCCTGATAAAGACACTTTTGCTGTGCATGCTCTCTGGTTTTTGTGGCATCCCATTCTGTGACAACACCAGCCTCTATTTAATAGCATAATAACCATTTGCACTTATTCTCATAGAAATCAGGCCTGATAAAGACACTTTTGCTGTGCATGCTCTCTGGTTTTTGTGGCATCCCATTCTGTGACAACACCAGCCTCTATTTAATAGCATAATAACCATTTGCACTTATTCTCATAGAAATCAGGCCTGATAAAGACACTTTTGCTGTGCATGCTCTCTGGTTTTTGTGGCATCCCATTCTGTGACAACACCAGCCTCTATTTAATAGCATAATAACCATTTGCACTTATTCTCATAGAAATCAGGCCTGATAAAGACACTTTTGCTGTGCATGCTCTCTGGTTTTTGTGGCATCCCATTCTGTGACAACACCAGCCTCTATTTAATAGCATAATAACCATTTGCACTTATTCTCATAGAAATCAGGCCTGATAAAGACACATTTGCTGGGCATAGCACTACTTGTCCCTGCCAGGGCATCCCATTCTGTGACTAAAGCAGCCTCTGTTTAAGACCATATAAGCATTTGCTCTTATCATATTTGAAATTAGCCTGATAAAGACACTTTTGCTGGGCATAGTACTACTGGATCTTTTTTGGGGGCATCCCATTCTGTGACTAAAGCAGCCTCTGTTTAAGACCATATAAGCATTTGCTCTTATCATATTTGAAATTAGCCTGATAAAGACACTTTTGCTGGGCATAGCACTACTTGTCCCTGCCAGGGCATCCCATTCTGTGACTAAAGCAGCCTCTGTTTAAGACCATATAAGCATTTGCTCTTATCATATTTGAAATTAGCCTGATAAAGACACTTTTGCTGGGCATAGTACTACTGGATCTTTTTGGGGGGCATCCCATTCTGTGACTAAAGCAGCCTCTGTTTAAGACCATATAAGCATTTGCTCTTATCATATTTGAAATTAGCCTGATAAAGACACTTTTGCTGGGCATAGCACTACTTGTCCCTGCCAGGGCATCCCATTCTGTGACTAAAGCAGCCTCTGTTTAAGACCATATAAGCATTTGCTCTTATCATATTTGAAATTAGCCTGATAAAGACACTTTTGCTGGGCATAGTACTACTGGATCTTTTTTGGGGGCATCCCATTCTGTGACTAAAGCAGCCTCTGTTTAAGACCATATAAGCATTTGCTCTTATCATATTTGAAATTAGCCTGATAAAGACACTTTTGCTGGGCATAGCACTACTTGTCCCTGCCAGGGCATCCCATTCTGTGACTAAAGCAGCCTCTGTTTAAGACCATATAAGCATTTGCTCTTATCATATTTGAAATTAGCCTGATAAAGACACTTTTGCTGGGCATAGTACTACTGGATCTTTTTTGGGGGCATCCCATTCTGTGACTAAAGCAGCCTCTATTTAATAGCATAATAACCATTTGCACTTATTCTCATAGAAATCAGGCCTGATAAAGACACTTTTGCTGTGCATGCTCTCTGGTTTTTGTGGCATCCCATTCTGTGACAACACCAGCCTCTATTTAATAGCATAATAACCATTTGCACTTATTCTCATAGAAATCAGGCCTGATAAAGACACTTTTGCTGTGCATGCTCTCTGGTTTTTGTGGCATCCCATTCTGTGACAACACCAGCCTCTATTTAATAGCATAATAACCATTTGCACTTATTCTCATAGAAATTAGGCCTGATAAAGACACTTTTTCTGTGCATGCTCTCTGGTTTTTGTGGCATCCCATTCTGTGACAACACCAGCCTCTATTTAATAGCATAATAACCATTTGCACTTATTCTCATAGAAATTAGGCCTGATAAAGACACTTTTGCTGTGCATGCTCTCTGGTTTTTGTGGCATCCCATTCTGTGACAACACCAGCCTCTATTTAATAGCATAATAACCATTTGCACTTATTCTCATAGAAATCAGGCCTGATAAAGACACTTTTGCTGTGCATGCTCTCTGGTTTTTGTGGCATCCCATTCTGTGACAACACCAGCCTCTATTTAATAGCATAATAACCATTTGCACTTATTCTCATAGAAATCAGGCCTGATAAAGACACTTTTGCTGTGCATGCTCTCTGGTTTTTGTGGCATCCCATTCTGTGACAACACCAGCCTCTATTTAATAGCATAATAACCATTTGCACTTATTCTCATAGAAATCAGGCCTGATAAAGACACTTTTGCTGTGCATGCTCTCTGGTTTTTGTGGCATCCCATTCTGTGACAACACCAGCCTCTATTTAATAGCGTAATAACCATTTGCACTTATTCTCATAGAAATCAGGCCTGATAAAGACACTTTTGCTGTGCATGCTCTCTGGTTTTTGTGGCATCCCATTCCGTGACAACACCAGCCTCTATTTAATAGCATAATAACCATTTGCACTTATTCTCATAGAAATCAGGCCTGATAAAGACACTTTTGCTGTGCATGCTCTCTGGTTTTTGTGGCATCCCATTCTGTGACAACACCAGCCTCTATTTAATAGCATAATAACCATTTGCACTTATTCTCATAGAAATCAGGCCTGATAAAGACACTTTTGCTGTGCATGCTCTCTGGTTTTTGTGGCATCCCATTCTGTGACAACACCAGCCTCTATTTAATAGCATAATAACCATTTGCACTTATTCTCATAGAAATCAGGCCTGATAAAGACACATTTGCTGGGCATAGCACTAATTGTCCCTGCCAGGGCATCCCATTCTGTGACTAAAGCAGCCTCTGTTTAAGACCATATAAGCATTTGCTCTTATCATATTTGAAATTAGCCTGATAAAGACACTTTTGCTGGGCATAGTACTACTGGATCTTTTTGGGGGGCATCCCATTCTGTGACTAAAGCAGCCTCTGTTTAAGACCATATAAGCATTTGCTCTTATCATATTTGAAATTAGCCTGATAAAGACACTTTTGCTGGGCATAGTACTACTGGATCTTTTTTGGGGGCATCCCATTCTGTGACTAAAGCAGCCTCTGTTTAAGACCATATAAGCATTTGCTCTTATCATATTTGAAATTAGCCTGATAAAGACACTTTTGCTGGGCATAGCACTACTTGTCCCTGCCAGGGCATCCCATTCTGTGACTAAAGCAGCCTCTGTTTAAGACCATATAAGCATTTGCTCTTATCATATTTGAAATTAGCCTGATAAAGACACTTTTGCTGGGCATAGTACTACTGGATCTTTTTTGGGGGCATCCCATTCTGTGACTAAAGCAGCCTCTGTTTAAGACCATATAAGCATTTGCTCTTATCATATTTGAAATTAGCCTGATAAAGACACTTTTGCTGGGCATAGCACTACTTGTCCCTGCCAGGGCATCCCATTCTGTGACTAAAGCAGCCTCTGTTTAAGACCATATAAGCATTTGCTCTTATCATATTTGAAATTAGCCTGATAAAGACACTTTTGCTGGGCATAGTACTACTGGATCTTTTTTGGGGGCATCCCATTCTGTGACTAAAGCAGCCTCTGTTTAAGACCATATAAGCATTTGCTCTTATCATATTTGAAATTAGCCTGATAAAGACACTTTTGCTGGGCATAGCACTACTTGTCCCTGCCAGGGCATCCCATTCTGTGACTAAAGCAGCCTCTGTTTAAGACCATATAAGCATTTGCTCTTATCATATTTGAAATTAGCCTGATAAAGACACTTTTGCTGGGCATAGTACTACTGGATCTTTTTTGGGGGCATCCCATTCTGTGACTAAAGCAGCCTCTGTTTAAGACCATATAAGCATTTGCTCTTATCATATTTGAAATTAGCCTGATAAAGACACTTTTGCTGGGCATAGTACTACTGGATCTTTTTTGGGGGCATCCCATTCTGTGACTAAAGCAGCCTCTGTTTAAGACCATATAAGCATTTGCTCTTATCATATTTGAAATTAGCCTGATAAAGACACTTTTGCTGGGCATAGCACTACTTGTCCCTGCCAGGGCATCCCATTCTGTGACTAAAGCAGCCTCTGTTTAAGACCATATAAGCATTTGCTCTTATTATATTTGAAATTAGCCTGATAAAGACACTTTTGCTGGGCATAGCACTACTTGTCCCTGCCAGGGCATCCCATTCTGTGACTAAAGCAGCCTCTGTTTAAGACCATATAAGCATTTGCTCTTATCATATTTGAAATTAGCCTGATAAAGACACTTTTGCTGGGCATAGTACTACTGGATCTTTTTTGGGGGCATCCCATTCTGTGACTAAAGCAGCCTCTGTTTAAGACCATATAAGCATTTGCTCTTATCATATTTGAAATTAGCCTGATAAAGACACTTTTGCTGGGCATAGTACTACTGGATCTTTTTTGGGGGCATCCCATTCTGTGACTAAAGCAGCCTCTGTTTAAGACCATATAAGCATTTGCTCTTATCATATTTGAAATTAGCCTGATAAAGACACTTTTGCTGGGCATAGCACTACTTGTCCCTGCCAGGGCATCCCATTCTGTGACTAAAGCAGCCTCTGTTTAAGACCATATAAGCATTTGCTCTTATTATATTTGAAATTAGCCTGATAAAGACACTTTTGCTGGGCATAGCACTACTTGTCCCTGCCAGGGCATCCCATTCTGTGACTAAAGCAGCCTCTGTTTAAGACCATATAAGCATTTGCTCTTATCATATTTGAAATTAGCCTGATAAAGACACTTTTGCTGGGCATAGTACTACTGGATCTTTTTTGGGGGCATCCCATTCTGTGACTAAAGCAGCCTCTGTTTAAGACCATATAAGCATTTGCTCTTATCATATTTGAAATTAGCCTGATAAAGACAGTTTTGCTGGGCATAGCACTACTTGTCCCTGCCAGGGCATCCCATTCTGTGACTAAAGCAGCCTCTGTTTAAGACCATATAAGCATTTGCTCTTATCATATTTGAAATTAGCCTGATAAAGACACTTTTGCTGGGCATAGTACTACTGGATCTTTTTTGGGGGCATCCCATTCTGTGACTAAAGCAGCCTCTGTTTAAGACCATATAAGCATTTGCTCTTATCATATTTGAAATTAGCCTGATAAAGACACTTTTGCTGGGCATAGTACTACTGGATCTTTTTTGGGGGCATCCCATTCTGTGACTAAAGCAGCCTCTGTTTAAGACCATATAAGCATTTGCTCTTATCATATTTGAAATTAGCCTGATAAAGACACTTTTGCTGGGCATAGCACTACTTGTCCCTGCCAGGGCATCCCATTCTGTGACTAAAGCAGCCTCTGTTTAAGACCATATAAGCATTTGCTCTTATTATATTTGAAATTAGCCTGATAAAGACACTTTTGCTGGGCATAGCACTACTTGTCCCTGCCAGGGCATCCCATTCTGTGACTAAAGCAGCCTCTGTTTAAGACCATATAAGCATTTGCTCTTATCATATTTGAAATTAGCCTGATAAAGACACTTTTGCTGGGCATAGTACTACTGGATCTTTTTTGGGGGCATCCCATTCTGTGACTAAAGCAGCCTCTGTTTAAGACCATATAAGCATTTGCTCTTATCATATTTGAAATTAGCCTGATAAAGACACTTTTGCTGGGCATAGTACTACTGGATCTTTTTTGGGGGCATCCCATTCTGTGACTAAAGCAGCCTCTGTTTAAGACCATATAAGCATTTGCTCTTATCATATTTGAAATTAGCCTGATAAAGACACTTTTGCTGGGCATAGCACTACTTGTCCCTGCCAGGGCATCCCATTCTGTGACTAAAGCAGCCTCTGTTTAAGACCATATAAGCATTTGCTCTTATTATATTTGAAATTAGCCTGATAAAGACACTTTTGCTGGGCATAGCACTACTTGTCCCTGCCAGGGCATCCCATTCTGTGACTAAAGCAGCCTCTGTTTAAGACCATATAAGCATTTGCTCTTATCATATTTGAAATTAGCCTGATAAAGACACTTTTGCTGGGCATAGTACTACTGGATCTTTTTTGGGGGCATCCCATTCTGTGACTAAAGCAGCCTCTGTTTAAGACCATATAAGCATTTGCTCTTATCATATTTGAAATTAGCCTGATAAAGACAGTTTTGCTGGGCATAGCACTACTTGTCCCTGCCAGGGCATCCCATTCTGTGACTAAAGCAGCCTCTGTTTAAGACCATATAAGCATTTGCTCTTATCATATTTGAAATTAGCCTGATAAAGACACTTTTGCTGGGCATAGTACTACTGGATCTTTTTTGGGGGCATCCCATTCTGTGACTAAAGCAGCCTCTGTTTAAGACCATATAAGCATTTGCTCTTATCATATTTGAAATTAGCCTGATAAAGACACTTTTGCTGGGCATAGCACTACTTGTCCCTGCCAGGGCATCCCATTCTGTGACTAAAGCAGCCTCTGTTTAAGACCATATAACCATTTGCTCTTATTATATTTGAAATTAGCCTGATAAAGACACTTTTGCTGGGCATAGTACTACTTGTCCCTGCCAGGGCATCCCATTCTGTGACTAAAGCAGCCTCTGTTTAAGACCATATAACCATTTGCTCTTATTATATTTATATTATAAGACACTTTTGCTGGGCATAGGCTTACTGCTGCCTGCCAGGTGCACTTCTGTTGAGGCATCCCATTCTGTAACATAGCATACCCCTCTTTATTTACACTAAGCAGCTCTCTTATTTACACTAAGCAGGCCTGTTGGAGGCTGAGTGTTACTGCTCACTTTTGGTGTGCATTATATTCTGTTTCATATAGACCCACCGCTGCCCGGGGGATCTTAAAATATCACCTACTCCCACGCCAGTTAGACTATGTCGGGCAGACAAGTGCCTGGAAGTGAAAAGAGGAGTGGCAGAGGCCAAGATTCCGCAGGCAGAGCTCGCATCAGACTGGGGGCCAGTAGCAGCAGGAGTCACGCTGAGAGACCTAATCTGCCAGTATCTGCTAGCGGTCGGGTCTCCACCAGTAACGCATCTGCCGTGGTAGATTGGTTGACGCGCTCATCAACAACATCATCACAACTTACGTCTGAGACCCCCAGTCTAGGGTCGGTAGGTTCCTCTGACACAACCCTGAGTTGGCATGCCCCGAGAGCAGTCCCTGTCCTCCCATTGCCTCTGTCCTACGCCGTTCCCTCCCCCAGCGACGTATCCTATGCTTTGGGTTCAGCTCCACTCTTTAGTGAGGAGGACCATCAGATAGAGGACAGTCAGCAGCTACTGCCCAGCCAAGAAATGGAGGTGGCTTCTCTAGCTAGGCAGACAGATAGTGATGTGGACAGTGTCGTGGGTGCTGCAAGCGTTCCAGCTCCTGCGCCAGACACTGTTGACGAATCCACGAACATCAGTGACGTACAGCCACAACTCGGTGATGATGATGATGACGATGAAGCCGATCGCACTTGGGAGCCGGGTGATGAAGGGGCTTCATCGTCATCATCAGGAGAAGAGGGGCGCAGGTTGCCCCGGAGTCAGCAGCTGAGGCAGCAAGGTGGTAGCAGTCAGCATGGGGGCACAATTCCAAAGGCTGGAGCCGGCCGGGGCCGGGGCCGGGGTAGAGCACCTGCTGTGCGGCAGTCTACCTTATCGGGAGGTAGTGGAGCAGGGGTTCCTGGAGTTGGCAACAGCAGCAGTGAATCAGTGAGGCCAGGGGGTGGGAAAAGTAGCTACTCGGCAGTGTGGCAGTTTTTCCTGAGGCATCCGCAGGAGGGTAACATGGCCACATGCAAGATATGTAGGCAAAAGGTGAAGCGTGGCCAGGGTCCAAATGTTGGCACCACGGCCCTGCGTCAACATATGATGCGTCACCATAAAACGACCTGGGAGAACCGAGGCTCCCAAGGGGTGGTCCAGTCTGCTTCCTCACCAAGTGAGCTCCCAATTTCTGCCAGCCAAGGCTCCAGCACCTCAGCCGAAGGCAGCTGTGCGTCATACCCATCCTCTGTCGCTCCTGCTCCTCCTCCTCCTCCTCCAAGTCATGCATCCCGCCAGCAATCCATCAGCGAAGCCATGTCCAAGAGACAGCAGTATGCGCCCACTCATCCTACGGCGCAGAAGCTGAATGTGCTCCTGTCCAAGTTGCTGGTGCTGCAGTCGCTCCCTTTTCAGGTGGTGGAATCTGCACCTTTCAGAGAACTGATGGCTTGTGCCGAGCCGAGGTGGAGAGTCCCAAGCCGTCATTTCTTTGCCAAGAAGGCAGTACCAGCGCTGCACACTTTTGTTGAACAGAAGGTGGGCCAGTCCTTGAGCCTGTCGGTGTGTAGCAAAATACATGGCAGCGCCGACATCTGGAGCTGTAACTACGGTCAGGGGCAGTACATGTCGTTTACGGCCCACTGGGTGAATGTGGTCCCTTTGCAGCAGCAACTTGGACAGGTCACGCCGCTTCGGCCTCCGCGCTCTCTGCCCATTGGGCCTGTGACACCGTGCGACTCGGCCTCCTCATCCTCCGCCATCTCCTCACCCTCCACTGTAGGCTCAAGTCTCAGTGCCCCTCCAGTCTACCATGTGTGCAGGGCACGGAGGTGTCACGCAGTGCTTCACATGGTTTGTCGAACGGAGTCACACAGGGGAGGAACTGCTTAAATGTATTCATCAGGAAATCCAAACATGGCTTACTCCGAGAAAACTCATGGTTACCGACAATGGGAAGAACATTTTGTCTGCGCTGCGCCAAGGAAGCCTGACCCATGCCCCCTGCATGGCTCACGTCTTCAATCTGGTTGTCAAGCGGTTTCTGAAGTGTTCCCCCCATCTGCAGGACATCCTAACAACTTCAAGGAAACTTTGCATGCACTTCAGCCACTCCTACACCGCCAAACACACCCTTCTTGAGCTACAGCGTCAGAATGGTATCCCCCAACATAGTCTGATTTGCGATGTTTCCACCTGTTGGAATTCCACCCTTCACATGTTGGACCGATTATATGAACAGAGAAAAGCCATCACGGATTTCCTGATGATCCAAGCAGATAGGGGGACTCCCCTGTGTAACTTCAATGTCAACCAGTGGCAGCTCATACGTGACACCTGCCGTTTGCTCAGGCCCTTTGAGGAAGCCACTTTATTTGTCAGTCGGCAGGATTACGGGATGAACGACGTGATTCCACTGCTTCATGTACTACAGCACATGTTGGAAACCATGGCTGGTCAGGGCACTGGAGACATGGCGTTTACATCTTACGGCCACATGAACCCCGTTGGAGCTGAACTGGAGGAGGAGGAGGAAGAGGAGGAGGAGGAGGAGTTGCCCAGCGAAACACAGTTTAGGCTTGGCGAAATGGCTGGTTTATCTAGTCAGCGGACAGGAGAGGAGGAGCAGGAGCAGCCAGAGGAGCTGGAGGTTTTTGAGGAAGGCGAGACAGAGGACCCAGGCACACCGTGGCAGTATGCAGTGGAGATGGAGACAGGTAGTCCATCCGAGTCACTTGCGCAAATGGCACGAAGCATGCTCACGTGCTTGCGTAGTGACCCCAGAATTGTTTCCATCTGTCGGCGGGATGACTTCTGGCTGTCCACCTTATTGGACCCTCGCTTCCGGCACAAAATGGGGGCATTTTTTAAACCCACCGAGAGGGAGGACAAACTCAACTACTACAAAGACATTCTACGTAGGCAGTTGGCCGATGCCTATCTGCGCCATGGTCCATACTCTCGCAGGTCTGACTCGAGGGGACCTCTGCGCTCACCTTCCACTGCCATGGCCGCTGGGGGGGTTGGCAGGAGCAGCAGCAGCAGCTCCATCAGCAGCAGCAGCCTCAGTCTTCAGTCGCTAATGAGTAGCTTTCTACACCCGCATAGTGAGGCTACTCATGAGCAGCAGGAAGACCTGGAGCAGGACCTGAACCAGCAGGTCATGTCATACTTTGACATGACCATGCCAACACACCTTGAGGATCCGCTGGACTTCTGGGCAGCCAAACTTGATTTGTGGCCGCAACTAGCAGAGTTTGCCCTGGAAAAGCTGTCCTACCCGGCAAGTAGCGTGCCATCTGAGCGGGTGTTTAGTGCGGCGGGGGCCATAGTTACGGCGAGGAGAACTCGTCTGTCAACTAAAAATGTGGAGAGACTCACCTTTGTCAAAATGAATCAGGGATGGATCAGCCAGGATTTCCACCCACCAATGCCTGATGCATGCGACTAGATTCAGCATGGTGCCACGTTTTACACTTTCCAAATGGTGCAAAACATATTTATGTCTTTAGGCCATTTTTTGGGCTCCTGCTGCTGCTGCTGCCAACTTCTGCCAACTCCAGGGTGTGATTCATCCAATTTTTGGGCTCCTGAAGCCAACCCCAGGGTCTCTTTAATGTAATATTTGGGCTCCTGCTGCTGCTACTGTCAACTCCTGCCAACTCCAGGGTGTGATTCATCCAATTTTTGGGCTCCTGAAGCCAACTCCAGTGTATATTTGGGCTCCTGCTGCTGCTGCCAACTTCTGCCAACTCCAGGGTGTGATTCATCCAATTTTTGGGCTCCTGAAGCCAACTCCAGTGTATATTTGGGCTCCTGCTGCTGCTGCTGCCAACTTCTGCCAACTCCGGGGTGTGATTCATCCAATTTTTGGGCTCCTGAAGCCAACTCCAGTGTATATTTGGGCTCCTGCTGCTGCTGCCAACTTCTGCCAACTCCAGGGTGTGATTCATCCAACTTTTGGGCTCCTGAAGCCAACTCCAGTGTATATTTGGGCTCCTGCTGCTGCTGCTGCCAACTTCTGCCAACTCCAGGGTGTGATTCATCCAATTTTTGGGCTCCTGAAGCCAACTCCAGTGTATATTTGGGCTCCTGCTGCTGCTGCTGCCAACTTCTGCCAACTCCAGGGTGTGATTCATCCAATTTTTGGGCTCCTGAAGCCAACTCCAGTGTATATTTGGGCTCCTGCTGCTGCTGCTGCCAACTCCAGGGTGTGATTCATCCAATTTTTGGGCTCCTGAAGCCAACTCCAGTGTATATTTGGGCTCCTGCTGCTGCTGCTGCCAACTCCAGGGTGTGATTCATCCAATTTTTGGGCTCCTGAAGCCAACTCCAGTGTATATTTGGGCTCCTGCTGCTGCTGCTGCCAACTCCAGGGTGTGATTCATCCAATTTTTGGGCTCCTGAAGCCAACTCCAGTGTATATTTGGGCTCCTGCTGCTGCTGCTGCCAACTTCTGCCAACTCCAGGGTGTGATTCATCCAATTTTTGGGCTCCTGAAGCCAACTCCAGTGTATATTTGGGCTCCTGCTGCTGCTGCTGCTGTCAACTCCTGCCAACTCCAGGGTGTGATTCATCCAATTTTTGGGCTCCTGAAGCCAACTCCAGTGTATATTTGGGCTCCTGCTGCTGCTGCTGCCAACTCCAGGGTGTGATTCATCCAATTTTTGGGCTCCTGAAGCCAACTCCAGTGTATATTTGGGCTCCTGCTGCTGCTGCTGCCAACTCCAGGGTGTGATTCATCCAATTTTTGGGCTCCTGAAGCCAACTCCAGTGTATATTTGGGCTCCTGCTGCTGCTGCTGCCAACTTCTGCCAACTCCAGGGTGTGATTCATCCAATTTTTGGGCTCCTGAAGCCAACTCCAGTGTATATTTGGGCTCCTGCTGCTGCTGCTGCTGCTGTCAACTCCTGCCAACTCCAGGGTGTGATTCATCCAATTTTTGGGCTCCTGAAGCCAACTCCAGTGTATATTTGGGCTCCTGCTGCTGCTGCTGCTGTCAACTCCTGCCAACTCCAGGGTGTGATTCATCCAATTTTTGGGCTCCTGAAGCCAACTCCAGTGTATATTTGGGCTCCTGCTGCTGCTGCTGCCAACTCCAGGGTGTGATTCATCCAATTTTTGGGCTCCTGAAGCCAACTCCAGTGTATATTTGGGCTCCTGCTGCTGCTGCTGCCAACTTCTGCCAACTCCAGGGTGTGATTCATCCAATTTTTGGGCTCCTGAAGCCAACTCCAGTGTATATTTGGGCTCCTGCTGCTGCTGCTGCCAACTTCTGCCAACTCCAGGGTGTTATTCATCCAATTTTTGGGCTCCTGAAGCCAACTCCAGTGTATATTTGGGCTCCTGCTGCTGCTGCTGCCAACTCCAGGGTGTGATTCATCCAATTTTTGGGCTCCTGAAGCCAACTCCAGTGTATATTTGGGCTCCTGCTGCTGCTGCTGCCAACTCCAGGGTGTGATTCATCCAATTTTTGGGCTCCTGAAGCCAACTCCAGTGTATATTTGGGCTCCTGCTGCTGCTGCTGCCAACTTCTGCCAACTCCAGGGTGTGATTCATCCAATTTTTGGGCTCCTGAAGCCAACTCCAGTGTATATTTGGGCTCCTGCTGCTGCTGCTGCTGTCAACTCCTGCCAACTCCAGGGTGTGATTCATCCAATTTTTGGGCTCCTGAAGCCAACTCCAGTGTATATTTGGGCTCCTGCTGCTGCTGCTGCTGTCAACTCCTGCCAACTCCAGGGTGTGATTCATCCAATTTTTGGGCTCCTGAAGCCAACTCCAGTGTATATTTGGGCTCCTGCTGCTGCTGCTGCCAACTCCAGGGTGTGATTCATCCAATTTTTGGGCTCCTGAAGCCAACCCCAGGGTCTCTTTAAAGTAATATTTGGGCTCCTGCTGCTGCTGCCAACTCCAGGGTGTGATTCATCCAATTTTTGGGCTCCTGAGGCCAACCCCAGGGTCTCTTTAAAGTAATATTTGGGCTCCTGCTGCTGCTGCTGTCAACTCCTGCCAACTCCAGGGTGTGATTCATCCAATTTTTGGGCTCCTGCTGCTGCCAACTCCAGTGTCTCTTTAAAGCAATGTTTGGGCTCCTTCTGCCCCTCATAGTGATGCCACTTCAACTCTCTGCAATTGTGCCGCTCTGCGATTCTATTAGCGATGCCTCTGATCTGCATGTGATATTTCTTCATTTATTATTAACTAACCCAGCACGCATCCTGTGCGTGTTACAGCAAGGCTGAATGGTTTACAACCCTATTGAGGCTCTAGGAGGCTCAGAAATAGCCGTTTTTAATAGCGATTCGTCGCAAATTTATTCGGGTCGAAACGATTTTTGTCAGAAAATTCGGCGAATCAGTCGAATCGAATTTTTCAAAAGTTCGCTCATCTCTACCTACTATCCTCCCCATATATCAAATCCTGACGTCCTCTATTGTGTGCCCAGACCTTTTTCAAAGTCAGGCAGTGGGGACAGTGGGAAAGATTGCTTATGCCTGTAAAAAAGATCTCTACCGAAGAAACGCTTACTTCATACATATTGTGTACTGTATGGCCATGATGTAAGCTTTGAACTTGGCCCTGCTACTCTAGGACAATCCTCCTCAACCTTTTTTTTGCCAAGTATCCCCTAGCAATAAGTCCAAGTTCCCCCAAGAAGGAGATCAATACTTAATGTTACCAAAATTCATGGGCCTTATAGCACATATCAAGAAAGAATAATGTTTTACTGGTAAATTAATATAACTCTACCCATAATACTCCCCCGCCCCCCCCCCCCCCCCCCGCTAGTGCAAGCCTGAACATTGCTGGGGACCTTATGGGTGTGGTAGATGAAGATCAGTCATCCATATTATCTGCTGTTTATGGGTCATCAGGATAGAGCAGAGAAATCTAAGATAGATCACAATAAGCATAGGTAGTTGCCCATAACAGTAATGGCGGACCGTCCTTCACACCATCCTAATAGGCTTACAGGTGTGGGCACCAGGTGGTTGACTTCTGTATCCACCTGGTGCCTAAGCTTGTAAGCCTGTTACCATCTATCTTGTTTAAACCTTGTACTTTCGTATGTACTGCATCCTATTAGGATGGTGTGGAGAACGGTCCGCCATTACTGTTATGGGCAACTACCTATGCTTATTGTGATCTTTCTTTCTATCTGCTCTATCCTGATTACCCATAAACAGAAGATTATATGGGTGACTGATCTTCATTATGCTGGGTACTGCACCAGAACTATCTTTACTAAGCGGTCCATTTTTCCATGTATCTATTTGTGAGTTGTTTCATGTTAAACTAATTTGTATCTATTGTATAAACACTTTGAAGCTGTGACTTCACATTTTGTTATCACCTTTACCAAGCATTAAAAAACTATTCTTTTGAATGCAGTTACGCTCCCTGGGTGTTCAATCTTCCTCTTTTGTATATACTGAAGCCAGGAGTCTCTTTGATGACAATTGATCAGTTTGCCACCCGGCTTTACTGGATTTTACAGGGGTTAACCAATAACTGGACTTACACTTTAATGCTCAAATAAATCAGCACTTGAGAGAGAGATTCCCAAACATACAATACCATGTTAAAACCCGCGGTTACAAAGTGAAAAAGCGAGATAATATATTTCTTAACATATAGCTAAAGAAAATCTATTTAGTAAATATATGGCTGTCTACCTTAATTCCAATAAAATGCGTAACACAAGAGAAAATAAACCACTTCCTAACAGTAAACCGCAGCATAAAGAGATTTGACCTGTGTCCCTTACCACAGAGGTGCACCGCCTCTGTGATCATTTAAAGGGCAAGGTCCATAGACAGTCATTTTTGCAGTTAATGTGTATTTGTTAGCGTCTACAGAGGTGGTTCCAAAAATAACAGAATGTCAGCCCAGCAGGGAATGGCCGCACGCTTTCTATCTCTGGGTGCAGGACCTTTTAAGTCTTATTAGATTTAGACAGGTTGATATTGTTGCTTTGTGCTTCCGTCTTGATCAGTTGATACGAGCCAACGCCGAGAATCAGTCACAACCGCATCCAATTTTCTCGTAGAGGCAAGTTCATTGCTGGGTCAGTACGCTTTTTATTGAGGAGAGAATGAGAGGCCCTGTTGCTAGACCACATGTAATGGGCAGCGCTTTGTATCCAGGTGAGCAGGCGTTCAGACCTAAGTAATTAGGGGCACAGACTCCTCTGGTAATTCAGCCAATAAAGGTGTTTAATGATAGTCTGAACGGTTAGATGTGGTGATTAATTAGCCGGGGCATTTTGGGCCGGCTAGTCCGCACGCTGTAGAACATACTGGAAATCAGCTGGTAGGCATGGCGTCTTGTAAAGGCCTTTCTGTTCTGACACTAGTTATATATCACTGCAGCTGTGCCCTTTGATTACTGGGAGGGCTTGCCGAGTGATTAATAGCCAAGATCAATGTTTCTGCCCAGCACATGACATTTGGTCACAGAGCAACCATATACTTATTCCCCTCTGGCACAGCGCTTAGGAGAAATGAAGGATGATACCTGCCAATTTATAGCTGAGGATCTTCCAGTTTATAAAATGAGTCAACTTTGACTGTACAAAATTATTCCCAATTGAAATAATTAGTGTACCATTAAACACAATTAGAGCTAGGATTACAGGCACAGGCTCTCTGAACATAGGCCAGTTGACAGATGGTTAAACTGTCCAATTTGGCCAAGCTGGAGAAAGCCAATTTTTGCCAATGTAAATAACACTACAAATATATACTAGAATGGAGGAGCAAACAATGAATTATGGGAGGGGATGACGCAGGGTCACAGCAAAACAAAGTGTGATTCTTTGTCTCAGCCAAATATTTATATGATATTTTGTCGTCAATGACTGTCTTAAATGCAGCAAATGGATTTTAGTCTGTTTGCTTAAACTGGACCTTCACCCTGAATTATAGGAAATCTTATGTTTCCCCCATCCTCTACATACAGATTGCCCGTATTAAAAATCATCCTACCTGCATCTACTACTTTTTCTGAGCCCATCCAAGATGGCGGCACATGGAGTCTCAGGCTGCCTGCAGACAGGCAAGTCTTTTCTGACTATTCCGCTCTGCATTCTGGGATTGGTGTCCTTTTCCACACCCAAGCCCTGATTTGTCTGAGCAAAGCACATCTATAACCCACCCCCTGCAGTTTTCCCCCCCTCTCCTCTCCTCAGTATGTGATGAGGCAAGATTGCAGCGCCCATATCCTAGAGTCCTGAACAGAGTTGCAGCCCAGTGGGGGAATAATATGTAACTGACTAGAAACGTAAAATATATTAATTTTAGATGCTGGGGAATAATTTTTTAAGGGTTTGGGCTTTTTATTAAATTATGCTGAAGGTCCGGTTTAAAAAGGAAGCCCACTCAAAAATGACTTCCTTTTAATTAGACAGCAGGGAAACTGCTAATACTTGTCGATAATTACCACTTCCATGTTTCACACTCCATGTGTTAGGCTGTGCTAATCACTGCGTGCCTTTTGGCCTGGCGAGCCTGATAGGCGGTCTACGGCATGTGGTGAAAGGATCCCAGTAAGGATCAGTAGCCTTGTTCTCCTGGGGTCAGGGCTGCTTCCCACTCTCTTCTCTCAAAGGGGCTTAATTACTCAACTACGTCTTCTACTACTATCTGCGGCCAATTGGGTTTGCCGAGCAGATTTGCATGGAATGCATGCAGGCCCACAGGGCCAGATTAAGTGTGCTGGAGGCCCCTGAGCAAAAAGTCTGGTGGGGGCCCTCATAGTGTAATTTTTTTTCTTAAAGTGAATGTCGAGTCATAACACAACCACTCCACTCTGCACTTCCTGTTTGCAGACGGCCTGCAAATGCATGAGCTGCCTTTTTAAAAAAAAAAAAATTACCATAGCAAGTGCTAGAAAAGGGTAAATTAATTTTTATGTGCAGTAATCTAAATTGTCCTGGGGAGGGATGCATATGAGCAAAGCTTGTATTGTTGGTGTGGTTTAGGTCATTTTGACTGTTGATCTGCTTTAAAAGCAGTAACTTTTCTTTTATATCTTTTTAACTGTAGTTGAATTTTAGCTTGCCAGTGCATTTTAATAAGGACACTAAATTGACAAATATTAAATAGGGGGGCATCCCAAATCACCTTTCCTGGTGGAACATGCCCACCAATATTTACAACTTCCACATTCCACTTCCCATGTGTGGGCGTGTATTCTTAACTGTGGGTGGAGAGGGCCGCAAGAAGGGGTCTGCCTTAAGAGCAGTAACTTTTTTCTCGATATCTGGTTAACTGCAGTTTAAGTTTAGTTTGCCAGCACATTTTATTAAGGACACTTAATTGACAAATATTAAATGGCACATTCCTATCCGGAGTTCAAACGAGGAATATATGCCAAATAGATAAACAAATCAATTAGCATTTAGAATGAAAGTAAATTAATTAGATGACATAGCACTAAGCATGCAATCTGTTCCGTCTTTGGGACAAACATGGCCGCTGGCAATGACATTTTGGCAAGTTGATGAATTGAAGGAGAGCTGTAAGTTCTATGAATTACTGGGCTTGTTTCAGAGCATTGGGTTCTGCCAGAGACAAGTAACATAACACACACATCCAAAAATACTTGCACTATACTTACACTGTAAAAACACATCAAGCATGTTTAGAATTCCGTTTCTAAAAAATATTTAACTCAATTCTGCAAACAAAAAAAATGGGTGTACTGGCCACAGATCTTGCCAAGTATTATGTTTGGGCTGAACCAAAGCAAATCAGCAAAATGTAAGTTTCATTTAAACCGGACCAACACCCGTTTTTGCCTTAACGGGTGTTGGTCCCGGGGGCTGTGCTTTAGAATAACCTCTGGGCGGGCATCCAGAATGCTGGAGCCCCCTCGCAGGTAACCTAAAAGAATGCTCATAAAACTCACCTGCATTCCGAGCCAGCGCCGGGAAAGGGGTCCTGCGATTGGCCGCCAGGCGGTCACGTGGGCAGGCCCTGACGTTGTCCGGTGCAGAGGACGCGACTGCGGCCCACGTGACCGCCTGGCGGCCAATCGCAGGACATCTTTCCTGGTGCTGGCACGGAATGCAGGTGAGTTTTACGGGTGTTCTTTTAGGTTACCTGCGGTGGGGCTCCAGCATTCTGGATGCCCGCCCCGAGGTTATTCTAAAGCACAACCACCGGGACCAACACCCGTTTTTACCTTAATGGTTTAACTTTAACCTGAATCCTAATAGTAGCAATTATTCCATTTTAATATTCAACTCATAACTTGGGGCAAGCTTATTCTGTTACAGTTTTGTTTGCCAAGTACATTCATACCAGGGACTCAGTGGTGGACTGGAGCCAAAAATCAGCCCTCGAATATACCAGCCCTTGACTCGACCGCGACACCATTTCTTAACCACATTGGCTTCCTGGACATTGAACAGGGATGATCCAAAGCCGAGGCTGTAGCATTGCAGGGACAAATAATGGGAAGGGGTGGATAACTCCATTCCTAAATTTATGGGACTGAAGCTTTATTGTTGCAGGGGCAGATAATGTGGAAGGGGTGGACATGGATCCCAATAGGAGGAGGGGTCACTTATATACCCGGCATCAAGAAATATTCAGCCAGGTTTGTGACAGGCTCTGTCACCCCTGCTAGACTTCACCTGCCACCCCTTGATTTTATTTCTACTATGAGAGAATAAATCACAAGCTAGGTGGGAGTTCAGTTGGGGAGTATACGTGACTCCTCCTCTCATTAGCCGATGTATTTATATGTATTTTTAATATTACACAATTTAGCGATAGTGCTCCTTTAAATGAGCTCTAAATTGCACTAATGCAATAAAGTATTTTTCTGATGCTTTCTTTTTGTTGCTATTGGGATTGTGATTATAACCTTTGTACTTTGTTGATTTTTTTATGCTCTATATATACTTAGATATTTTTTGTTTGCACTTGCACTTTTGCTCATATAGAGAGCTTCTTCGTCTCCTACTTGATTAACTTTTTTTGTCTGGTTTGGCACTTAATTATTTAACATTGCCTTTTAGTATATTTTTTTCTTACACCCCTGAGTGGGTTGCTCTATATTTATGCTTAGTTTAGCTCTGTACATTTCAATTTATTCTTTGTGGGGGGGGGGGGGGGGTACACAGTTCTTGTTTTTATTCATGTCTTGTGTCTTGTTTTTAGATTGCCTACTTAAAAAAAAAAACATGTATACATTGCATTGATTAGGCTATGGTTTGGCAAATTACTGTAATAAAAATCATTTAAATACACATAAATCCAATATACACATACAATATCAATTCCAATAGAGGAAAAATGTAATAAAAAGGCCACATATTCTAAAGGTCGTGCAGATGGGTCTCTAAGCGAATATCAAGGAACATGAATATTCTCACACGGTGTAGGGTTGTTGCATGAAACCTACCCCTACTTTACAGTGTTAGCATTCCTGTGAGCAGGGGGTCTCCTCCAGCCTGTCTGTTTGCCTCCATCTCATGTACAGGTCAGTTTGGAACACCCTATGGGGAATGCTATAGAATTTTTTCAACATTTTTCATTCTAAATGCTGTTTGAGGGTTCGGAAACAACAGCACCCTATAGGGTGCTGTTTTTTTCCAAACCTTTAAACAATTTTATTACCTTATTGAAAAAATGATGTACTTCACCTGTATAAATGCCACATCAAATGTGCAGGTCAATTTTTTTGGGACAAATTGATACTGCATTTTTTTTGTGTTAAAGTTAAAAAGCTCACCAAGATGCACACTGCAATTCACATCAAAATGTACATTTGCTTTACCAAATCTTTAGCATGACCCCCCTTTTTGTAAATTCAGGATACATTTTGTTGCTGGAGTGAATAGTCAATTGACAGGCAGAGGCAACCCCTGCACACAGTAATGTAGCTTCTCATATTGTGATGCATGTAGCGGGTGAAGTTCAGGTCACCCACTGCATTTAGCAGAAGCTGACTTAGCTGGAGAAAAGGCAAACACAGCCCTGTAGCAGACCTAGAGAAATCAGAGGACCGGAAGGTGCAGCACTCTTGCAATGATATACACTGGTGCACAAGTAAGAGCGTGCATAAGTCAACAACCTACTTTACACTTGGTGCAATTACTTCTCTCCCTGGTGTAGTCCAGCATAGCCTATGTAGATGTAGACTATGTACAGCCTATGTATATAGCCTATGTAGAGCCTATGTAGGTGACAAAGCCTATGTAGAGCCTATGTAGATGTAGTCTATGTAGAGCCTATGTAGACATAGCCTATGTAGAGCCTGTGTGCAACGCCTGCTTGTGCCTGGCCTACCATACTGCAGTGCACCAAAATAAACTATATTTACTCAAAGGAGTTTTCAAGCTAAGTGTAATAAAACATTATTGTTAGCGTAGCTACCATGCACAATATTCATCTTGGTGTGCTGCTGCTTTCCTATAGGCCAGCCTCTAGATTTTTTTTATTCATGACCACCTTTTTTATAACATTGAGAGGTGGTCTTATCTCCACCCCTCAGACTGTGTGTGACAGAATGCTTGTGTGTGTGTGTGTGTAGAGAAAGATAGCTACTCCCTGCTTTTCCTTCATGTCTTTTCCATGCTTCAGTAGCTCAGGGTGAATCTTCTGTTTGACAGGTTTTCACATTTAGCCTGGACAATCCCTTTAAATGATGTAAATTGGATAATTTATTACTCAGTTTTGTAGTTGTATGACCACAAGGAAAAAGCTATACATAAACCTGGACATTCTGGCTTCCGGGACCTTGTATTCAGCAAAGGGAAGTAATTGAATGTAGGGGTTACCTGAATGCACAAGGACATCATTAGTTATTGTTTAGCATGCAAGGTTTTTAATTTTTCTGCTAATTTGTGGGGTCACTTTTTATGTTTTAAAACAGCAGGTCCTGGGTCTGAGTCGGTATAGGAAGTAGATCCTTTACTGTATCCAGTGTAAAAGGGGCCACCACACTGGGGCCTAGGGAGTCAGGCAGGGCTCACTTGGTGTCATTTTCTAGCTGCATTCCATTGATTTAAAAGCCAGAGAAAAAGTTTACTATATGAGCTGTTAAAGAGCCCCATTTAATGTTCGCACCAGGGCCCCGTCACATTGTGTTACGTCACTGGCTGTATCTTTTTTTAGGGTCCCATTGGTGCTTTTGTCCCATCTTAGATTCTAGGAGAATATTATTTGGTTTCCAAATGATTATCTCCTAGGACCTAAGATCTTCAAAGTTAGTTCTTTAAAGTCTAAATAAGATTTTTTTTTAAAAAGCCACTGAACAAATGTGATCTCTTGATCAAACAAACTCATGTATTTTCATATAGTCTTTAGGTTGCTAACCATTCGACAATTTTCCATGTATGGGCACTTTGCATTACATTTTTGGGGCCTTTATGGAGACAGACTGAAGAAAGTAATGCAGACCGTCTGACACAAGACCACCATAAATATTATCTACTTCAGTCTTAACACCACCTCATCCGTATTGCTCCTGATTGAGGAATGTAACTTTCAACCTGTCAGCTTACACTAACTGCAAAAACATAAACCTACGTGATGAATGTGGATTTTTTTATCATATGAGGCCATGGGGCTGGTGGTGCGTTACATCCTGAAATGATGTTTATTTCCTACACTTTTGAAGCTCACTTGGGATAACATAAACAGTAGGATATAATGATAACTGTGTAAGAGGAGTCACTCCTCTGGGGTCAGGAAGAGCAGCTGTGATGCAATTTCCTTTGATGTATAAAGTCCATTTTTTTCAGCATCTTGGACCTTAGAATATACGACCTTGAAATGGTATCAAACTGCTTTACATAAATGTATTTATACATAATATAACCAGCCACAGACATCCAACAGACAAACTAAGTACAAAAGCTGTATACTCAAATTCTCTTGCTTTATACTCCTTTATCCTACTCTGTGCTGGCTGTTAAACACTATGGGGCTGAATCAGTAAGAGAAAAAAAATGGTACTAAAAATTCACTTTAGGCGAAAAAAGCATGAGAATGTCACTGTTGCTAAATCACCAGCTAGGAAGAAGTCAATGGCATTTTTTACCCCTAAGAAATGTAGTAGTAGGTTTTTACACTGCAGTAAAAAGTGCCTTTGTCTTTCATTGTGTCAGGTGAGCTCGCAACCCCCAATCTCCACTGCTGCTTCTGCCTATAGACAAGTCCCCGTATGCCGGAATGCTGGATACGCCTAACCGGACACGGTTGCCCACAGGACTTAGATAGCACAAAGGATGCGGACTTACAGGGTGAAGGCAGATGAACCAGGGATGAGGCTGGGAGGAGGTTGGACTAGCTGGGATCATATGTGTGAATGACAGTTCTACCAATTCGGGGTTCCAAGGGGATACACAGGAGAATGGTCAAGGGTCAAGCCGGGTTGTCAGAGGGTTCACGGTACAGATGAGTAAACAAGCTTGAGGTCAGCGATCAGAGGAGGGTTAGACAAGGCGAAAGTCGGCAACAGAATCAGATAATAGTGGTACAATAACACTCAGCAAAACCTATAAAGGGCAATGCATGCTGTGAGAAACCTGGTTTAATGTGGCCATCAGCCAATCAGGACGGGAGGCTAGAGTCAGCTCACCACCTTAATCCCAGCAATACACATGGATAAGCTGACCTGCTAAACTAGCAAAACATGGCCATACAGGAGATAGCATGACTATAGGTATGCCAGGCTTAGCCAGCTTAGCCATGAAATTGAAACGGAGAGAACAGCTTTGTTTAGAATACAGAGGAGGCTATGAAATAGCTTATTTCACACTGTTCCCATGGGGGCTAAGGTTGGGGGGGGGGGGGGGGGGTTAGTGTTTGGCTGAACAGGAACTTTAAGTTTGTTTAATAGAAAATTCATGGATCAAAGGATAGGCAAAAATATGTGGTTTGTGTGACAGTAATACCCAACTGGTTCATGTCAAACACATGCTTTGCCAATACGTCTTCCTGACATCAAATATAGCTACAGTCCAGTTAAAACTTTATAAGGGGGGCTCAAGCAGCTAAACTTCCATGGTATTCAATGCAAGAAAACATTTTTGGATTGAGCCATTCTTTACATACTTGACATAAAAAGACAGTGGGGGTGGAAATGGAACTGGGGGATGGGGGGAGGGGGAGTATACCAAGCAGGCAAATGGACATTATAAAAAATCAACAAAATCTGCATGCTTACCAATGCTAGAAGCATGACAAATAAAATGGACGAACTAGAACTGCTAATAACAGAGAAACAGTATGACATAGTGGGGGTAACGAGACATGGCTGGATGAAAGCTACAACTGGGCAGTAAACCTGCAGTGTTACTGTGTGTTTAGGAGGGACCCTAAAAACTACAAGGGGGTGGAGTCTGCTTATTTGTAAATTCCTCTCTACAGCCCACTCTGCGGGAGGATATATGCAAGTGAAATGAACATGTGGCGTATGGATAGAAATACAAGCCTCCAAATATATCAGAATCCACAGAAAAGGCAAACAGATAAAGCCGCTAATTTAAATAAGGTAGTTATTATGCAAGACTTTAACTACCCAGATATAGTTTGGGAAGTTAAAAGCTGTGGATTCCAGAAATCTGAAAGCTTTCTACCAATAATTAAAGATGGCTACCTTTTCCAACAAGTGCATGCTCCAGCTAGACGGAGGGCCATCTTGGACTTAATACTAACCAATGTACCAGACAAAATAACACAGGTACAGGTTGGGGAACACCTAGGAAACAGTGATCATAATTTTATTAATTTCTACTTAACTGTCACTTTTTGTCAGAAAGGTGAAATTTGACCATCTTAGAGATGCCCTAAACCACATTGACTGCGAAATGTCCTTAAAAATAAAAGCACACCACACCAAACACCAAATGGGATACTTTTAAAATGGGATTCCTAATACTCAGTGTGATAGGTATAAACCTTGCAGGAATAAAAAGGGTAGAAACAAAAGGAAACCTATGTGACAAAACAAAAGGGTTAAGGGGGCGATAAATAACAAAAACAGGGCATTTAAACATTTAAAGGAAGAAGGCACTGTGGAAGCGTTACAATATTATAAAGAAATAAATAAACAATGCGAACAATGGTTAAGGGCGGCAAAACTGGAGGTGTAAAGATAGTAAAATTAACTCCAAAATGTTCTACAGCTATGTAAACAATTAAAGATAGTTTGGTAAAATGTGCCCCCCCCCCCCCCCGAAAAGCAAAGAGGGGCAACTATAGAGGGGAATTCAGAAAAAGCCAGTGTGCTAAACCTCTTCTTTGCTTCCATATTCACAGAGGAACGTGATGGGCCATGTGAAATGCGGAGCAATAACCCCAAATCTCCATAAAATGTCACTTGTCTGACCAAGGAAGAAGTGCGGCACCGCCTTAAACAGATTAAAATAAATAAATCCCCAGGACCAGATGGCATTCATCCCAGTGTGTTAAGGGAATTGTATACAGTAATAGACAAGCCACTTTTTTAAATATTTCAAACTTTCATAATGTTGGGGACTGTTGCACAGGATTGGTGCATAGCAAATGTGGTGCCAATATTCAAAAAGGATTCTAAAGGGAAACTACAGAACGGAAAGTTTAACATTTTAATGTTTAATACAGATAAATGTATAGTTATGTAAATGGGAAGAAAAAATTGGTGTCATGAATATACACTAAATAGGGAAACGCTAAAACAACAATGGAAAAAGACCATTTAGCTGTAAAACACTCAGCGGGGGACTAGCTATGCAACTGTAGTTGGGTTAGGATCAGCAGCCCTGATATCTGTGCAGAATATGGGTGGTATCATCCATAAACTGGGAATATTTATCCATTTGATTAGTTGTGCATTTTACACTTTAGTAGCATGCAATAAAACATGCAAGCTCTTTATAGATATCCTGGATAGTATGTTTTGAAGATCAGGACCCAGTGCATAAACATTAATCAACACTATGATTTGGGCCTTATTTATGAATTGTACTGTTTAGCATTTTTCTGGTGGCTATAGGCTCCAGTTTTGGAGTGCTGGGATCTTTTTCGGCACTGCTATCATGTCTACAACCGCGCTAAAAGTCACAGCACCCAATGCTAACTAAATAGCTTTGACTATAGCATTAAGTATTGGACAGCTTGTGTCATTGCCTGTTGGACCTGACTGCCGATTATAGCAGCGCCAGTGGGTGCCACTTCTGGCGCTGTATGGCCTTTCATCTTTACAGTTACAAGAAATCACTGCTGGGCACAAAATTTACAGTGCGTTTAGGCGTTTTAGCTGTTGTCCAAACTATACGTTGGTAAGCAAAAGAAACCAGGGAAAATGATTTGACAAGAAAAAAAAAATTTGGGACTTCTAGGTCCTGCGTTTTCATTATTGACATTATTAAGTCACAATGCAAGTTCTGTCCCAAAAATTTGTGTAATATTATTTATAGGCATTAAACACTACAATCCAGATCTGCCCATTGTGCGATGAAAAAAAACTGAAAAGTGAGAATTCTCTCCTGGCTCTGAATCGACCCCAATCATCATAATAAATTGGGTCAGTGGGCAAATGATTTTCTGAAACTTATTGGATTAATGTGGTGTGACCTATAGACCTATACTGCTCAACAGTGAAGAGTATTTTCTTCTGTATTTTAGTAATTATGCATTTTTTGTAATTTTTTTTCACTGTACATTTTTATAAATAAAAATGTAAAGTTACCTTTTGTTTACTAAATAAGACCCAATAAGTTTGAGAGAGACTGTTCTATGAAATAACTTGTGCCTATGTGATTTATAGCATGATCGCTACCCAATTGTTTGATCGCCACTAATCTGTGCAGATTAGATGGCCTTGCGTGTTGTTGGGCCCTCAATTCCCAGTAAATCCAACACGCGCCAGGTGATTTGATCGTAAATAGATTAGCATCAGTATTATATTTGCCATAAGCAGCACCAGTAGCAGTAGCTGTGTGCATTGGAGTGTGTGTGGTTGCATTGTTCTGGTAGATCACAATGGTGGGGTGATATAGGCCCTTATTTAACAAGGGATAGCGACTGGTAGCGACTGGTGAGCGGCCGGTAATGACGGGCACCGCCACGAGAACTCCGGCTCCCCACCACAATCACACATTTATCAAGGCAATCCTGCTTAGCGACTGAGATAGCGCCAGATAGCCACTCATTCATCATTATTCCAGCCTCAGCCCACAGCGCCAGCGTCCGACCTTGAACAGCGACAGGTATGACCTCTCGCTACCTGACGCCCTCCAATGCTTTTTAATGGAACAATCTTTAAATATTCATAATTAATTGTTATTAATTTATTTATTTATTTATTTTTTACATGTGAAAAATTCTGTGACCACTTCTGCCATTTTAAATAATTTTTTTAAGGTAAAAAAATCATTAAAAAAAATGTACAGAATTGATATTACAGGTCTGATATTAATGTATTCATATTACAAAATTAGTTTAAAAACTTGTTTTTTTTGGTTTCCAAAAATATGGTTGTTTGGGGGTTAAAAACCTACTTTTAACCCATCGCTGCCAGCGCTCTGGGGTTTAAACATGCATTTTACAGCGCGAGAATTTTTTGAGCGTGATTTGTTAATGAATATGGTGGAAGCTGGTCGCTCTGACCAGCCGCTATCATGTGCTCCCATACAGCGCGGATAGCGACTCCTCACCCAATATTCAACATTACGGCAAACCGACTGAGTCGCTATCAACTACCGAACAACGGCCAAGCACAGCGACTACTAGCGGGCGCTCTGAAAATGCTGCTACAGTCGCTCAACTGTCGCTACCTGCCGCTGTTAATGAATCGGCCTCCCCGTGTCAGTGTGTGTGTGTGTTAGTTATGGTTATAACTTATTACATGTCTGAACATCGGAAGCTTTGAGTTCCTGTTTTGCGTGTGGGTTGGTTAGTCTTTGAATGTGATCGGTGGTATCTTTTTTGTCCCACTCACTCTTATACCCTCTTTTTTTTGCTTAATGTAATTCATTTTTTTTACACAAATATTTATAGACTTAAGGAGCAGGCACTTAAAAGCTTCTTTATATATGACATTTTCTACCATGATGGGTAATGCTCACCATTGCATCTCATTGTACTTCCTGACCTTGGTCAGAATCAGTAGGCAAAAGCTTTGACTGGCATTTATAAGTTCCATCATTTGAAGTAATTTAGTGGTAGTTTGATGCATTCCTAGCTAAATTTACTTTTTTCTTACCCAAATGTAAAAAGTTCAACCAAAGTACAAGCATGTTTTATTTCAGCAGTTTCCAGTTAGCGATCAATGACTCAAAGTGCCGTTGCTGTCCCCGCCAATTAAATAAACCCATTTATGAATGTAGCATTACAATAAATATTGTTTAATTATATGTAGCTGTTTACATCAATATCGTTTCTTCAAATAAATTGAATTGGCATGTCCTATTTATTTAATACTGTTCTTACAGCATTTTAACACTAATGAGTGTAACAAAGCTGAAAGGTACATTGACCTAAAATCACAATTACTGTTCAAATGCTGTAAACATAACACATTTATCTGGTGAAGAGAACATCAATATGTTTTATTTAGAAGATAGGTTAGACTTTTCCATTTAGAAGATACTCTGTTTTAGGGCTCTACTTTTTTTTTTTTTATTTATTTGCTCTTAAATTTCTTAAATTTTAATATGGTACATCATGGTTCGAAAGAATAAAGAAATAAATCCACCATTAAGGACACATTTTGTAATACTAAGATCGATGAGCATATGAAAAGTAAGTAATTTATAGCACACAGTTCCCATTCATTGTATGGCACAGTATTCTAGCTTTGGCAGGTTGGTAATGGTAACAAGTCAGTCTTTGTTACTGTTTCTCTTTTGACTTTGACCCTCAAGGTTGTTGAAAGCATCTCTAGACTGTTCACTTAAAATAATGTGTCTTGCGTTCCAAGAGCTGGGATTCCATACTAAATGAAAGCAGACAAAACCAAAATTTCCAAAGCATCCCTCGGGGCTGATGCCTCCCTCATCCTCTGTATTGCTAATTCATCCTGATAATATATAAAGCGACATACTGACTGACAGTATATAAAAGATAATTAATTACCGGGGTCTACTTTTAGCAAAACTGTTAATAACCTCAGGAAGTGGGGCAAAAATTATTGGGATCCTACATTGATGGTTATATAGTTCTTGATCCAGGCATATATCAGCTTATCCGGGAAGTAAAGTGTGCCTACTGAAAGAAATGGTCTCCTTCACATCTATACATGAGTGCAACGTGGAGGCTGATTCATTACTAATGCCAGGTATTGGCAGATGAGCGTCTGTATACCGGCGCTAAGAGCGACCGCTAGTAGGCGCTGTAAGCCAGTATCAGGCACTGCAACAGAGCGTCTCGGTCACTCTAGTAACCCGCATTGAAGAATGTGATGTATGTTGGGCGCTCTAACACCAGTACAATGCTACAGGGAGCAAGAGGTAGTGCCAGCTTAGTGCGCTCCACACCATACCAATCTGGTCGCTGTAGCATAGAGCGCCAGGCGCTGTGTGATTAAAGTCTGTATTTGAACACATATACACCTATAACAAAGCAAAATCACATGGAATGACATTGTTTTAACACCGGGATAATAACACTTTAGTGCCAGACCTGTAATGACAATTCTGCATAAAAATATAAAAAGTCCAAAAAGTTTCTAAAAATGTTTGTTTGCAGCCAGGAGAGGTCACACAATGATTTGAGCCAAATAAATTAATTAAAATTGTCAAACACGCTGTTTAAACACAAGCAAATGAACAGCCATTGAAATGTATGGGAGAGCGACACTGAGGGAAGGGTAATACCTGGAAGCTAGAGTGCCGGCGCTATACACTGAGCCACCAGTAATAATACATTGGACGCTACATGGCGCTGTTAGAGGTGCTCACCAGATTCTCTTTCACACATGTGGTTTTGCGTACAGCGCTCGGCATTCACCAGACGCTGCCTGCCGCTGCGAGGCACTACGAATACGAATACTTTATTGACCGCCAAGTAAGTACAGGATACATACAAGGATACACACTACCTTGCGCTATCCCCTCTTTAATAATGGTCCATAGAGGTTGGTTAAATGCTGCAGCTGTCTGCTATCACCTCACCGAATGAAACCCAGCAGATCCCCTAGTTCAGCAAATGGACTGAGCTATTTTCATTTTAAAATAAAAAAAGTAAGCCACACATTATTTCCTTTTCTATTGCCACATTATTTATTGTGTTGCTATTTAATTATTTATCTTTTTTAATGCAAGTATTATTCCTGTAAATTCATTTTTCAAGTTTGAAGCCTGCCCCTTTTAACCAATTTGTTGGCAGATGTTGGTAGAGGTCCTTTTAAACCAAATGTATGATTTGTAAAGAAAAGATTAACAACCTTCTCTTAAAATTACTTTCATTTTAATAGGGAAGTAAAGTGAAACTGTTTAGATCATTTGTAGGTTTAGCCTTACTAGAGTAAATACCACTACCCACAACGTACATGGCAATATCCAGTGGCTAAAAACACAATTTTTGATCCAATTCTGATTTTATTTGATACAAAATCAAAATGGTACCAACCTTTTGTCCCCTGCAGATGATTGGTCCCACTCCACCAAGGGCTCTGAAAACTAGCTGGCTATCACAGTACAAAGTACCGAAGCCATATTTTCCTTTTACTTTCCCTGCACCACCAATATATATCGCTCCCCCTGGTCTGGTGCCTTTATCTAACACAGCCCTCCACTACCATAATTATATTCAAATACATGTAAGTTAATAAAATCAATCAAATCTTGAATTCAAATATTTGTATAATTGTTTTGACCCATACTTTAAATGTTATAGTGGTATGTTTCCCTCACTGGCCCACTATGATTTTCTTGCCTGCGGCTAGTATTACCTTAACAAGTCTATCTACTGGAGGGGGATTCAATGCTGGGCCGATCTGTACCATAGCCTTGCCAATTGTGATTTTGTTGTCCAGCTTTAGAGTATTCCTTAGAAATTTGCTTTGCCTCTAATTTTGTGGCGGCATCAGTTCTGAATGTACATATCAGAAGTCTTTAAACCCATACCATCAACATATGTTACATCCCAGGCATTACCCCCTTTTTCCTGACTTGGCTCAGCTAAAGTGGACCAAATCCATATGATCGCAGTGGCCAGTCACAGCTCTCGATCTCTCTTTGGGGAGCGAGGAGAAAGGTACGATTTCTCCTGTTTAACCCTTTTAATGTGTAGGGGCGAGGCATCTATTTTAAAGTAGGAAAAAGAGTGGGTACAGGGAACATATAGTAGGTAAGAATTGGTTTATTTAAATACATTTATGTATTTATTTTATTTTTGCTTGAAAAGCCGCTTAGGTAGAGGCCAATGTTAGGCTTAATATAATGGGCTAAAACAGACTGAAAACCCCCCTAGTTAAGGTGGTTAAGAATTAAGACCAAAATGGTATTTCTATTCACAGTCAGAATAACAGGATTTACCCATGATTCTTAGCAGCAGCCAGAGCTATTCAAATAGTCTCTTTCACCTTTGTGATATTGTAAAGGCTCAAAAGAGGAGGCTGGGTGTGCAGTGCTTGCGTATATCGTATAATATTTACACAGCCACTAGCCCCAAAGCCATATGCACATGTAGGAAGTGATGGCTAAATAATAAAATAGATAGCATTGTATGATTGGCCGACTCTTTCTGGGGGCTTTCTACCTTTTAAATTTTTTGCAATTTCTCTCTCTGACTATTATTATTAAATAGGTCTGTATTAAAAACTTGATTTGAATTGTTTTCAGGGCTATGCACGTTGTATATACACACCTCTGTTGAGAGTAATTTATTAATCTACACAGAGAAAACATGAGGAAGTGGAGACTGGTCATTATACAGTCAGTCGGGCTCTTGACCTTCTCTCCTCTTATCAGAGACAAAGATAGTCAGAGTACTGGGGTGAGGCAGATGCTGCTACCCAAGATGCACTGTAGTACTTTGAACTGCATTCATTGTGAGTCTTGCTAATTATATGGTGAAGCCAGTGTGGATTGCAACCTGTAGTTCTACTTTTTTAATGCTAAAAAGCTCACTGAGAAGCTGGTTGCAATTTACACCGCAAGTCACACTGGCTTCACAAAGATTAATCATTGCAATATAAATAAATATAAATAAAATAGTTAGCATGACCCCCAAGGGTTATATTTAGGTATGTGGCAAAAGGGTGAAGCACAAATGGACCTAAATCACACTGCACTGCACCAAAGCTTTGCTAAACTAAACTCACACGAGATAAAAAAAAAATGTCTGTAAAGTCCTTATATTTTTGGAAATAAACTCTTGACATTTTTTTTCAATAAGGGTGAACATCCCAAGAATATAAAAGAAGCAGATCTCTCACTTTAACCCAAATTAGCACACAGTATATGTTTTTGATGTCCCCATCATCTTTACTAAGTTAAAGAGGGGTCTCAAGCTTTTTGTAACCCCCAGACCCCCCTCCATTCCCCTGTGCTAAGCCGATTTGTGCATTAAAATAATAAAATAACTCACATGATCACCCAATTATCCTTTGATGCTGGTGGGGGGGCGGGGCTCTGCACGGCAGACGTGGACTTGAGTGACGGTTGGAATTGAGTGACAGTCCAGGACCAGTACAGTCACACTGCTGCTTAGGATTGGATGACTGACCTGTCAATCAAGACCCCAGTTTCAGCTTCTGGCCAAAGGGGGAGTAAGGAGTGAGTGAAGTGTAACATAATGCTTGAACTTCCTTTGTTTAAACTGAATTTACCACCAGGAAGGCTCAGGATGGCAGTTGCAGGCTTTAGCGCAAGCAGCAGCAGGTAGGCCTCTATTGCAATTAATATGGTGGTCTGACATTTTACAGAAAAACATTTATGCAAAATTTCACATCCACGACCTTGTTCTTGAAAATAACTGGTTGATCGCACACAACTGAGCAAGTTAAAGGGGCCCTTCCATGACAGTACAGGGCCCAAAAGTTCCTGATGACAATTCTGACAGTGATTGAATAGAATGTATTACACCAAAATATATTTGTGTGAGTTTGGGGGTATGTCTGCTAAGTTTTAAAAGAAAAAGAGGGCACATATGTAGTAACCCTTTAGAAAGGAAGAGGGTAAACTCCATGCATATCTGCAAAGAGTAGGCCAAAATTTAAAATACCTATTTAAAGTGGGGGTCCACTTATATTTTTTAAAGGCAGAAAATAAGGTGTTGCAATCCTGCAAACTTCAGCAGGGTCATGAACACACACAATACACTCTTCTAGATGAAGGCGTTGCAGTCCACCCCACTTTTCACTTGGGGGGTTGAATGGTGTCCAGAGGACTCTGGCCCGAGATGCACCTATAATGAGAAGCAGCCATCTCAGTCTGCAGGAGGGGTGGCAATGGCTGGACCTGTATTTTTATATAAAGCCTTAGTGGTGCAGAGGAGATTGTGGGGGCTGCTACATGTTTTTACAGTCAAAATGAGTGGCTCAACAGCTGTAGTTGGCCCCACTCTCATCATATGAGGGAGGCAGACATGCGGGGCACTGCTCTGTTGAAAAGTGGAGCGACAAATCCTCGGAGGGGGGCTTTCTTTAGTTGTCTCCGGCAGCAGAGTAGCTAGGTTCACCTGTGCCTCTGGCACCCTTCTATTCCGCGGGACTCAGCTGGTCAATTGCAGATGGGGTTGGAAAGCGGGCATGCTTTTCTCAGCAACGGAGTTCCTGGCAGAAGAGCTGACCAATTCCCACAGTCGCAGGATACATGACTGACTAGCGCTAACCTCTGGTTTAAGTCATTTTTGACTGCTGGTCTGCTTTAAGTTTCTTCTTAAAAACACTGCCCTCCTCAAACTTATTGAATCCTTTCACATATTTAAAGGTCTCAATCATGTCCCCTCTCTCCCTTCTTTCCTCCAGACTGTACAAATTAAGTTCTTTAAGTCTCTCCTGATAAGATTTAAGCTTTTTTTTATACTCACAGTACAGAAAATAAGGCACCCCCCTAATTCTTAATCTTAGGGGTTGGTTAGGAAGGGGTCATTAATAGAGCACAAAAAAGAAGGTTGGTCACCTCAAACCCTTCACATAAAAAAACTCACCCACAGTGTCTCAAAATATATCAAATGATAATATCTAAAATTCACTCTGTGCATTTTGGTAAAAAAATTAAACCAACATCACCATATTGAAACATCTCTTTCACATGATAAAAATGTTTGTTTGTTCCTCCTGTAACAAGTAGGGTGGACATGTTTCGCTTGTGTGCTTTTTCAACACCCTTGAATCTATGCTTTGTTTTGTTTTAAATGTTCCATGAACATTTCAGTTTAAAGATGAGCAAGCGCCTTCATCCGACGTGACAACACACGGTCAGCACCATCACTGACGTAACCACACAATTGGTGATGTTGAGTGCCTTTTTTTCACTGATTACAAACTGGCAAAACTTCAGAAAATGTGATAGAACCTGTAACTTTCCCGACTAAACTTTTGGAAGTCCCTTTGTACTGTAAATCTTTTTGGGAAAAATCATTTGTGCCCAGATGTAGCACAATGTTCACTATTGTCCAATATTTTACCTCTCTTATCCTTATTAACAGTGGCCCCTGGGAGACACCTTACCTCCTTCAGCTCATCTTTATCCCGTTCAAAGTCAAATTGTTGAATCACCAACCAGAAGATTCCTTCTCCTATTGGTTAGTTTGGTAACTGCACCTTGCTGCCCTTTTGCACTTATTTTATTTAGTCCCTTATTTAAGTCCACTTCCTTTGAACTTTCCAAATCCTGCACATACTGATCATTACTTACATTAGCAGAGACATCCACATCTAGCTCAGAAAGAACAGCATATGGGTTATATTGGCTGAGATTTCAAGACTGTAATCTTGAAATCTCATCATACAACCCCGACATCTACTTACTAGTTGTACAGCATCGCAAGTTCCACAGAGTACTACGAAAAACAGCCAGACAAGAGTTACACTGAACCAAACCAGACATTCTAGATAATCAGAATAGCTACGGCTAATAAATAAATGTTGTACTTGCCACAATTAAGTATTTTTTTTCAACCCCTGCTGTTTTCAAACTACTGCAGTTTTTGAAATGACACACTTCTGTCCCGCTGCACTTATGTCAAGCTGCTGTAACACTGGCTTAAACTCCACATAGTGAAACTCTCTTGTGGTTCCCACACTCAATGACTCCGCTCCTGCTGTTTTATAGTCTTGACTCAGGTCAGGACATCTTGCGAGACCTCGGGGATGGTCAACTCTCCAGTGCTTGGGTCTACCTACCATGGGGAGCCTGCCAGCCCTAAGATGGATACCTCACTCCTGGATGGGGGGGGGGGATTCCCGGGACCACTGGGCCAAGATGATTGTGAATTTGTCTCGCTCTATACAGGGCCTAAATAGGAATTCCAACCTGCAGCCCCACTATTGGACCAAGAGGACCCAACCCCAAAGAACATCTCCATAGGAGGCAAGGTAAAGTGGTAGGTCCCATCTTGACCCACCTCGACATCCCTGACTCTACTAGCTCTTTTACTTCCCTTTTCCTTTTCTTGTCCCTACATGGGGCCTATGGACCAGATCCAGAGTGCAGACTATCCCTCAGGACCTATCGTTATACCCACCTGAATCCTGATACCTGTATGTTTCCACTCGCCCTTACCTGAGAATCCCAGTGTTGCACTGAGTAGCTGAGGCCTAAAGGCAGTAATAGCCTATTGGTAAGAAGAAATCTTGTGACCGGAGGGTTGCAGGTTTGATTCCTGGATAGGACATGCCTGAAGTGCTTTTGAGCAAGACATCTAACCCCCAACTGCTTCCCGTCGCTACGGGCACGTGTACACACTGCTTGTGATTGTCTCATTGCATCGATGGGTTAAATGCAGAGAAACAATTCCTATGTGTGGTCCTGGGTTTGCCTGGTTTTTCCTACCAGGGGAGTTTACCAGTTCATTTATAGTGTTTGGTTAATGTGTAGTGTTTGTTTTTTATGTTCATTATGTACAGATATAGAAGTTGCACAGATCCTGTCACTACCCTGTTGTACCAAAGGAATGGCGGGCTGCTTTGGATTCTAGCATTGCCCCTTAGTTAGTAAATCTATAAAATTGTGCCATTTGCACAGGCTTTTTGGACTTTTATTGCATATTTGACAAGTGATGAAATTATGACTTTGTCACTAAAACTTAATCGTTTCTTATTTTATTTACACATTTTTTTTTATTTCCCTGAAAGCGCCGTAAATTTTATTTTACCGAAAATGAAAAAGAAAGGGAACGTCCTTTGACATTGAGCATGTTATTTTGCAAATGTAAAGCTCAGGGCCTGCTTGTTTGTTAACTTTGATGTAACTGGGCTGACATGAAGCAAGGCCTAAGTGGCGGCCAATGTTTACAGAGATTAAGGGGACATCAATGAGCGGCGCAACCTGTCAGGTGGCATGTAGCATACAAGGATACGTTATTCTGGCATCGTTTGTATTGTGAGTGGTTAGAATAAATAAAAGGATCAAGCAGATGAAGAGGGATTAACTGTGGAGATTGAGCAAATTTAAGTCACTGCGGCAGTGATTTTACAAAGGATTAGCTCGCTTTTACAAATATTGATTACTGATTTGCTACTCTGAAAGAAGATGAAACAGCTCCCACTCGCAGGACTGGGTGCTGGCTGAGGTTTTCATCATTCACACCAGTGTTCCTGTCATTCGTATTAGTGAAATTGACAGATATATTATATGATAAATGGTTATGTTAGGGCAAAGTGTAGACCTTCAGTTTTTGGAGCTGCACAGGCTGCACATTGTATCTTAAGTTCAGAGATAGTGGCAGTTTACAGCTGAGGGATATTTATGCATATATCAAAACAATTCATAATACCATCCCCTCCAATTTATGATTGCTACCTTATCATGTGCCACTTTTTTATATCGCTAGTACACTGGTAATCCTTTTTTTTTTTATTTGGGTTGTTTATCCCATCCTTGCAGTGAGACACAAGCAGTTAGTGCACACATGCCCGAAGCTGTGGGCTCCCTGATCACGGCGCCCGGGGAGCAGTTGGGGGGTTAGGTGCCTTGCTTAAGAGCATTTCAATCATGTCCCAGTCGGTAATCGAACCTGCAACCCTCCGGTCACAGATTTGGTTGCACACACATAGTATATTTATAGGATATATAGGGTTTTTCCAGGAAGGCAATCAGAGATTTCCTTACTCAGCACACAATAAAGTAAAATAAACATTTTTTTTTTACTTCGACTGGAAAAAAAGAAATTCAGTCTCCGGAGGCGACAATAATTCTTTACCATAAGAACTATAAATCTGTGGAATCCCCCCAGAAGCTTGTTACAGCATCAACTGCTGACAGCTTCAAAAAAGGATTCGATGCTTATTCAGAAGAAAATAACATCAACAGTTACTATTTGCCGTTATCAGTAAAAAAATAAAAATAAAATAAAACATAACTTCCCCTACCCCAACACCCTTGGTTGAACTTGATGGACATATGTCTTATTTCAACCGTATTAACTATGTTACTCTTTGAAAAAAATCCTTGCACATGCAATGGAGCAGTTGTACAGGTGAGGCACAAATGATTTTAGATATTTTGTTTTAGATGTTATAAAATAACAGCAACCTATTGGGAATAAAAACACATTTGGAAAGTTTTAATGTGTGTGGATTTCCATAGGTGCCTGTTATTTTTTACATTTATAGAGTAAAAAGATCTACTGCAATAAAAATAATTTGCACCTAACCTGTAGAACTGCCCCGTTGTGTGCAAATATACCGGTACATTTTTTTTAATTTCATTTTTGCTCTCATAAACAAACCTTTTTTTTTATGCACATGCAACAGAGCAGTTATATAGGTGAGGCACAAATGATTTTAGATATTTTGTTTTATAAAATAACAGGAACCTATTGAAAATAAAAACACATTTGAAAAGGCTCATTTTAATGTGTGTGTATTTCCATAGGTTGCTGTTATTTTTTACATTTATAAAGTAAAAAGATCCACCACATTAAAAATAATTAGCACCTAACCCGTAGAACATGCAAATATACATTTTTTAATTAAATTTTTGCTTTCATAAACAAACTTTTTTTTTAATTGTATTTGTTTATTCTTTGCTTTTACACTTCTGTTAAAAATCCAAATTCTGTCAGTTACTTGTGTTTAAGATCTGTTCAGTTGGACCCTTATTTTATCTTTCTATATATTTCACTACTATTATTATTATTTTTGTATTATTATTATTATTTTAAAATGCCTTCTCATATCATGAATAGTCAACAGTCTAAAGCCACTTTGTGCCTATGCATTGTGGTGGAAACGCACAAGTGCAGTGTAGCCGTAGCACAGAATTCTTTTGCGTACTCAGCTGCAGTGCTGGTCCTTTGAACCGCCTTGCATCATCTGTTGTTTCCTCTCCCTCATCAGAGGGGCCGGGGGAATAGTGAATAATCGATGGCTTGGCAGGAGAAGCAAACCCAGCAAAGGAGCCAGTGGAGGAGGCAGCGGATCCAGCTGACATAGTGGCAGACCCAATGGAGGATTAGCTCCTCAGTGGAGGTATTGGTGAACAAGGTGGTGAAGAGGCAGCAGATCTGGTGGAGGTAGTGGTGGACCCGGTGGGGGAGTGCTGGCTCGGTAGCCAACATGACCTCAGCTGAGGAGGCAGCGGATACAGCAGATGTGCTGTGGTGGCAGCAAGAGACCCCGGCAGCATCAGAAGAGACAGGGACTACCTTCTTTCTAACCTGACACACATGCATTTCAAATGGCAGGATTCTTTTAATTTGTTGCATTGGAGTATTCCTACTGCAGTGTGACACAATCAGAAAGATGTGAAGGAGCTCTAAGTCCTTGCAAACTTGTATATTCCATACTGGGCTGCAGCTTACAGCAAGTATATCATAAAGCACACCTACACTCAGTCTGTCTCTGTAGGACAGGCTTTCTCTTGAGTATTAAAACCCCCCTTTCTACCCCCAGCCCCTCAGTAAGGTACATTTTGTGTTTGCGCCAGGTCTCTGTGACAGGGGAACAGGAAACTACAGCAGTTAGCATGTCCTATTGGAGGTGGTCCTGGCCACTGCAGTGTGGTCTGGCACTTCTGCCCCCATGTCCAAGTCTGGGAAAGCTTACTGCAGGGTTCGAGGTTGGCAGGAAGGGAAAATGATGGTTTAATGATGATGGAAATGATGGAGACCTACAGGCTCTTTTGGACCGGGGGTAGATAAACAGAGGTTTTCTTGCAAACATTTTTATCAGGCAAAGCAGCCACTGTGGTTCTGAGGGGAAACACACACTCTACAAAGTGTCAACTATCCTGTGATTCTTCTTCTTTTCATCTTCGTGCGTTCCATAGAGTGGAGCGCGTCTCACGTTACTTCTGGGTCATGGGTTACTATCACTTCCGGGTCTGTGTCTGCATGCTCTCTGTGCGCTCCAAAGGCCGGAGCGTTACTACACTTCCGGGTCATTGGCTATTGTCACTTCCGGGTGCTAGCGTGCGTGTTCCCTGTGCGCTCCAAAGACCGGAGCGCGCCTGGTGTTATTATTACCTCCGGGTGCCTTACACTGAGGCCGGAACCGGATGCCTGTATAACCTATTCTTTTGCTATAAATATAGGTGAGTTTTTTATGCTGACTATCCAAGTTAAAGCCCCAGGAGAGGGGTGAAATGCGTTGGAAGAGTCGGCTATTCGTTTGGACTTGCTTTGGGTACATGTTGACCTCAGGTGCCTGTGTGGTGAGAACTGCTGCTGGCTTTCCTTTGGAGCTGTATCTGATGTTTGCCTGTTTTTTACTGGATGCTCTGTGAGTGCATTTTTATCTATTACATGGGCTTTCATCTTGAATTGCTACTGAGCTGTGGCTGCGTTTTTGATGTGGAGTCCTTTTCGTGGATATAGTTCTGGAAATTGATGCAGAACATTCATCTCATAAGCCTATGCTAAAAGCTTGAGTTTGGATTTAATATTGATAGCTTAGGATCAATCCACTTGAGATCAAGACACAATCAAGAGAATATTTTTTGGCCTATTCATATCGGCCATCTGGTAAGAGGCTTGTGTGATTGGTGACGGATTATCCAATTTGTGGAAACCACGTGTGGATTTGCCTTCATCACTGTGGACATTTAGTAGCTCTGTGTTTTTTCTTCTTTGTATCCTGTGGTTCTAATGGTCTTAGCAAGCCTCTTGGTCCCTTTGTGTTATTCCTAATGCAGGGCCCACTGGTGGCGTGTGGCAGTGACTTGGTTAAGTTTAGTTTCCCTGTGGACCAGGCCAATGACAAATATCCTTTTATTGTAACTGAAAACAGCCAATCTGAAACCTATTGAATCTAAGCTCAGTTATGGCAAAAGAAACAATGTAGCAATTATCACAAGCAAATGCACAAACTCTCAAATGCAGTGAACTCTCAAAATGAGTCAGATTAGCCAATATTCAATCACTCTAATAAACTGGCCAGCTGGGCATTGAGTTCACCAAACAACCAATGTATTGGGGGCATCATTGAACGTCTATACAGCATAGAGAAATATAACATTAGTTTAATATTAGATGCTTTCTGACATAAGGGCTTATCAGACCCCGAATATGCTGTTTGAACTCCTCCCCTCTGTTCTCATAAGCATTTCATGAGATCATTCAGGAACACTGTGATGCTCTGGTTACCGAGCCCGCTACCCCCTTGCTGTCTGATCCACCTGATTACCTGTGTGGTGTTTTCTCTCCCGGGGGGGCATATCTGGCGCCTCTGCTGGAGACATGTTGGTGGCCAGTAGTATAGTCCTTGAGGCGCCATAGAGTGACATTTCAATGTTATCAGTTCAGTCATCTTTGCTCATATGATTGGAACATCAAAGCTACATCATCTACATTGGTGAATACACCACAATAAGCCTCTCCATGGGCTTAGGGGGCTTTATATCCAGCCTTCAATTTGTTTTTGTTTTAGATTTCTCTTTCTCCAAGCCCAGATCTACTTGTTCAGACAAAGTCTGCCATCATCATTCTCAGGGGCCTTCAAGTTGTAATAAACTGCTGTTTGTATATATGTACACACCTGCTCAATAGATACAAAGAGAAAACGCATCAAAGATTGAGACCTTTTATTTCAGAATTTGTCTTTAACGTTTGCTCAGAGAAGCTCAGAAGAATAGTGTGTGCATGTAACTGACATTGCCTGCAATCAGTGGTGGGTCATTGTGTCAAAGACAAGACTGGCTCCAATGTCTAGGCTTCTATTTTGGTGCCTTCATGTTGGATATATTCATTGTTTTATTGACACTGAGATATACACGTTTACTGTCAAAGTCTATAACTGTGGCAAACGAGGTGACTCCGCAATCATTCATTACTTTGTAGCTCTCCTCACATTCCCAAGAATCTGCTCAACTCAGCTGCTTAGAATAATAACTGAGCAATGTGATCTAGAAATGATATAAATGACAACCAACTCCTGCACCCCCCCAAACCCCAAGATGAGGCCTAGATGGGGGGGAGTCCATAACTGTCACTATTATTAGCATAACTTTGCTAATCATAGCAAACTGCTATCCTCAGGGACAAGCAGGTAAAAGCAATGTGGGCTAAATAGCAACAGGCATCTAGGTGAAATATTTTTGAAGCCACTGATTTGCTTTTACAAAATGTATAAAAGGTCCAATCATCAGTATAATCAGAAACACGAACTTCATTTTGGCAAAAAATACAATTGTCAGCACAGTAAGAATGACAATGTAAATTGTTGAGATTTTATAAGTAAGTACAAATGTTAAGTTTTATTGGGAGGATAATTTATTATAAAATGTGTGGGTGGCACTTGAGCGCCTCGTCCATGATGCTCAGTAGTGCCCGCAACGCGACGTCGGCTGCTTTAGGCTGCCAGTGCTATCAGCTGTAGTGGCCCATGCACCAGCCCCCCCCCAAAAAAAATATTATAAAATGCCTAAATAATTGTAACCATTCAAACCCATTGAAATGTATGGGATAAGGCCAGACAGAACAAGGTGAGCCCCTGGTCCTTTCAGGCACTGTAGGGCTCCAGCACTCATTCCATCTCCAATGCTGTTGATAGATGGGAACCTACCTGGCACTATTACAGGCGCTCTGCATTTTTGACTTAATAAATATGCCTTTTTCACTGGGACCTGACATTCACCTTATGTTCATCTGGTACTACCTGGCACTATGTGGACTTTCTTTCTTAAATAAATCCCTTAATTTTTGCTGGACATGTCAACCAAATGTCTCTGTCCAGACACATGCTGGTCTGGGGCCCTGCAAACCTCTTGCTGTTGGGCAAGCCTACTGTTCAGCTACCTTTAACCTGTACTCACAAGCAGAAATGGTTGAAGTGGGCCCAGACATACATACAAGACTAATTCTCAAACAGTTTTGTTTGTTGATGAGTGCCGGGCAACCCTGAATGGTGCAGATGGATGGAGCAGTGGGCCACTACTCTATTCCCCACCAGGCTGGGATATCTGCAAGAAAGTGGCGGCATCATGGGGGGAGGAGCTTGTAGGTCCCTTTAGGGTCGCTGAGGTGGGAAACGACCTTGGCAAAATATGTGGAGTTTTCGACTGAACAATATCCTCTATGGTACAAAAGGAAGAACTGTGGCTTGTAGAAAAATCATCTTCAAGCATGAAAATGATCCACCTCATTCTACAAAGAATACCTTGGCTGCTTTGGGCTTAAAAGGGAAAAAACTCATGGTGTGGCCACTATCCTCCCCTGACCAAAATCCTATTGCAAATCTTTGGAGCATTCCCAAGCAAAATATACATGAGGGCAGGAGGCAGTTAACATTAAAACAGCATCTCTGGAGTCTATTCTGACATCCTGGAAAATACTTCAAGCAGAAACTGTCCAAAATGACACGTTCAATGCATACAAGAATTGTGAATTGTGATCAAAAAAGGACTTCTATGTTATCATATAACCAGGCGTGTTGAAGTGGAACAAAACCCAGCAGCGGCTGTCCCAGAATCAAAAAGATTCCAGGGCTGGTCACTAGCTTTTGTGTGAAACCCTCCAGGGTGCCTATAAAAACTCACCTTTCCCCATAATGGTGCATATGAGGGATCTCCTCAAATGAGAGCCATCTGCCTTGACTATGTCCTTTGGCACGCAGCTCTTATTGGGGTCACTTCAGAGCCTGGTGAGAAAACTCAGTCCATTTTTAGGAAAGAAAACTACCATTGACTTTAATTTTTCTCTCTGAATCAGACCCAAGGTAGACAATGAAAGTGAATGGCAGTTTTCTATCCAAAAAGCAAGTGAGTTTTCTCAACATGCTCTGAATCAACCCCATTGTTTGCAATGGAGAGCCCACGCTGCCGCATCCCCTGCATCCACAGCGGTGTGCACAGGCTCCCGTGCCAGCCATTCAGATAGGATAGAGCATCACCACACGCTCTCCATTCTATTAAATGAGAGCCGCCTGCCGAATAACATAGTCGCTGCAGGTGGCTCTCATTGGACAAGAGCCTGCGTATGCGCAGTTGGAGCCTGAACAGGTGAGTTTTTACCTGGGGGTTTCACACAGCAGGTCATCCCGCTATATGGGGTGCAAAACAAAACCCTGGAAAGTCAAATTCCTGGGGTGTGTTCCGCTTTAAGGTTTAGATTGAAAAAGCATCTGATGTCAGTAAATGTGACGTGTTAATGTTGCAGATTCAACTAATGACCATTTTTCATTTCTTTACAACCTTTAAAATGTATTGAAACTCTGGTGTGCATAATCATTTGGCACAGTGCATTTTGGGTACTTAAATACTCATTATATAAAGCATTTCAAACAAACAAGATACTGCACAGATGCCGTAGATATATGAGAACCATCCCATACTAAGTAAATGCCACTCTTTCAGCGCGGCAAAGACCAGCAAAACACCAGCAAATAGTAATTTCTCCTTACATTTGTCGCTACAAATTCTGGCAGATTAATGGCTCAGTTCATTGCTATGTTACCCAGTTGCATCGCAAATTGTGAACTAAAGTTTGAGCGAACTGACAAAAACCTGCAAATGTTGTAAATCAGTCATTTGCATCTTTCAATAGTCAATAGATATATATGGGGTTTGTAGCCAATGCTTGTGTCATGGTCAAATTGATTTGCTTGTATTTCTTGGCTTGTGGTATATTGCAAGTTGACCGGATAAGTTTAATGATCCAAACAGAAACACAGCCAACTATATTCTACAGGAATATACATATGTATATATTATAATAAAGATTATCTTCAGTCTTGTCCTACACAACATATTGAAATATGCTTTGCATTGCCAATAGTTCACCAAATACTATCCCCTCGATTCAAAGAGCAAAAGTTAAGTGATTTCGTATCGAGAATCGTAAGTTTGGGTGGGTGTTTGTCATTTTTTCTGGTTTTTTTGGCCATTTCGTATTCGCACGATCGTTCGCGCATAGACGTATATGAACATACGCATTTCGTACGAGAATCGTATAATTTGCGTTAGTTCGTGTGTTTTTCCCGTCCAAATCGTATTATTTGCGTCCGATCCTATTTTTTACGTCCTTCACATGGGCTTGCGCCCAATTCAGAGAGGTGATTGCTAATTGTTTTGAAGCCCATTAAAGAGCTGCTTTACGAAATGTTTGCCGGCAGCTATTTGGCCTCGGGAGTAGGATGGAGCGGAGCGAGTTTGTGGCACATCAAGGGCTTATGCTTTTTGGCATTGAGTTGATCGAGATGTCTGAGAGCAGATTGCCCCTGCGTCGTCGCATGAACATCGATAGCATGAATGATGTTGAGCTGTTCGAGCTGACCAGGCTTAATCGCGCTTCCCTCCATAAATTATATAGTGAGCTGCGGCCATGGTTAGCCCGCACCACAAGGAAGGGGCATGCAATTTCAGGTATGACCAAGATGCTTGGCTGCCTGCAATTTTTGGCGAACGGCTCGTTCCAGAGGCTGGGTGCCCTCTCTGTGGGGATGTCACAGCCTACGCTGAGCCGCGCACTGTCTAAATTTTTGGAAGGCATGGCTGCCATAACTCAAAAATATATTTATTTTCCTGATGATATGGCAGCCAGAAACGCCATTAAGCTTGGGTTTTATAATGTGGCCGACATGCCCAACGTTATTGGTGCAATTGACTGCACACATGTGGCACTCGTACCTAGGGCAGCCGACGAGTATATATATAGGTATTGAGAATGGTTATTATGTTGCCCAACGTGTCATGTAACCTGTTTTCCTTTGCGGCAGCATATTTGTTTATCCCTCATTTGTGTAGCTGCTTTATCTCGGCTTTTCATTAGTCTTTCCCAATAGAGTGCAGACATGTTTTGTGGTTAATTTATTAGTTTGGGTCAAATATCAATTACCCTTTTTGTATGTTTTTGCCTTAAGGAATCGTAAAATGGGACACTCACTTAATGTCCAGGCCGTGGTTGGTCCGGATATGCGGTTTATGAGTGTCCTTGCCGGCTACCCCGGATCGTCCCACGACTCCTATATCCTCCGGCGATCTGGGTTGTTTCGGAGATTTGAGGCAGGTGAATTTTCGGGGGCATGGCTGCTTGGTAAGTGTGTCCTATTTGTGTGTTATTAAATGTGGCATTAATCTTGTATTTGTTGATATGTTTTTTAAGGATAAATTTACAGAAGCGTACAACTGCCTTTTTCTTGGCTCATATATTAGGAACTTACCCAAAAAATCCTTGTCTCGCTGTGGCCTTAAGAATGTTTTCCCTTTAGTTAGGATGTCTGTAAGTTCCTTGTGCCTAAATATATTGTTTTGGAGTTTATACCCAAGGATCTTTGACCTTTGGCTCCTTTGGGACTATTGGTCTTTAAATGTCAAAGTGGACTTAAACTGCATACATTGTATTTTCCAGTGAAATGTGGAGAGGGATCTTTGACCTTTGGCTCCTTTGGTACTATTGGTCGTTAAATGTCAAAGTGGACTTAAACTGCATACATTGTATTTTCCAGTGAAATGTGGATAGGGATCTTTGACCTTTGGCTCCTTTGGTACTATTGGTCGTTAAATGTCAAAGTGGACTTAAACTGCATACATTGTAGTTTCCAGAGAAATGTGGATAGGGATCTTTGACCTTTGGCTCCTTTGGTACTATTGGTCGTTAAATGTCAAAGTGGACTTAAACTGCATACATTGTAGTTTCCAGAGAAATGTGGATAGGCCCTCCGCAGCATCCTAATTGTAACATGTCTGAAAACTACAAATATATGTAAAATACAAATACCCTTGGCCGTGCAGATGTTTGTTAATTAATTGGTATATAGAAGTGCCATTTTTATTTAGGTGATACCTTAGTGCAATTTTTGTGGGCCCTAATGTGCCCTTTTTTTTTTTGGGAACACTTTACCTTACATCATTAGGATATCTGTGAAATTTTGGGTGTTGGTTGTGTTGCCTTTTTAATTTACATTACATTTAATTCTCTGTTTAAGGTGATTCCGGGTACCCACTTCTACCCTGGCTCATGACGCCTGTGCTGCGGCCCCAGGATGCCTCTCAGGAAGCGTATAACCGTGCGCATCGCAAGACCCGGGCTGTTGTGGAGAGGGCCTTTGGTCTGCTGAAGACACGTTTTCGTTGCCTTGACCATACTGGGGGGGCCCTGCAATATGATCCCAAGAAAGTGATCGACATTATAATGGCATGTGCTGTTTTGCACAATTTTGCCATCATGGAACGTGTCCCACGTTATGTGGACAGCCTGCCCTCTTCAGCCGTCGAGGATGAAGCCGAGAATTTTGAGGGGCCCCCCAGTGAGTCTGGCCAATCTGTTCGAGCCAACCTGATCAGCCAGCATTTTAGTTAACTTTTTTCCCTGTCTCACCATTCTGTATGTCTGTGTTATCCTTTTTGAAACATATGTTGTTTTGCCGTAATGTGGCATTACCTCTAAGTAAAACATTTAGACCTTAATTGTTGCCTAATGTATTTCATGTAGTTTCCTTAGCTTTCGCTTTGCATTGTTACACCTCTTCCAACCAAAATTATCTGGTTTAGGCCAAGCTGTTAAAAATGTCTTCCCACTAAAAACGCCACAAGTATTGGAAGTGAAATTTTTGTTTTACTTTGAAAATGAAAAATTATAGTGGTTAACAGAAATCAGGCCACATACATCTGTGGTAACAAATGGATAACATTAAAAAAAAAACATCGAGCACATCTACACCTGGAAGTGAGTGGCACAACCCAACAAGGACACCCAGTCCAAAGGCCAGCCTAGTCCAGTCATTAATATTGCCTGTGCCCAGGGATATTTGGGCATGGCCATAATGTCACACAAACATGTCTGCAAACAGGAGGAGCACCAACCAAATACATAGGTAAAGCCATAAGTGGCCAGATAAACTCCACATAGACCTATGGCATTGGCTAGTGGCCTTAAGCATTACTCTAAGGAGCTATATGGGAGCAAATACAAAACACAACCTGCCAGAGCAACACAAAATGGATTGTTTGAAACCTCAAAGGACAAGTAAATACAGTGGGGGTTAAGAGAAAAGATGTCCCACACACCCATGGCTTAATAGGGTGGCTGCCCATAATACCCAGGTGGAGGTCCAGGTGGAGGTCCATGGGAATGGGACCTAGCCTGGGCCATGGCAGCATTGTGAATTTGAAACTGCTCCACAATGTTTCTCTGCATATTGGTCATCTCAGCCATGGCTGACTGGATGCCATTACTTGCATTGGCCACGTTGCTGTTGAGGGTACGCAACTCCGCGAGGATGCCCTGTAGACTGGTATGGATGTTCACCATGTCGGCATGCCTTTGCTCACGCTCTGTAACGAGCTGGGCGTCATAAGAGTCCCTTTGTTGGGTCCATAATTGAAGCAGGGCACTCTGCCTCCCCTGGGAAATTGTGGGGCGGCGTAATGGCGTCCGCCGCACAATTACCCTGGCTCTTGGGCGTGCCCTGCCGCGTGGTGTCGTACCCTCAACAGCAACCGGCCTGCTTTGCAAATCCTCAGCAGCAGAGTGAACACTGGGGACTGTAGTGTCAGTCTCCCCATGTGCAAGCACAATGGATGGAGATTCACTCTGCTGCTGAGGATTGGCCAGAGAAACATTATGGAGCAGTTCCAAATTGGGACCCAGGGGGAGTTCATCCGACGTGCCCTGTACGGAGACATCATCATCTTCCTCCATGTCCTGGATCTCTTCCATGAGTGTGCGGGTCTGTAGGGACATATCAAAAAAAAAAAGGCTAAGTTTGCGTCCCAATTTTAGATTTCAACAGTTTAACACATTCTTAAGCACTTGTTAGTATTTATGCTACTAAATTAACTTACCGAAAATCTCTGATCTGGGCTCCGATGCTGTACGGACCTGGTAGGCATAACCAAACTGGGGGGTGAGTTTACCCTTGCTGAGGGATCATGCTGGGCTGAAGAAGAGAAAAAAATACCACGTAAACACACACACATAACCTTTTTTTTGATAGGTAATCAAATATAGCTCTATTTGTAATATTATTCAACTCTAGAGCAATGGTGACCTTTGTTCAAACCCACGCAAGTTTACATAGGTGCAATGGCTCGGACAAACTGCTAAGTGACCTCAGTTCTAAGTCATGAAGTGTACCCAGTCAGCATCCAACTTTCCAGGCACATTTTTGGATTTAGCCTACCATTCGCTAGGTCCGGGGTACTCAAACAATTGTTTGAAACGCCCATTTAAAGGTATGTGGTGAGAGGTGAATGTCTGGCCATGGTGCTGACGCAGGGGGTGTCTAGTTAAAAATAAAGACACTGGTGGAGGGGCTGGAGATTTCTAAGTGCCAACTAATAAAGGCTGCTTGCCCTTGCTGGGCTGGATGGGCCAGAGCTGAGGGGACAGGGATTGGATGGCTAAAGGGGGGAGTTAACGTATTGATGGTGATGGGATGGATGGAGCCAATCTGTTACAAATGTATGGGGCTTATGTGGGGGGGGGCATGGGGGGACTGTGGCACATGGGCCAGAGCAGGGGCAGCGGGACACGATTGTGGCCAGTGAAAATTTAAATAAGTTACTGTGTACCTTGCAATGCCACTTCCTGGGCAGTACTTCATATTGCAATGCTATGTTTCACGGAGCCATGACATTGGGCAGGAGACCAACCACTACATGGCCGATCAAGGGGGCAGCTCTGAGCACGTCAACACAGAAGTAACTGAGTGCAGGGCTGTCTGGGCAGGGGTCCTTGAATGTGGTGGCAAGGTCCGCATTGGGACCCCGGGCCGCCAGTTGAGTCTCGCTGCTCTTGGTCACATATGTTTGTGGGTGGCTAATTAAATTGTTAACTCAAACACAACTCACACAAGCAAAAGGCAACCCATACATAATGATGTGTGTTTTGTGATTGATTCAAAATATCTCACTTATCTTGCGAAAATTCATGACTTTAACAATACAATTGGACATTTGAACTTTGCCATAATGGCTGTGGGCCTAAATGTGTGATTCCCAGGGCCAAAAAGAGGACACAAACAGCCACAGTAGTGCGAGGCCAAGCAAGGCAAACCATAGGGGCATCCCGTTAGCTTGTTACTAGTGAACTGTAGATTATTTAGCAAACAGGCAAACATGCAGATTTAAGAGTACTCACCGTGGGTACGGGTCGGTGAGTCTGTGTCCCTTAGACCAGCATGTCCACCGACCGCGACCGGATGGAGAAGTCCAAGCACAATCTCCTCAGCAGGGGTAAACTCCAATTTAGATGGAAAGCCACCGCCAGTTTTCATGCTGAAAAGAGAAAAGCGTTTGGTACTCAGAAAAGGTGCATACAGTACATCCTAAACATTAGATTTAGCGTAAACATTTAGTTACCTGTAATTATGCCTTTTAATTTCTTTTTGCCGTACAGCATACTTCAGATCAGAGATTTTCTTCTGAATTTGGGACACATCTTTCCTCTCTTCCCCCGCTGCATTTACTTGTCGGAGGATGGTTTCAAACAATTCCATCTTGCGCTGCTTGGTGGTGTGTTTGGATTTGCTCCCATATAGCTCGTCATAGTATAATGTAAGGCCACTAGCCAATGCCATATTTTGGTCATGGGAGAATCTCCCACTCAACTGGCCGCGGCGCAATGTGCGGCCAGATGGTTGGCTTGGCTGCTCCTCCATGTGTGCAGACACATGTGGTGACATTATGGCCTGGGGCTGGGTAGGGGAATGGCCGGATTGGTGGCTTCCCAATGACTGGACTGGACTGGCCAAGGGACTGGGTGTTCTTGCGTGGCTGGCCACCGAACTTCCAGGTGTAGATGTGGTCATGGGGGCAATTCGGGGCCCTCTTGGGGGGCTAGGTTCCCGGCTGGTGCCAGGTCGGGGGCTCTGTTCCCGGCTGGTGCCAGGTCGGGGGCTTCTGGCCCTGGATTGGGTTCTTCTGGGCCTGTAGGGGCTTCTGGCCCTGGATTGGGTTCGTCTGGGCCTGTCGGGGCTTCTGGCCCTGGATTGGGTTCTTCTGGGCCTGTAGGGGCTTCTGGCCCTGGATTGGGTTCGTCTGGGCCTGTCGGGGCTTCTGGCCCTGGATTGGGTTCTTCTGGGCCTGTCGGGGCTTCTGGCCCTGGATTGGGTTCGTCTGGGCCTGTCGGGGCTTCTGGCCCTGGTTTGGGATCTGCGGGCCCTGTAGGGGCTTCTGGCCCTGGATTGGGTTCTTCTGGGCCTGTCGGGGCTTCTGGCCCTGGATTGGGATCTGCGGGCCCTGTAGGGGCTTCTGGCCCTGGATTGGGATCTGCGGGCCCTGTCGGGGCTTCTGGCCCTGGTTTGGGATCTGCGGGCCCTGTCGGGGCTTCTGGCCCTGGTTTGGGATCTGCGGGCCCTGTAGGGGCTTCTGGCCCTGGATTGGGTTCTTCTGGGCCTGTCGGGGCTTCTGGCCCTGGATTGGGATCTGCGGGCCCTGTAGGGGCTTCTGGCCCTGGATTGGGTTCTTCTGGGCCTGTCGGGGCTTCTGGCCCTGGATTGGGTTCGTCTGGGCCTGTCGGGGCTTCTGGCCCTGGTTTGGGATCTGCGGGCCCTGTAGGGGCTTCTGGCCCTGGATTGGGTTCTTCTGGGCCTGTCGGGGCTTCTGGCCCTGGATTGGGATCTGCGGGCCCTGTAGGGGCTTCTGGCCCTGGATTGGGTTCTTCTGGGCCTGTAGGGGCTTCTGGCCCTGGTTTGTGATCTGCGGCCTCTGGATGGGCTTCGGGGCCTGGATGGGGTTCGGGCCCTGGATGGGGTTCGGGCCCTGTCTGGGCTTCGTGCCCTGGATTGTGTTCTTCGCCCTCTGGCTGTACTTCGGGCCCTGGATGGGGTTCGGGCCCTGCTGCGGGGCATGGGTTTCCGAACTGCCCTACTTGAAGGCATGGCCGGTGTGGGCTCACTGGTGCTGCCTGTTCTGGGGGCAGAGGTGGTGGGTGCTGCAGTTGCCAGCTTTTTGGCTGCAGGAGGGGCACGAGGCTTGGGGCCCCTTTTTTGGGTACCTGAGGGTCCAGGGTCCCTTGGTGGGGCCGAGGTGGGAGTCTTGGATCTCAGTTTTCGGCCAGCTTGCTGGGACCTTGTGGTGGGGCCCTCCGCGGTCTTGCTTGCCTGGGGTCGCTTGCTGATCGCCTTTTTTGGTGCCATCGTACAGAAATGCTCAAAGAGAATGAGCTTGGGGGGAAGGGACCTTTAAATAATGAGCCCAGCGTGTGACGCCTATGCGCACGACTACGCGCTCGTACGAACGTACGTTCGAGCGGAACCAGGAAACCGCTGGGGTTTCACTTATCTGCTGCCTGGAAGAAGACTAAAGATGGCGCCCACTATCTTCACCCGTCAACAGGAAGAGATCCTCATGCTGGTAAGTGGCTGCCTGTGCATTTTAATAGAATAGTCAATGATGGCCTAAATGTAAATGATGCGTTGGGAACTAGTTTGGGGTCTCTTAATGTTTAATCACTGGCTCCTCACACTTCATCCTCAAGGGCCGAGCCTGGCCACGTTTTCACCTGTCTATGCTGATGTCCTAATTCGGCCAATTGCTCCGGCTTAGCAACAGTTAATTAACCTGTGGAGTAGCGGGGCGAGCTGTCAAACCTGGCCTGTCTCGGACCTTGATGCGGATGTTTGCGGAACACTGTTGTCCTAAGCCATAAAAACACAACGGGAAGCCACACACGTGGTCCAAAAGCCTAAGCATTAGGCTACATCTTGGATGTTTAAACCATCCTAACATGCCATAGATGCAGGTGTCCTGATTCTTGATGTTGGCTATTATCTGTATGTACATGGTGTGTGATACATATAACATAAGACCAGACTGACAATCACAGTCAACGTCCTCTTTAAGGCACTCCCCAAAAATGGCGGCCATTCGAAATGTGTGTGTTAATGACATTAAATACTCAACTTGTGATGCAACACATATGGGTCTGTGTGTAAAAGTAAAAGCTCTGTGTCCATTATGTTTTTCAGATCATGCTTCAGCGCCGGTATGACTTCGCGCCCAATGTGTGCGAGAAAAGGGACATCGCCCGGGAGATCATCGCCGAGATCCACCGTGTGACCAGCACCACCTTCACTCACACCCAGATAATGCAGCATTGGTCGGACCTGAAGCGTCTGCACATGCCCCGGGTGCGGAGGTTTTTTGGGATCCATTTCCCAAGTAAGTACAAAGCAATTGCATGGTATATGTTCCAAATGTCTAAGTTATGCCTTTATTTATAATGACTTTTCTTTGGTAGTGTTGGAAATGGATTTCAGAATTCGCCGCACCCGGAGACGTACAGGCCGACCAGTGCTGCATGACTCTGCATCTGTGAGTGAAGGTGGTGGATCTCCCGGGCGACGGACCTACCCCTCCTCTGTGGCCTCCTCAGACCAGCCCCTGGACCTTACCACAGAGGAGGGGCCAAGGCGCGTGGGCGTGGAGTCATACCTGGCCACGCATGGGGAAGGCTCTGGTATGTCACTCTTCATGTATAGGCACAAAGATATACATGGCAGGCCAAAAACTAAGTTATCCTTTATTATGTATTTGTAGAAGCTTCTGGAGCGGGTGAGATAGTGGAGGAGGAGGCAGCAGAGATGCTGGAAGGAGATCCTGGCGAAGGTGAGTGATGTCAGCCAGACTGGGAGCCAGATATGTTGGGGATAGTGACTCTCTACAAATACTAACCAAATGTCACATGTTTCTCCAGGGACTTCTTCACAGCAGAGCCAGGACCAAGGGCAGCCTGTTGGCCCCAACCAGCCATCTGTCGGCCACCAACTCCGTAAGTCTCCATGCCATTATTCATATTAATGTTTGCTTAGCTAATAACACACACATAACTAAAGGCGTAGCCAATGTGTAGTTCACACTTTCACGTTAGCTTAAAGAGGACCCAAACTAGTATTAAGAACCAAAGACTTAGCCATCACACTGTACCTACAGATTAGAAACATGGAAAAACACCCTTCACCCATCTAATGCATGTTATTAGACAGAACAAAACCAATATTGGGGAATATGGAATGCACAATATTTACAGGCAGCATGGGATACAGATTGAAAAAAGGAAGGTGCTGCCATGCATTGTGTGAGTGATGACCTTTCCCTCAACCCAGCTATGCTCTGGATTCCCAACGCACCACTGTAACCTACTCCCCTGTACTTTATCCAACTCTCCACTCCTCATTAAGTGTTATGCTTCAGAGTCCAGATGGCGGCGCTGTAATCCCAAAAAAGCCCTAAATAACTTTGAGGTGGTGCAGAATCATTTGTGAATAGTTTTTGGTTTTCATTAAATAATGTGGAAGGTCCGGTTTAAGGAGTTTAAACACTTACCTGTGGGAAATGCATTAACTGTATCCCTTTGAAGAACGACATATGTCATGCATTTACATGTATTTGCTTAACCCTAAATCTATTTCCAGCATACAAACCGGTCTGGGACTCCTATTTATGTTTCTTTCTCTATTGGTTACAGGGATGATCCCCCAAACCTTGGCTGGAAAAAAAAAAAGAATGAAGGAGTTGGTGGCCGAGCTGCTGGCCATACAGGCGACGTTGGGGCCAACAGATGAAGAAGACGAGGAGGATTAGTGCCCTTGGTCCTGGCTCCTTTCTTAAACTTGTTTTTTAAATTTTTAATATTTTAAAAATTGTTGTATAGTTTGGGTTACAAACCAAAAAAGATGTTTTTTAAAAAAAAACACTAAAAAAAAAAAAAATTGGTTTTACTGTTTAAAAAATCGGAAATATTTCTTGGTGTTTTTCCGAGAAAAAAAAAAAAAAGGTTGCCAAAAAAAAACCCAACCCAAAAAAAAAAATTTTTACAATTCTTAAAAACAAAACAAAGAAAATATTTAAAATAAATTATATTTTAAGCCATCCTAAATGTGTCTTTTCTAATATGCACACACCCAAAAAATTACACAAACCAGAAACAACACACTTAGAAACATATAGACATATGTAAATTATGTGATTTTCTTACGTTTTATGGACCGAGAAATGAAGTGGGATGCAGCCGCTACGGGGTTTCGGTAAGTTTGAGGGACCGAGAAATGAAGTTGGATGCAAGCGCTAAAGGGTTTAGGTAAGTTTGAGGGACCGAGAAATGAAGTTGGATGCAAGCGCTAAAGGGTTTAGGTAAGTTTGAGGGACCGAGAAATGAAGTTGGATGCAAGCGCTAAGGGGTTTAGGTAAGTTTGAGGAACCGAGAAATGAAGTTGGATGCAAGCGCTAAAGGGTTTAGGTAAGTTTGAGGGACCGAGAAATGAAGTTGGATGCAAGCGCTAAAGGGTTTAGGTAAGTTTGAGGGACCGAGAAATGAAGTTGGATGCAAGCGCTAAAGGGTTTAGGTAAGTTTGAGGGACCGAGAAATGAAGTTGGATGCAAGCGCTAAAGGGTTTAGGTAAGTTTGAGGGACCGAGAAATGAAGTTGGATGCAAGCGCTAAAGGGTTTAGGTAAGTTTGAGGGACCGAGAAATGAAGTTGGATGCAAGCGCTAAGGGGTTTCGGTAAGTTTGAGGGACCGAGAAATGAAGTTGGATGCAAGCGCTAAGGGGTTTAGGTAAGTTTGAGGGACCGAGAAATGAAGTTGGATGCAAGCGCTAAAGGGTTTAGGTAAGTTTGAGGGACCGAGAAATGAAGTTGGATGCAAGCGCTAAAGGGTTTAGGTAAGTTTGAGGGACCGAGAAATGAAGTTGGATGCAAGCGCTAAAGGGTTTAGGTAAGTTTGAGGGACCGAGAAATGAAGTTGGATGCAAGCGCTAAAGGGTTTAGGTAAGTTTGAGGGACCGAGAAATGAAGTTGGATGCAAGCGCTAAAGGGTTTAGGTAAGTTTGAGGGACCGAGAAATGAAGTTGGATGCAAGCGCTAAAGGGTTTAGGTAAGTTTGAGGGACCGAGAAATGAAGTTGGATGCAAGCGCTAAAGGGTTTAGGTAAGTTTGAGGGACCGAGAAATGAAGTGGGATGCAGCCGCTACGGGGTTTATGTAAGTTTCTGGTTGAGGGTGCGCATGCGCAAGATCTTAGAAACATACGAACGCACGAATCTAAGAGGCCAAAAACCAATGAAAACCAGAGGCAAACGCAAGTAATTGGAAGAGCTGGACGATGGAAGCAGCCGAAAAAACAGGCTGCCGCCGCAACAGGTGAGCACATGAACGTGATTTTTACGATTGGCAACTGACTGAGGCAAGTTCGGGAGATATCATACGAACGGACGTATCTTTTAGGATAGAAACGTATTTGCTTATTGAATCACTCGCAAGTTCATACGAACGCACGAGCGGACGTAAAAAATAGGATGATCGTGAGCCAAATCCAAGCTGTTACATGTTTCTTTGAATCAACCAATATGTGTATGCAATTAAAAGAGATGTCTGTGCTTGCTGTGTACTCAGCTGGTAATTTATGGTCGGTAATCCATGTTATGACAGCGTGATCCCCACAGACCATCCTGCGCACATTGGCCCTACACAAACTTATGGAGGTGTATTAAGAAACATCTGCACTATTTAATGCTCTGTCAAGCCATGATCATTTCAGTTACACTGGCAGATTTTTTCATTTCACATGTTCAGGATGGTGAAACCTGTAAAGAATATTTTACTCTTTTATATACATGTTTATCTAGGGACCAGTTTTGGGTTACTGAAATAAATGTGATATTTAGCAAAATGGAGGTGATCAATTTATAAAAGAAAATGTCATGCAATGTTTAGACACATGGCATTTGGGTATAAGGTGCATCTTTGGACATTTTTGACATATGATGCTCTGCTGAATAAGTGAACTTTAATATACACTTAGACAATAAAAATGTAATGCAAATTATTGCACATTATTTTAGGAATCATGCTAAGTTCACAATGGTAATAAATAAATTGCCCCAACAAAATCTACAGCACATCGTTCTGTATTTTTTTCATTTGTTTTGTCTTGGATTTAGACCTGCTTTTAGATCAAAAACTCCTAAACACTTGTACAGCAGTGTACACCAGCCAATTTAGCCCAACCAAGCTGTTGAGTGAACAGTGAACACATCACAGATTTATTGGCAAGTTCTGGGTTTAAACACAGGGCAGGACCGGAGAGGCTCTTGCTTCACCGGCCATCCCACTTCAAGGCAGTACCTAGCTTCCCACTGGCTTCCGAAAGAAGGCCTGAAGTTTTGAAGAGGAGTTCACACTTCTTCTGACAACTCTCAAGGAGAGGACAATTTGGTAACATTTCTAGGATAGGGAGCCTAGTCCCAGATCTTGGACTTTGTTGTTAGTGACTATTTAGGTCAGATGGTGGAGGCAACTCCTCCCCCTTTACTCAGATGGTGGTGTTCTCTAGGGAATAGTAATAATGGGATTGTGCTATCCCCCAAGGAAAAGCTCTGCCTTGCACTTGTTGCTAGGGCACAGGGTTCCACCTGGACACTGGCAGGATTTTAGAGGTACAGCGATGTGTCTTGGATGCAGGCTGGTAATGGAGAGGGGTTGACCCGGAGGTTGGGTTCTAACTGTCCTGCCCCAATGAACACCTGGGGCATAAAATGCCATGCTAGCCCGGCAGTATGATTGAAGAGCTGTGGCTGCTAATTCTCTTGCAGGGGTGGCTCCGGAATGAGACCAAGGCCAGGACAGCAGTAGAAGACGAAGGCCTCTCTATACTTGGCATACAGCATACCACGGTGGCTTGGGCTACCAGTAGAACTGACACTGGGAGCTCACCATACACCTAAATGCAAATATTATCAGCTTATATTTAGAGTGCACACAGACCTTACGTTCAGTGATGGATTTAGACAAAGTGAATCCTCAAGTTCTGAAAGACTGTACCAACAGCACAGTTACATTTTTAATTACCCTGTGTTCAACCCCTGACTTCCTCCTCCATGTACCAACTTCTCCTATTTTCAGTCCCTGACATCCCCCACTGTGTCCTCAATCCCTACCATCCTTCAAGACATATTTATGTCAAGACATTTTATGATGTTCCCAATATCTGATGTCTCCCTCAATATCTGGTGTCTCCATGCTTTCCTCAGCAGCCATGTGACAGGAGGAGGGGGAGGGGAAGATCAAGGAAGGAAGAGGGACTTTGCAGAAGAGACAGGAAACAGGAAGCGATGTCCATAAAAGATGTCTATCAAAGTTAGTACAATTGCTGCAGTGCAGGGCATCAGTGAGTTTTATAATTCACCCTGATACCCCCCACAATACCTGTAGCAAGATTCTGGTGATGAAACCAGGGTCTCCTAGTGATACGCAAGTCCTGGGCCATTGCTTAATTAGTCACCCCCTAACAATGGCCCTGCTTATGCTAAACTTGTGAGTGTGCAATACTTGTTATTCCACTTAGAAGCTATACATAGTGCAAGGTTGCCATATAAATAATGACAGTAACATTAAATAATTTAGCCTCACTTATTATTGACAAGACTCCAGTCCCTACAAAGAGTGGATAAGCTGTGTTCTGCCACAGAAACAAGAAATCTACCAATACCAAGCTGTACCTTTAATAGAAAAAATTACTAATTATTATATCACATGGGGATCGATTCAGAGCCTGGTGATAAGCACCACTTCTTCTCTAGGTGAGAAATCTGCCATTCACTTTCATTGGAGTTGACTCAGAGCCAGGTGAAAATATATACCCAGTAGTCAATGAATGTTAATGGCATTTAAGTTTTCTCACCAGGTTCTGAATTGACCCCATAGTGTTCCACCTGGGCAATGGAGCACCGGACAAGGGATGAAACTCGGTAACAGATAACTCTGTTGTTCCTAGGTGCCCAAAAAATAGATTATGCAATCTTATATCTTTCAGCTGAATTTTGTTGTACAAAATGTTTGTGTATACTGCGAAAGAAGAACAATTTAGAACCACTGTTGCATTATTTTTGCTACAATATATGTACAAGTAATATGTAAAACCAGAACCTCAGGCTAGAAATCCTAAATGGCTCATAGCAGCAAATGAGCAGTAAGAAGACCTACAAAGCCAATGTGGCAGGGTGATGTGCAACATACATACAGTTATATATGGATAAGAAAAAACTTGACCAAAATATAGCAAATCATCAACATATTCAAAACAATATTTATAGTAGTGGACAATGCATTGGAAGGTTTACAATAAGATTAGGGATGAGCGAATCGGTTCTAACGAACCTGAATTTGAACCTGAATTTCAGGGAAAATTCGATTCAGCAAACCCGAATTTTTAGTGGTTCGTGCTGACCGAATTTTCCCTGAAATAAAAAAAAAAATGCCGGCATGGTGGGAGCGGGGAGACCGGCTGCGCTGTCAGCGGGTGGCGGAAGCCGGCCTCCGCTGCCCGCTGACAGCGCAGCCGGCCTCCCCGCTCCCACCAAGCCGTGAAATGGAAAAAAAAAATGCCGGCATGGTGGGAGCGGGGAGGCCGGCTGTGCTGTCAGCTGTCATCAGAGGACGCGTCATCAGAGGAAGCCGCTTCCTCTGATGATGCCGGTAAGTGTTTGCTGTATAGTGGGAGCGGGGAGGCCGGCTGCGCTGTCAGCGGGCGGCGGAAGCCGGCTTCCGCCGCCCGCTGACAGCACAGCCGGCCTCCCCGCTCCCACAATGCCGGCATTTTTTTTTTCCATTTTAGGGCTTGGTGGGAGCGGGGAGCCGGCTGCGCTGGCAGCGGGCGGCGGAAGCCGGCTTCCGCCGCCTGCTGACAGCGCAGCCGGCCTCCCTGCTCCCACCAGAGATGAGCGATTCGTTAAAGTTCGATTCGGACGAACCCGAATTTCTTTGAGAAATTCGGCGAATCGCCAGAATCGAATTTTTGAGAAGTTCGCTCATCTCTAAATAAGATCTGTAATGAAGTTGAGGATGTGATAATAACAGTTAGTAATGAAAGCAGACATTGTGGCTGCCAGCAGTCTTGTTTCTTGCTAGCACAACCAGTGATGCAACTTGCAATATGAAGTTGGTCCCAGCGGTGGGATTCAGAAGGTTCTCCTCAGTTCTGCAGAACTGGTTGTTGAATTGGAGTCAGTGCTTAGAAACAGGGAGAATCGATAGAAGAGGTAGCAGTTTCCCATATACATTCTTTTTACACATTTTATTAGTTTTACACCATTAGCATCAACACACGGGGCACCATGTGTGCAGGGAGTGTGGAATAACACAGCGATCTAGGCTATTTTTTGCGTTGGCGAATGCATGGAACAACTGATTTTCTGATGGTATTTTGCTGTGTCTTTGCAGCACTTTGCCGGTCAAAATATGTGGCATTTACTGGTGAACAGGGTGCTATTGACAGCGGGCGAACTGCAACAGCGCAGTTTGCTGTTACAAAACCACGTGAAAAACGTTTTATTAGTTGTTTCTCCAATACAAGTTATCTATCTGACCTTCACACTCGATGAATTAGTGACAGATGTAAAAATGACCTAAACAGCCATTCTTGACAAAAATACAATTGATTCCTTTGGGGTTCGCCACTAAAAGCTGGTGCACTGAAAAGCCATTCGCAAGAATTTGCCCGGTGAATACAAAGTGACAGGCAGGCTGATTCATTAGCGACAGATGAGCATCTGTAGCGCGGATTTCAGAGCGACGGCTAGTAGTCGCTGTGCTCGGCCATGTTTCTTTGGCCCTTATTTAACAAGGGATAGCGCCAGGTAGCGACTGGTGAGCGAACGGTAATGACGGTCACCGCCACGAGAACGCCAGCTCCCCACCACAATCACACATTTATCAAGCCGATCCTGCTTAGCGACTGAGATACGCCAGATAGCGACTCATTCATCATTATTCCAGCCTCACCCCACAGCGCCAGCGAGCGACATTGAACAGCGCCAGGTATGACCTCTCGCTACCTGGCGCTCTCCAATGCATTTCAATGGAACAATCTTTAAATATTAATAATTAATTGTTAAGAATTTTTTTTTTTTTTAACGTGAAAATTTCTGTTACCACTTCTGCCATGTTAGATATTTTTTTTAAGGTAAGAAAAAAATAAAAAAAAAATTTGTGCAGAATTGATATTACAGGTCTGATATTAATGTATTCATATTCCAAAATGTTTTTATAAACTTGTTTTTTTTTTGGTTTCCCAAAATATGGTTGTTTGGGGGTTAAAAAACTACTTTTAACCCATCGCCGCCAGCGCTCTGGGGTTTAAACATGCATTTCACAGCGCGAGAATTTTTGGAGTGTGATTTGTTAATGAATATGGTGGGAGCCGTTCGCTATGGCCATTCGCTATCATGCGCTCCCATACAGCGCGGAACCTGTCAAATAGCGACTCATCACCTTGTATTCAACATTACTGCACACCGACTGAGTCGCTATCAACAACCGAACAACGGCCAAGCACAGCGACTACTAGCGGGCGCTGTGAAAATACCGCTACAGTCGCTCAACTGTCGCTACCTGGCGCTATTAATAAATCAGCCTCCCCGTTTCAGAGGGCCTCAATTGCTGGTCGGCATTGATTAATATGATGTGTGAGTCGCAGTACTACGCTGTATGGGAGTGAATGGTAGCGCCAGCTCAGTGCGACTGACTCACACCACATTCATCAAAAAAACAGCCTCAAACATCGCCGGTGCTCAGAATCATGTAGTTGTAGCCCATAGCGCCAGAGGCTGTGTGATTAAAGTCTGTTTATAAACATGTATCCACTCGTAACAAAGCGAAAACACATGGAATTACATTGTTATTACATTGTAACATGAACACTTTATTACTAGACATGTAAGGACAATTCTGCATAAAAATATTATTAATCCAAAAAGTTTTCAAAAATGTCATTTTCTAGGCCAGGATACATGTTTGAAAGATTTGGGAGATTGAAAGATTGGGATCAGGAAAGGGATTTAAGGATCGTCCATAGAAATGTATGGGAGAGCGCAAGGTAGCGAGAGATAATACGTGGCGCTCTGCAAGGCTGAATGCCGGCGCTGTACGCTGAGCCTGGGATAATGATGAATCAGACGCTACATGGTGTTGTCCCAGTTGCTCACCAGAATCGCCTTCATAAATGTGTAATTGCGTGCCGTGTCCGGCGTTCACCTGACGCTACGTTCACCTGCCGCTTACAAGGCACTACCTGGCACTATCCCTTCATGAATAAGGCCCTTAGATACAGCAAACACAGCCTTTACCCGGCGAATTGGCCATTTTTAGCATAGTAAATGCGGAAAACTAGTGAGAGCATAGAGAATGACCCATGAACATTCAGTAAATGACCCACTTAAAGTCAAAATATAAATGAGTGCAACTTGTGCTGCACCACTTGAAAACTTTAGGTTTAAAAAATGTGAATCCCATGCATGTTTGGCCCTTCACCTTGTTCGCTGGCAGTGTGGGACTCTCTATTTTATAGAGGGGGTTCAATGATCAGGATGTGGCCATCTCAAGGATTGCTGGCTGGTGCCATGAGAAGTAATATAAGATTGCAAGGTGGGTTTAGTGGCATTGAGACCATGGCCAGCCACAGACAGGAGCAGACTAGCCATAGAAAAACCTGGAATAATTCCCGATGGGCCACACTACTTTGGAGTCTACCCCCCCATTCAACCCCTGCCTCCTAGTGACTCCCTAGCCCTCCTTTACCCAGCCCTAATTTACCCCATAAGCTAACTCTAACCAACATTCTGCCTCCATGGCTGGGGGGGGGGGGCACCCCTGCCAAAACCGCCGCTACAATACTAAAGCTGCTATACTATTGAGTTAATATGTTGCAGGTTGTTGATTTTTGGCCCCAGTCCTCTACTGGCCATGAATAAAATAATGATTTAGGTTAAACCAGACCAACTGCCTGGCACAGTTGGAAAAGAACGGTAGTGGTCATTTTGGAGCTTCCTCTTTCAGCATCTCAGCCATGCTGCTGCCTGGATTCAACTGACATAACTGACAATGCACAGTAACAGGAAGCCCAGCAACACTTCCTGTTTGCAGGTGGCCTGCAAATGCATGAGCCACCATTTTGTTTCTAAAGTTCACTACAGCGAGGAGTTAGAAAATGTAAATTAATTTGTATGTGCAGCAATCTAAATTGCCCGGGGAAGTGATGCATATGAGCGCTGTTTGTTGTGTTCTGGTTTTAGTCATTTTTGACTGTTGGTCTGCTTTAACTGTAACAGTAATAGGGGCTAAAGGCCCTAAAGCTCTCATTGCAGCCCATAATAGAAAACACTCACTTAGCAGTGACTACTCACTGATTGGTACTTTACAGGGTGAGCGTTATTCCATAAAGTGAGAATGATTTTTTATTCACTTCCCTAATATTAGGCCATTTCTAATGCCAGAGACTCTATACAGGTAAAACACATCTCCTGAATGCCTCTATACTTTTAAGAGGTGCTTCATGTTTTTAAATTAGTTTTGCACAAATATGCAATGAAATCTTTAAACTGCCTGAAAGTAATTTACAGGCTGAAATGTTCCCTGAACATATATACACTAGTTAAATAGAGTTTTGGAGCTGCTGATAAGACCGGTAACTGAACAGATGTCTGAGTCTCCTAACACACATGGATTACACTGTAATGTAGTTGCACAGATGGGTTAATAAATGTAGTTTAAATGAGAGTGTCGTACGTCCAACATTGTGCTGCTTACACTTTCCAAGAAGTCAAAGTAAAATGCAGAATAAACATTTTAAAGGGACTATAAACCTAACAGAACAAAAAGGCAAAAAACGCAGCAAGCAGCTGATCTGATGCCTGTGCCTCTCCATTTCCAGCAGCGCCAATAAGTAGCCGTAGCAGAGCTCCTAATATTGTCCTCCTTTCAATTTCATTTCTAAAAAAAACACACAAATGATCTAAGAACCACTCTGTCCCTTGGTGCTCTAAACGTGTGTGAACATGGAAACCCACAGTGGCCCCACAGCTGTCTCTGTCATAAATATGTGCCATGACAATTCTTCTTCCAGCTCAGCCATGACCCATTAATTGAAGCCAAAAAGCAGCTTTGCTTACAATACATAAGGTATTTACAGTTGAGTTTTTGAGATGCTTCGAAATGGCTTATTATATACAATTCCCATGTGGAATAAGGTAAGAGGAAAATAGTGTGTGGCTAAAGAGGGACAAATGATTAAACACCCAATGAAAAAAAGAGCACTCACCTTTTGCCCCCCCCCCCCCCCCACCCAAGCTGATCGGCTCTAGTCTGGCGATCAGCAACTCACCTTATAGCTGGATTGCAGCCTATGTATTCGACATCACCTAAGGCCCAAACATGGGGTTGGACTTTATGGCTTGCCGAGTTTGCAGCAAGCCATCAGTCATAGGAGTGTTGGCACACCCCTTCTATCTCCTTTCATTGCAATGGAGGGTGTATGCAAAGGCCTGACATGCCCCCTCCATTGTAGTGAATGGAGAGGGTGTGGTAGCGCACAGGTGGACACAGAAGCACTGGAGAATGGAGTTCGGACCCAAGACGGTGCGGGATGCGATCCACGAGTTGCTAATTGATGGACTAGGACTGATCAGCTGTGGGGGACAAAAGGTGAGGACCCTTTGGTTTTTTCATTGGGTGTTTAATCACTTTAATAATAGTAAGACTATAGCAGTGCCAATGAAGAAAAAGTAAAGTAGTGCTAAAGGAGATGTATTGCGAGATTGATAATATTAAAAATCCATATAAACACATCAGTAAATGAGAGGAGGGGTCACTTATACACCCCAACTGAATTAAACTCCCACCAAGCTTGTGTTTTCCTCTCCTGGTAAGAATAAAATCCAGGGGTGGCAGGTTTCTGAGGACAGAACCTGCCTCCCTGATTTCCTCTTCCATCCATTAAAAGAAGGAAAGAAGCCTGGCTGGATATTTCTTGAAACCAGGTGTATAAGTGACCCCTCCTCCCACCATCCAGCATATTTATATGGGAGCCCGACACAAGCTACCTATACCACCTCTACAGAATGTACTTCCAGTACCAGCATACACATAAAAAAAATGATTGAAGTATAACCAATCTATCACTCATGCGCCAGGATTAATTGTTATGTGCAAATGGAAGAATCTGAGGTTTTGGTCTTATCGATCAAAAATCTCAATCCCGTGTAATAATCTATTAAAATGTAACTTTAAAAATTGTGATCAACATATTAAACACAATACTTTACAACCACATTAATAAAGGAATGATGAGATATAGAGTCTATGGGGGCAAGGAGTGATTATAACTTCTTATCTCCACATGATTTCCCAGCCACCAATTCTCAAGAATACTGTAAATGTACCAGATAGCAGATGAAGCAATGCTTTTCAATCTTCCTCCACCTCAGCCCTCGTCACCACCTTTCCAGAGACTCCACGGGTGGGTGAATTTAGATACACTAAGAATATCTACCGTATATACTCGAGTATAGGCCGACCCGAATATAAGCCGAGGCACCAAATTTTACCACAAAAAAATGGAACAAGTTATTGACTCAAGTATAAGCCGAGGCGGCTTTTTTCAATTGGAATTGGAGTTGACACACAGAAAGAGAGAGACACACACACACAGAAAGGGACACACACACAGAAAAAGACACACACACACACACACACACACACATTGTGGGTACCTGCTGCTGCTGCTGCCGCCGCTGCTCTCAGACGCGCAGGTGTCGGGGGTCAGGGTTTGCCCGAGGTTACCCTGCAGAGGGGCAGCGGGGTCCCCCTCCCCTCCTCCGCAGCCCGCAGCCGCCAGCCGCCGCCGTTCTCACAGACACACCAGCACTTCCTGGCTGTTGCGCACTCGTCATCGGTGGGCGTGCCCCTTATGGCAGGCGTCCAATGAAAACATTGGACGCCGCCCATTGACGACCAGCGCGCAGCAGCTTGGAAGTGTCGGTCAGTGTGTGAATGTGTGTGCGTGTTTGTGTGTATGAGACTGGCGGCGGCGGCAGCAGCGGGTACAGGAGGGACCCGCAGCGGCCGCCTCTCACCCTCCAGCATCTGTTGGGTTCAGGGTTGCGGCCTTCCCTGGCAGTCCGCCCCTGGACTCGAGTATAAGCCGAGGCGGCTTTTTTCAGTCCAAAAAGCTGAAAAACTCGGCTTATACTCGAGTATATACGGTAATATAATTTGTGATATACTCTCTCATTAATTTCCAGCCAGTGGTTTGTTTAAAATCACTCAATTCTCATGTAGCAGCCGAAGCTCATAAAGTAAAAAGCACAAAAACATCACATAGCTCAACACTGTTAAAGCTTAAACTATGTGCACAGAGATCTAACTGTGCACCAGAGTTTCACAGTAAAGCGCATTTATGATATACCCCAAGGGGAAGCAAGATACAAAAGATCCCTCCACACCACACTCCAGATACGGTTCTGCCCGCCGCTTTGTTCCCTGGCCATGGGAAGAGAACCTCTGACGGTGAGACAGCAAGGAGGGGAGAGAAAACGAAAGTGAAAATGCTGCCATCCACTGCCCCATACACGTTTCGTCGATTGACTTGTTCACTGGTCCACTTGCCATACACATTACCTAGCTATCCTTTCTCCTTACCTGCTCACCTTCTGCACTCCTTCACTGAGGGACCTGGCCGGTGAGAGTTGGACGCAGGAGGTGGTGGGGGGATTGAGGTGTGCTGCTGATGGGAGCCCGTGAAAGGGCCCTGCTATGAGCCCCATCAGGGTTTTGTACACCCCTGTTTATATGAGTTTTTATCACTTTTTTAAGTCCTCCTGAACAATCCCAAATTGCTCTTGCTATTAAGGAGTTCAAATGTACAGTTTGGAGAAATAGGCAGTGTATCAGGAGTCATTGAGTTGTCTATGTGAGGTTTTTAGCTTGCTACACGTCAAAGCTAAGCAAAGAAAATACAATCCTGACAGTTGTCACTGAAAGGGCATCTTTGCTGTTAACAGAGACAAAGATAGGCCACGGCTTATCAGTTACCATTAAAGATATGTTTGTGTAGTGTTAAAAGCAGGAAATGTCACAGTTCGTCCACGCCTGCTGGACGGAAACCCAGTCAGCGCAATATTCTGAATATCTGATCGCCCCCTCTGGAGCGGGATGCCTTTTCTTCTTCTTGGCACAGGTTATTAAGAAAGATGAATCTCGTAGATGCTCATTTCGCTGCTACTGTCTCGGAGATTTAAAAAAATGGCTCCTGAATTACGATGTTTTCATTGTATCTCTTATTTTACTGCTGCGGCTTCTCGTAATAGGGCTAATTTAGATGATGTGTCCTGCAGACCTCGCCCGGACTTTCCTTTCTAGCTGTCATTTTAGAATTACATTTTTTAAAACATTTGCACGGAGTGAAGAATTATTTGTTACATTTTGAGATGAGATGTAAGTGGTTGTCTTTTCGTAGAACAAATTATACAGGAGCTCCATGAATCTAGTTTCTACCATATGTTCAGATTTCATAGGATATGGCTCCTGGTATCACAAGAATGCAACGGGATTCCAGGGCCAGATGTAGCACAATGCTGGTCCAGCCCCTAATCTCCAGGGGGTCTTCTTACATTATTTGCTGCCAACCCTGACAGTGCCCTTCTAATACTATTACTGAAGCAGGAGCAAACACTAAATCTTACTGTTCTGGCAATCCTATGGCACATACAGGGGTACAGCGGCATCCCCTGCATGCACACCAGGCAAATCTGTATGCCTTGCACAGGTATGCACCCAAACAAACAAAAAGGGAGGCACACCAATCTAAATCAAAAAGCCAATATCACATTTTATTCAATAAAGATCCACCTAACATATTAGACAAAACATATTAAAAACACTAAAAAAACTATAACAGATAACATACCAGACAGACAAACATAAAGGATGTGTAGATGGTGGGGAGAAAATTCAATATTTCATCTATAATCAATAAATCCAATATTAGCATACTCCAAATGCATACAAACAAAAAAGTACAAAAATAAATAAAAAAAAAAAATGTGTGCAAAGGATTGTGCAATGGTTCACTATAGAAATATATACTGTGAAAATAAGCTGTGCTGTCCACCATTATATTAAACCAAATATCACAACAGGTGTAATAAGTATGCTGCTCCCAAAGGGAGCTCACCCCCCTAAATGGGCCCCCTTCACTATTGTATTCTCGTCACTAAAAAAAACATCAACAAAATATAAAATGCACTAACCCAAACAATCCAGTAATTCAATAACACTTCAAAAATTACAGATTAGTCACCAGGTCTCCCCACCACCTGCCAGCATCCAAAACAGCGACGCATTCCGTGTGCAACTCCCACTTCCTCAGGCTGAGGAGGGAAGCTGCTAAAGGGATGCTTGCCACTGTCTTTTCATTAAGCATTCTTTGCCGCTTGTTAATATGCAAAGCATACAATGCTGATTGGAAGATAGCTTGCACATGCACCATGGGGTCGATGAACAAAGCCATGGATAGTGAAAATCCTGGGTTATGTTTCTCTTTAAAGTGAATCTATTTTGATAGAAATGATCAAACTAAAACAAATAGTCAGCACAATGCCACAGTGTACAGACTAGAACTAACCTCTTAACTGATACCACTGTCAGCACATATTCCTAAATTACCTGTTGCGTAATTAATAGCCCTGCATTTTTATAATGAGGTCACACCTCTATGATTTCTGAGTATCAGCCAGTGCATAGTGCAATCAATAAATATAATGTTAATGCATATAAATATATATTTTTTACCTAATCCTTGTAAAGTACATACATACTAAAAGAGTTGACAAAAATCAAACCAAATATCCCATAATACTAATGCTGAAAAAATGCATTTACAGAAATCCAAATCTGCCGCATCGGCGCTGCCGCTTTATTTTTCTTAAATCCTACGCTGAGTATCGCTGAGGCCAAAAGAGTGGCGCTGCATGATGCTGACACTTCTTAAATAAGGCTCCCAAAGTTTTGATCCACTATAAGTATTTATATATAGTTAGAACAGCCAAATTATATCAATTGTGGCCCTCTGTCGCAATCAGACACGCCTCAAACCTGAACCTTCCTGGTGACAGAATCTTATCAGCGCAGAGCAGAAACATGGATGTGATTGTATGTTTTATCGTGGTATATCATGCTCTCATGTATCATGTATAGCATGTCTATAAAAATGCATTTTTTGCATTTTCATGACATAAATTCTAGCTCCTTCTCTGTCCAGAATCACGGTTCGTACAGGCCCCCCAACATATCTAAACTATAATAATATTTCTTCCTAACGTACCTGAGACTTTTATTGAATTTGGACAATACCTATGACTCTTTGGCAAAACATCCCAAAACCATAATACTGTCTGTCTTTCTCCCATTTCTCAGCAATAGAACCAGCATTTTCCCAGAGGGTTTGAGTAGCAGTACCAGTGATGGGTGAATTGCTTCATGATCCCACACCTAGAACATCCTTTGGTCGAAATCTGGCGACACTGTGTCCTATTAAATTATCTACGAAATTCCTACCCCAGTCATTTCCAGCCATAGTAACCCGGGAAAGAATGCCTAAAAAGTGTCTAAAAATATCTCAGTGTAATGAAAATCTTTCTTCTAGGACTATCAGCAGGGAGGTTGGCTAATTTGGATTTGCTTTTGGTCTGCTTTAAACTGGCTACTCATCACAATAGCTATATAATTTAGATTGTTCTTCTTATGTAAAGTGATAAAGGGAAAGTTTACAATTTCAAACATAAGCATAGTACATTTAACTAATTGCTACATTAAAACCTGAGCCCCCATTTGTATTTTTGTTTCATTATATTTTTGAATGTATTCATACTCTTCAAGTCACTTATCAATGCCAACATTGCTCTTACTTTTGCAGGATGTCAATCAATCCCTGCTCAGGATCTGGTGGCTATAAAAGAAGGCTACCTTGAAAAGCGCAGGAAAGGTTCGTAAATTTAATATTGACACCCAATGAAGCAGCCATTTTGAATTTTGATAGAAATGATCAAACTAAATCAAATAGTCAGCACAAAGCCACAGCGTACAGACTGGAGCTAACTTCTTAATTGATACCACTGTCAGCACATATTCCTAAATTACCTGTCTGAAAAAATACACAATGTTGCATAATTAATTGTTCTGCAATTTTGTAATGAGGCCACACCTATGATTTTGCAGTATCAGCCAGGTCTGCAATCGAAGAAGATTCCAAGTTAATCCTCCTAGTTACTGATCTCCTTGAATTTTGTCTTCACCATAGTAATCCAGCTAGTAATGACCAGAACATTTCATGAAGCAGAACACTGTTTCAGCCATAGGTTTCTGTTCATTGTGATGTGGCGGCCACAAGCTTGTTTGGCTTTTCTCGTTGCTTGGTTCCTTCATTGGAATCAGAAGAATCATCTTTAGTTGCCAAGTACATTATTACATTATATATGGAAATTACTTTTGCTAGAGGCTACAGATCTGTAATAGAACAAGAAAAACTACCTGGATGGAGTTGGAGTGGGCAGGTGTGTGTTAAAGTGGACCTATCACTATTTTAGTATTCCAGTGATAGGTCCTTGTCCCCGGGGCGAACCCACAGCGCATGCATAGGCTCTCGTCCAATCCATACTGTATGCCGTGCATACATGCAGCTCTGTTTAAACACAAAGCTCCCGCACAGAGAAAGGGGAGCGATCGCATCACCAGCCTCCCTGCAGTCTGAGGCATGCTACTGCCCCCAGCCTATCTGAATGGAGTGTGCCTCAGCCACGAGATGTCAGGAATAAGGTGTGAGATCACTGGAAAGATGAGCGTTTGCAGGTGATTGGCGGATGCCCCAGGGGCAGTTAATTGGATTTCTCTAAAAGACTAAAAGTCTAAAAGACTCCAGGGCCATTAAAAATTCTGATCCTGTAGCTCCAATTTAAAAACAAGTATGGCTGTGGGAAAAGAACCTCTTTGGAACTTGGTGGTCTTGCACCATGGCACCGTAAACTGGCATCCAGAAGGAATAAGATAGAAGAGACCATTACCTGGATGTGAGGGGTCCTGGACAAATATTACCGCATGGCATAAGGGGTCCTTATAGCATAAAGCCTTGCTGAGACATAAAAGTATCCCTGCGCTGGTCAGGTGTAAGGAGCGGGTTGGATTAGGGACCCTGAAGGGTTAGAGCCAGGGCAGCCTCAGGTAAGTTCATCTCTCAGTATTTCCATTGCTATGAGTGTCCCTTGTGCTCTCATTGTAGTAGAACTGCCGGAAAACTAGGTGCCCTGATGTGGTCCTGCAGCTTCCCATTCATTTGCACATGAGAATTTCTCTCTCATCTCGCTCAACAAAAATCAAAAAATTTACAGATGACAGATTTTAGGATTTGTTGCAGGCTGGTGGGGATTTGGGTCCTTTTGGTTTGTCTGTGACTAATTCCCCAGCCCACTGTGCACCGTCCGATCCAGCAATAAATTGATGGTGTCGCTTGCCATTCCCTTTCACCTTGCAGACACCCACTCTAAGGCAGAATTGCCAGCAGGGGGTTTAGAACACCTTTACAACAACGACCTTTTGTGTATATCAATGCTGCGTGACAAAAACACATTTCCATGTGCAGACCTTATATCATATGATAAGCACCTCAAAAGCAATGCTATTTCCCTGACATATTATTCTGGTGTCTAGCCTCAAACCTGAGACATATTAAACACAAGGCATCAATTCTTTTCCTTTCAGATCACAACTTTTTTGCATCCGAGTGGCAGAAGCGTTGGTGTGTCCTAACTAAATTTATCTTCTACTATTATGGCTATGAGAAAGGTATGTTGTTGAAAAGATATTTTCTTGCTTATATAATCCTATTAAGACATTTGTGTATGAAATAAGCTTTGCAGCTTTGACAGAACATGTATAGGAGTCCTGTCAAGACTATAGAAAAGTGCACTAAAAATAAGAGCGACTGCAAACCTTCAGTTGGGGCTCAAATATGTTTCATTGAAACTCTTGCTGAAAGCTCCGAACTGCTCTTAGTGAATGTTAAAATAAAACACTTTTCATTATATATTTGTTTTTTCAGTTACAATACAAGTCAATATGATATCAGCTGAAATGTTCTTTAACTTGCACCAACCTGAGACAGCCATGTAGGCAGGTCTAGCCAATGACAGGGGCTTAGCTAGACGGGGGAGCACTTGCCCCGGGTGCAAGGTCATGGGGCGCCAAAGGGGGTCCTGATAACAGCTGGGGGCGCCATTTTGAATCTTTGTCCCAGGTATCAGACTCTTCTGACCACTGATACCAGGCTTCTGTCATGTTGTCCCACTTAGAAGGGACAGTTGTGGCCTAGAAGTAAGGAAGTGACCTTGTGACTTGGAGGTGTTGTAGACATGACTGAAGTGCTCTTGATCAAGGCATCTAACCCCCCAACTACTCCTCAGGTGCTAAACTTGTGGCACTCCACCACTTTGGGCATGTGTGTACTCCCTATTCACTGGTGGGTTTGTGTTTGTACTTATTTCACCGATGTGTTAAATGCAGAGGACCCATGCCTATGTGTGTGCAAGCACAAAATAGGCAAGTGAACACAATGTATTTATTGTTATTTAGAACTGTAGCTATTATCTATACTAAAACAATGCCCCAAAGTGTGCGCCTATTTAGAATTGTTTGTATTCCTTTGCAACAAAGGATAAAGCAGACAAAAAACAACATTTTTAACTAGCATCCCCTGAATTGCTTCCTCTATATAGAGCACTTTTTGCCAATTTTCACTGCTCCTACTTCAATCTAATCCCTGATAATGGTAACTGTTTTAGCTGTAAAGCTCCGCCTCCTCCATTCATTGCTAATGGTGTGTGTGGCAATGATGTCATAGCCACACCGATGTAATGACCGATTGCCTGCCAGCTTACAAAGAGGGACAGCAAAAAAAAAACTGTGTTCCAGGACGATTTAAAAAGTGAAAATATCCATGTCTAGTTCTAGATCCTAAGAGGGGAGTATTGGCAATGACTTTGGCCAAATGTATTTCACACGTTCAGTGGGTTTTGGTCCGCTTTAAGTGTTTTCTCCCTCACTGTCTTGGGGACTTATGGTTACTTATAGAGATGAGCGAACTTTTGAAAAATTCGATTCGACTGATTCGCCGAATTTTCCGACAAAAATCGTTTCGACCCGAATAAATTCGCGATGAATCGCTATTAAAAACGGCTATTTCTGAGCCTCCTACAGCCTCAATAGGGTTGTAAACCATTCAGCCTTGCTGTAACACGCACAGGATGCGTGCTGGGTTAGTTAAATAATACTTTTAAGAAATATCACATGCAGATCAGAGGCATCGCTAATAGAATCGCAGAGCGGCACAATTGCAGAGAGTTGAAGTGGCATCACTATGAGGGGCAGAAGGAGCCCAAATATACACTGGAGTTGGCCTCAGGAGCCCAAAAATTGGATGAATCACACCCTGGAGTTGGCAGAAGTTGGCAGCAGCAGCAGCAGGAGCCCAAATATACACTGGAGTTGGCTTCAGGAGCCCAAAAATTGGATGAATCACACCCTGGAGTTGGCAGAAGTTGGCAGCAGCAGCAGCAGGAGCCCAAATATACACTGGAGTTGGCTTCAGGAGCCCAAAAATTGGATGAATCACACCCTGGAGTTGGCAGAAGTTGGCAGCAGCAGCAGCAGGAGCCCAAATATACACTGGAGTTGGCTTCAGGAGCCCAAAAATTGGATGAATCACACCCTGGAGTTGGCAGAAGTTGGCAGCAGCAGCAGCAGGAGCCCAAATATACACTGGAGTTGGCTTCAGGAGCCCAAAAATTGGATGAATCACACCCTGGAGTTGGCAGAAGTTGGCAGCAGCAGCAGCAGGAGCCCAAATATACACTGGAGTTGGCTTCAGGAGCCCAAAAATTGGATGAATCACACCCTGGAGTTGGCAGAAGTTGGCAGCAGCAGCAGCAGGAGCCCAAATATACACTGGAGTTGGCTTCAGGAGCCCAAAAATTGGATGAATCACACCCTGGAGTTGGCAGGAGTTGACAGCAGCAGCAGCAGGAGCCCAAATATACACTGGAGTTGGCTTCAGGAGCCCAAAAATTGGATGAATCACACCCTGGAGTTGGCAGGAGTTGACAGCAGCAGCAGCAGGAGCCCAAATATACACTGGAGTTGGCTTCAGGAGCCCAAAAATTGGATGAATCACACCCTGGAGTTGGCAGAAGTTGGCAGCAGCAGCAGCAGGAGCCCAAATATACACTGGAGTTGGCTTCAGGAGCCCAAAAATTGGATGAATCACACCCTGGAGTTGGCAAGAGTTGACAGCAGCAGCAGCAGGAGCCCAAATATACACTGGAGTTGGCTTCAGGAGCCCAAAAATTGGATGAATCACACCCTGGAGTTGGCAGAAGTTGGCAGCAGCAGCAGCAGGAGCCCAAATATACACTGGAGTTGGCTTCAGGAGCCCAAAAATTGGATGAATCACACCCTGGAGTTGGCAGAAGTTGGCAGCAGCAGCAGCAGGAGCCCAAATATACACTGGAGTTGGCTTCAGGAGCCCAAAAATTGGATGAATCACACCCTGGAGTTGGCAGAAGTTGGCAGCAGCAGCAGCAGGAGCCCAAATATACACTGGAGTTGGCTTCAGGAGCCCAAAAATTGGATGAATCACACCCTGGAGTTGGCAGAAGTTGGCAGCAGCAGCAGCAGGAGCCCAAATATACACTGGAGTTGGCTTCAGGAGCCCAAAAATTGGATGAATCACACCCTGGAGTTGGCAGAAGTTGGCAGCAGCAGCAGCAGGAGCCCAAATATACACTGGAGTTGGCTTCAGGAGCCCAAAAATTGGATGAATCACACCCTGGAGTTGGCAGAAGTTGGCAGCAGCAGCAGCAGGAGCCCAAATATACACTGGAGTTGGCTTCAGGAGCCCAAAAATTGGATGAATCACACCCTGGAGTTGGCAGGAGTTGACAGTAGCAGCAGCAGGAGCCCAAATATACACTGGAGTTGGCCTCAGGAGCCCAAAAATTGGATGAATCACACCCTGGAGTTGGCAGAAGTTGGCAGCAGCAGCAGCAGGAGCCCAAATATACACTGGAGTTGGCTTCAGGAGCCCAAAAATTGGATGAATCACACCCTGGAGTTGGCAGAAGTTGGCAGCAGCAGCAGCAGGAGCCCAAATATACACTGGAGTTGGCTTCAGGAGCCCAAAAATTGGATGAATCACACCCTGGAGTTGGCAGAAGTTGGCAGCAGCAGCAGCAGGAGCCCAAATATACACTGGAGTTGGCTTCAGGAGCCCAAAAATTGGATGAATCACACCCTGGAGTTGGCAGGAGTTGACAGTAGCAGCAGCAGGAGCCCAAATATACACTGGAGTTGGCCTCAGGAGCCCAAAAATTGGATGAATCACACCCTGGAGTTGGCAGGAGTTGACAGTAGCAGCAGCAGGAGCCCAAATATACACTGGAGTTGGCTTCAGGAGCCCAAAAATTGGATGAATCACAGCCTGGAGTTGGCAGGAGTTGACAGTAGCAGCAGCAGGAGCCCAAATATACACTGGAGTTGGCTTCAGGAGCCCAAAAATTGGATGAATCACACCCTGGAGTTGGCAGGAGTTGACAGTAGCAGCAGCAGGAGCCCAAAAAATGGCCTAAAGACATAAATATGTTTTGCACCATTTGGAAAGTGTAAAACGTGGCACCATGCTGAATCTAGTCGCATGCATCAGGCATTGGTGGGTGGAAATCCTGGCTGATCCATCCCTGATTCATTTTGACAAAGGTGAGTCTCTCCACATTTTTAGTTGACAGACGAGTTCTCCTCGCCGTAACTATGGCCCCCGCCGCACTAAACACCCGCTCAGATGGCACGCTACTTGCCGGGCAGGACAGCTTTTCCAGGGCAAACTCTGCTAGTTGCGGCCACAAATCAAGTTTGGCTGCCCAGAAGTCCAGCGGATCCTCAAGGTGTGTTGGCATGGTCATGTCAAAGTATGACATGACCTGCTGGTTCAGGTCCTGCTCCAGGTCTTCCTGCTGCTCATGAGTAGCCTCACTATGCGGGTGTAGAAAGCTACTCATTAGCGACTGAAGACTGAGGCTGCTGCTGCTGATGGAGCTTCTGCTGCTGCTGCTGCCAACCCCCCCAGCGGCCATGGCAGTGGAAGGTGAGCGCAGAGGTCCCCTCGAGTCAGACCTGCGAGAGTATGGACCATGGCGCAGATAGGCATCGGCCAACTGCCTACGTAGAATGTCTTTGTAGTAGTTGAGTTTGTCCTCCCTCTCGGTGGGTTTAAAAAATGCCCCCATTTTGTGCCGGAAGCGAGGGTCCAATAAGGTGGACAGCCAGAAGTCATCCCGCCGACAGATGGAAACAATTCTGGGGTCACTACGCAAGCACGTGAGCATGCTTCGTGCCATTTGCGCAAGTGACTCGGATGGACTACCTGTCTCCATCTCCACTGCATACTGCCACGGTGTGCCCGGGTCCTCTGTCTCTCCTTCCTCAAAAACCTCTAGCTCCTCTGGCTGCTCCTGCTCCTCCTCTCCTGTCCGCTGACTAGATAAACCAGCCATTTCGCCAAGCCTAAACTGTGTTTCGCTGGGCAACTCCTCCTCCTCCTCTTCCTCCTCCTCCTCCTCCAGTTCAGCTCCAAGGGGGTTCATGTGGCCGTAAGATGTAAACGCCATGTCTCCAGTGCCCTGACCAGCCATGGTTTCCAACATGTGCTGTAGTACATGAAGCAGTGGAATCACGTCGTTCATCCCGTAATCCTGCCGACTGACAAATAAAGTGGCTTCCTCAAAGGGCCTGAGCAAACGGCAGGTGTCACGTATGAGCTGCCACTGGTTGACATTGAAGTTACACAGGGGAGTCCCCCTATCTGCTTGGATCATCAGGAAATCCGTGATGGCTTTTCTCTGTTCATATAATCGGTCCAACATGTGAAGGGTGGAATTCCAACGGGTGGAAACATCGCAAATCAGACTATGTTGGGGGATACCATTCTGACGCTGTAGCTCAAGAAGGGTGTGTTTGGCAGTGTAGGAGTGGCTGAAGTGCATGCAAAGTTTCCGTGAAGTTGTTAGGATGTCCTGCAGATGGGGGGAACACTTCAGAAACCGCTTGACAACCAGATTGAAGACGTGAGCCATGCAGGGGGCATGGGTCAGGCTTCCTTGGTGCAGCGCAGACAAAATGTTCTTCCCATTGTCGGTAACCATGATTCCCATTTTAAGTTTTCTCGGAGTAAGCCATGTTTGGATTTCCTGATGAATACATTTAAGCAGTTCCTCCCCTGTGTGACTCCGTTCGCCAAGACAAACCATGTGAAGCACTGCGTGACACCTCCGTGCCCTGCACACATGGTAGACTGGAGGGGCACTGAGACTTGAGCCTACAGTGGAGGGTGAGGAGATGGCGGAGGATGAGGAGGCCGAGTCGCACGGTGTCACAGGCCCAATGGGCAGAGAGCGCGGAGGCCGAAGCGGCGTGACCTGTCCAAGTTGCTGCTGCAAAGGGACCACATTCACCCAGTGGGCCGTAAACGACATGTACTGCCCCTGACCGTAGTTACAGCTCCAGATGTCGGCGCTGCCATGTATTTTGCTACACACCGACAGGCTCAAGGACTGGCCCACCTTCTGTTCAACAAAAGTGTGCAGCGCTGGTACTGCCTTCTTGGCAAAGAAATGACGGCTTGGGACTCTCCACCTCGGCTCGGCACAAGCCATCAGTTCTCTGAAAGGTGCAGATTCCACCACCTGAAAAGGGAGCGACTGCAGCACCAGCAACTTGGACAGGAGCACATTCAGCTTCTGCGCCGTAGGATGAGTGGGCGCATACTGCTGTCTCTTGGACATGGCTTCGCTGATGGATTGCTGGCGGGATGCATGACTTGGAGGAGGAGGAGCAGGAGCGACAGAGGATGGGTATGACGCACAGCTGCCTTCGGCTGAGGTGCTGGAGCCTTGGCTGGCAGAAATTGGGAGCTCACTTGGTGAGGAAGCAGACTGGACCACCCCTTGGGAGCCTCGGTTCTCCCAGGTCGTTTTATGGTGACGCATCATATGTTGACGCAGGGCCGTGGTGCCAACATTTGGACCCTGGCCACGCTTCACCTTTTGCCTACATATCTTGCATGTGGCCATGTTACCCTCCTGCGGATGCCTCAGGAAAAACTGCCACACTGCCGAGTAGCTACTTTTCCCACCCCCTGGCCTCACTGATTCACTGCTGCTGTTGCCAACTCCAGGAACCCCTGCTCCACTACCTCCCGATAAGGTAGACTGCCGCACAGCAGGTGCTCTACCCCGGCCCCGGCCCCGGCCGGCTCCAGCCTTTGGAATTGTGCCCCCATGCTGACTGCTACCACCTTGCTGCCTCAGCTGCTGACTCCGGGGCAACCTGCACCCCTCTTCTCCTGATGATGACGATGAAGCCCCTTCATCACCCGGCTCCCAAGTGCGATCGGCTTCATCGTCATCATCATCATCATCACCGGGTTGTGGCTGTACGTCACTGATGTTCGTGGATTCGTCAACAGTGTCTGGCGCAGGAGCTGGAACGCTCGCAGCACCCACGACACTGTCCACATCACTATTTGTCTGCCTAGCTAAAGAAGCCACCTCCATTTCTTGGCTGGGCAGTAGCTGCTGACTGTCCTCTATCTGATGGTCCTCCTCACTAAAGAGTGGAGCTGAACCCAAAGCATAGGATACGTCGCTGGGGGAGGGAACGGCGTAGGCCAGAGGCAATGGGAGGACAGGGACTGCTCTCGGGGCATGCCAACTCAGGGTTGTGTCAGAGGAACCTACCGACCCTAGACTGGGGGTCTCAGACGTAAGTTGTGATGATGTTGTTGATGAGCGCGTCAACCAATCTACCACGGCAGATGCGTTACTGGTGGAGACCCGACCGCTAGCAGATACTGGCAGATTAGGTCTCTCAGCGTGACTCCTGCTGCTACTGGCCCCCAGTCTGATGCGAGCTCTGCCTGCGGAATCTTGGCCTCTGCCACTCCTCTTTTCACTTCCAGGCACTTGTCTGCCCGACATAGTCTAACTGGCGTGGTAGTAGGTGATATTTAAAAAAACCCCGGGCAGCGGTGGGTCTATATGAAACAGAATATAATGCACACCAAAAGTGAGCAGTAACACTCAGCCTCCAACAGGCCTGCTTAGTGTAAATAAGAGAGCTGCTTAGTGTAAATAAAGAGGGGTATGCTATGTTACAGAATGGGATGCCTCAACAGAAGTGCACCTGGCAGGCAGCAGTAAGCCTATGCCCAGCAAAAGTGTCTTATAATATAAATATAATAAGAGCAAATGGTTATATGGTCTTAAACAGAGGCTGCTTTAGTCACAGAATGGGATGCCCCGGGCAGGAATCGAGCTGGCAGGGTACAGTAGTGCTTTGGCCAGCAAAAGTGTCTTTATCAGGCCTAATTTCAAATATGATAAGAGCAAATGCTTATATGGTCTTAAACAGAGGCTGCTTTAGTCACAGAATGGGATGCCCCGGGCAGGAATCGAGCTGGCAGGGTCCAGTAGTGCTTTGGCCAGCAAAAGTGTCTTTATCAGGCCTAATTTCAAATATGATAAGAGCAAATGCTTATATGGTCTTAAACAGAGGCTGCTTTAGTCACAGAATGGGATGCCCCGGGCAGGAATCGAGCTGGCAGGGTACAGTAGTGCTTTGGCCAGCAAAAGTGTCTTTATCAGGCCTAATTTCAAATATGATAAGAGCAAATGCTTATATGGTCTTAAACAGAGGCTGCTTTAGTCACAGAATGGGATGCCCCGGGCAGGAATCGAGCTGGCAGGGTACAGTAGTGCTTTGGCCAGCAAAAGTGTCTTTATCAGGCTAATTTCAAATATGATAAGAGCAAATGCTTATATGGTCTTAAACAGAGGCTGCTTTAGTCACAGAATGGGATGCCCCGGGCAGGAATCGAGCTGGCAGGGTACAGTAGTGCTTTGGCCAGCAAAAGTGTCTTTATCAGGCTAATTTCAAATATGATAAGAGCAAATGCTTATATGGTCTTAAACAGAGGCTGCTTTAGTCACAGAATGGGATGCCCCGGGCAGGAATCGAGCTGGCAGGGTACAGTAGTGCTTTGGCCAGCAAAAGTGTCTTTATCAGGCCTAATTTCAAATATGATAAGAGCAAATGCTTATATGGTCTTAAACAGAGGCTGCTTTAGTCACAGAATGGGATGCCCCGGGCAGGAATCGAGCTGGCAGGGTACAGTAGTGCTTTGGCCAGCAAAAGTGTCTTTATCAGGCCTAATTTCAAATATGATAAGAGCAAATGCTTATATGGTCTTAAACAGAGGCTGCTTTAGTCACAGAATGGGATGCCCCGGGCAGGAATCGAGCTGGCAGGGTACAGTAGTGCTTTGGCCAGCAAAAGTGTCTTTATCAGGCCTAATTTCAAATATGATAAGAGCAAATGCTTATATGGTCTTAAACAGAGGCTGCTTTAGTCACAGAATGGGATGCCCCGGGCAGGAATCGAGCTGGCAGGGTACAGTAGTGCTTTGGCCAGCAAAAGTGTCTTTATCAGGCTAATTTCAAATATGATAAGAGCAAATGCTTATATGGTCTTAAACAGAGGCTGCTTTAGTCACAGAATGGGATGCCCCGGGCAGGAATCGAGCTGGCAGGGTACAGTAGTGCTTTGGCCAGCAAAAGTGTCTTTATCAGGCTAATTTCAAATATGATAAGAGCAAATGCTTATATGGTCTTAAACAGAGGCTGCTTTAGTCACAGAATGGGATGCCCCGGGCAGGAATCGAGCTGGCAGGGTACAGTAGGGCTTTGGCCAGCAAAAGTGTCTTTATCAGGCCTAATTTCAAATATGATAAGAGCAAATGCTTATATGGTCTTAAACAGAGGCTGCTTTAGTCACAGAATGGGATGCCCCGGGCAGGAATCGAGCTGGCAGGGTACAGTAGTGCTTTGGCCAGCAAAAGTGTCTTTATCAGGCTAATTTCAAATATGATAAGAGCAAATGCTTATATGGTCTTAAACAGAGGCTGCTTTAGTCACAGAATGGGATGCCCCGGGCAGGAATCGAGCTGGCAGGGTACAGTAGTGCTTTGGCCAGCAAAAGTGTCTTTATCAGGCTAATTTCAAATATGATAAGAGCAAATGCTTATATGGTCTTAAACAGAGGCTGCTTTAGTCACAGAATGGGATGCCCCGGGCAGGAATCGAGCTGGCAGGGTACAGTAGGGCTTTGGCCAGCAAAAGTGTCTTTATCAGGCCTAATTTCAAATATGATAAGAGCAAATGCTTATATGGTCTTAAACAGAGGCTGCTTTAGTCACAGAATGGGATGCCCCGGGCAGGAATCGAGCTGGCAGGGTACAGTAGTGCTTTGGCCAGCAAAAGTGTCTTTATCAGGCTAATTTCAAATATGATAAGAGCAAATGCTTATATGGTCTTAAACAGAGGCTGCTTTAGTCACAGAATGGGATGCCCCGGGCAGGAATCGAGCTGGCAGGGTACAGTAGGGCTTTGGCCAGCAAAAGTGTCTTTATCAGGCCTAATTTCAAATATGATAAGAGCAAATGCTTATATGGTCTTAAACAGAGGCTGCTTTAGTCACAGAATGGGATGCCCCGGGCAGGAATCGAGCTGGCAGGGTACAGTAGTGCTTTGGCCAGCAAAAGTGTCTTTATCAGGCTAATTTCAAATATGATAAGAGCAAATGCTTATATGGTCTTAAACAGAGGCTGCTTTAGTCACAGAATGGGATGCCCCGGGCAGGAATCGAGCTGGCAGGGTACAGTAGTGCTTTGGCCAGCAAAAGTGTCTTTATCAGGCTAATTTCAAATATGATAAGAGCAAATGCTTATATGGTCTTAAACAGAGGCTGCTTTAGTCACAGAATGGGATGCCCCGGGCAGGAATCGAGCTGGCAGGGTACAGTAGTGCTTTGGCCAGCAAAAGTGTCTTTATCAGGCTAATTTCAAATATGATAAGAGCAAATGCTTATATGGTCTTAAACAGAGGCTGCTTTAGTCACAGAATGGGATGCCCCGGGCAGGAATCGAGCTGGCAGGGTACAGTAGGGCTTTGGCCAGCAAAAGTGTCTTTATCAGGCCTAATTTCAAATATGATAAGAGCAAATGCTTATATGGTCTTAAACAGAGGCTGCTTTAGTCACAGAATGGGATGCCCCGGGCAGGAATCGAGCTGGCAGGGTACAGTAGTGCTTTGGCCAGCAAAAGTGTCTTTATCAGGCTAATTTCAAATATGATAAGAGCAAATGCTTATATGGTCTTAAACAGAGGCTGCTTTAGTCACAGAATGGGATGCCCCGGGCAGGAATCGAGCTGGCAGGGTACAGTAGTGCTTTGGCCAGCAAAAGTGTCTTTATCAGGCTAATTTCAAATATGATAAGAGCAAATGCTTATATGGTCTTAAACAGAGGCTGCTTTAGTCACAGAATGGGATGCCCCGGGCAGGAATCGAGCTGGCAGGGTACAGTAGGGCTTTGGCCAGCAAAAGTGTCTTTATCAGGCCTAATTTCAAATATGATAAGAGCAAATGCTTATATGGTCTTAAACAGAGGCTGCTTTAGTCACAGAATGGGATGCCCCGGGCAGGAATCGAGCTGGCAGGGTACAGTAGTGCTTTGGCCAGCAAAAGTGTCTTTATCAGGCTAATTTCAAATATGATAAGAGCAAATGCTTATATGGTCTTAAACAGAGGCTGCTTTAGTCACAGAATGGGATGCCCCGGGCAGGAATCGAGCTGGCAGGGTACAGTAGTGCTTTGGCCAGCAAAAGTGTCTTTATCAGGCCTAATTTCAAATATGATAAGAGCAAATGCTTATATGGTCTTAAACAGAGGCTGCTTTAGTCACAGAATGGGATGCCCCGGGCAGGAATCGAGCTGGCAGGGTACAGTAGTGCTTTGGCCAGCAAAAGTGTCTTTATCAGGCTAATTTCAAATATGATAAGAGCAAATGCTTATATGGTCTTAAACAGAGGCTGCTTTAGTCACAGAATGGGATGCCCCGGGCAGGAATCGAGCTGGCAGGGTACAGTAGGGCTTTGGCCAGCAAAAGTGTCTTTATCAGGCCTAATTTCAAATATGATAAGAGCAAATGCTTATATGGTCTTAAACAGAGGCTGCTTTAGTCACAGAATGGGATGCCTCACAGCAGACTTAAGATCAGTTCAGTATATATGCACAGTTAGTTACTATAAGCAGCCTGAAAACGCTAACAAAGGCTGGATGAAAAAAAAAAAATCTCCCTGTCAGCCAGCTCCGTTTTTCCTACCTTTCCCTGGCTTTCTGTCTGTCTCCTGTCTGTCTCCTGCCTGTCTCCTGCCTGTCTCCAGCCTGTCCCTGTCTGTCCCTGTCTCCAGCCTGTCTAACTGCCTCAGCTACACAGCGTTCTGTCTGTCTGTCACGAATGCAATAGAGAAATGAGGAAAAGCAAGATGGCCGCCGTTAAATACCGCTGTGTGACGTCACCGGGCTTGCTGGCTGCTGATAGGCTGCATGTGACTGCCCCAGCTTGCACTGGCGCGGGATACATGTCCAGACATGTCCCGCCCGCCATCTTAGAATGCCTGTAATGTAAATGAATGGATGTTAAAGGAAAACTTCGAGTGATCGAATCGCGGGGAAATTCGGATTCGATCCGAATCGAATTTTTCCTGAAATTCGGATCGAATCCGGGTTCGTCCGGATCGATTCGCTCATCCCTAGTTACTTATGATTAAATTATTCCTGTAACTGGATTTAATTTGTCATTATTTGTCATCACTTTTTTCTGTTTGGTCCTTAGCTAATTACATGGGCTGGTGTTGGCTTCCATCAGGGTGACCCCAATGGCCCTAGGTTCACCCTGAGGGGGCAACGCCAAGTGGCACCTCAAGACACATTCTCGAGGGCAGAAGGTTTTATCAGTTGTGACTTAGGCTATTCACCACTTAGCTCACAATGATTCAATGGTCAGACTGGCCCCTACCCTGGGTGCCCTAGTTTGCAAGGCATTCATAGCCCCAGAGGGTCTACCTATTAAGTACCTAGAACCAACCTAGAACCAATATAGTAAGCTGTTCCTTAGATGTATCCTTAGTACCAATACTCCTTTAGTACTGCACATAATGGGCACTATAGGGATGATTCGGCACAGTGACAATATTTTTTTCTCACCTTTTTAAAAAAAAATCCTCAGTGCAATTCAGCAACATTTTAGCTAGGCAAATTTTTGAGTAATTTGCACACCTAAAAATGAGTTGAACTGCTGGAAAAAAAATCTCTAACCTCAACCCCCACTCCCTGCCTCCCAAGATCCAATCCTTCTCCTTATACCTAGCCCTATTGTAACACCCTCCCCAGCCATGACACCTCAGACCATCCTCTGCCCCTACAATGCTATAGCTTCAGAATCTTGACTAGGGGGCCATACCCATCACTGTCACAGTATCTGCCTCTACTATATTAAAGGTTCAGAACCTTAATATATCCACTCAGCTAAGATGCCCCTTGAGGCCAGTCTTAGAAACTCATTGGCTGGTTTGTGCTGGCCAGGGAACATAAATTCCCAGGCTGATATTTGACCCCAGTTCGCGTCTGTCTACTAGTGGGCCCAAGCCACCCCAGTCTGATTATTTTAAAATCATTTTTGCATCAGTTCTCACTTTGTCCCATCAAGCGTGAGATATAAATGTCCCATAGTAGTTAGTTATAGGTAGCTCAGGGAGAATTGCCGGTATGCCGCACTGTATTGGGCGGGATGGGCTGGGTATATCCTATAGCCATACCCACTCTTGCCCATTATCGGCCATTGCTATACCAAAACTTCAGTGCCAATTCTTTAAGAATGACCATATCCACCCCTTCCCATGATCTGTCCCTACAATGCTACAGCCTCAGGTGACAAACAAACTCATTGACTGGCAGGGAGGCACATTGGTGGTGGGGCCCAGAAGGTCATAAGCTGTTGATGGCTCCAGTCTTGACCTGGAGACTCGGGTGTGGCCTGGGTATATATAAATATAAACCCCTCTGTTGCAACCATAATTAAGAGCCGTGGTAAAATCATGGCCTCCACCCTTCATGTTTTGCTGGTTCTCTACAGATTTTATTTTAGGTATTTTAAGCATATTTAGCGGTTGTATCACTGCTCTGAACAGATGGCACAGATAGAACAGATAGTTCCTTTACGAACATGACCTTAACATCATAGAGGTGATTGATTTATTCTCTCTTTGGCATTGTGGTATACTTATTTTTAAAGCATGTGTCTGATAATAAATGTGGCACCATGCTTATTAACATAGGAGCAGTACATAGCAACAGCTGGGGCTCTCCGAGCTATCAAAGTCCTCCATGACTCGCTGGATCAAAATCTGATTGACTTCTATTAGTTTGTTCTTTAGAGATTTTCTAAAAGCTCCAGTGAAAATACATTTAATGGGCAACCACCAGAGAATCAACATGGTGCTACTCCACTTTTATCTTTGGCAGACAAACAACAGAAAGGTGATTTTGCACTGGATGGATACAGCGCCAGAATGACTAATACTCTCCGCAAGGACTCAAAGAAAGATTGCTGTTTTGAAATCTTCGCTCCTGATAAACGTATCTATCAGGTTGGACTTTTTTATGCTTTCATTTAAATTAAATTGATAAAACTGTTTCATAGGCTATCTGGGACAAAGAGGAACATTGGGTGGAACAGCTCACTTACTGGCAGACACATCTGCATGGTGCACTCTTGCATATGGAAATATATTAGGAAAACAAAATGCAGATAATTTTCCAACATTTCTCAGTTCACAAATGTTTTGAGTTTTTAGTTTAAAATATTCGGCATGACGGATTGTTACAGAAATCAATGACACAGTATTTGTATTTACATCCATAATAGATCCATAATAGAAACTTGGCACCATATAGCGCCTAACCAATTTCAAGATAAACTGAGCAAAACTATACTTGGAAAGTCTTCTCGGAAGGTCCCCCATCACCAATTACCCAGTTGCCCTGCACATATCCCTCTGCAGGAGTAGATGACAGGAGCTTCACCTGACTTTACTTGTGGCAATTACCCGGCTGTATGGCCAAAAGCATTCTACAGTTGCTTTTTAGATTCCAGAAGAGATAATGTGGACATAGCTCTCCCAAAGAACCTCCTGACTCTCTGTTCTTTATGAAGCCTTTCCATTCTAAGGCTGGTTTCACATCAGAGTGGATGCGGAGCTCTTGCTTGTAAATTTACTAGGGAGCGTCCTAGGGCGCAGCGCTAGTGATCTCCCTCCATATAAGTGGAGAGTTAGCGTTGAATACCCTCCACATGCTACACACAGCCATATGCAGTCGCACTAAGAGAATTTTTTTCTAGAATCAAAGCAATGGAAAGGGGGTGGGAGCCTACCCATTATTGTAAAATACATTTTCCTGCTTTTGCTGAAATAATAAGGCTTAAACTTCTCCTCCCCCCCCCTTGAGAAGTATCCCCTCTCTAATCAAAGAATACCAAATAGTGCCCATTCGGGGGTATATAGTTAATTAAGTATTTTAAGGAGAACTGAACTACTGTGCACCAGAATCCCCTGATAAAGTTGCTTCCCGCCTATAAGTGAAAATGATTTGCCTCCTCATGACCGCATTTGAGGCATTTATGTGGGCATATCGCTAACCTCTGCCTCTGACAACTGCAAACATGGGTATTTAGTTTTAGCTTGTTCAAAAGGCAGAGGAGATTTTGTAGTAGTTGATACCAGAGAACCCATGTTCGTCACCTCCCCCCTATACTTCTTCCTATAAACTGGTGTCATGCTTCCCAGTGGGAATTACAAGTTGTCTGATAGGAGCAGGAACATTGAAGAGTGCCTATTAAGTTTGAAACTAGTTCTTAACTTGTGCTGCATTTGCCAAATCGTAAACAATGAGGTGGTTGGATTATATTGAGTTGGGGAATAGTGATTTATGAAAATGTAAAAGGTAAAGGAGATTAGTGGGATTACATTTTGGTATATAGTTGGATATGTTTAAGAGCGAAGCCACCAGTGGCGGACTGGGGCCAAAAATCAGCACTAGATTTTACCAGCCCCTGGCTGGCCCAAGACATCCCCACTGAGGCCCCCAATGATGATGCTGGGGCTATAGTATTGGGGGCAGGGGTTCCTTGGCTTGTGGGTACAGTGGGGCTGGGTACAGGGGATGAGAAGGAGACTAAGGGGCAAGGATTAAATGTGTGTAAAAACAGCAGCTCAACTGGCCCCAAAGCAGAGCGGGTCTCCCTATGGCCAATCCGCCCCTGGCTCATCATCACTGGGGCAGGGCTGTTTGGCCAGGGAGCAATATGGCGGACTGCTTCCAGTTCATGTTGTTATGAGTATTGTGCAAAGGCTTAAGTATAAAAAGAAACACTGGGACACTAGGCTGTGGATAGAAGTTGACGACATAAACTTCCCTTTTAGTATAGAATCACTTTACCCCAGTGGGTAGGCATAAATGATCAATCAAATCTAGAATCAGGGGAACCAATTCCTTGGGGTTGGAAATGTTGGCGGTTCTGCTGTTGTAAAGAAAAGCCCAGCTTCACTAATTGACTTTGGTTAATGAGGAAGCTTAGTCCATTTCCACATGTTAGAAGGGATGTCATGGTGCCCCAAATATATACCAGTTGTTACATTACATTTGCATTACATGACTAAGTTTAAGGTGATGCTAAATATCGATAACGGAGGCAAAATATAGAGTTTTAGGAACAACCTAATGTTTTCAAGTTCTGTCAAAACTGCTTATAGTTGGGCTTTGAATATTGTTGGGCGCAGAGGTAATGTTATCCAGGCTTTACTTGTATCAGTAATGTTCCTCTGCTGTCAGTTGTTTTTCTCATGTTAAACAGTACAATTCCCAAGAAGAACAGTGCACATTTATCAGCAAAAACACCTTGAGTACAACCTTAATTCCACATCACAACATGGGCACCAGGGGCATCAAGAATGAAGTCCACGCACGCCTATCAGCAGAGTATTTCAAAGACCTATCATACCGGCATCAATACACAATGTAACTTTAATACATTTTAAAGATCTAAAATTGCATTTGAAAATCATTTAATTAAGTTGTCAGGTAATGTGTTGGAATCTGACAAGTACATTTTTAAGAACACTCTACCCGGCAGTCTAAAGATATTCACGGGTGTCTTCTAATTGTCAAGGGCAAATTTTATTCATCAGTTCTGGCTTTGACATTGATGAAGAGAAGCAGCTTTTTTCTGCACAGCTGCCAGCTGCTGATCACAGTTTCAAATCCATCATCCTCTGCTCCAATTACGTAAATTTGTCAAAATTAACTGAAAATTATAAGAAGCATCCTTGCAAAAATAGGAAAAAAACACAAATCAGTAGACACATAAAGAATTGCTCATCTTTTCATGGGGGAGTGACATAATTGTTACATTTTATGCTGACAAATCAGTTTATATTCCTTTTCATTACAGTTTACTGCCCCAACCCCCGAGGAGGCAAAAGAATGGGTGAACGCAATCTTGATGTTAAAAGGTAAACGCAGCTAATTAGTAAAACATGTATGATGCTTTTTCATAGCACAGAACATATGTTAAGTGTCCCTCAAGAGACATAGCATATCTGCTCTATAGTACCAACATGTTTGTTTTGTTTGGGTCATTTGATATCTTAAATGGTTTTTCCAATGTCGCTGTTCAAAATCATGTTAAACTTAAATTAGTGCTAAACCCTTCTCTGCAATACTGTACCAGTGAGAGTCCTGGTCCACAGGGCAACTAAACTAACCAAGTCCACCCCTTAACACAATTATTGAGCCCTGCATTAGACCTTTTGCTAGTGGAGTTCTGTTTGACAGGACACAGCTGCTCATGTGCCACAGCAACCCCTCCTCCAATAGGAGTCGTGCTTCACTGCAGTGTGAAGCTGTTTCCTGTCTCCATCATACAGAGCTCCATGATTAAAAGACTAGTATCTCCTTTATCTAAAGTAATAAATCAAGGAAACTGGACCAGATATTTCACTAGTCATTCGGGAAACCCCATGTTATTTTTTTAATTTTTAAGATAAAATCCTAAAAATTGTAAAAACCCTGTGTGGTCCCCTCTATCCAAGCAAAACCAGCCAAAGCACTAGCTATGGGGGCTGGTAGACCAGAGTGCCCACTTGCTAGCAGGTGACTTGCCAGCTCCTCTTGACCTTTGCACTAGTATAGGGGTCTCAAGCACCCCTTAACAGTTCACAAAGGTTTAAATGTAAACACACACACACACATAAAAATCTTTTATTATTTTCCAATTTCATACTTACCTCTGATCCATCACTGATCCCTGTGTCTTGCCCTGTCCACCCCTGCTTCTGACAGCCGGAGAGAACGGCTGATCAACAGCTCACAACTCGCTCAGGGTGAGCTGATGTCAGCTCACTGGCCCGGTACAAATAGCCCCTCCCTGCGGTGTGGAGTGAGAGAATGGGAGCTCAGTGGGGACAAAGGATGACGTTTGATTCAGACAAACCTAAATTTCTTGGGAAAATTTAGCAAATTGCCCAAATCGAACTTTTAATAAGTTCGCTCATCTCTAACGACAACCTGTATGAATTATGGACCTTATTCATCAAGCGATAGCGCCAGGTAGTGTCTGACGAGCGCCAGGTACCGCCAGCTAACGGCGGCTACCGACTCAAGTACGCCCGGCGTCGGCCACAATGACTCATTTATCACGCTAAATGCGGCTAGCGCCGGCGAGAGCGTCAGCTAGCGCGGGATTCATCATGTAGCCGACTGCAACGAACAGCGCCGCTGCTAATCCCATCACAGCGCCAGGTATGACCTGTCGCTACCTGGCGCTATTAATGAATCGGCCTCCCCGTATCGCTATGGGCTCATGGGCAATGGGAGTAGGTGGGTTAGGATCCTTTAGGACCTGGATCCAAACTGGGAGTTGCAAGGAGAGTTTAAAGTGGACCAAACCCAGGATTTTGACTATCCTGAGTTTTGGTCCTTGCCCCCGATCGGGGGTGTCCCGCTGTGTGAAACCCCCCAGGTCACCAAAACAAACTCACCTCTTCCTGGTCCTACGCCACATGCGCGGCCACTTGTCCAAGCAGCATGCTCAGATCCCCTTGCGTCAGCATGTCTAAGCCTTGGTCTAAGGCAAGCGGCTCCAAGCGCGCTGATGGCCAGCATCACTGCTACCTTCTAACAGGGAGCGTGCCCATGCCAGCCATTCACAAATGCCTGGCACGGGCATGCGCCCTGCTAGAGATATAACGTGGATGCCGCCGTGGCTTGCGCATGTGCCGTTGGACCAGAAAAGAAGGTAAGTGTATGGGCAGCCTGGGGGGGGTTTCACACAGTGGGGCATCCCGATTTTGGATGTCCTGGGGGGGAGGGAATCGATCGGCCCTGGAATCTTGTAGATTTCCAGGCCGATCGCTGTGGGTTTTGGTCCACTTTGAGAGTCAATTGGATTTTTGTTGACATTCATCTAGCTTTATTTTTAATAACATAGAAACCTTTAAAAATATTGACCACCCAAATAAAAAAATAAAAGGGGACTTACCTTTGATCTCCTGCAGAATGGTCCTATTTAAGCGATCAGCAAATCACTCGATTACAAACACCGCCAGCCTAGCCCAAACTCCAGTCACTGACACTTCCTTGTCCACCATCAGTCACAGGAATGCTGCCACGCCCCCTTCATTTACTACAATAAAGAAGGCATGTTAGGCCTCAGTACAACCCCTTCATTGCAATGAATGAAGAGGGCATGGCAGAACATCTGTGACTGATGGTGGAGGAGCACAATCCCAACAGTCTGGAGTTTGGGCCCAGCCGGCGTGGGATGCGCACCAGAGACTGGGTTGCTGATGCTGTACCCATGAGTTCTGGTTTAGGAAACAAAGATATTTTTTATAATGTATATAATGCTAGATTTCCTTTAAAATTTACTGTTATATAATATAATTAATGTATATTATAAAAGTAAAAGATACCCCGGAAGGGTATTATTAGACCCACGCACACAGTACAGCGCCATTGTATATTGCCTCATTGTACAGCGCCATGGAAGATGATGACCCCTTCGAAATAAACATAATAATAACAATACTAACGACAATGTTCCTCAGACATCTTGGTGGTCTTACCATGTGATTTGGGTCATTTGGCCACTTTACAGCAGTTGCTTTCTAGAGAACAGAACATACAAATTAAATGTAGCAGAGGCAACTTCCAGCAACACTTAAAAACAAAGGAGTGTAAAAAAAACTATACATGTTCCAAAAAGTTTATTGCACTTCTAAATCCAATTTCCTAATCTGGAATATAACTGAAGCCTTCTAGAAGCAAGAACCAACATTCTTAGCTGTCTCCTGCACACAAAAATATTATGATTAATTAGGATTTAAAGAGAAATACATTTTTAGAACCTCTATAGCCTTTAACTACAATGTGGCCTTTTCAGCAATTCCACACAATAAGGGTAAAAAAGTTTAAAGTGGAACAAAAGTCTAAATAGATATTAAAACTGTGCTCCATTGAAAATGTTACCTAAGTGACATCCTGCTTCGAGATGCTCCAGAGTGGGAATTACTACTGAAAAGCTCCATGGTCATACAACACACTGTTTCAGACTTTAGTGACAATGAATTGCGGGCAACATCAGACCTGGACTCTCTGCTATCTATGAGCCACTGCCCAATCGAGATGCAGCCTATGGAACATTTTTAGTGGATAATCGTGGTTCATCAGTTGCGGGGGCGGATCATAGTAGTAGTTAAGAATTGGTAAATGTCTTATAATTAATACATTAGTAATTTTTATACCGTAATCAATTTTCTTACTATCATAGCATATTTTGTTTGTTTAGACGGTGAAGACGGTGAATTATATGATGATGTGACCCAGGCTGAAGATGTTTCTCCACCATTAAGAGAGGTTAAACCTGTTCATACAGAAGAAGAGGAAGGTGATGATATCTACGAGGAACTTCCAGGTATTAAAACATCATGCAATCTTTTCATTTCTATAAAGAGGTATTTTAGACTATGTTGTAAGGTTGATTGATGATGAGCACAGACGATTTAACCAAAATGTGTTTTTTGTTATTGCTGTTGAATAATATTCGAATTAGCAGATGCAAGAGGCAGAGCACCGTGAGTCAATAAGCACTCTTTCATATTGGAGAAGTGCTTTTTGATGTGTTCAGATTGAGACAAAATTAAGACAAGTGATGGTGTAACATAAGCTAGTCACACACACTCACAAACACCAAACTATGGTTTATTTTAATTTCCATAGTAACATAATAGAAAATTCACCTGTATTTGAATTGATTTGCTTTTTTCAGAGGGCTGGCCTCTTTGTTCCCAGATGCCATGCTCTCCTGAAATCCACAATCGATCTGTAAGGATTCGGGGATCGTCTGATGCCCTGCTGGTGGTGTGTGCTATTTACTACCTGGCACGCAGTTTGGACAGCCACCAGTGAGGGTCAGTAGAGCCCCTGGATGTTTTATCTGCCCCTTAGCTGCTGCGCCTGCTGTTAGGCCTATATAAGTGCCACCCTCTAGCTGCGGCAGCAGGATTTAGTTTGTTTGTGAATCTCTTGGACTTTCTGTTACCATTCGTGCTTCGCAGTCTCAGCCCAAATCATGGTCTCCATACAAATCCAGTAGCAAACAGGCTACATCCTGGCTTCCCTGAGGTTGTTTGGCTACCTCCTGTATATAGTCTTTGATGCAGCAAGCCTCCTATCGGCTCCTGGAGGCTGCCGACTCCTGTCCTGGGCCCTTTGTGAGGACACCTTGGGGTCCCTCTGGGTTTCCCTGTAGTCTTTGCTTTTGTTAGTTTTGTTTCTTATGCCCTGTATATTTTGTTTCCTGATGTTAAGTCCCTCTTGTTTCTGTCTTAGTTTCTGAGTTAGTTAAGTCATCCTTTGTCTGCCATTTCTTAATAAACTCCCTTTTAGTGCATTTATTCCATGTTTTGTCTTTGGTCTGGCCTAAACATCTGATCCTGAGCAGAGAGCTTCATCTCGAGAGCACTCCGGCCTGACACAATCCTAGCACCACTAAGGCTCAAAGCTAAATACCTGTTGCATGTTGACCTTTTATGCCATGTAGTTGCCAATTCTTTAGACCACAGAGAGAAATTAACTGGAATATTGGGTAACTCCTTTACCTGTTTGATCAATCAGTTTATGCTGCCAACCTGAACCATCTATAGTGGAAGTTGCTTAGAATCCTACTCTAGCATTAATGTTTCTAACAGTAGAGTAAGCCATGTTCTGAGAGTATAGTAGGCCATGATAAGCCCCAGAGACATGCAGAGGGACACAGTTGGGGTTGTGTAAACGCAGGGCACTTAAAAGGTCAATTCAAGAAAGAGTTTACTCACACAAAAAAATACCAATATATGGTTTCTTTAAATCTCTTAATCCTAAATTAAATTAACTCTAATTGTACACACTAAAAACTATGCTCTGACAAACAAAGATTTTGGTCAGTTTTCATTTTCAATCTTATTAATGAATTTAGTGGGCTGTTTATATTGATGCACATATTTACAGCAAGGCACCTTGTGGAATACAAATAGTTGTGCCATTTTAATATAATATACATTATAAATCATGTAGAGATCTATGCAGGCATAGACATATGCAAAGTGCTGGTGAATGAAAGATGCTGCCACTGACGGTTAGCATGGGGCAAGATGAAAGCTGGCTTATGAAACCATTTGCCTGAATTATTCCTTAAAAAAGGTTAATGGGTGTTTACTAACCTTCCTACTGCATTTTAAACTCATATTAGTCTCCTGCATCTAAGGCAGATGTGTTTTCATCTGATTTGATGTTCTGATTAGTGTTGGGTGAACCTGAACCGCAGAGTTCGGATTCATACAGAATTTTGCCAGTTTGGGTCCCTAAACCAAAACATGGACTTCAGCCATAAGTTTGTGTTCGGCGTTCAGCCTGAACATGGAAAAGCTGGTTGATGGGCAGCTTACCTAGCTTACCTCGAACCAGAACTTTTATTCAAAGTTCGGCCAAACTTTCTGAACCTTGGGCGGTTCGCTCAACGCTAGATTTGAGAGAAAACAGGACTCAGTTCTCGGGATATATGGGTGTAATCCATCTGGAGCAGGTGCTTAAGTCATTTTTATTTTGTCTAAACCTTTCTGGACCATGTCAAACTCTGGTTTAAGAAAGGAGCTGACTCTGAAAAAAGCCTGAGCTGTGAAAGATTGATAAAGAAATAGGATGTTGGGTGAAAGGAAAAAACTCATTGGTTCTGGTTCAATTTTAAAGTATAGCACCAGGCAGTAGGACTGCCCTGCCCTATCCAGGATCAACCACCCTCAAAGTAAGTGTGTTCAACCCAATTACTGAGAATGGGAGGGGGCAAAGGGATATGGGCCATATGAGCTGAGGGGCCCAGGGATCATAACAGGGCAAACAGGGGCTTGTGGGAGATGTTGACCATTCTCTTATGGGCCTGGACTTGGTTGGCCTTGCAGACTAACCACTTAGGTCAAATCCTAAATTTGCTAATCAGATTAGGAGTGAGGACTGATTTTGAAAGTTGTTTCCAAGGCTGTGAAAGACTGATTTGTTCAGTGAAGCTAAACTACTTGCTCAGGGCGGCTGGTGGTCACTCTGGTCAGGGTTGAACCTCAATGATAATAATCCACTCCCATTAGTTCCTGTAATGCAGATGCTATATATATATATATATATATATATATATATATATATATATATTTCAAACCATAAACAAAAACTAAGAATTGTGAAATGTTTCCTCTGTACAGCCATTATATTAAAATGGATCAGTCCTTATGGGAACTCTCTGGCTCGTGCCTACTCTAATTTAATAGCTTCCATGAACTAGTGGATTTGTCATGTTTTGCTTGTGCTAACGTCTTACTGGAAATGTTTTTTCATTAAGTAACACCCATTGTGGTATAGCATTATTTTGCTCACTCAATGAAGATTAGCCACCTAGATCTAGTCTTTACTAAAATAAATGACTTAAATTTTCTTGTTTTAAAGGACTTGCACCAGCCTGATAAAAATGTAATTATCGTATAGTAAAGTAACAGCTTTCCCAGTTATGTTTGGGGATATTTTGGTGACATTTTGCTAAACTGTCAGCTCAAACCTGCCAAGTCCCTATGTGAACAATTACAATATTTTCAAAATTATTATTGATTTCGTTTTTTTATTGATTTCTAAACAAGAAAATGGAACTTTTCACTAGATGTTAAATCACGCCTTATGAATCTGACCAACCGGCAACTTAATTTCAAGGTGAAATGAAAGAAAAAAAATCATATGCAGGACTCAGTTTGTTTAAATGTTTTTGGTGTATGTCTTCCTAAGTCCAATGATTGGAAGGATTGTATAGCCATTCCTGATACCTCTTGTTGCACATTGCAAGGATCTATAAATGAGCTGCCCCATGCACCTATTATTCTTTTATACTATAACAAGCTTATTTTAAAGATTTAGTTGCATAGTACTGTACAGCATTTGCACACACGTTCATGGCACCACTTTTGGGACAAAGGAAGAATGAGTTATCGCTCTGAATTAAAAAAGAGATGTAATTTTTATTATTACTTTATTCTGCAATTAGACAAAGGGAATGCCACTATGATATATGCCTGGATGTCTTTAGAGGGCCAATGCAAACAGGACAGAATGCAAAATACAATATTTGGCTAGCCTAATGGACTTTGCTAGGTGGAAGAGTAAGGGGCATCGAATAGTACCTGCATTCCTGTCTGCATAACACTATTCATCCATAGATGGCCACTGTCACACAGGAATACATCCTGGGGAAACTCATTGACCGATTTGAGCCTTTAGGGAGTTGACCACTGGTTATTAGGGTGTATAACTGAAAGGCAAATTAGCTGTGTTGTTTTAGATATAGAGCTGCATATATTTGTGTATGCTTTTTGATGGTGGCTTGATGCAATAAGTGCAAAAAATCTATTGTGTAAACTGTTATGTTAAAGTGACTGCAGCATCTGGAAGCCAGGCCTTTCCTGTAGAAGTTGCCAAGACCTGTATTTCCTTTTTCTTGTGTACAAGATTGAGCTGACCATTACTCACTAGTCATGCACCATACATTCACTTTTCAGTGTATAGAATACAGTAACCGCAGTCACTCGGTGTACAGTAACCGCACTTACTTAACTATTCTATGTAAATCTCCATGTGTACATAGGGGGAATTATGTTTTGAAATTAAGCACAACTTGTAAATGCTTCACATTTTTGTACTATTTGAATGATGAAGAACTGAGCTCTGTTCTATTTCAGCATGTCATTTGGCTAAAACATACACAAATAAGTTAAACTCGCTTTATTTATACCAAGATCATTTTTTGTAACTGACAAGTTGGAGAGTTGGTAATACGTTTTTACTAGAGGCATATAATGATTCATCAAGTCTAAAGTACAGAGCTTTTATAATTCTGTAGAGGTTTAAATCATTTTGAACATTTACACTAGACCTACACCATGGAAATAAAGAGGACAATACTCTGTGTTAATATCATTATAAGGCTTTGTATGGACTATGAAAAAAGGCAATTGCCACTAATCGAAAAGTAATCTTATCTAAAAATTCATCTGAAAAATAGTTCCATTAAACTTTGTTAACAGGAGAAAATGCTAAAACCACCTAAGATATACAAATATGAAACCAGACATCAGGCTTGATTAAGGTTTTTGTGATTTTCTACTATAATTACAATTATTCTATAATTGGATTGCATGGTAAAATGTTTCTATTTTCAAATTCAGTAGTGAATTCGGATTGTCTTACTCTTAAGAAAAGGCTTTCATGTGAACCTATTCTTCCAATGATCTTTTAGGAAGCAGATACTCTATCACTTAATGAATAAATGGTGTATCTTTCAAAATGAAGGGAAAAAGGAAAGGGAGAGGGGGGTAATATTTTCCTTTTCCCTATGCTTCTACCCTGTCTGTAATTACTACTTTGTACAGTGCTATGGAAGATGATGGTGCTATACAAACAAACAATAATAATAATAACATTTCAATTCTGCAGACCAGTCTAGATCCTCAGCTATGACCTTAACAAACCAGTTCTGTATGGACTTGGCTTTGTGCATGCAGGTCTTGTGCTCAAACATCAAAGAGACTTTCTTAAGTTCCACAAAGTAGGAGTAAAGTGCTTTATATTCTCAAGCTGTGAATTCCAGTATCATAAAGAAAACCAGTTGTGTGGTGGACAGATTTTGGCAATATATGGCCAGAAGTTTTGGTTTTTCGTAAGTAAATGAATTGTAATGCTACCTTATGTCATCTTTTTCATTAGTAAGTTACAGCTTAAAAAGCTTGCTCGAAAAAAGCCAATTCTCACCTTTTTTTCCTGCAGCAGTTCCCACTGCAGCTTTGTGGAACAAACTTGTATGTGAGATTGGGTCCTATCACATACAGCACATTCTTCCCTCTTCCCTCTTCCATCACAGTGCCTGGAGTGCAATGCTCCATTCACTGCAACAGAGGGGACACGCTAGACGCTGCCATGGGACGCTTCCTTTAGACGAAGTATCAGGACTCTCCAGGACGTTGTGGGACCCAATTCAGAAACACAGTATGCAGGAGGAAGCTGCTGCTTGGGACAAAAGAGTATTGTCTGGACAGGGACTTTTAATGTGAAGATTCAATTTTACAAACTCATTATACACTAATAGGAACTGGTTGTTGCAGAGTGGTAATGGTGGTAAGTACCACCTAGAAGCCACTGTGCAGGCAGACAATTTAAAGGCACCTCGTGGAGGGGGTCTTGGTCCAAGATAATGTAGAAAGTAGCAAGTGAAAGTACAGAAAAAACTTTGAGAGAAAAAAACTCCTGCTCAAGAAGCCATTCCATTCCAGGTGACAGAAGAAGAAGGTCCTCATTCCCAGGGGCTGAAAGCAGGCTCCCTAGCCAAAGGCAGCATACCTGGCTGACCAGTCATCTCCCAACAGGGCTCACTACTCCCCCTCAAGCACATTGGGCAGAGAGCAGGTCTCAAGCTATACGTTCACTAGGGGATGAAGACACCATCCCCCAACTACTAGGAAAGCCCTTCCCACATCTACCTCTGCCAGTCATGATCCCATGGTATAAGGACTGGCCCAACACTCTATCCTGGCCAAAATGCCAGGAAGTGATTCAGCATCAGGAGCCTACACCGTTCCCCTTCACTACTTATCAAAACATTGAAAAACAATAGCACCTTATACTCCCAAAATTGAAATGTATTTTATACACCCTGTGCTAAATCAAAGGGGTGATTCAGCATCAGGAACCGTCGCTGTTCCTACCTAGGGGTCGATTTTGCCCGTGGCCGCATCCCCAGCTACCCTGTAAAGTATGCACTCCTGTGCGCCCAACCTATCTGAATGGCGGTGCATGGGGAACGCTTACAGCTGTGTTGGTGGAGACTGCTTTGCTGGACCCGCCAGGGTCATGTAAGATCACACATCACACAGGGGTAATGTACCGGATGCCCCGGGGGCAGGCTGGCGCTTGATCCAGGAATCTTTTAGATTCCAGGACGGCTACAGGGGTGATTGGTCCACTTTAATAGCAGGCACTTTTCATGTAAGTATGGCAGAGGTGCATTGTATCAAGACAAATGCTGCACTTTTGATGTGTAAGCAATGCGTTTGTGTTGCATTTTTGGAAAGAAAAACATTTTTTTACATAAGTAAATGGTAAACTCTATAGCAATGCAAGCACAACACATATATAATGCAGTGTACCTGCGTTGTATTTGCGCTGTGCTTGTGTTGAAATAGATTTTACCATTTTTCTTATTATGCAAAAAATTTTAAAAACGCAATGTGAACAATTGCTAACGCATCAAAAGTACAGCGTGTTTTGATACTGTGCCCCTCTGTCATATCTACAAAACACTTGCCCTTAACGCAACGGAGAGGTGTGAACAGAGCCTTATACATGCGTTGTGCTTGTGTTGCCATAGACGTCTATTGACCTGCGCTGTTACTAAGTTGCGCTGAAAAGGTGTTTGCACCGTTTTTTCATACGTACCGTAACGCAGAGTATTTGTGTGAACTATCCCATCTAGAGCAATGTGCAGTGTTTTTTTCTGCACTGTAACTGGCTTTTTATGCAACCCCCCTGTTGAATGCTATGGGGTAACAGGACAGTAACTGCAGAAACACTCATCCATGGAGTCCTTTTCCACATCAACCCTGCGTTGCATCGCTAATACAGGCTGATCTGCACTTTTTGACGCTCCTTTTAAACAACCTACTATATATTTATTGATTTATGTATTTCAGGCTATGTAATATATCATGAGAATGCGAAATCTATTTGTACAATATTAACATATTTTATTAAATTGACCTTCATTTTCAGTAGCTATGACAAAGTGAGATAAAGCAGGTTGTTTGCTATCTAAAAACCAAAAAAAGATAAACTATCTTGATATTCAACTGCTCAAATAATTTCACATCAGCCACAGCAGCAGTTCTGCAGCGCTAGGTGTGCTATAGGTCATTTGTCAGCAAGCCACATTTTGTAATGCTACATAGGGCAACATCTTATAAACATGTATAATAACAATCATAATCTAGCAATTTCAGGTCAGAATTTAGCAATACCTAATAAAGTATTGTGCACAGTTTACATCTATTATAAAGCTAAAGAAAATGTCTTTCTCTTTGTCAAGTATATTTTATAAGAAGCTACATAGTGCATACTATGGCCCGCTCCGCGTCATCGTCACAGGAACTATGGCACTCCCCCCCTTCATTGCAGTGAATGGAGAGGGACATGCCATAGCTCCCATTCCGATGGGAGGCCATAGTTAGCAAGAGCGCAGCGGTGTGCATGCATCGAGGACGGAATGCCTAACGGTGTGGGTCTGGGATCGGGGGATCTGGTAAGTTTGTCAGCAGTGGACTAGCAATGATAACCTGTGGGGGAATGAAAGGTAAGTATAGGGGTTTTCTTTATTTGACTGGCGTATGACTTATAAACAATGGGCCTTTTATGGAAAATGAATATTGGTCAAATATTATGTAATGTATATATGTATTTCTGTCTTTCTCACTATGTATAATTAGTTGCATTTGACCAGTCATACATAGGTCAGGTCATTCAGGCAAGTTAAGATGTCCCCCACAATGCTCGTCAGTCCACATTCCTTTCCCCACCCTAATAAAAACAGGTTTTCAAGTTTGGAGGAAGATACTGTGAAATTCTGGGAATGCTTAGTAGAGTCAGCGCAGTTTTAGACAAGACCAGTTTAATTGGCTGAGAAATTCTAGGACTTACCCACCTAGTGTCCTGCACAACAAGTTTTCACAGTTTCAGGGAGAGAACAAATTCTGGTAGTTTCGCTGGACCAAGGGGGACGAGTTTAAGAGCATTACTAGCAAAACTAGGAAGGACAGGCTCTGGACTTGAAAGAAGGTTGTGTGTATATAACTGGGGAGGAGAGCCTTAGAGAGGGAGCCTTAGGAGGAGGAACCCTGGGAGAGAGGTGATTAGGGCTATACTGATGACAGGGGTAACTCTTTTGGGTCTGTATGAGGGGTGATCATGGTTTGAGGGGTTATGCTGTACCATGTACATGTACACCCATACATGTATGACTGATGCTCTGTATAATGTACTAACTGTGTTCCTCTGCATATCATTTTCTGGTTATAGGCTGTATCTGGTAACTCCTGGAAATTAAGTGTTAGTTTTATACATAATAATCTAAGCTCCTCCACATAGGATCAGGTGTGCTTATGTACTAACATACTCTGTGTTCATTATGTGCCTGTATGCTATTAATATTGTACTTGATTTGCCTTCCTCTGTGCTGAACTATTTTTAAGTGTTCATGACTTTTGTGAGCTACCTAATATCCTTGTGTAGTTTTTAATTGCATTATATGTATGTGTGCACCATTATATTTAAAATATTTATAGCTGTCCATATCCTCTTTGGGTTGTCAAGCCTCTACAGAATCTACATTGGGAATATTAATTGACTTTTCATAACTGGTGTTTGGTGAGTTCAGGTGTGTGAGGGGTCAATACATATATTCATATACATTTACAGACATATTACTGACATTGAGGATTATCCAGATAATTCTAGAGCCTCAGGAGAGACTGACATTTTTGAGCCTTTACAAGACTTTCCGACTAAATACTGACTCGGCCGTGCTCGGCAGTGTCTCACGGCGATCTCGCAGCTCAGCGAGAGATTTCGGCGGGTCCATTGCATCCCATTCATGGGCACTGCGAGATGGGAGGTCACGCGCAGTGCCTGATGGGATGCAAGATGACGCCGCCCATTTGTAGGTCGCCCGGAATCCGAGGAACCCAGAAGATGGATTCCCCGGCGAGGTGCGTAACAATTGCCCAAAGATAAAACTGGCGAGCAGGACATGGTTTGGGGGAGGTTTTAACCCCTGATGTTCCTCTTTAATAAGAGAATAGTGATACCATGTGATGAACAAAACTCTGAAAAATAAAAAATGAAATGAAGTTTAAAAAAGTTTGAAAAAAAATAAATAAAAAAGGGGTAAGTATAGAACACACTTGACAGGTTTCACACAGCAAACCAGCCAAAAGGAATTATTCTCTTTTGCAAAGAATGCAGATTATTGCTGAGAGTACCGGAACCAAATCTATGACTAAAAATCAATGGATCAGTTACATTTGTATCACAGAACACACCTGTATTACCAAGGGTGCCTCATTTAAACCAGCACAGTGATTAAGCCTCAAAAACCTTGGTAATATATATAGGAAATTATAAGTTACCTCCAAAGGCCTTTTCTGACATATGACATACTATCCACATCAGGTTGAAATGGAGCTTCCCACATTGTGTTAATTCCCGAAGCATAGGGTTAATAATCTTCCTGAAAGTCATTTTGTTTATGTTGAAGGATGCCGTTTTAAAATGGGCTCTTGTTTGGGGGTTTTCTGACGTATAGTCCCTTTAAGACTAACATAATCCAAAATCTTACTGTTGTGGGAAGAGGTTAAACAAAACGCCCCATACCTCTCCCAAATACAAAAAGCACCATCATCCACCAATAGCATAACTTGGGCTGCTCCTTTCCCATTTATAGGCAAAAAAAAATTGCTAGTTCAGTTTAGTTAGTTTTACTTGATGTGTGTTTCATCAGTGAAAACTGGCATCAACACCAGAGGCTAGAGTCGCAGTCCACACCCTCTCTTTTATGTGTTGAGTTCTGCCAGCATGACTTGACTGGCATCATCACAGAAGATTCTAACCAGGAAAAACAGAACTAAACTTGCTGCCTTCGTGAGAAATGGTGTTTTCCACCTATGCCTTTAAATTACTACTATTGTGCTGGTGTGGTAATGACTTCCCTCTATTCAGGGAGTACAACAACACAAGAAAAAAGAGAGAGGCTTTGCTATCCCCATTGTACCCTCTTATCAGACTTTACTCTAGGAAAAACATTTTAACTTAATAAAACATTAATCATTTATTAAATATAAACAAACAGATTGTCATAGTAGTATTACATAACTGATTCACAAGTACAGGAACAATAGACATGATTATGGGTCTCCTTTAGGGTTAACATGCCAGTGTTACAGAAAATATAAAGATGAAAATAGTGCAATGATGTTGTTAAATTGCATTTTGTTTTTGTGGGTGGACATGTTTCGCTTCACAATGCTTACTCAATGCCCTGGCTGGTTATAAATGAAGAAATGAAGTCCAAAAATATGAACTTTTGCCCACAAATAAGATTCCTTTAATAAATACACTGATTTGTAAGTGATGTTCCATTTACTTATAGGATAAACTTTCCATAAGCTTGTCTGGGTCTGGGTGGGGAAAGAGATGGGGCGGGCCAGGAATGGACCCTCTGATGGTACAGGTAGCTGTCACTAGCAAAAATTGTCTTTTTGGTGGAACTTTTTGCCTGGACTTCCACTTTACTGTCTGCACCATGGCTCGGGCTAAGCTTATGGTTTCGTAACTAGAGCTGTGGGTGCAGCTGGGAGCTGAGACTGTTCAGTGGCAATGCTCTTTTGTTTCCTCTTCACCCTTTTTCTCACCCCTTAAACTCCCCAAATATTAAAAATCATTATCAAGAATGGAGAAACCCATGCTGTTTGCTGAATTCAACTCGAACCTCTGCCTTTTATTTTTAATCTGAGATGTTGGCAGTCCCAATTTACCTATGTAGACTGTGTGCATTGAAATTATATGTTAATTTGTTGTTGATTTCCAAATTGTTGCTGAGAGGCATGTAAATACAAGCTGCTGATTTGTAAGAATCTTCCAGATATTCTCTATGATTTCCATGGAAACTATCTAATGGAAATGCAGCTACCATCTGTCCCTTGTGATAGATATTTAATACCACATTGCTTAGCTGTTTTGTAGCTTTGTTTAATGTTCACAGAAAAATGATGGATGAATAAATAGAATGGATACATACACAACATTGATAGGATAGATGTGAACTTCAATGTCTTTCTGACTCTGCAAACTCTTGACACCATGGCCTTGATTCAGTAATGGTTGAAAATAATTCTCATGGTAAAATAGGAAAAAGTGAATTATTTCCTACCATGAGAATTGTTTTCAACTCTTTTTGAATTGAGGCCCTTGTCCCCATCTGCTAACAAATACTCTGCAGCCTGTAAGGGCATCATATACACATTTACAATATCAAAACTATCTTACTCACACAAATAAATTCACCCCATCTAACTGACTACTGCCTATATAATTTCTCTCTACTATCTGAACAGAGACTGTCCTCCCTGATCTCTAAAGTTATGACTTGCTATCTTATCTTATTACTTGCTATCGTGTTACTTGCTTGATCCTGTTCCATTCCACCTATATCTACAGCTGTCCCCATCTCTAACTCTGATCTTCACATAATTTTCCTATAAACGAGCACCTTCCCTTCACTATTCAAGCATGTGGTCATAGCCCCAATGCTCAAAAAACCCTTCCTGGACTGGTCTGTCCACACCAATTACCAGCATATCTCACTGCACCCATTCGATATCCAAGTTTCTGAAACAGCACATTCACTCAGAACTGGCATGTTACATTTCTTCTAACTTTAAGTTAATAACGATCTACTTACCAAAAGGTGCCCACTTCATACTCACTCATCTTTTCTTCACCTATGCTTTGCTTTCAGTAGGGTCGAAATTCTATCTCTCAGCTTGCACATTTAGCAAATCCCCCTCCAACACTCTGCCATTTAACTATAAGGGTACCACAAGAATTTGGTTTTGTTCCCCACACTCTTCTAAGTTCACAGTCTTGGCCCATAAACTAATTTGGCTTCCAGACTTCATCCAGACTAACGATCTACTTACCAAAAGGTGCCCACTTCATACTCACTCATCTTTTCTTCACCTATGCTTTGCTTTCAGTAGGGTCGAAATTCTATCTCTCAGCTTGCACATTTAGCAAATCCCCCTCCAACACTCTGCCATTTAACTATAAGGGTACCACAAGAATTTGGTTTTGTTCCCCACACTCTTCTAAGTTCACAGTCTTGGCCCATAAACTAATTTGGCTTCCAGACTTCATCCATTTCTTAGAAGGGATAATGTTATATCTCCCTTCTTTTTAGTTTAAAATGTCTTACTTGTAGGGATACCTTAGAACCCCCTCCCCCACTTAAATACAAAAAAAATGGGGGGGGGGTAATTAAAGGTAGAGGCAGACACATTTAACAGACGAGTAAAAACAATCACTCTTCATCCATGTCAAATAGAGTAGGTCCGTCAAACTGAGCATGGACAAAACTGTTCAAAAGTTCAAAATTTTCCCACTATTCAATCTTGGCACTGCCTTCAAATTAACATTATCTGTCAACAACCTAACTCTCACTGGATACTCACCTCTTCCAGTTTGCGTTTCCCGCGTGACTGCTAGCATATTACTGTGCAGCCGCAGGCAGTGCGAGCCTGATAGGCTGCTCCATGGCTGCCATAGAAGGATCTCTGAAGAGATAAGTATACGGGTGGCCCCGTTCTGTAGTATAGTGGCACTGATGCACTGTGAGGCAGCTTGATTCAGGCTTCCCAGCTGCTGCATATTAAATAGGTAGGTAATTTCTGACCAGAGTTCCTTTTTTAGGTTAAATTCAAAACCTTAACCAAGGAGATAATAGCCCTGACATAGCCTGCACTCTGCCCATGGCCTCCTGTCCTTACCCTTAACATTTTTTCCCACTCTCCTTTTCAGAACTTTACATATAAAACTCCACTCCTCTGAATTGCACTTCCTCCTAAAATGTGCCACTCTCCAGCCCATAACTGTCTTAAAACTCTCCTATTTAGACATTCTAGCCTATAGCCTTTCATCTGGCTTAACTATGCTTGTCACCATGCTTAGTACATACTACTTGCGACCCAAACTCTTGTCTTCACGCTTATCCTTCAATCTCACAAGGACAGGAGCCTCACTCCTGAAGTACTCCTATTTGATGAACTTCTGTCATATCTGACTCATAATACAGTGTGTATTTGTAATAAATCTCAGGTTGAGAACCAATGGTAGGAGGGACCAGGTTTCCAATTCCTGAAATAAAAGGCCCAGTAACTAACTGCCCAGGGCGCAATACCCTCCCATGGCCAGAATATACAGACCTTCCCTGGTTTCTCTTGGGGATTTGGGGTTATTCTGCCACACTGCCTGTTTTAGAGGATTAGGGGATTCTGCCACACTGTCTATTATAGGGGATTGGGGTTGATTCTGCCACACTGCGTCTTATGGGTCAAAACAAACTGTATATTACTTGTTTTAAACTCTATTTTCTACCTTGCACAGTGCCATGGAATATGATGGAGCTCTATAAATAAACAATAATAATAAATAAGCTACATAGCAGTCAGCTGGGGTGAAGGGCTTTTTTAATGTTTATCAATCAATATTTTGTTCATTTTTAACCCTGACCCAGTTATTTTTTTAAAAGTTATTAGAGCTTTGAGCCTGCTACTGCTCCTAATATATGGAATACCTGATGATAATTTTACATCATAATAAGCTCAGTATTACAAACTTTTAGTTTTTTGTTTATTTAGAACTACAATCCAAATAATTTATAATTTTAGCCATTTGGAAATATATAAAAAAAACTATATTTATTTATTCAAATGTACCTGGTGCATTGTAGAGCCATATGATAATATCTGTAACTACTATTTGCATGGGTTTCCATTCCACCACCAAAAACCACCATCAAGGCAGATTATTGGTATTAAGTGGCCAGTAAGACTCTTTTTTTTAACCCATGAGAAATAAGTTAGTGGTTTCCATTTTTGAACGTTGTCAGTCTGGGTGACAATTTTCTAAGAAAGGCCAAAGATTGATGGGACAGAAGCAGCCAACCAATCTGTCACCGTGTGAGTAACAGATTAGTTGATATTGGCAGGCTCTGTAAAAATGTTTGCGTTGCAGCTGTTTGTGCTTTTACCTGTTGTGTAGCCCACTTTGCCTCCTTTTATCGATTGCCACGGAAGAAGCCAAATATTGAACCTTACAAACAACAGTAAACATCTCAAAGCTGTAATATGCCATTAGCCTCTTATTTTTGTTCATCTGTTTTGTACGTTGAATGCATTTTCTTGGGTTGGGGTATGCAAGTCTGACATGATATTTTCACACTTTCTTTGTTGCATAGGCCATTTTTGACACATGTACAACCCATTCTTTATTTCAGAGGAAAACGACACTCTGCCAAGTGTAACAGAGATTCCCAAACCAATAAAGACCCCTGTAAGCCAAACTGCTCCAAGCAATGCCTCAGGTAATTAAAGTGATTTTTTATGTTGTCTAATTTGTGAAATTTCATCACATCTCTGAAGTTGTCTTGTTTTGGGCTGGATGTTCGGTGGAAGCTCGGCTGTTTAGAAGTATTAGGATGCAGAGTACACACTTGAGAAGGATTTGTAAAGTAAGCCAGTTTATACAAGGCATTCCTTTCTGAATTACTTTGTAATGACTCAATTAGCTTTCATTTCTACACAAAGGAGATTTAGTTGCATAAATTAGCTTATCATCATTGAGCAAGTGTCACAGCTAAAGGACAGTTTATAGATACAACATGCAGTTGCTGTCACACCTATGAGAAGGTAATATAGACATCTGTGTATACTTTGTGCTTCAACAGAACAGACTTCTGCCATTCAAAGGCAGACGGGGGACAACAAGTAACCCAGGGGACTGGCGATGTAGACATCTGTGAAAAGGTCAACTTGACTCAGGCTCTGACAATCGACCTGCACTTCTGTCTTCCTTGATAAAAATCAGATAAACCTAAGACCACTAATTGATCTGCAGCCTGTTTAAATGTTGGCCATGCATATCTTCATTGCATATGATTATAGCAGAGAGCAATCGAAATGGTGAAAAGAGGCTCAACTCCTGCTACAACAACTGCATGGAAATGAGAGAAGGACAGACTGAGAAACTGAGTGCCGAGGATGTCATTCTGCTGAATATCAAGTTTGGCAAAATGTCTGGAGCGTAAAGCATCTATGCAACCTAGTGCTAATTTGGCTACAAGTCATGACTTTTTAGTCAGACAGTCATGGCTATGGGGTGGTGGGGATGGCAGGCAAGAAAGTTCCAGCACTCTAAGCAAACATAACTTTTAATTATCCACTAAAATAAAATACATGTAGGTGTTGCTTAACAAAACCTATACATGCATGGGGAGACGTGGACGTAACGCAGTTCGGAGTGCTAAACCTTCTATGTACCTAACCACAATGACACCTTGTCCCAAGATACAAGAGAGAACGAAATTCCCTCCTTCAAACTCATAAGCCCAAGAAATATTTTGTTACCTGGAGCAACCCACTGGGCCTTTCCCCCTGAATGTCTAAACCCCTAACCTGACCACAAACCAATACATGATCAGGGGGACTGGGGGGTGGCAGGTAATGATGCAGGGCTGACATAAGAAATTTCTTGGCCCCACTAAATCTAAATCTATGCACCCCCTTAACATCCCTCTGGTGGGTTGGATGGGGTGGTTAAGAGTGAGCATGCTTCTGGGGGTGATGGATCATTTGAGCTAGAAGGGGGGATTGGAGAATGGAGCTGGGAAAGGGAGGTGGAGAAGTGGAAGCAAGAGCAAGTCAGGCAAGAAAATTCTGCAGGGATGTCATTAGGGACAGCGACATTTATAGCCAGACACAATTCTGCCTATACTGCACTGATGGCAGCCATGTAATGATATATTTTTGCCGCTACAGTGCCACGATTTGTTTTAAAGTGATTGGCAAGTCAAAAGTAAAAAAAAAAAATATCAGTACTAGTAGCTTACCTTTCATTGAGTGGCTTGAGCACTGTGATTCCTCTTCTATCGGTCTCCTTAGTAAGGAAATCACTTCCTCATTCAACTTTCAATCCCCATCCCCCTGACCTGGTCCTTTATCAACCTTCAGTGGACCAAGAATGGAAACACCTCCCACTCCCTCCCAGATCTCCTGATTGGCTGCCTCTCTCTGCAGCTATGAAACTCCACCCTCCTCTTTGGTCACACTATGGGCTGGCGGGCTTAGCCTGCAGCATCTCTCATCCCCTTTTTCTAATCACACTAGGTGCTGGCAGTAATAACTAGAGGCACAACAATGCACTTTTTTACTATGATATATGTAAAGCACACAGTGTGCTTACATCACATCGCAATGGCCACACCCACTGTTTCTCCTGAATGTTTCTCTTCATCTCCAATGCTCTAATATTTTTATAAATAACTTGTGAACTACAAGGTCTTTTTTAAAACATATTGAAGTTTGGGACAGTGCAACGTGTAGCCTGAGACAATAGGACAACAACAGGTCTTGCCTTTAGTTTAACTTTAAGGCAATTTGGCAGTTTTGACTATTTACCCCGTATCCTGTATCTATCTTACAGTGGTTTGCATTGGACATCCTACTCTCTACTGTATTAGCATAGTTAATTTCCAGCTTTCTGTAAAACTCCTTTAGATGCTAGTAATCACTTTATACAAGACAATAGGGATTTTCTAAACCACAGGCTTTTTTCATCAAGCACCACTTGCGATTTCAATTATCTGTGTGGACTGTAATAATGTATGTTAAAAATGAACAAAGCTACCATTTAAAGTGCATAGAATGCACACAAATGCACATAACTAATTTGAATCACCTTATAATTATTTAACAAAGGCTTGAGAAAAAGCAGCAGATTAGGTTGGGGTACAGGTCAGCCTGCAGAATTGTTGTATACCACCATAAAGGTTCTTGCAGAACAAGGGTAAACGTGCCGCTGTTTGAGAACCCCTGTCCTAGCCTATCTCTTGGACTAAAAGGGCCCAAAGCTAAAACAACTAAAATGCTGACTTACTTGTGTGTCTTCACCAGTATCTGCACTGGTCAGGTAATCTAAAGAGATGAATAGGGGATATCAGTCACATAAATACCCACCCACTCTATTGGGTCGATTCAAAGAAACATGTAACAGCTTGGATTTTGGTGCCGATCATCCTATTTTTCCCGAACGCTCGTGCGCTCGTATGAACTTGCGAGTGATTCTATAAGCTAATACGTTTCTATCCTAAAATGTACGTCCGTTCGTATGGCAGTTCGGGAATCAGACCTATGTCAGTTTCCATCCTGAATTTTCCGTTTCATTTCTCAGGTTGCAACATTGGTTTTGCCCTTTTTCCTTTTTTGTCTGGACGTAAATCCTTCTGATCTTGCTGCTGCGCACTACAAACTTACCTCATTAAAGTGCATTCTAAATATTTGGGTTTTTTTTTTTCTTTATTTCATTCATTTTGTAGTAACCAACCATTAATGAATGCATTTGCATAAGTAAATCTTACTTAATTTTTAGTTAACTTGCATTTTTTACATGTGGATTTAATTTTAATATTTTGGCTTCAAATGGTACAACTTAAATTTTTTTTGTGTGGTTACCCACACCCTCTACATACAGATTGCTCTCAAAAATTAAAAAACACCCAGCAACTTCTGCATGTTATGAGCCTAGAAACAGCCAAGATGGCGGCTCAGGTATTATCGGGCAGCCTGCAAACAGAAAGGGCCTTGTGACTGTGTTGCTCTGCATTCTTTGATTTCTGACCTTTCCGTGCCCCCAGCTCTGCTGTGTCTGTGCAAAATACAGCAGTAACCCACATCCTGCACTTTATCCCGCTCTCCTCTCCTCAGTAAGTGTGATGCATCTGACCAAAGATGAGCTAAAATAATTAAACAAAGCAAAGGTAAACAACTACACCAATAAATTCAAATTAAAAATATTATTCTAGTACATCAATTTAAAAATAAATAACAAAGTACATAAGTTTCTTTAAATAACGCAAATATATGGATGTATTGCAAAATAAAGGTTTACATGCAAAGGACTAATTAAGGTCCACATTAAAATGCTTTTATAAGGCATACATGAATCAGGTATGCATTGCTATACAATTTATGGCCTCGGCCATGCTGATACATGCAGTTCATTGGAGCTCAAGACGCGCAGACTCCTCCACATAGCCAAAAAACCTGTTCAAGAACAGCAATCCGGCTGCTAAAAGGTGTCGGCAGTGGCTTTCTTTTAAAACGGATTTAGAGGTTGGAAAACTGCTCTCTGAATTACACGTAAACACATCCGATTATCCTAAGTTTTAGGTTTTGATCCTAAGTTTTAGGTTTTGATCCTAAGTTTTAGGTTTTGATCCTACAATTTAGGAACGAACTTGCGATGATCGTAAGAGCATATACGAAATCGTACGTAGGCTCGTGCGAGTCGGAAATGGCCAAAAAAACAGGAAAAAATGACTAACACCCACCCAAACTTACGATTCTCGATCCGAAATCAATTAACTTTTGTATTTGAATCGAGGGGTATGTGTCCCAAATACATACTATTACCCTCATAAAGACATTCTGAACCCCAATTATTACCCCAAAAACTCATAAAATAAACCATCAATCAAAGGGTATATATATTCTTAGTCCTAAAAACATCACCTCAACTAGAACAAATAGTTCATCTGCTCATAAGATACCTGTCCAGTCTAAAGTAAAAGTCCTTAAACTAAAAGCATAACCTAAGGGCAATGAGCTTTCCCCGGTGTGGCGATCGAAAAGCTACAGAAAATATTGTAGACCAGTGAGTGTGCTAATCGGGTCCAGTTTCTTTACTGTCAACTCCAGTACCCCCCCCCCCCCGGCAGCCTCGGCACTCACTTCCTCTTCCTGTTAAGGAGGAGACCAAACCAGCCCAGCCTGCAAGACTATGGGAAATCAGCCCATTGGGCAGTCAGGTGAATAAGGCTTTTTGGGGGTATTTTTAATATATTTCTTTAGACAAATATTACATTTGTAACCTCTCCGTACCTCTCCCTTTGCTTACAAAGGTGGTTCCTCTTTGCAAGCTGTAAATCTGCACCCTGCACCTGGAAGGACATTCAGAATGCCAGTACACAGTAACTTCTTACTATAAACCCTTTGAGAAAATGCTCAACAGTATCTCGTATCTGTTTCTATTGGCAACTCTACACCAAGTCTTTACACCGAGATCTACAAGAAGAGAGAAATAAGCCCTTTACACATGGAACACTGCTCCTATGGCTGTCGCTGTGATGAGGGAGCAAATGCTCAGCAGCAATCTGTATCTACACGGCTCCCTTCTCTTTTCTTGTACAAACTTGGTGTACGCCTGAATAGCTACAGATAGGAGATAGTGAAAACTGCTTCCATTTAAAAAAATGCCAGACCAGCTCAGCACCTTGGGGACAATATTTTCCATTGACAGTGGACTTTCCTTTTAAGTAAAATAAGTATGCATGACAAGGCTGCGTTGGTACTAAGTGATAACACTTATTTTTTTAAGCTTGTAAGTGTAAATATGAGGGGGTACCATAATGCAATAGGCAGGATGCAAGGAAACACTATGTCATTTTCAAAAAATGACCCAGATGGAATACATGAACTAGGATTCCCTGTGACACCAATAATGTAGAATAACCTGATGATAAGTGTTCTACAGGACTCAAGGGTATTGTGCTTTTAATAAACCAGATGCTACATGACGCAGGCACTGAAGAAGATGTGTTCCTTATCAGGACTTAGCACCTCTGGACAAAATAAGCACGTTGGTCCTATCTTGACTGTGTCCTGGAAGGAAATGTTGTCTAGGTTGCCCTCTCGGCTGTACGTGCCATATACATCACTCTTTTACTGCTGTCAGGGGGAGGGTGGGCATAGAGACCATGATCAGGAAGTTCCTTTCCGTTCTCCTCTTAGTATGACATGTGGACAGGAAACTGAGGGCTGATTTCAGGGTTCGCACAGGAAAGCCCGAACAGGTTGCTCTAAGTGTTTAGGATCTCGGTGTTTTTCAGAAAGGAAGTACACCATACACACAGCATGTCACCATACAAATTGCTTGAAAAACACATAAAATAGTTATTTGCTTCTTTTCTATGCCAGTCATTAAGATTTGAACTATGTATATTTTTTGCAAATTGTCAATGATTTTATGCTTGAGTCCACCTTTGACCAAATTTGAGGCCTCTCAAACAACAGAGCATACATACGCCTCCAAATCCATAGATATTAATCCACACAGGGGAGACATCAGCACTGGGCTTACCCGGGCAGGTGCACACCTTGGAGGGGCCCACCTCATTCCTCTACCCTGAAAGGCCTCTCAGGACACAGGGCCATGCTGTGACCAGGACTAGGGACTGTCAGCCAGGGCAAGAAAAGAAAAAAAATTGCCATTGGGAGAGCCTTTCTTTCTTTCTTAGTTTCTTACTTTCTGTCTTAGTATTCTTTACTTTTTTCTTTCTTTCTTCCGTTCTTTCTTTCATTCTACTCTTTGTTTCTCACTTCCATCCATTACTCCTGTCACCCCCTTTCCTTCTTTCTTTCTTTCTTTCTTTCTTTTTTCCTCTTTCCTGCTATTATTTCTTTCGTTCTGTGCTTTATTTCTTTCCTTCTTTCCATTCTGTTTCATTCTTTCTATTATTTTTTTCTTTCAGTCCTTCTATTCTTTTTTTTTCTATCCTTCCATATTTTCCCCCATTCCCTCTGTCTCTTTCCTACTTTCTTTTTTTCTGTCATTCCTTTTAATCTTTTTCTGTTTCTGTCATTCAGTGCACTTGTTCATCCTTTCTATCCCTTTATTTTTATATCTCTTTCTTTCCATCTAGTCCATTATTCCTTTTTGCTCTCTCTTTCTTTCTTACCTGCTTTCTTTTTTGTCATTCCTTCTATTTTTTCGTTTTTTATTTCTCATTCTTTCTGTCATTCCTTCTAATTCCATTTTCTATACTTTGTCATTCCTTCAATTATTTTTGTCTTTCTATTCTTTGCCAATATTCATGATTAACAGAACTTTATCTATCATATTGAGTGTCATACTACACCGCAAGGGGCCCACTGAGACTTTGTCGCCCAAGGTTCCACATAAACCTGTAGCCAGCCCTGAATCCACACCTGCCCCACGTAGGGACTCGCAATCAGGTGTAGAGGCAGTGGCAGCAGCAGAGGTGGCAGTGAGGACCAATGACTCAAAATAAAACTTAATAGTTTTAAGAAACCGCGCTATAAATTAAATCAATTGTCCCAATAAAAGAACTTTTCGCCCTAAGGAGTGTCACGTGTGTTTCATCTGACGAGCAGCGCCGCATACTACGGCCGGAGGAGGCGGTGAGCTGATACTCGCAAAAGCGCTTTATATTTGATGTGCGGGCCCAAACTGAAGGGGTTGGATGACGCCTGTTTCTCTACTTTTAAATTGAATGTGTGTTTTTTAAAAAAATCTGGTGAGCGGCTTTTTAAAGGGCCAGTGGCCATAAAGTGGATTCCTTTTGTGTGAAACGTTTTTACGCTTCTTGTGTTTATGTTTTTATAACATGTGCAATAAATCCGGAGCAAGCTGATTTCCCTTTGTGTGGAGAGTGGAGTTCCTTATCCGTTGTTTAAAGAGGTGGTAAATAAGCACCCCATTTGAGAAGTGTTCCTTTTGGTTAAAGGAGGAATTGTGGAGCCTCTCAGATTAAAATTGAGATCATATGTGCAAAATACCAAGAATACATCTGGTACGTTATATATAAGAAGGTGGTGGTGGAGTGACGTCACTGAATTCGTTTTGAAGAGCACCTGTGGTGTTTACATTTGGTTCGCTGAGCCTTATACACAGCTCTAGGGCAGTGTATTTGTATCTACATCTATATCCTAGTGAGGACCAATGATGTGGTGGCTGGGGCCGGCACCAGAGGGTCATCTGCAGCAGGTGGAGACCAACAGCAGTAGGAGGAGGCAGTGAGGTAACAGAGAGCAATGGAGACAGTCAGTGATGGATCATTAGGTAGTAGTGCACTTTACAGTACATGCACTATCTATAGACTGTTATGGGCCATGCTACATTTACTTTGCTGGGTTTCGCATTTGCTTTGAGAACGTGGCATGCTGCATTTTGCAAACTAAGAACACAGTGTAAAAATGGGTTCTGCCCATTGAGCAACCCCCCTTTCCTGCCTCAAAACTGGAATAGGTGTGAATCGACCAGAGAAGTGGATGGGCATTTTGAATAATTGGACAGAATTGGTACATTGAATAATTGGACAGAATTGGTACATTACTTGCACACTGCGGTGAACCTTGGCAATCTTACTCTCTAATGCTTGCTCTGGTTGAGCTTCCTTTGTCTGGTGGCAAATTTAAGGGGTAGATTGATCATTGTGCGAGAATGCTGTGCTAAAAACTCTCCCCGCCAATTTCATGCAAAAATGATCGGATGTCGTGCGATTCAGGGAAACACCCAAACATATTCCGCCTGTGCAAAATGGCAGGTGAGATTTTTAGATTTTTAGTTTTTCATTTTACTCCCTCAATAAATGACAGCATGTGAGTTCTGCCTTTTTTAATGAAAAAGACCTAACGTAGTGTAAAGTATTTGTTTTTTTCAAAGCCGATCTCCAGAATCCTGGGAAACATATGCAGCCGGCTGGCCGCATCCCCGGCTTCCTTTTTCAATTTGGAGCACTCCTGCCCCCGCCTATCTCAATGGCTAGGCGCAGGAGTGTGCCACAGCTACAGGGTTGCCGTGTATGCAGCCGCCGACAACCACAGCATAATAGGAGCTGCAATTAAAGGTGAGTTTACCATTGACACCGCACAATGGCATTTGCTGACATGCTAGAGATTTCCTTAAAAAGTTGCTACCATTTTGAATGTCCCTGTGTGATCCAAGCCATACGATCTCATTTTTCAGCACTCAGCGCAAAACTAAAATGATTAAAAACAATGGGCTCCTCAGTACTCCAGGAACTTCTGTATATGGAGGGCACCCATTGTTTTAAATGGGACCCAGACATACACAAGCTATGTCCACCTGCCAGCTGAAACCCGTGCAGCTTCTAGCTTTACAAACCGGGGTTGTGGAAGACTGATTGGCCGTGCAAGTGCAGCAGTAATGTAAGCGGATAGTCTATTCACCCTTGGCACTGCCCAGCCCTGTGAGGTGCAGTCCTAACTCTAATCTCTGAGAGCCCCATTCGGGACATACAATTCAATAGATAAATTGGGAGCAGGCTTACCTGAGGTTGTCCTATAACCTCAAGTGCAGCCCATGTGGTGGATGTGTCGAAGACCTCGCAGTACAGCCTAGACCCCACACCCCATGTGCTTGCACAAAATCAATAGAAACAAAGGAGGGGTGACAGTGTAATAATAATTATAAGCATTAAACACTACAATCCAGTTCTACCCACTGTGCTCTATGGGATCTTGAGATACAGCAACAGGTTTCATCCTTTTTGGCTCTAGCGTTAAACAAGATGGTAGCCAACAGCCGCTTCAGCGGTAGCGGGTTTTTAGTTGTTAAATCTGATGCTGAGTGATACTGAGACCAAAAAAGTGGTGCCATGTCGCGCTCTCTTTATTTTCCAAGTATCTATACAGTACATACAAGGAATTTGCTTAGGGTGAGGCAATAGGGTAGAGTATCATAACAAAGAATTACAGAACTAACATTGGTAGTTACATTGTAAAACATAGTTGCACATATAACTCCTAGTCATTTAGAAGATGGATGGCTCTGGGATAGAAGCTATTTTTGAACTTGCGGTTCTGATTTGAAGTGCCTTGAATCTGTGTCCAGAGGATGATAGTCGAAACAAAGTATGAAACAGATGTGTAGGATCCATTATGATCCTTTCCGCGCAAGCTTCTAACTCGTCTCACAGACCAGATAGTGAAGGAGGAGCATAAGGCGAACACTATCACATCATTTTAAAACATAATCATTATGCATACATCCCAACTGTTCCTGATTTGGAGGGACTGTCTTTTTTATTAGTCCATGTCACCTGTTCCTCGTTCTCATTTGTCCCTCTTTGAGGTGTAACATGCAGATCTGCTGCAATAAATAATTGATTCATTTGCCTATTTAAAGTGTTTCTATTGTTGTAGCTGTTACACCCTATCTCCTATCCATTCCTCAATGAGGGGGCGTGGCATAATTCAACAATTGTCCCTCTTTCCCACTCTGAAAAGTTGGAAGGTATGTCATTATGTCTTGTGGCAACCCAAAACTCCTTATCTGCCTAAGGAAGAATAGTTTCTTGTGTGCTTTTTTCAGGATGACTTAGAACTTGATTTTCGGAACTATTTTCACTTCCTGCCCATAGATGGAGATGGGTGTGGGGGGTAATTGAGTCGGCCACCATATCCACTAGTAGTGGATGCTTGGAACAAACTTCAAAAAAACAAAAATCAACAGTGAGTGAATGTAAATATGCCCAGGTTAAACACACATCTATTCTAAACTGAACCTTCACCCTGAATAAGAGCCTATCTTATACATTTCCCCCACCCTGTACATACAGATTGCCCACATTAAAAATTAAAAAATCCTTCCTGCATCTGCTGCATTTTCTGAGCCTTTAAACATCCTAGATGATGGCACATGGAGTCTCAGGCTGCCTGCAAACAGGAAGTGTCTTCTGACTATGCATTCTTGGATTGCTGTCCCAGCTCTGCTCTGTCTGTGCAAAACACAGCAATAACCCCGCCCCTGCAGTTTTCCCCCCTTCTCCTTTCCTCACTATGTGATGCTTCTGAAGCAAGATGGCAGCGCCCATATCCTAGAGTGCTGAACATAGTTTCAACCCAGTAGTGGAAAGAATAAAAAGTAAGTGTCACAACGTACTTACCTGTGGTGCAGTCCTCAGGTGGCTCGCCGGTTTCCCCTCCGCCCAGCACCGCACTCATAGCAGGCGCCAGCTCAGGCAGCATCAGCTATTGCGGCGCCGATCACTTCCGCCTCCTCCTCTTGCCGCCGCATCCCTCGCTCCTCCACTCATGCTCGCGTGCACGCGCAAGCACAGCTGATTTATGCCCTTAAGCGGTGCTGCAATCAGTGTGGCCGCCGGAGGTTAGTTTAAGGGCCACTGAGACCAAAGGTTACTGTTGGTGAAACGCCCTAAAGGTTTAATCTGGGCAATCAGCCCCTTTGTTGTTCAGTGGTCCAATGAGACCAGTTCCGTCCTGACCAATCCCGTCCGTTCCGGCCCTATTTAAGGTTTCCTCTCTCACTCTTTCTTCGTCCGCGTACTGCTGGGTACTACTGTTCCTGAGACTCCTGTTTGATTATTGTTGTCGACCTAGCTTGCCTGACCATTCCATGACCACTGCCTGAACTGACCTCTGCCTGGATCCCAATTACGAACCTGTCTCATCCCTTGTAAAAAGAGCTCTCTGATTTCCTGGCTTGACCATTGATCCTGCCCATGTTTCTCCCTTGGAGCTGATAATCGTGAGAACAATTTATCTGTGTGTTACTTGCTTACCCGATAATGCCCAGTCTTACCTTCTTGACCCCTTTGAGCTTACAATCCTTGAGCTATCAAGTCCTGGGGGCAACCGTGTCCAGTGAGGCGTTTAAAGTGGACCGTCACCCAAGGGTGATCGGCCCGGGAATCTATAAGATTCCCGGGCAGATCACCTCCCTCACCGCGGGACATCCGAGATCGGGATGTCCCGCGGTGAGGGACCCCCCCCAAAACCCCCCAAAAACCTACCTCATCGGCGGCGGCGGTGGCGGGCGCCACCGCCTCCCGCGCGCCCCTCTAGATGTGCGCGCGCCCGCGCAGGCCATTCACAAACGGCCGGCGCGGGCGCGCGCACATCTAGAGGGGCGCGCGGGAGGCGGTGGCGCCCTGTCAGAGGGGCGCGCGGGAGGCGGCGGCGGACGCGCTGTGTTGTCCGCCGCTGTCACCCGCTTGTCCGTCGGCGGTGATTGGTCAGCGCAGCCACGTGGGAGCGTGGTGAGGTGAGTTTTGGGGGCTTTCTGGGGGGTTTCAAACAGCGGGGCACCCTTAATCGGGGTGCCCTCCTGAAGTGGACCAAAACCTAGGATAGTCAAAATCCTGGGTGTTGGTCCACTTTAAAGCATCCCGGCAAATGGGGGCTTTGCTAAAGGTGAAGCTAGCGGCGGAGCTTGGGGGTTGAGAACTCACCAAGAAGACGGGTGTCCCCGGAGTTTGACAGTAAGTCACTAAAAATGTAAAATATATTCATTTTAGATGCTGGGGAATAGTTTTTAAGGGTTTGGCTTTTCATTAAATGATGCTGAAGGTCCGGTTTAAGATAAAGAGAAAATACATAAGTGCAGACTAAATGAACCATATGGTCTCCTTCTGCCGTCAACCTTGTTGTTTCTTAGAAAGAAGGACACTGTACTTCTTTCTAAGGTCCCCCAAATTTTTGAGTAAATACCTAAATTATTGCAGAAATAAAAAAAGGTTTCACATCCTGTATAGTTTTGGTTACCATCTTGTATTCCCCCTGACCATTGTGTGTTCTTTAGCATGCAAAATGGCTTTAATTGAATAAATTCTTGAGTGATGCATTATGCTGAAACTTTGCTAATGATATGTAAATTTGGATTGTAAAGTGCTGCGGATTCCACTGGGCCTGCTGTTCAAAGATCATATAACAATCTTGCATTGGCGCTACGGTCTCGCTTCTGTATTTATGCTTCCATCAACATCAAACGATGCCATTTACATGCAGATTGCCGCAGTCAAACACATGGTATCTTGTCAAAATATTTGGCATGTGGATCATTTTTTAAACTAATGTCATCCTCCCAGTTTTAAATTAACACATTACAGTTCACATTAGTCCAAAACTGTAAATTTTTTTATGTTGCAAAAACAATCTAATGGTATTTTCTATAGTGTTTTTTGACTGAGGAAGTGAGCTAGCAGGCATGAGCAGATCCATACGTTATCCTGTCTGTGTGTGAGTGAGTGGCAAGCCATCAATCAGTTAATGATGTGTATGGCAGTTATAGCACAACATTCATTGTCACTCCGCTATTGCAATGTTATGCTTGCAAGCAAATGCCGATTGTCTGATGACTTTCCAAAAGATGTTGCCCAAAAATGAATTACCTATTACCAAACAGGGACACAACAATGTAGCAGTTTTCATGGTATTTTATTTAAAAAAATATTGCTCTACTTTAAGTTCAAAATATAAATAAATAAACATACTTACTGTTATCTTACATCTTGGATCTTTTACATTTACCCTGAAGTGGACCAAAACCCACCGTGATCCCTTGAATGATCGATTCCCTCCCCCTGGGGCATCCCGATTTTGGATCGGTTGTGTGAAACCCCCGAGGTCGCCCATACACTTACCTTGTTTCCCGGTCCCATGGTGCATGCGTGGGCCGCTGCCGCATCCCCTCTACACCTCTAGCAGGGCGCATGCCCGCAACAGGCGTTTGTGAATGGCCAGCGCAGGCACACTCCCTGGTGGAGGGAAGCGGGGGATGAGGCCCCCAGCGTGCTCGGAGCCGCTGGCCTTAGACGAAGATTAGGCGACATGACGTCAGCGGCTCCGAGCGTGCTGATTGGATGAGTGGCCACACATGCACCGTAGGACCTGGAAATGATGAGTTGGCATGGGCGATCTGGAGGGTTTCACACAGAGGGGCACCCCCACTGTGTGTGAATATGTTCTTATGTGCGAATATATGTTATTATGATGCGACAGTGCTAAATCAAGGGAACATGCGTTCACATGCGGATGGAGTTCTCGCGTGCCAACGCAACGACAGATGTTTGGACACATGCACGAACTCGGTATGCAAAAAAAATTGCAACGCTGCTGAATCGCAGCACTGAAAACGTGCATGCAAAAAACATTCTGAAAATTCAAATTTAAAGGGTGCTGTATCAGATTAGATGACCCACACCTATGTGGGACTGAGAACAAGCCTGGCCCACCTACCCCCACCCCTCCTGTGTGATATATCCACCTGCCCCTGTGCCTGGTCTCTATGTGCTGGAAATTGCAGCTTCAGATTACCTACACAGAGACTGCTCTGGAGCTGTCTTCAAATCTAAACTCCTGAAACAAAAGCTCATAAAGTGCATTTTCCACAACACAGAAACACTTAAAAAACACTTAAAACAGAACAAAATCCAGCATAGCTGGCAATAGAATCTAAAAGAATCCAGGGCCAGCCACTGGCCATCCCCTGGCTGTTTGAAACCCCCAAGTTTATCTTACAGCGCATGGGCTGGCTCTCATCCAATCAGCGCTGTTTGCTGTTCCTATATCATTTGTCAAACGGATCTGCCTTTCTGCAATCGGGAGTTCAAGCGGGCACATCCCCAGCAGCATGCGCACTCCATCTCAGTCTAGCTGAATGGCTCGGAGATCTCGATTGCAGAAGGACATAGCTGTTTGCCAAATGGCATACACACGGTAAAGGGCTCCAATTGGATGAGAGCCAGTGCATGCGCCGTTGGACCGGGGTTTTGTTCTGCTTTAAGTTCAAAGTACTCCTTTTTTTCCTTCAACATCTTAACTGCTGCACTTTTCTCCTCTCCTGTTTTAGCTAAGCAAAAATACTTTTTTACATTTATATATTCTATCTTCCAAACCTTCCACACTGCCTCTTTAGACTATACCCCACCTATATTTTATTTTCCTAACTATAACCTTTTATTCCCAAAAACCTTGAAACACACTTCAAAGACAAGACTGATCTAATGTAATCTTTATATGCCATACTATCACTGCTATGTACTACCAAACACTTTATCTCCAACTCCCAATTTGTGAAGCTTGTCATTTAGTACTATAAATAAATTGTACTGATTAGCAGGGTTGGCCATAGGGAGAGCTGTGGTGCACTGTTTGGTTAAGCTGTGGTGTATATAGCCTGCAGCACACTGCCCACCTCCCCCAGAGACAGTGCCACCATTCCACATTTCTTTTCACCCCCTCCACTTCCTGCCTCCCAAGTCTTCCCCTAACCCAATACCAAGCCCCACTGTACCCCCCTGTCCTCATTTCCTCCCATATCATTACCATGGGGCGCTATTTCTTCAGACCTGCCTCTGAATACTCCACTTTGACCCATGAATTTGCAGCAAGTCTTTTTTGACCCTCCTCCTAGCTTTAAACATGATCAGCAAACAGCATCACTCACATCCTTGTGTTCGGCCACGCTAGCCATTCAGTTATGGTGGGCCCGAGAAGGATGTGAGCTTTGCTGGCTGAGCCTTTGCCATGGACTTATTGGCGTGGTAAGGATATTAGGCTACTGGGGGGATCTCACATTGGGATGGAATGGTATTAGATCCACTTTAATGTTGAGACAGAGCTAAAGTCCTAATTATTATACCTGTGCATTATTATGGAGAGCTGCAAAACCTGGCCAGTTTCGACCCCTAAGGAGGAGGTTTTAAAAACCCTGCGTAGAGGAATAACATAAAAAGGCAGTGACAGGAATAGGCAAAAAGAGAAAAAAAAGACAGTGCTGACACTAAAGTGCCTATAAGACTCACAATTTTTTCCCCAAAAGTGTGTGGGGGTTGAATGACAGTATCCCCACTCTGGGTTCTGGCCGCCACTGCCTCTCAGTTAGTGCTGGAAGCCAAAGCGGAGACAGCTTTCATGTAAGTATACTTTTTTTTTCTGGGGGGTTGGGGGGAATGCCACACTGATTTAGGTTATGAGAGGGGGGATACCACACTGCCTATATGGGGAATGGGATGGGGGGGGATGCCACGCTGCCTATGGGAATGGGAGGGGGGATGCCACACTGCCTATGTGAATGGGAGGGGGATACCATACTGTCTATATGGGGAATGGGATAGGGGATGCTACACTGCCTATGGGAATGGGAGGGGGGATGCCACACTACTTATGTGCATGGGAGGGGGGATGCCACACTGCCTATGGGGAGTGGGATAGGGGATGCCATACTGCCTATGGGAATTGGAGAGGGGAATGCCACACTGGCTATGTGAATGGGAGGTCGGGGAATGCCACACTGCCCATGGGGAACGGCATGGAGGAATGCCACACTGCCCATGGGGAATGGGATGGGGGAATGCCACACTGCCCATGGGGAATGGCATGGAGGAATGCCACACTGCCCATGAGTAATGGAATGGGGGAATGCCACACTGCCCATGAGGAAAGGACTGGGGGAATGCCAAGCTGCCCATGGGGAATGGGATAGGGGGAATGCCACACTGCATGTAATGGGGTGTTTTAGCACAACATTTGGTTTAGAATATTCTTTTTTATTATTTTCCTCCTCCTCCAAATCCTAGGTGCATCTTATGGGTAGGTGCGTCTTATAGTGCGAAAAATACGGTAAACATGAGGAATGTGCGTAACAGAGAGAGAGAGAAATCTCTCTGAAGGGGTATCTGATTAGTATCTCTTGACTCCCCCTTACAGAAAGGTTGGGATGTGGCCCTGTGTGACTGCACAGCCAGCGCACCCCAAATTCCGGCTATGTTCTGGTCTTCCTTCATTCAGCAATGCATTTTATTTGCTGTGTTAAAGTAGCATTCAATTTAGTTCCTGTACTGAAGTCTATAGACAGCACGACAGCCACAGATGAGCAGATATAATCTGTTTACCTTTTATCTGATAAATTACTTTGTGGCCATCTAAGAAGTTAACTATGTTCAAATGCTTTTGCAGCTTATCCAGAGAAAGTTGTCTGACCGCTTTCACCTATTTACAATGTATACTTTTTATTGATACTTCTCTACATTCTGACAATTGTTAATACTCTTTTATTCAGGCAAAGAGACTGACTATGCCAATTACTATAGAGGATTATGGGACTGCACAGCAGAACAGGCAGACGAGCTCTCTTTTAAACATGGTGACGTCATCTACATCCTCAGCCGGGTAGGTTACAGCAGTTTACTGTACTGTAGAAATTAGGCTGGGTGCTTCTTTTGTTTGATGAATGCCATAAGGGATGGCTTGGCATTCTCATCAGTGCTATCCAAAATTCTATCTTTCACCCAAATTGTCTTCACAGTCACTATAATGGATGACTTTGTCAGAGAAACACAATCACATTTGCAACCAGAAGTTAATAACAGGAATCAACTTAAAAGTGTGTTTATACGTGCCTTGGGACTTGGCTTGGGTCCAGATAATGAACAATTATTATAAGATGCCCACCAGCGCCAACTGTTATAGTCTTTGTTTTGTTTTAGCTTCCTTTATACATTAGATGGTACAGATTAAAAATTAGTTTCGCACAGAACAAGAGGTCATTTAAGACTACATTCACCACCGGGGTTAACATTAAATTACACCTGTTAACATTTTAAGCGCAAGGAAATTTCCCTGACTGCTGCTACTACTTATCATTGCTTAGGCTAGTTACTAGTGCTCAGACTGGGTCAAAGTAAAAAGTCTAGTTTCATGGCAGACCCCAGATCAGAACTGCTGACAGACACGAGGCTTCCAAGCTTCCCTGCAATCACTCCAATGATATCTATCACTGACCTTGTTTTTGATGTCTCTGTGAGCTCTTCATGGGGGTCCGTACCTCTGGCTGGACGTGTAGAGTGGACTATGAGACCAGGTCTAGTCACCTATAGAGACTAATGGGTGCTTCGGTCTGGGCTTGTACTCCACACATGACCACCTGGAGACCAGAACTGCAGGAAGCTCATGGAGATGGCAGGCCCCAAGTATATAATAGACACAGAAGGTGCAGCTGCAGGTAAGGCAGGTAGCCTTGTGCCAGTCAACGGTTATGATCTCTGGTCTGCTGAGGAAAATCAAAATGTTGGCAATATTCAAAAAAATGTATCCAGTTTAATTTTTAATTCAGAAGCAGCAGCAAAAAGAAGCAATACAAGGAGCTTCTGTGGAACACAGAGAAGTCTAGAGCCAATATTTTACCTCCATAAAGGCCTTAAAGGACTGATATATACTATAAGGTCAATTCATGGCTGCGAGTAAAGTCATTTGCACACACTTTTCATATGTAAAAATGATTTACTAACGTTAACCCTTCCTCCCGATTCATGAAACACATTTTTTGTGCGCCTATTTTTGCATGTACATTTGCGCATGGAGTAAGATTTCATGTGTTACTCCCAAGAATATATTTGCATGTGATTCATGGAGTGTTTTGAGTGTTTTGTGTGCAAATGTCTTTTTTTTCATGCAGCATTTTCCTCCAGCATAAAGCTGGAGTAAAATGCCGACTTCACTAACTGACATGCTTATTTTGTTCCTAAAACACATACTAGTCGTCCATCATATCATTTTGGCAGACCAAAAAATTCTTGTTTATCCCTTGATGATTGGAGTGTGTAAAGTCGCCCTAAAAAATGTGTTTCTCTATGAGAACAAGTTATCGCATTAGCGATCACTTTAGCAACCGATTGACCAACAAATCTTTGGCACCGCTCACATCTAGGACTAAACATTGGGAAACCCAACACTGTAAGTCAACAGGAATAAAGACATTGCCAAATTAAACACTACACATAAAAACAAGGAGAACACAGCCGCCACAGGGAACCCACTGCAGATTGGAGAAAAGAGATTCACCTCAACCACAGACGCTGGAGAGACAAATTTGCCACTGCTAAACAATAAAGATGGGGGAGAAACATGGGGGCCATGGGGACCAGTGACTGCGCAATAATTGGAAACTAGCGATCGTACTTCATGCATGCTATTTTGTGTGATGCACGTGTGCGTAATTCTAGCACACGGTGCTTCCGAATTGCACTTTTTCATATGCGGAAGCACTTGTGCATGGCTTTGGTGTTCTTGGCGCACAGGCATGATTCAACCTCTATATATTTATTTAGTTATTTTGTTATTCATAAAAATTATTAGGGTTCATTATTGTTGATTCAGTTCAGATTGATCCCACAAGATTATTCCCCAAATTTGGACAAACTGCACCAGAACAGAGATAATCAACACTGCTAGTTACATATCTCTCAAACAATTTTACAGCTATATAATATCAGGTCCTTCCTGAAAATCAGCTCAGACTATATAATATGATATACAGCACTGCATTGTTATTTATAAGCTTGACAGTTAGCGTCTCTGCTCTATAGAGGGCAGATTGGGTGTTATCAGCTTGGTTGTGACCACTGCGACCCCTGTCCCCAGGCCACTGTGTACCATTGTAACAAGCCCTTACCTCTTTGTTACAAGTCACACTCAAGGACTTCAGCCTTCCAACTAAAAGAGCCTTTTTCATTTGGGAAAGATTGTACGTAAATGTGGCTCTTTGTTGTTTAAGTAGTAGTGGCTTTCCTGGCCTTTATTAAAGCCCGTAGTATAGCTTCTGCCTACAAATCCCAGCTTCCCTCCACCCATATAGCAGGAGGGGTTGAACCTGTGAGCTCAGGATTCTGAAGTGTCACCTCTGCCAATCAGACGATTATCAAGCCAGAGTCAGAAAGTTCGTTGATCAGTGGCCTAAGCTGTTTGAGAGGGCTTAACTCCAAGTAGATTTTGTGGAAAAGCTATGCGAATGTGGCATTCCCAAAACGACATGGGAACGGCCATATTGCCGAGTGAAAGCTTTTAAGTGTTTATACTAAACCTATATGCGCTATTTTGTCTTATTTTGAAACACTGCATGAAATAGCTCTTATTTTTATGAGCTATTTTAAGAAAAGTCTACTGAATTAAGACTGAAGACGCAGAATAATTATGTAACTAAATTAAAAAGTGTTCCCATTTAACATGTTTTCATCTTATTTAAGTGAGAATAACAAACTAAATAAACATTTCTGCCATTTAAGAAAAAAAACAGTGACCAATTGAGCTTACCCTCTTTTCTATAACAGCCATAAGATAATCCTTCCATCCAAGTAATATGTCAATTTCCTAAGTTTTAGACTTTTTGTGCAGCAGCAACCACAGCTTCCTATTCAAAATTCAGAAAGCTGTTTTATTTTACCTGCTTAAAGGAGCACTATCGCGAAAAAATATCCCAATAATAAAAATCCATATAAATATGCTAGAAGGCGGGAGGAGGGGTCAGTTATACACCCGGTATTGAGAAATATCAAGCCAGGCTTGTTTGTTTGGAAGGAAGAGGGCATCTCAGGTGTCAGACTCTGTCACCCCTCATAGACTAAACCTGTAACCCCAGGATTTTATTCCTACCAGGGGAAGAAAACCACAAGCTTGGTGGGAGTTTTAATCAGTTCGGGTGTATAAGTGACCCCTCCCCTTATTAGCAAAAGTGTTTATATGGATTTTTAATATTACACAATTTCGCGATAGTGCTCCTTTAAGAAGGGCCTCCTTATCGTTCCAGTCCATTTCTATTTGCCCATAGCATGACATGTCCTCAAGGTGCTGAGCTGATCTATCGATTTTTGCCACTACCTGCAATCTTTTGCTTTAGCCAACTGTACACCAAGTCGATATACTAAGATCTACAGGAAGAGAGAAGTGAGCCCTGTACACATAGAACACAGCTGCTGGCCATGTGGACGGTTGAGTGAACTCCCTCACTTCAGCAGCACCCATAGCATCAGCGTTTTTTCTGTACAGGACTCACTTTTCTCTTCCTGGTGCACAGACCTGGTGTACAGTTGCCAATAGCAACAAATTGGAGCTAGTGAAAATGCTTCCATAAAACACAGTTGTTAACCTAAGAAAAAATAAATGAAAACTAGATCAACTCAGCTTCTTGAGGACATCCTTTTTCATCCTAATTCATGGTTTTCTTGAGGCACGTGGGCTTTTTCCTGCATTAATGCTTGACGACATTCTTTTCTACAAAATGGCAATAGGTTTGGCTGGAAGTGGATTATATCCAACATCTTCAACACAAATAAAGTCCAACAAGCTGATCTTTAATATTAGCAGCCCATAGCAGTACCCGACCTTCATTTGAAGTGGAGCTTTAATGATCCAGCCACACTCCCATCCATCTGGTTAGCCAAGAGTCACTCTCCTCTCAGGAGCCCATTAAATCCTTGAAAAGTGTTCTGATATTTCTTGCTTCAGTCTTGGTGTTTCAATGTATAAGTCCTATTCAGTAGTGGCTGGGTACCAGGTTTTTGTACCTTGGGCATGTCTCTGAGCACTGAACATCTTGTACTTCTGGACAATGGAGGTTATTGTGTTTTCAGGCGCTTCACGTTCAATCCTTCTAAAATCTGATTTCCGCGCTGCTCAGTGGAGTCTTGCGGGATTTCGGATGGCTCCATTGCATCCCATTCATGGGCACTGTGCAGGTGCAATATTGTGGAGTCAGTCACAAGGTCACCCGGAATCCGAGGGACCCAGAAGATGGATCCCCTGGCAAGGTGAGTAAATAATGCCCAAAGGTAAAACCGGAGGTGGGGCACAGCAGTTGGATAAGGTTTGGAGGAGGTTTTAACTAGAGATGAGCGAACTTCTTGAAAGTTCGATTCGGGCGATTCGCCGAATTTCCCCAAGAAATTCGGGTTCGCCCGAATCGAACTTTCATGAATCGCTCATCTGAAAAAAAAGATGCCGGCATGGTGGGAGCGGGCAGGCCGGCTACGCCTGTCAGCGGGCCGCCGCCGGCTCCCACCATCCCACCATGCCGGCATCAGAGGACTCGTCATCAGAGGACGCGTCATCAGAGGGCGCCTGAGAGCGGCGCCGGCCTCCACGCTCCGACCATGCAGGTAAGTGTTTGCTTTTTAAAAAAATGCCGGCATGGTGGGAGCGGGCAGACCGGCTGCGCTGTCAGCGGCCCGGCTTCCGCCGCCCGCTGACAGCGTAGCCGGCCTGCCCGCTCCCACCATGTCGGCATTTTTTTTTTTTTTATTTGAGGGAAAATTCGATCGGCACGAACCAAAAAAAATTCGGGTTCGTGCCGAATCGAATTTTCCCTGAAATTCGGAGCAAATTCTGGTTCGTCAGAACCGGTTGGCTCATCCCTAGTTTTAACCTCCACCTATGTTCCTTTTTAAAGACCTTTTTTTGCCTAAAGAAAATAAGCTGCAATATTGATGCATATCTTAATACAGGGTATTAATCTCTTTAGGCCACACTCTTTCTTATTACACAAATACACATCACCATGACCATGATTCAATTCAAGAAATATTATTTATGTTTATACAGAGTTAGAACATATGCATACAAAATATGATGTGGACAAAATACTCACTTGCTTAATAATTGTGTACACAGTGTAGGTTCTGCTCACATGCTATGTTAAAGGAAAGGAAGCAGAGAGTCACACTTGAAAAGAGAGTTGCTGAGCAGGCTTGGATTTTATTTGGGATGGGGCCCAGAATTGGTTATTTAATTAGGACCCAAGGGCTCCAAGCTAAGATTAATGCCACCTTATATAGTACAAAACAGACCTTTAGTCAAAACAATCAAACCCAGCAATCAGTGACAAAAAAAATAAAGTTTAGTAATTTGCCCCCCTCTGGCGATCAATGATGTAAGATTTTTGAGAGGACTTACCCCCACGCAGATGATGTGGAATAGCAGGCAGGGTCTATGCTTCAGAACTGCATGGGAACAGCTATCTTCCTACAATTCTGACAGTCCTGCTTCTGAAAAACCCAGTCCTACGGTCAATATTACTCTAAATCTCAGTAGAAAGTAAATAAATCCGGTGATAATTTTTTAGGCTAACTGAGTATATTTAAGGTAAACTTTCAAGAATACAGACATGATAAAATCTTGTGACATGCTGCTTTATCTCTAGCCAGAAGGAAAAGCCATCAGCTGTAATATAACGAATCACTGCTCAGAAAGCTCTTAAAACATTGTATCAACATTGTAAACAGCTCCAATGCTCTGCGGCTGCCAAGGCCATTGACTTACATTGATACATAGTTACATTCATCCCCTCCAGCAGCTGATGATTCAGTGTGAGAGAGAGATGCTGCCCCATATTTCATAGGAAAATTGCTCTCAATTTGGTGCGGGCTGCTTATAGCAAAGCTCCAAGCTGCTGACAGCCGGCATTTAGTGAAGAAACAATATCACAGAGGCACACTACAGACCAGCTGATCTTTAAATCAATGCAGCAAGCTAGGGAAGTATTTTATCTCTTTCTAACATTCTGTGTGGAAATAGATAAAATCTCTCTCTGGCTGGTTGGGCTGATCATAAAGAAGCTCCCAACTGCAGTGTGTCTGTGTCGAAGTGAAGGCTCTCCCCCATCCCCCCACTCATGCTAATGTGTAATCAGGGCTGCCAAGATGGCCACTCCCATGTAGTTCAGGAGCATAGGCTCTGTGTGTTATTCAACAAACTCTGCAACGGAGAAAGCCCTCTCAAAAAATCTTACACTACTAACAACCAAAGGGGAGAAAATTACTAAACTTTATTTTTTGACCGAAGGGCCACTTTCAGTTATGTTTTTGCTGTTGTGATTGCTGCTAATCGCCATAGTCATTATCACGCTCGTATGTACCTTAAGTAATATTTGAACACATACACTTTATAGTTTAGTAAATACCATAGTTGCCAGTTCATTATAACCCCCTATTCGCCCCTGAATACGGAATGCACTTGGTAAACACTCTAGAACTAGTAAATGTTCATTGTCAACAATATGTTGGCTTCTGCCTGCGATATTTCCTTCAATGCAGTCATGACTATGATTTATGAAATATGACTGCACGATCTTCAAAGTGTTATTCTTCCTACAATAAGCAACAGCAACCCCACATATTTTTAGCATGTACACTGTCATATGCCAGATCTCATAATAAAACTCCCATTAATTACCGTGTCTGTATTAACAATGACATTTTGTGTCGCCACAGTCTGCTTCTCCAATAATCCTCGATCTATCAACAGTATCCACTCATGGCTATCGCTAAGCTAATTTTTCTTGCGATCTTCTGCTATGTGTAAAGGATCAGCAAAAACTATTTGTTTAAGTCCAAATACAATAAACACTATGTATGCCAAAATGAAGGCCACTTCAGCAGGCTACGAAGTTCATCAATTATACTGTATATAGTATGAATAAACCCACATGTGACATGGTGGGTTTTGTTATATCTACTAACACAGGAACTACTGAATACCCAAAAATATATAAAATATATATATACTGTGTCTATCTATATTACATTTTTTATAACAATTTAATATTACAACTTTCAGTTGATTGTAGGATTCTAGGATTATGTAACTCAAAATAATAATAATTTGAAATATTTTTTTTTTGCTTTTATCTATGATCTTGAATTTACTCTAGAACAGAGGGTCCACTTAAAGCTCACCAAAAGTAAAAGATAATTAAAAAATGACTTTGTGTCCCTTTTAACATATCATGAGGCCTAAGTATGTGTAGAATATTGTCAGGTATTTAGACTTTGGGATATTTTGGGATGCTTCTACAGTTTAGGATCCTTAGGAAGCCAAAATTGGGCATTAAAGTGGACCAAAACCCATGATTTTGACTATCCTGGGTTTTAGTCCACCCCCTCGGAGCACCCTGATTGGGGGTGCCCCGCTATGTGAAACCCCCCAGTTCTCCCGGATCAAATCAGCGCAGTCCTACGGCACATGCGTGGCCGCTCATCCAATCAGCGCGCTCGGAGCCGCTCAGCTATGGACATCTAACTCAACGTGTTAGCTCAGCGGCTCTGAGCTCGCTGGCGCCTGCATTTCGCCAGCATCTCGGGCTTCCCTCTAACAGGGAGCGCCCCCACGCCAGCCATTCACAAATGGCCAGCACGGGCACGCGCCCTGCTAGAGGGATAGAGGGGATGCGGTTGTGGCCCGCGCATGCGCCGTTGGACCGGGATTAAGGTAAGTGTAGCGGGCGATCTGGGGGGTTTCACACAGCGGGGCATCCCGATTTTGGATGCCCCGCGGGGAGGGAATGAATCCGCCAGGGTATCTTATAGATTCCCGGGCCGATCCAGCTGGGTTTCAGTCCACTTTAACCCTTTACAATGGAGAACAAGAAAATAGCTGCGCACATTATTGAGGTTTGTTCCTTTTACATATTGTATTTTGTTAGATAAAAATGCCTTTGAATAGGGCCTCCAGAAACTACTTTGCATGGGGCCCCAGAAATGATAAGTCCGCCCCAGATGGAGGAGAGACACATGGGGTAGGCATCAGATGAGCGGCTTTCTGCCCTGTTGGTTTCGGTCCATTTAAAGCAGAACAAGACTTGAAAAAGAGCGCTGTCCCTCTTTAATCAGTAGCAGGGAGGCATCTGATTGCTGAATACCCTGCACTTCCCTTAGAAGGCGGAACCCCCAATCCCGATACACATCTCTCCCACCATTTTCTCCTGTCGATATCTAGTGGGGCTGCAATGTAGAATTAGGTGAGTATTAATGCCGGAGGACAGGCTTGTCTGGATGGTATGCAGGGACATGCAGCAGATCCCCCCCAGTTATTTATTTAGGACAGACAGCAATAATTTTGGAGTGTTACTAATTACATGGAAAATACCTAACTCTAAGCACACAGTGTAGCACAGCTCAGCATATAACTAAAGAAGAGAGTTATTTAGAGTCGCCTTCCTGTCATCTCAGGTCTATAGGCACCTTAAATCTCTACATCCTGACAAGACAATTGTCCAATGCTCAGGCCATTGTTTAATAGCTTGGCACGGTCTACTTATGCATGAAACTTAATTAACAATGAAATGAGGAAGAGAAGATTCAGTAACTGCCTGTCTGGCAGCTCCAAGAACCCATCATTTGTTTTAGGAAAGAAAGAGCCGGCTATAGCCGCATAAATATTATGATAGATAATGTTGTAATTGCTGTCATTTTGCATACAGTTCTTGACATTCTGATTGCTAATTAAATAGACATCAGAAGGAAAGTCTGAGCTCCTATCACCTTGAGTTTGTGTTCATATCTCTTCTGGACATTTTTACTGTGTCACTTTCAAGCGTATTTCTAATTACTGTCAAAGGCAAAGCAACAGGGTATGTAAAGGGGCAAATGCATCGGGTCCATGAGGCCTGGAGAGCCTACTTGGACTGTCCCAGCTTCATGTTTACCAGCCGTGTGACTAGGGTTGCCACCTGGCCGGTATTTCTTTTTTTACTTTACTGGCCACTGGCCTGGCTTTAGCGGTATTTGTTTTTTTTACTGATAATTTTATTTGCGGGTTTACTTTCCCATCCTCAGTTGCCAGTAAAAAAACAAATACTGGCACCAGCAGGCCAATGACCAGTAAAGTAAAAAATAAAATACCAGCCAGGTGGCAACCCCATGTTTGACCCAAGTGTATTCTGTAATTTTGCTGCTTAAAGTGGACCAAAATCCAGGATTTTGACTATCCTGGGTTTTGGTCCTTGCCCCGGGGCATCCCGATCGGGGGTGCCCCGCTGTATGAAACCCTGCAGGTTGCCTTTTCCTGGCCCTACCGCACATGTGTGGCCACTCGTCCAATCAGCATGCTTAGACCCGTCATTTTAGAGCATCTAAGCCTGCGTCTAAGGGGAGTGGCTCCAAGCGCGATAATAGCCGTATCCCCTGCTACCCTCTAACTGGGAGCGTGCCCGCGATGGCCATTCGCATATGACATGGACACGCACCCTGCTAGAGGGATAGCGGTGATGCGGCCGTGCCTCGGGCATGCACCGTTGGACCGGAAATGAAAGTAAGTTGATGTACAACCTAAGGATATCACATAGGGAGGCATCCTGATTTTCGATGCCCTGTGGGGAAGGAATTGATCGGCCCATGAATCTTATAGATTCCAGGGCCGATCGCGGTGGGTTTTGGTTCACTTTAAATTCCCTGACCAGGCATGCAGTGCCCTTCTACCTTCATTATCCCCCACAGGAACAGTGTAAAAGCATTTTCAAATAAAATATCTTGTGTCTTTTTGGTGAAGCTGTCAGATTTTGCTTCCATTCCTGGGCGTGGTTCGTGGCAGGCAGCGTGAGCCGCACTGCTTAATGAGTCATGGACACGCCCTGCTGTGGGCAGAGACGGCAGCAGAGCCAGTGTTGCATGTTAGGCTAGCTCACAACAAAGGCACCAGGGGGCTGCAGCGGCCATGCGTCCACAATTGTGTGTGGTCATGGAGCAATAAATAATGGAGGGAGACCTGCTAAGGCATCTACAGTGCACTGCAGGAAACGGTGGAGAGGCACATGGGACAGGCTTCCGGTGAGCTGCTCGCTGCATTATTATTGCCATTTAAGAATTTAGTAGGTGATCCAAAACTAAAATGTAAAATTGAATAAAACTGGATAAAAATGTAGCACCCAAAGGGCTGCATAAAACCAGAGGATCGTGGAAGTTCATGTGGTTTATGTGCAATCAAAAAATTAAAAAAAGGTATAAAACAAACATTGTGAATTCCAGAAGTGGCTCTGTGGGCCTAGGCATCCTGACTTGCGATGTCTGCCTGCATGAAGCTCCATAGTAAGACAAAAATGAAGCATAATGCTTCTACATGATCAGTTGGTTGCTGATAATGAAAGAAACCTGCAGGTGTGGCTTCCAATGAGCCAGAAACATGAAAGGCTGAGTGTTAGGCCTCGTATTATGCCATCCTATATGCAGAGGAGTAGCTAGGCTTTCTGGCACCCGGGGCAAAGATTCAAAATGGCTCCCTCCACCTGTGCTCAGGCCTCCTTTTGGCACCCCCTAACCCACTGTACCCTGGGCACGTGCCCCGCCTGCCCCTCCTAGTTACGCCGCTGCCTAGATGGGACTTCATGCATCCTGATTTGTATTTGCTCATTTGCAGCAAGGGAGAGGAGATAAATTAGCCTGTAGGCTGGTTTAGTTTTAGGTTCACTTAAAGTGGACCAACACCCTGAGGTGATCGGCCCGATCACCTCACACACCGCGGGACATCCGAGATCGGGATGTCCTGCGGGGTGTAAACCCCCCAAAACCCCCGAAAAACCTTACCTCTCCAGCCGCTGCTTCCACCGCCGCCGCCTCTCTCGCGCTCCTCTAGACGTGCGCGCGCCCGCGCCGGCCGTCTCAGAATGGCCGGCGCGGGCGCGCACACGTCAAGAGTGACGCGCGGGAGGCGCCGACGGGCAAGCTGCTTGTCCGTCGCTGTCAATCAGCTTGTCCGCCGGCGCCGATTGGACGCCGCGGCCACGTGGGAGCGGGGAGAGGTGAGTTTTGGGGGCTTTCTGGGGGGTTTCACACAGCGGGGCACCCCCGATCGGGGTGCCCCAGGGAAGTGGACCAATACCCAGGATAGTCAAAATCCTGGGTGTTGGTCCACTTTAAATTAATAAAGTCAGACATCGATCTCTACACCAAAAACTGGACGTGCTTTACTATTTCAAAAACAGAATAATTGGAGGAATCAGCAGCAATGAACAGTGTTAGACTGGACCCTTGGGTCTGTCTGAGGTAATTATTCTTGGGGCCCATCAGATTAAATCATTTTTGGGATTAACCATTTGGATATATAGAAAAAAATACAAGCCCACTCATAATCACATTGTTGCACAATATAAAGTTTAATGGGTAATAAAGGGACTGTACAGGCAACTACATAGACCATGTCATTACATAGCCCTAAAGCTCCTAACGCTCCCTCTTTCTTCTTTTTTTTTCTCAGTATGACTTATTTTTAAGTTTTTATTCATTTTTTACATTTTCAGTCAGTGGCCGTGGTCGCTCTGCATGACAATAGCAGACAGCATGTTTATATCAGCATATTTTGACACCTGGAGGCTGAGTGACTACTAACACCGGGAGGCCGATTCATTAATAGCGGCAGGTAGCGACAGTTGAGCGACTGTAGCGGCATTTTCAGAGCGCCTGCTAGTAGTCGCTGTGCTTGGCCGTTGTTCGGTGGTTGATAGCGACTCAGTCGGTTTACCGTAATGTTGAATATTGGGTGAGGAGTCGCTATTTGACAGGTTCCGCGCTGTATGGGAGCGCATGATAGCGACTGGTCAGAGCGACCGGCTTCCACTATATTCATTAACAAATCACGCTCCAAAAATTCTTGCGCTGTAAAATGCATGTTTAAACACCAGAGCGATGGCGGCGATGGGTTAAAAGTAGTTTTTTAACCCCCAAACAACCATATTTTTGGAAACCAAAAAAACAAGTTTTTAAAATAATTTAGTAATATGAATACATTAATATCAGACCTGTAATATAAAGTCTGTACATTTTTTTTTATTTTTTTTTTTACCTTAAAAAAATTATTTAAAATGGCAGAAGTGGTCACAGAATTTTTCACATTTAAAAAAAAAAAAAAAAATACATTAATAACAATTAATTATGAATGTTTAAAGATTGTTCCATTGAAATGCATTGGAGAGCGCCAGGTAGCGAGAGGTCATACCTGTCGCTGTTCAAGGTCGGACGCTGGCGCTGTGGGCTGAGGCTGGAATAATGATGAATGAGTGGCTATATGGCGCTATCTCAGTCGCTAAGCAGGATTGGCTTGATAAATGTGTGATTGTGGTGGGGAGCCGGCGTTCTCGTGGCGGGGCCCGTCATTACCGGCCGCTCACCAGTCGCTACCTGTCGCTATCCCTTGTTAAATAAGGGCCCAAGTATTTCCAGATGAGCGTCTGTACAGCGGCGCTTAGAGACACCGCTAATAGACGCTTTAAGCGGGTATCGGACGCTGTAACAGAGCGTCTCAGTCGCTCTAGTAACCTGACCTGCATTGATGAATGTGATGTATGTTGGACGCTGTATCAACAGTATAGCGCTGCAGGGAGCAAGAGGTAGCTCCAGCTCAGTGCGTCTGGCACTCGGCGCTCCACACCATATTTATCAAAACACTAGACACACACAGCGTCGGCGCTCTAAAATTGGGCGCTGTAGTATAGAGCGCCAGACGCTGTGTAATTAAAGTCTGTTTTTGAACACCTATCCACCTGTAACAAAGCGAAAACCCATGGAATGACATTGCTTTACATTGGGACAGTAACACTTTAGTCCCAGACCTGTAAATACAATTCAGCATAAAAATATAAAAAGTCCAAAAGTTTCTAAAAGTGTTTGTTTGCAGCCAGGAGAGGTCACACAATGATTTGAGCAAAAAAAAAATGTAAATTGGCAAACACGCTATTTATACACTAGCGAAGCCCCATTGAAATGTATGGGAGAGCGCTACAGAGCGACAGGTACTACACGCCGCTCCTGAGCCTAGAGCGCCGGCGCTATACACTGAGCCGCCTGGATTAATACACGTGACGCTACATGGCGCTGTTAGAGGCGCTCACCAGATTTGCTTTCTTAAATTTGGTTTTGCGTACAGTGCCCGGCGTTCACCAGGCGCTGCCTTCTTAAATAACCCCCCTAATCTCAGTGATGCAATACACAGGCGGCCACAGGGGGCAGAGTTATAGACCACCAGTAGAGAGCCCTATGATTGGTGGTCTACTGTTAGAGGAATCAGTGGGAGTGCCAGAAGTCAGTGCCAAGTTTCTGCTTCTAAGAGGCCGATTCATTAATAGCGGCAGGTAGCGACAGTTGAGCGACTGTAGCAGTAGTTTCACAGCGCCCACTAGTAGTCGCTGTGCTTGGCCGTTGTTCGGTTGTTGACAGCGACTCAGTCGGTGTGCAGTAATGTTGAATATTGGGTGAGGAGTCGCTATTTGACAGGTTCCGCGCTGTATGGGAGCGCATGATAGCGACTGGCCATTGCGACCGGCTCCCACCATATTCATTAACAAATCACGCTCCAAAAATTCTTGCGCTGTGAAATGCATGCTTAAACCCCAGAGCGCTGGCGGCGATGGGTTAAAAGTAGTTTTTTAACCCCCAAACAACCATATTTTTGGAAACCAAAAAAAAAAACAAGTTTTTTAAATAATTTTGTAATATGAATACATTAATATCAGACCTGTAATATCAATTCTGCACAAATTTGTTGTTTTTTTTTTTTTTTCCTTAAAATAATTATCTAAAATAGCAGAAGTGGTCACAGAATTTTTCACATTTAAAAAAAAAAAAAACATTAATAACAATTAATTATTAATATTTAAAAATTGTCCCATTGAAATGCATTGGAGAGCGCCAGGTAGCGAGAGGTCATACCTGTCGCTGTTCAAGGTCGGACGCTGGCGCTGTGGGCTAAGGCTGGAATAATGATGAATGAGTCACTATATGGCGCTATCTCAGTCGCTAAGCAGGATTGGCTTGATAAATGTGTGATTGTGGTGGGGAGCCGGCATTCTCGTGGTGGGGCCCGTCATTACCGGTCGCTCACCAGTCGCTACCTGTCGCTATTCCTTCATAAATAAGGGCCCAAGTGGTGCTGCAATGTTACACACCTTCATGGTTGCATCACACTGGATTAGAAAAAATGCAATGCAACAAATCAGGAAGAGAATCGTGCTTACTGAAATAAATGGGCCCCTTCCCAATATGCCTTGTGGTGGGTTTTATAGCCTTTTGCCTAGCAGTGGCATCGCAGCACAGCCCATAGATGTCTCATTGAGCCTTGAGAGGAGGGATTACTTATAAACTCAATATAAAAAAACATTCAAGGCTTGGTATTTCCTCTACTGGTTCATTTTTACAGCCCAGGCTGAGGGGACAGGCCATTAAAGTTCAGCAGTCCTCTCCCCAAATAAAGTAGAATGTTCATTCACAAACATGTAATTCTTCTTTCCAGTAAAATGAAAAAACAAGCTTTGCTGCAATGCTTTGATGCATGGTTTATAAGTGACCCCTGCGCTTGCCATATAGCATGTTTTTCATCATTTTTCACGACTGAGGTAGTTTAAAGAGGAACAAAACCCTAGATTTCCCCTCGTGGGTTTTGTTACTCTTTCAGGGTGCATCTAGATTTGGGATGTTCCTCTGTGTTTAATGCAAGAATTCCAAGAATACTTACTCCGCTGGCGATCCCTAAGCTCATATTCAGGCTCTCCTCCAATCACTTTCTATAGAAATCTGAATGAAGGAGGAGTGTCAGGCTTCCCTGCAGCCAATTCCCTTTGGCTGCCTGTGCTACCATTGTCCATTCAGATAGGACTGCCACAGGAGTGTGCATCAGCCGCAGGGATGCTACTGAGGCCCTCACATTCGCAGTGGGATCACCGGAAAAGTGAGTTTCATAGTGATCCCAGGGATTTTACACATCAGACATCAGGATGCCCCACAAAGAGGGAGACCATCAGTTCTAGAGCCTTATATATTTTAGGGCAGTGGCTGTTCCTGACCTCCTACTGCAGGGGGGCTTGTCCACCAAGCTATTGGTGGTACAGACTGCCCACTGCTGCCCCCACATTGAATATGGTGTGCCACCAGGGGCGTAGCTAGGGGGGAGTAGGGGGAGCACTTGCCCTGGGTGCAGCAGGGCAGAGGGGGTGCCAAAGTTGGACCTGAGAACAGGTGGGGGCGCCATTTTGAATCCTTGCCCTGGGTGCCAGAAAGCCTAGCTACTCCTCTGTGTGCCACAATGCCTTGAGTCTGGCAAGGGGGGGGGGGGGCAAACATTATGAGACTGAATATGAGGACGATTCTGTGAGAGCTAGAGGGTAAGTATCAGCATTTATTTTTGTTAGACCGTGAGGGAACCTTAACGGGGAACAAAACCCAAAGCTAAACGATTCCAAGGCTAGCCACTGGCCTATCTCTAGGGCATCCCAAAATGGGTGAACCCTCCATGGGTGGCCTCAAAACTCACCTATGTCCTGGTTCCCACAGCAATGTAAACAATGCCGGGAAGCATTCCCAGCCTCTCGGGATGCCACCGTCTCGACCCCTGCGTCTAAACAGCATGGCATACGGCACTGATCAGATCATGGGCATGTACCACTGGATCACCAGGCCACCAGGTAACATTTACTGGGGATTTGGCGGGTTTCACACACTGGGGCATCCCACATCAGGATGCTCCAAGGCAAGAAACAAGACTTGGACAGTCAAAATCCTGGGTTTTGTTCTACCTTAAAGTGGACCAAAACCTAGGATTTTGACTATCCATGGTTTTGGTCATTTCCCCCGGGGCACCCCGATCGGGGATGCCCTGCTGTGTGAAACCCTCCAGGTCGCCGATGCCAACTCACCTATTCCCGGACCTACGGCGCATGTGCGAATGTGCTGACAGCCGCATCCCCTGCTTCCCTCTAACAGGGAACGTGCCCACGCTGGCCATTCACAAATGCCTGGCCCTGCTAGAAGGATAGGGGGGATACGGCCGCGGCTTGCGCATGTGCCGTTGGACCGGGAAACAAGGTAAGTGTATGGGGCGACCTGGGGGTTTCACACAGCAGGGTATCCCAATATTGGTCCACTGTAAGTAAAACAAAATGACACACAGCTAGACGTGAAAGCTAAATGTGCTTCCTATACCAATATGGTCCGATGGTCATTGTTACAAATGTTCCTTCTTGTTCTCTCTAGGGATTCTGTAATGTAATTGGATTAAAGGTCATTTTTCATAAGTATTAAGAGTTCAAGTTTAGGAAATACAGCAGTACAAGGAAATATTAGGAAACCTTATCCGGCCCTAATTTTAAGTTTTATTGCACAAGCAATCCCATAAGAAACCATACAGACACGGGCGCAGCGCCAGCTCCCCGCTCAGAGAGTAAACTGGTTTCAAGGGACCACTTTACTGGTTTATCTAAAGGGGGAGGTTGTTTTCAACAAATGAAAAATATGTTTAGGAATAAGAAAGGACAATATGGAGGGATATCCCATTTCCAAAATGTGTGTTTGGCAACCCTGATAAGATCTAGCCTGGCAATGGCCGCACAAGCTTTGCTATTAGTGTGTTCTATAATGTTCTACACGCCATCTAGTGGCCAAGGTTGGGAGTGCGCCTTTTTATTTGAAGTAGGCTAAAGTTTCCCCTTGTCAAGCTTCATCCATGTGCAGAAATGAATCATGACAAAACCATGCTGTTGATAAGTTGTTACAAGCAATTATTGTGCGCTTAAGGTTGAACGCATCAGTAACATTTCTGACAGAGCACACAGCGCGCTCCTATTCGGTACAATATACAAGGCAGAAGGGAATAGCCCGGGCAGGGAAAAGACTTTATGGGATTGATAAATGAGCCTCTAAGTCACATAGAGAACTTGCTGGGGAATGGCCACTTGAAACCCTTTACATTTGTGCACATGCATATTTGTACTTAGCCGGGGTAAGTTTCCAGCGCGCCCCTGTGAAAATGCCGGCCCTGATAAGAAATGGAGTTGGGATGTATTACTTGTCCATAAGTCATCCGGACATTGTTTATGGATAGCTGTAACATATCGGATCTGTACATTAAGCCAGAGAAATGATTTTTAGCTTAATAAAAACATTTTGTCAGGAGCTCTGAATTTTGTAAACATTTCTGAAGTTTTTATTAAAGGCAAATCCCTCAATTCATATGGTATTTATTTAACAATCCAAAGCAGCCTATTTGTAATATTAGCTCTGGATGAATAGGAATATGAAAGATGGGATTTCCCGCAGTGTACGCCATGCCCCTCGGCCTTCTCCATTTACAGCGGCGGGATGCTGCTTAAATGGATCCGGCCTTGTCCCACTTCAGGGGAAGAGGAACAACTCACATGAATTTGACTTTCCTTTGTGTTGTTCCTCTCTGTGGTGGCATCCTCAATTGGGATACCCCGTGGTGTGTGCCCCCCCCCCCCCCGGTCACCCTGTTTCACTCACCTCCCTTCTGCTCCCACGGCGCAGACTCGGGCGATAGAGAGTACTCGGCTCTCTTCAGCGGCAAGGATGGCTAACCCACCTGGGTGGCACTGAAGAGAGCCGAGCAGCACCGCCAGCCGCATCCCCCGCCCGCATGGCAGCCATGCCGTGAACATGCCGCCCATTCAGGAGGTCAGACGCACGCGGCTAGTGGTGAGCAGGGATGCGGCCGGAATGCACAGACGCAGCGAGGGATCGAGGGCGAGTGTTCCGGGGGGTTCGGGAGGGTTACACACAGTGGGGCCTCCGATGTTCCTCTTAAAAGTGGACCAAAACCCATGCCGATCTATAAGATTCCCGGGCTGATCGATTCCCTCCCCCCAGGGTATCCAAAACCGGGATTCCCCACTGTGTGAAACCCCCCAGGTTGCCCCACACACTTACCTTGTTTCCCGGTCCAAAGGCGCATGCGCGAGCCGCGGGCGCATCCCAACTATCCCTCTAACAAGGCGCGTCCCCGCGCCACCCATTCACAAAAGCACGCTCCCTGTTAGAGTGTAGCAGAGGATGTGCCCGTCAGTGTGCTCAGAGTCACTGGCCTTAGATGAAGGCTTAGACGGTGTGACATCAGCGGCTCAGAGCGCGCTGATTGGACAAGTGGCCACGGATGTGCCGTAGGACCAGGAAGACGTGAGTTGGCATCGGTGATCTGGAGGGTTTCACATAGTGGGGATCGGGGTGCCCCGGGGGAAAGGACCAAAACCCAGGATAGTCAATATCCTGGGTTTGAGTCCACTTTAAGGGGGACAAACTCCGTGAGATAACTTTGGGGGTCACATTGCTTTTCCTGGAGGCACACCTTTATAATTTACTATGATATCTATCTATTCTTTCATCATTAAAGTAGAACATTGGACAGTCTGTGGAGTTCTCAAAAACTCCCCAAACTTCGCCCTCTGTTCCCTTTAAACTTACGGTTCTGCATTTGACAGGTCTAACTTACCTGTCTTCTGCTCTTCCTCCTGTGCTCGACCATTCTTCTCAGGCCCTTTCCGTAGGGCAGCATCATCTTGTCTTCTTCTCTGTCCCACAATGCACTTTGCTGCCCCCGAGATCTTGTGCCTGTGCAGTGAAGTCTTGCATTCTCCAGCAGCACGCACCCACACAAGGGAGGCACAAGGGACTCGATCTGAGGTTCCAGTAACTAGGCTGGTGCCAGACAACCACCGATCAGTTACTTGGTTGGACTATTATTTTAAAGGCAAAAAATACTGTATCTGGTGCCTCCACCAGATTTTGTGCCCAGGGGCCTCCACCACACTTAATCCGGCTCTGAGGATGGCTATAACGCCGGGGGTGGAAAAAGCAGCAGGATGACAGCGATCTGTAATACGCCATCATCCAAAAGGCATGCATCATTGAGGTGGGGGGCTATTAGGACCTAGTAGGTTAGAGGTCCAAAGTTCCTCTATAAATTAATACTTACCCACCACTCTGTCTCTGACCTTCTCCTATCCATAGTCGTCTCCACTCACTCCTGTCTCCAGGACTTCTCACAAGCCTTTGCACTTCTCTGAAATGCCTTCCCCTACTCAATTCAACACACTTCAAAACTCATTCACTCAACTTATTCAGACAGGCATAAAACTTGGTTTAATGGGACAGTTCAGTCTAAATAACTTTAGTGGTTTATGGGAGCAGAGATCTATGGGACAAAGCACTCCCTCACTTCTCCTCTTAATAGAAGTCAATGGGGCGACATATATAGTAATCCCATCATGGATGCTCCCATAAACCACAAGAGATATTTAGACTGTTCCTTTAAAAGACACTGTAACCCAACAGAAATAATAAGGCAGCAGGCAGCATTCTTTGTCATGCATATTAATGAGCTGTATAAACTGTTGAATGGATGTGGCAAGCAGCCCTTGCGGACACTCCCGTCCGGTCATTTAGATAGACGTGCAGTTAGAGGGATGCAGGAGATGCTGTCACAGTCTGCACATGTGGTGTGGGATCTAAGAGGCCGATTCATTAATAGCGCCAGGTAGCGACAGTTGAGCGACTGTAGCGGCATTTTCAGAGCGCCCGCTAGTAGTCGCTGTGCTTGGCCGTTGTTCGGTTGTTGACAGCGACTCAGTCGGTGTGCGGTAATGTTGAATATTGGGTGAGGAGTCGCTATTTGACAGGTTCCGTGCTGTATGGGTGCGCATGGTAGCGAATGGCCATAGCGAACGGCTCCCGCCATATTCATTAACAAATCACGCTCCAAAAATTCTCGCGCTGTGAAATAAACCCCAGAGCGCTGGCAGCGATGGGTTAAAAGTAGTTTTTTAACCCCCAAACAACCATATTTTTGGAAACAAAAAAAAACTTTATAAAAACATTTTGTTATATGACTACATTAATATCAGACCTGTAAAATCAATTCTGCACAATTTTTTTTTTTACCTTAAAAAAAATATCTTACATTGCAGAAGTGGTAACAGAATTTTTCACATTAAAAAAAAAAAATTAATTACAATTATTTATGATTAATTAAAGATTGTTCCATTGAAATGCATTGGAGAGCGCCAGGTAGCGAGAGGTCATACCTGTAGCTGTTCAAGGTCGCTCGCTGGCGCTGTGGGCTGAGGCTGGAATAATGATGAATGATTCGCTATCTGGCGCTCTCTCAGTCGCTAAGCAGGATCGGCTTGATAAATGTGTGATTGTGGTGGGGAGCTGGCGTTCGCGTGGCCGGGAGCGTCATTACCGTTCGCTCACCAGTTGCTACCTGGCGCTATCCCTTGTTAAATAAGGGCCTAAGATTCCATGCAACCTAGAGACAGGTAAACCGCTGGCTTTAGAGTCTTAGAGACTTTTGGTCATTGGCTTGTCCTATTTAATGCCAGGAACAAAACCCAGGAATTTGACTTTTCCGAGTTTTGTTCCAGCACCCCCAGGGTATCCTGAATTGGGATGCCCCGCTGTGGAAAACCCTCCAATATCGCCCAGTACACCTCACCTTTCCCGATCCATGTGCTGCTCTGGTCCAATTACAGCCATTTGCCACACCATACAAATTTGCAAACAGGTCTGATATTCTTCAATGGGGAGTAAGAGCGGACACATCTCACGCTAACAGCGCATGTGCCCCCGCCCTAGCCTATATGAATGGCTGGGTGCGCCACAGGCCAGAGATGCTGGAGATGTGGCTGCTCTTGCTCCCTATTGTTTACATCGCCGAGGGAGCCACCAAAAACTGTGAGTTTTGCTGGGAACTGGAGTCACACACTGAATGGCTGGGGTGGGAGCGTGCGCACAGCCTGAGGGTGCAGGGCATGCGCCGCTCTCGCTCCCCATTGTTAACAGTCAGAGCTGTTTGCCGAATTATAAAGGCATGGCAAACACCTCTGACTGGATGAGGGGAAAGCTGAGTAAATACCGGCTAGGTGGGGGTTTCAAGCAGCTGGGCACCCCAATTTGGGAGGCCAGGGGGAAGGACAGCAGCCGACCCCGGAATCTTTGAGATTCCTGGTCCGGCTGCCCTGAGTTTTGTTATGCTCTAAAGAGGAAGTCCAAGCATTTTATAACACTCCATCCATCCCTCCGTCCTATGTATTAAACCCACCAAGTCCCCAGTAAAACCTACCTGATCCAACAGTGCATGTGTGGGCCTCACTATGCTATATCTTAAGACAGATAGGCACCCACACCAGGCATTAGTGAATGGCCGTGCAGGCACGCCCCCCTGTTTAAGGCTATGGGACCGTTGGCACACTCGGTGGTCGTGCTCGACTCCATTTGGATCTATTCTACTCCATCCAGCCCTAAGCCAATTCTGGCAAAACTGACAAATGGAGCTGTGTGTGCTGATTGGTTGTGCACCTGCAAATGTGCTGTAGGACCAAGCAACGGTGAGTTGTTATGGGCATCCTGGGGGGTTTCACACAGTGGATCAAATCGGGATGCCCCTAGGACTAGGCCCGAAACTTTAACACCCAAATGAGGCTTAGTACAGAGGGAGAAAGTGGTGGCTGGGGGGGTTACTAAGATCTTGGACTCCCTCTTTAAAGTGGACCAAAACCCACCGCCTGGGGCATCCAAAATCGGGAAGCCCTGATGTGTGAAACCCCCCAGGTCGCCCTATATACTTACCTTGTTTCCCAGTCCAACGGCGCATGTGCGAGCCGTGGCTGCATCCCCGCTAGAAGGGTGTGTGCCCGCACCAGACATTTGTGAATGGCAGACGCGGGCACGCTCCCTGTTAGAGGGAAGCGAGGGATGTGGCGGCCAGTGCGCTCAGAGCCGCTGGCCTTAGACGAAGCCTTAGACAACGTGACGTCAGCGGCTCTAAGCTTGCTGATTGGACGAGCGGCCGCGCATGCGCCGTAGGACCGAGAAGAGGTGAGTTGACTTCGGCAATCTGGGGGGTTTCACACAGCCCCGATCTGGGTGCCCTGTGGGCAAGGACCAAAACCTGGGCTAGTCAAAATCCTGGGTTTTGGTCCACTTTAAAGTATATCCCACTGGGAGCAGGTATAAGCGCAGAACAAAACCCAATGCAGCCGCCAGTGCCTCCTCTGTCCTCGCACGTAAAGGTCTGAATGTGTTTCTTGTCTGTTACAAGCAATATAATAACCCCTCCTAAAGTAACATTGTGCTCACATGATACATGGCCCCACTTGAGACTTGTGATTAATTTGTCTGTTAATGCTTTAATAGGCACGTGCTGCTAAGCAAACGGAAGGTAATAAGAGCACTGCTGTACATGTTCTCCTATTCCAGAAAACAAACTGGAGGAGTAAACCTGCGCAGTCACTTTGTGGGTCGGCGTACTTTACATTGACAAGACAATGACTGGAGTAAAAGATAGCTAGAGGTTATATGGCAGGAATCGTGCTGGATCTGCTCATACACAGTCATGTTCCTCCAACTCTTGGTTTTTGTTTACTGTAGTTTGTCATTTAGGTGAAAAATTAAAGTAGAACCCCCAAGCAAAATTTATTTTTACAAACCCCCCTAACAAACAAAATCACATTGAAGCATAAATCCAAACCAATAACAGTTAAAATTACATATACCCCCCACCACCAGAAAAAATAAATCAATAAGGTTGTGTATTTGGATTCCCAATAGGCTGCTGTTATTGCATAACATCTAAAATAAAATATCTACACCAAGGGTTCCCAACCATATAGTGCCACTTTCTGTTTTCTGATTACTAAAGTACCACCTGGGTTGTAACACCGAAAAATGTGTTACAAATGTACTAAACAACTATTTAAAACAAAACAAAACCATGTGGGGTTGGCCCTGGAGTCTAAAAGACCCCAGACCAGGCTGCTAGCCTTGCCCTTGGGCAAATTGGGATGCCCTGCTGTATGAAACTTGTGTTTTCCATGGTGAGCATTGCCAGCATCTCTTGGCTGACACACACTCCTGTGCCCGGCCATTTGGATAGGCTGGGGGGGGGGGAGACCCCCCACTCTAAATGGAACTGAGGATGCGGACGCTCTGGCTACTGATTGCTCTGATTGGACGGGAGCCAATGCATGCAATGCAGGACTGGAGCAAGGTGAGTTTTTAGAAGACAACCTTGGGGGGGGGGGGGTCATGCGTCGCTCATAACCCCCCCCCCCCCCCTCCGAGGTTGCCTTAGGAGCAAGGCACAAAACTTGGGGTAGTCAAAATCACAGGATAGACCCCCCACTCTAAATGGGACTGAGGATGCGGACACTCTGGCTACTGATTGCTCTGATTGGACGGGAGCCAATACACTTTAAAATGGATACATAAAAAATTTTCATCACTTTTTTGCGCAGTTTTGGTACATAAAGAGGCAAATCAGGCTTTGGTAAAGTATAGATGGAAGCAGATCAGGTTGGTGTACAGATCATCCTGTAAACCTGTCAGTACCTCCTCATTCCTGTTCCACTGGCTGGGAACCACTGAACTACACCATTAAGAATTATTGCCTATAGAACTGTTCTATCACATGTGCAGCGGATTTTAATTTTTAAATAGAAACATTTTTTTTTTTCACTTTGTGCTAAGTGAGAAAAGTTCTCCTTGCCTCTCCTAAATGTGATATTCTGTCTAATACACAACTGGCAATCGTTTGCATGTGTTTCTCCGTATCCGTGTCCAGTGAGCTGGATTGGGGAAATGAGGCAGCCAAGCAGGAGGTCCACCCTTTCACCTGTCATTTATCACACAAAAATGGACCTAAAATGTCTACAGTATGTTTCAACTGATCTCAGGTAAGGGATAATTCTTAACCCCAACAACAATCCTACAGCACATGTGGTGGTATCCTCTTTAGGCAAGTTGCGCTTTCAAGAAGATTTTTAGTTTTGTGGATGAGCACGGGGAGGCCAGTTTATCACTAGCGCCTCATCTGCGGAGAGACACTATTAGCACCTCAGACGCAACGCCAGTCACAGGCAGATGTAGGCCACCGTGGTGCTGTGTCATGTTTGTTTTTGTTTTTTTCGGGGAGCTAGCGAAAAGTAGCATTGGTGGGGAGGGTCAGAAATCATTTGTATTTAACATGTAAATGAACAGCGCCAGCATGGGTGCTCTGAAACCACAATACTCAGGCGTATATTGCTATGTGCAATACAGCTAGGTGGGGATGGCAGCACAGTGATCAAAACACATGGAATGGCATTGGGAACATACAAATGACATGACACTTGATTGGCAGACAAGAAAACGCAAGTTAGCTGCGGGTACGTAAGTACAATAAGGAACGAAAAATACATTTTGAACAGGCCAGGGATCCTGTGCCAATTGACTGAGCACAAAAAAATGTAAAATACGTTAACCAGAAGTCACCAAATAAAGGCACTGGAATGGCAAATTGAAGTCTATGGGAGAACGACACTGAGCGTCTGATGTGATGCGGCGCTGTAGGGAACACATTGCTGGTGCTAACAAAGCACCTGGCGCTCTTGATACTTGGAATGTGACATGGCGCTAGGAGAGGCACTAAACACTTTTTTGCATCATAAATATGGCTTCCTGGTGGCGCGCATGAAAAACACCTGCTGCTACGTGGTGTTAGCGCTTCTTAAATAAGGCCCTTAGCATCCTATAATGGAAGATTTTATAATTGCAAATGATCCCTGAGACACTTTTGTGTACTGCACTTTGCCTACAATAGCAGGTTCAGTGGTGGCCCCATCGGCTACCCTGCAGACTCTGGTGTTTCCTGTCTCCCCACAGAAGGTGGGAAGCAGCACCTGGGGATCTGGCAGCAAGAAAGACCCAACGGGACAGACAGAAGCAGGGATGGACTGGCCCACCAGAGCACCAGTGGATCCTCTGGTGGGTCCCAGCCACTGACCCAGGATCAGTATTAGGTTAGTATAAGGGATCCAAGACTAACACAGTGTTTCTGGCTTGCCTGGAGTTTTATTTGTTAATTCTTCATTAAAGTGGACCAAAGCCCATGCTGAGCGGCCTGGGAATGTTTAAGATTCCCCAGGCTTTTCAATTCCCTCCCCCGGGGCAGCAAAATCGGGATGCCCCGCTGTGTAAAAACTCCCAGGTCGCCCCATACACTTGCCCTGTTTCCCGGTCCCACGATGCACCAGGCATTTGGGAATTGCCGGCGTGGGCATGCTCCCTGTTAGAGTGAAGCGGGGAATGTGGCCCCCAGTGCGCTCTGAGCCGCTGGCCTTAGACAAAGGCTTAGATGACGTGACGTCAGCGGCTCCGAGCGCGCTGATTGGTTGAGCTACCGCGCATTTGCGGTAGGACCATAGAGAGGTGAGTTGTGATCTGGGGGGGGGGGTTCACACAGCGGGGACCAAAACCCAGGATAGGCAAAATCCTGGATTTTTGTCCACTTTAAGGTTCATTTGTTGTATGGGGAATAAACCTCTGGGGTAACATGAAAAGCCACCCAACACAAAAGCTGCAATGGGCTATCACTCACCAGAAACAAGCACTAAAAGCTTATAAAACTTCCAACATATGTTTACTTCCATAACAAAATGTCGCTGCATAATGTGTTGTGGAGCCTAATATAATTTATTCACTAATAACTCTTATTATGTGGAGCTGTGTCACATCAGTTGTGTTGTGGTGCATTGTGAAGAGCCTGTTAGGGGACAGATTCTGTGCATTTGTGCAGCATGCCAAAACTCATGCATTGCAGTGTGGACAACCACACAGTGGGGTATGCCAATTTGGGATGCCCCAGGGGGGGAAGGCCAATCATTTTGTTCAGTTTAAAACCCACTGAACTTACATACCCACTGTAAAATACATTTGGCCAAAACCCCAGTCAACATTCTTAGGGTGTTGAACTAGAAATGGATATTTTCCCTTTTTGAATCATCCTGGAACATTTTATTTTTCGCTCTCGCTCTCTGTAGGAGATGTCATTGCATAGGTGTGGCAATGACATCATTGCCACACAGAACAGTGGCAATGAATGGAGGAGGCGGAGCTTTACAGCTTAAACAGGTGCAATTATCTAGGATTAGAGTGAAGCAGGAGCAGTGAAAATTGGCAAAATGTGCTCTTCATGGGGGGAGCAATTCAGGGCATGCTAGTTAAAAATGTGGGTTTTGGTCCGCTTTAAGGGATGTCCATTCAGAGTCAGAGCATGGATAAGTCTGTACAGCTCCACTGCCATGGCTGCAGGAAGTGTCAAGGTAACAAGCTTGCTACCTGGACCAGGTTAGTTAATTTCTTTGGTTTAAACCCAATACAGTGCCTGACCGCTGAGGGAGGGAGGAAGGTGAGACTTTATAGATAAACTTCTGGTGCTTAGTAATCCCAAAATTGAGCAATAAAACTAACTCTTCCATGTTTCTGGGACTGCAGGAACCACATCCTCACTCCACCAGCCACCAATAGTGCTAACTGTGTTGGCATGGACCCGCCATGCATGTTGGCAAGCTCAACCCATTGCCAACCAGCTGTTCCATGGACCCTGAAATTGCCACTTGAGCTTGAACGATAAGTAATCATGCCTGACTTCAGGCTTCCTAGAGATCTGTTACCAGAGGGGCATCCCAAATGGAGGATATAATCTCTCTCAATATATACTCATTACACTTAAAGTGGACCTTCACCCTGAATAAGAGCATATCTTATATGTTTCCCACATCCTGTACATACAGATTAATACAGAATAATAAGTAAGTGACTAAAACTATATATTAATTTTAGATGCTGGGGAATAATTTTTCAAGGGTTTGGGCTTTTCATTAAAAGGGTTAAAACAGTGGTTTCAGTTACAAAGAAATATCAGAATCATTTGGAGGAAAATGTTCATGTTTATACTTTATTGCTTTATTTTGAAGCAATGCCACCTATTCTTGGAATATATATATATATATATATATATATATATATATATATATATATATATATATTATGACACCACTCTCTCTTTTTTTTGCTCTCCTACTTCTTTACATATAGATAGAATAGATGGTCTTTTGAAAAACTGAATGTTTCCTGCCCCCTGGTGGTGAAACATGTAACTGGGGGAGGGAGTCATGCTTCTATTTTAAATCTCAGTGAAAATAAACTTGACATGAGAGTATTTTTAAGCGTTATCATTGGTGGGTTTTATAAGGCGTATGACACTGAGCACTGTATGTAGACACATTTCCAGTCCGCAATGTGTAAGGCATAGATTGCTGGGAAGCACGCCCCGGCCAGATGTTCTGCTGCGTGCCATAAATGTAGGCTCACATGTCTGCCAATGACAATTTATAGGCAGCATTCTTAAGCACTCTCTGCTCTGCTTTCTAAGATCTCACAAATGTGTGCTAGTCAGCTTCAGGCGATGTGCCTGAGCATTGTAAATCATCGGCGTCCAGTCTCGGGGAGTTATTGCATTTTTCGGATTCTCGCACACCTGCGCGTATTATCTTTACATTCTGCTTTTCTTTATTCGGTGTAATTAGGAAGTAGATTTAATGTGATATAAGCAGGCCTATGATGTGGTACATCCTCTCTGCTAGCGGCTCCGGGATCTGGGATTAGGCATTTACTACCTATGTCTTGCTGCTATTCCTCCGAGGCTTCTCGTTTTCTCTGCAGGCCCAGAAATCGTGCTGTAGGTTACCTGGCCTCTGAACAAAGTGGCCATAGAGCGTGTGCTGGCAAGACTCTTACAGGGACATTAGACTGTAAGCCTTCAAGGGAAGGGGGGGGGTAGCATTGGTTTTATGTTCTCTATAGGTGTGATATGTCAGCACTGCATATACATTACAAATGTCCTCCTAAGGGGGGGGGGGGGGGGGGGTACACAGACAAACACTACTTATTTTAATATTTCAAGTAACACAGTGGAAAATATAGTGGCCTCTTGGGGGAAGCTTGAATCGTTCTAATATATAAATGACTAATAAAAATAATAATTGTTATTAGTAATAAAATGATTCATTACAATTAGTGTTGGTTGAATAGCCATTTGTTTGGTTCTGCAACAGTTCAGCCTAGTGTGATATTTGGGAGGAACCAAAACGAATACTATCCAAGTCTATGGGTGATGGGGAGGTTAAATGTAAGTCAATGCCCAGGCAATACAACTATGGGGTTTATTCATCAAGGGATAGTGGCAGGTAGAGCCTTGTAAGCGGCAGGCAGCGAACGGTGAACGCCGGGCGCTGAACGACATTGTACCGCATTTATCAAAGCGATTCCGGTGAGCGACTCTAATAGAGCCATGTAGCGTCTGATTCATCATAACAGGCGGCTCAGTGTATACCGCCGGCGCTCTGGCTTCCAGAGAGCCTGATATTACATGTTGCTACCTGTCGCTCTACTATACATTTCAATGGACGTTCCTTTTCCTCTCTTTAAACAGGGTTTTCTTTTTTTTTTTTTTTCTATCAAATCATTGTGTGACCTCTCCTGGCTTATTAAAAGTCATTTTTGAAAACTTTTTTACATTTTTATATTTATATGCAGAATTGTCATTACAGGTCTGGCATTAAAGTATTAATGTCACAATGTTACAACAATGTCATTCCATGTGTTTTCGCTTTGTTACTAGTGGATATGTGTTCAAAATCGGACTTTAATGACACAGCGTCTGGCACTCTGGGCTACAGCGACCCAATTTTGAGCGCCGACGCTGTGTGAGGCTGTTTTTTTAATGAATATGGTTTGAGTCCATCACACTGACCAGTCGCTACCGTTCGCTCCCATATGGAGCTGTACTGGTGTTATAGCGACTCACACATCAAATTCATCTATGCCGGCCAGCGACTGAGGCGCTCGGTAACAGCTAACCATAGCTGATCACAGCGACTACTAGCGGTCGCTCTGAGTGCCTTGCTACAGACGCTCATCTGACGGTACCTGCCGCTAGTAATGAATCAGCCTCATCATATCCCTTCGCAGATGATCACTGCTAGTATGGTGCTCTGCCACTCATCTGATCACCCGATCCAAGCACTGGACCTGATCATCCGGTGCTTCCAGGCGATGGACCACCCCTTGCTATCTATCACAGAGATTATGGCACACCCCCCTCTATTCACAGCAATGAAGTAGGTGTATTGAAAACCCACATAACACCAGTTCTCCTACTTCCCTCCATGCTCCAATGACACAGAGTAGTAGAAAAGAAAGTAAGCTCTAACTTGTATATAGTGGATCTTGACACAAACTAAAAAGGATATCCCAGCACCGACTAAGAGCACTCCACTCAAAATCCAGTATACAAAAAAATAGCCAGCCAGGAAAAGCTAAAATCCATCTAAACGCTTTATTATATAAAAATTCTTAAAAACACTGTGGTAAACAGGTTTATCTCTAATAATCTCTAATAACGTCTGCGCGTTTCAGACCTGCCGGTCCTTACTCATACTACTCATCCCAATATCATGGAGCCCTCCTCTCATCTGGATATGCAAAAGCAGCTGCTTGGCTGTTAATTAGGCAATCACTTTACAGCAGCTGCAGTGCTGATTGGCTGATCAAGCGTTAAGTCATGCTCATCAGGGGAATGGATGCCCAGTGCCCCACAGGTTTTTTATTTTTACCCCAAATTTAAGCTTCCAATGGTGTGATGGAATGGAGAGGTTGCAGGATCAGCGGCACCTGACGTCTGGACAAACGCTTGAAAATGTGGCCAAACGCTTGTTGGAGTTGCTCACAAAAATCTAATCATTCAATTAAAGAGTATGGAGGTTCTCAAAACCTCTACAAACATGAATTACTGACCCCCAGATAATGATCACTTATAGCTATCTCGAGCCTATATTAGAGTTAATTAAATGTAAAAATTCAGTATAAATGTTTTATTTAAGATACATGATCATAGAGATGGTGTATAACAAAATCTACATATACTGGCCACACTAATAAGTTCATAAAGCATGGCTTTTGTTACCCACATTATAACCAAGAACATACTAGTATTTTGGGATTGTTTATGAATATGCATAAGATGAGTAATAAGGATACATATGGATAAGTATTAATGTACAAGGAGAATAGAAAACAATACACATTGTCAAAAACACAAAAGTTTTATGTTCTTTGTTAATCTACAAATAAATCATGGATGACTCAAGCAGAAAATTGAAAAATTGCCTAAAAAACCCTTTGTATTTCATTATTGCATTAAATAATGTTACAGAAGTAATATTACAAAGTACTTTGCTTGATTGTCCATTGGATAGTACACTCATATATCTTTCTTTGCTGCTTATCTGTCTGGTATATATCAAACTCTTTGCCTACTGCAATTAGTGATATATATATATATATATATATATATATATATATATAGTGTAAATAAATATTAAATACAGATATATATATATACATACAGATATATATATATATATATATATACCTTCCAACTGTCCCTCATTTGGAGGGACTGTCCCTCTTTTGAGTCCATGTCCCCCTGCCCCTTATTTTTTTTGTCCCTCTTTGAGGTGTAACATGAAGATCTGCATCAATAAATGTTTCATTTGCCTATTCAAAATATATCCCTCAATGAGGATGTGTGTCTTAATATAAAAGTTGTCCCTCTTTCCCACCCTGAAAATGTATATACATATATTTTTTTTCTTTGTGCTGTAGTCTTTTAATAAAACATAAATTGTATAACATATCAATGGTAAATAGTTTTGTCTATACAGATACAATGTGCAATATATATATATATATATATATATATATATATATATATATTAACATTATAAAAGTCATGTATGGTATGGTTCTGACCAAACGCAGGACAAAAACATTTAAAGGTAGCTTTACATGAAATGCTATTACATTTGTGCCAGGCAAAAGGTTAATCCAGCTTATTGTTTTGAATTAGGAGTACGGTAGATATGGCTGGTGGGTAGGAGAAATGAAGGGAGCCATTGGCCTGGTGCCTAAAGCGTACATAATGGAGATGTATGATATTTGAGAGGCCTGGGTAAGTACATTTTAATCCAATCTACCATAATGACTCGTGTTCTCCTGTTCTCTGTTTTATAAGCATTTCCTTCCTAAAACCTCTGCTGCTGTTCTATTAACTTAAGGACTGTTGCAAAAAATAGCTTTTAGGCCTTAATTAATACTGCTCCATTAGTTGTCTGCATGCGATAGTGGCCCGCGTTGCAGCGGCCTTATCTCGGCCTCAGCTTGCCGCTGCATATTGCCTTCAATCAAAGGCTGTAATTAATTTCTGCCTTGAATGCCGCGATCTGTATGATAGAGCAATTGCTTCTGTTTTCCTGCTCTCGCCTCCATTTTATCACTATTTTTTTTTCTCACCAGGACTTGCCGATTATTAGGATTATTAGACGAAGAGTGTTGGAAGCGAGACAGATTCACGCTACTTTGAATGATCTGCTAGTTTTTTTTTTTTTTTTAGGAAAAGCAGCAATATAGAATGTATATAAGTTACAGATTATAGGTTTTCCTTGTGGCATTCAATCGACTGTCGTGTTTATTATTTTACCTTATTTTATGTTGTAATTGATGAAAAAAAATAATGCTGCAAGACATTCAGAGCCCCTTTCTCATCATTTTTATGGAGGTCTTGCTACCAAACGAAAAAATCATGCAAAAATGAAAACATTTCACACTAAAGTTCTCGCAGAAAAAAGGCTTTGCTGAATCAGACGAGGGGAAAAAATGAAGGAGAATGGAAATATTCACGCAAACAAAAAAAGGTGAGGAAGGGGCCTGAATCAACCCTATTGTGCTGACAGTGTGCTCTCCAACTGGCTTCTGCATGCCAAGACTGGATTAGATAACGCTGCTTGTTTAGTCTGGTGGTGCCCCTGCCTCAGGGTGGGAATGTGCCCTGGAGCCGGCTGTCCACACTTGACTTTGCTTTCTAATTTCAGATTGATTTTGAATCCAGCCCCCCGCCAATGCCTTTCTTCAGGGGTGTAGCTAGGGGGGAGCAGGAGGGGCAATTGCCCCGGGTGCCGCAGGTCAGTCGGGCGCCAAAGGGGGGCCTAAAAACCGATGGGTGCCAGAAAGCCTAACTACTCCTCTGCCTTTATTAATTTTAACCCACCAAAACCTAAGGAGTCCCACAACTCCCCAATCTATCCTCTCCAAACCATGGCACCACTCAAATATATGTATAATTATAATGCTTCTTTATTGATATGGGCAAACAACTATATACACAATTACAATATTTAAAAATAATTAAAATACATATATATATACACCTGTGAAGGAAAAAAGGGGGGGGACCAGGGGGGGGGAGAGAAACACACACACGTCACCCCCTGAAGATGGTAAAAGCTTTTAGGCCATGATTAAAGATCATAATAAAATATAACTGCTATTTAATAGCCCTGACTGTCTGTATATGAAACTACGTGCAAAAAATAGCTAAAGGCTAAACTACCAATCTCTACTGTGCAAAAAAACTGGGCAATGTGTCAATTAAAGTGCTATGTGCTAATACAAAGGTTCACTAATTCATATCTTATAAATACAATGATATCATGCTAATACATCTAATAAGAGGACAGCCAGGGAGAAAAAAAGCAGACCAAATAACGTTGATTAAGCTTACATATCAGATAGGGCCAGTCAGCATGAGCACCCCCCACTCCTGCCGACGCGTTGCGTGACGACACGCGTCACTTCACCAGGGCACACACACATACATCCTTACAACCCGTTCTTTTAAACTCACCCACCACGATCCCCCGCCCCGCACCACACCGCCTCAAACAAGGGGGGAGCAGGAGGGGCAATTGCCCCGGGTGCCGCAGGTCAGTCGGGCGCCAAAGGGGGGCCTAAAAAACGGTAGGTGCCAGAAAGCCTAACTACTCCTCTGCCTTTATTAATTTTAAGTTTGGATAAACTAGGAAATATTTTAGAATTGGTTTAATGTTTCTTCATTTGTGAGACCCAAACTCACTATTTCCAGGTTGCTATTGCTTATTTAAAATAGATAAACAGTCATAAATGACCTTTGGTTCACAAAACCCACTGCTGGTCCGCCCAATGAATACCCCCACTCGAAAGCCCAATAATAGCCAGCCCATACTACTTTGCCCCACCACCAGGACCCAGCCCTACATGTCTGCCAGGGGTCAACCACACAGGTATTGCTCAGAGATGCCTAAACCTGTTGAAAGACCCTGATTGACATATGGGGCGTGGTCCCAGGAAAGAACCAAGAACTAGTAAGCACGGGCTGCCCAGTTATTGGGCCTGCAGAGAGTTATGTGGTCTGATGCTGGGAGGACAAACATATATGAATGTCATCAGGGAGCAGACAGCTAGCTCTAAATATGGAGTTCTCATGCCATTGACATTGCTCCAATTCCTGTGACACCCATTACTTTTCTGATGGATGATCTGTCGGTCTGGGTAAGGTTCGAGACAGATATGTTCAGTATCCTGGAGTAAAATGTATGCATTGTAACAGAGGAAGCCATAATTCTGGGGGAAAATAGAGTGTCTGTGACATCATTATAGAGAGTTAGGGTCTGATTTATCACACAGTGCTGCATCAGTGCAAATTAGAGCAGTACAAAATATATTTTTTCACACTTGCACATGTTGCTGCACTACAAGAAACACATTTAATAAAACATTAGCAGTGCAACAACGCGCTGAAAATGTATAAATCATATTTTGCGTTTCTCTAATTTGCACTGAAATGGCATTGTCTGGCAGAAGTGCTTGATAAATCAGGCCCTTAGTCTCACTTTTCGTTATGGTGATTAAAGGAAAGTTCATCTACCAGAAAAGCCAAGGGTGGCACCAGAGGAACATTATATTTACCACCTTTTGGTCCTGATGTCAACTATGCATTTTTTCCTTCCTGTCTCTAGCGAACCAAAAAAATGATACCCCGTCTAGGTGACATTTATGGCCTGTGTTGAATGTTTTCATGATTAACCCTTTGTTATAGCGCCTTCTAGTGGCTAGATCCCCGTGTTGCAATCCGCATCATTTGGCTCAGCTTGATGTTTGTTCATCATTGTAAATCTGGATAATCGAGTTGCAATGGTTTGTGAGTGAAACGGAAGAAATGTGAAGAAAAAAATAATGGAAACCAAATGAACCCTTTCCTTTCCGCCACTCCTGCACACCTTTCCACATGCTTAGTATTTAACCAGAAGATATCAATTGTTGAATAAATTATAGGTGCTCTTATTCTGGTTGCCTTGTTTTTTTTCTGGGGTCGTGTAAATGAAATGTTTTTTTTTTTTTTTTTTTTTATAAATGTAACTGTACAAATGGAATATAAATTTTTCTTCTACACTGAAAACTAAAATGTGTCACTAAAAATTAACTGTTAACTTTCTCCTACATGCAATTTTGGTTTAATACTCACCCCTTGCAGTTTAAAGGGGATCCTTTACATCCAGTCTGCTACCGTCTGAGTCCGGCTCTTCTAAGTGAAGACAGCAGCAGCTGTCAGATCCCAAAGAAAGTTCAGTAAAATGTAACATTTGTTATTGGACGTTAAAGTGGACCAACACCCAGGATTTTGGGTGTTGGTCCACTTCGGTGGGGCACCCCGATCGGGGGTGCCCTGCTGTGTGAAACCCCCCAGAAAGCCCCAAAAACTCACCTCTCCCCACTCCCACGTGACTGCTGCAGTCAATCCCCGCCGGCGGAAAAGCGGGAGGCAGCGACGGACAAGAGAGCGCGCCCGCCGCCGCCTCCCGTGCGTCACTCATACAGGGCGCGCGCCCGTGCCGGCCATTCCCAAACGGCCGGCGCGGGTACGCGTCCTGCTAGAGGGACGCGCGGAAGGCGGTGGCAGGCGCCGTTGGTTCGAGGAGCAGGTAGGGATTTAGGGGTTTCTGGGGGGTTTCACACAGCGATCGGGGTGCCCCGCAGTCAGGGAGCTGATCGGTCCGGGAATCTTATAGATTCCCGGGCCGATCATGGGAGGGTGTTGGTCCACTTTAAGAGCAGACGTATGGATAAGATACAGCTCCCTTACTGCATCACAGAGAAGGGTAGGCTTGGATCTCCTGAACTGGTAAGTACTGCAGTGTGCAGTTCTGGAGACCTTACCTGCAAAAAGACATTATTCAAATAGAACGTGTCCAAAGGCGGGCAACGAAAATGGTGGAAGGACTTAAACTTAAAACTTATCAGGAGAGACTTAAAGAACTTAATTTGTACAGTTTGGAGGAAAGCAGGGAGAGGGGGGACATGATTGAGACATTTAAATATGTGAAAGGATTGAATAAGGTTCAGGAGGGAAGTGTTTTTAAGAAGAAACTTAATGATAGAACAAGGGGCACAACCTGAAGCTAGTCGGGGGGAAGATCAGGAGCAATGTTAGAAAATATTATTTTACAGAAAGAGTAGTAGATGCTTGGAACAAACTTCCAGCAGAGGTAGTTGAAAAATCAACAGTCACTGAATTTAAACATGCCTGGGATAAGCACACATCTGTCCTAAGATAAAGAGCACATACAGTATACACATAAGGGCAGACTAGATGGACCGTATGGTCTCCTTCTGCCGTCAACCTTCTATGTTTCTATGTTTCTACTGTGTTAACCAGACCAATAACAATCTTCTAAAGGGAAGGTAAGGGTTATATGGTTTATATGATTGCCCCCACACAACCTTATAACTCTATTCATGCCAAAGCAACTTACAGCTTACCTCCATGAGGTCCTTGATCCGATTTTGAATATGTTGGTTGGAGATTTGTATATAAATCATTCTGAACTGAGAAAGTAGCTTAATGTAACATACATTATATTTTATCGGCAGATAGTTTCATATAGAAAAAAGCAAAGGTGTTAAAATGGCCTAACATTTACTACAAAATGTCAATGTATTCAATAACAAAACGTATTAATAAATCAATGAATACATTATGGACGTAAGAGGTTTAAAAAGGCAAGAAGCTGAAAAAGGGAAACCAATCAATATCAGCGAGTCTGGGACTGTGGTGGACTTGTGAACATGTGATATTAAGCAAATATATCTAAAATAATATGGCTTGATATTTATGTGGCTTGGATCTTTCAGTAAATTAGTTTTAAGCTATTCTCCCAAAATATAAAATATTCTCCATCCCTACTCGTGCTCCCCTGAGCTAGAATTGATTTTTTTCATTCAATCTGCCCAAGTTCATACATTTTTGGGGTCTATCACCTATGCCAGAGTCTAAGTGAGAGGCGGGAGGTAGGTGCTTTTGGAATTTTTTCTCCTGTAAAGTTTAGCAAGTGGTGCACCGGAAGTGACGCCGCGGTTAGTAAACATGGTTTCATCCCAGAAAAGGAGGCCTTTAACAACATTGCAAATTCGGAGGCCTGGGCGCATTTTTTTCTTGGCGTTGGCCTTTAAGGCAAATTTGAACATTATTTAGGCTCTTTTACCGAAAACACGAAGTACAAAATACAATAGAAAAAAAGAGAATAAACTTTTATTTAAAAGTGACTTAAGCCTGTTGTTTTTAGGGGTGGGGGGGGGGTTACACTGCAGGGCATCCTGATTAGTGAAGGGATTAAGTCAGACTACAATGTTTTAGATGATAGTTCAGGCTTAGGTCCTCTTTAAGTCATGCCCTTTTTGCTGGAAATGTATTTCATACATACCAGCACACAATGGGCCTGATTTATCAAGCACTACGACAGGATGCACCACGTGAGCGTACATGAGTGCACCCTGTCATAGGTGAAAAACAGATTTATCCTTTTTTTTCACCTCGCATGCAAAACTGACATTTACTAAGCTGTCAGCGTACAGCAGCGCAGCACCTCTCAGTGCTGGGTTGTACTGGTGTAGGGCTCACAATTCCCATAGAATATAATGGGGATTGTGAGTCCCAATGTTAATTTTTGCCTTGAAAATGTGTGTGATATGTGCGCCTGGGTACGCTACTGTCTAAAATAATGATAAATACATGCTGCAATTATAGGCCCACCCTGGTGTAGCCTATGTAGTAATAAATACATGTTATAGTAAATACATATTATAGGCCCACCCTGGTGTAGCCTATGTAGTAGTAAATACATGTTATAGTAAATACATATCATAGGCCCACCCTGGCGTAGCCTATGTAGTAGTAAATACATGTTATAGTAAATACATATTATAGGCCCACCCTGGTGTAGCCTATGTAGTAGTAAATACATGTTATAGTAAATACATATTATAGGCCCACCCTGGTGTAGCCTATGTAGTAGTAAATACATGTTATAGTAAATACATATTATAGGCCCACCCTGGCGTAGCCTATGTAGTAGTAAATACATGTTATAGCAAATACATATTATAGGCCCACCCTGGTGTAGCCTATGTAGTAGTAAATACATGTTATAGCAAATACATATTATAGGCCCACCCTGGTGTAGCCTATGTAGTAGTAAATACATATTATAGGCCCACCCTGGTGTAGCCTATGTAGTAGTAAATACATATTATAGGCCCACCCTGCTGTAGCCTATGTAGTAGTAAATACATGTTATAGTAAAAACATATTATAGGCCCATCCTGGCGTAGCCTATGTAGTAGTAAATACATGTTATAGCAAATACATATTATAGGCCCACCCTGGTGTAGCCTATGTTGTAGTAAATACATGTTATAGTAAAAACATATTATAGGCCCACCCTGGCGTAGCCTATGTAGTAGTAAATACATGTTATAGTAAATACATATTATAGGCCCACCCTGGTGTAGCCTATGTAGTAGTAAATACATGTTATAGTAAATACATATTATAGGCCCACCCTGGTGTAACCTATGTAGTAGTAAATACATGGTATAGTAAATACATATTATAGGTCCACCCTGGTGTAGCCTATGTAGTAGTAAATACATGGTATAGTAAATACATATTATAGGCCCACCCTGGTGTAGCCTATGTAGTAGTAAATACATGTTATAGTAAATACATATTATAGGCCCACCCTGGTGTAGCCTATGTAGTAGTAAATACATGTTATAGTAAATACATATTATAGGCCCACCCTGGTGTAACCTATGTAGTAGTAAATACATGTTATAGTAAAAACATATTATAGGCCCACCCTGGCGTAGCCTATGTAGTAGTAAATACATGTTATAGTAAATACATATTATAGGTCCACCCTGGTGTAGCCTATGTAGTAGTAAATACATGGTATAGTAAATACATATTATAGGCCCACCCTGGTGTAGCCTATGTAGTAGTAAATACATGTTATAGTAAATACATATTATAGGCCCAGCCTGGTGTAGCCTATGTTGTAGTAAATACATGTTATAGTAAAAACATATTATAGGCCCACCCTGGTGTAGCCTATGTAGTAGTAAATACATGTTATAGCAAATACATATTATAGGTCCACCCTGGTGTAGCCTATGTAGTAGTAAATACATGTTATAGCAAATACATATTATAGGCCCACCCTGGTGTAGCCTATGTAGTAGTAAATACATATTATAGGCCCACCCTGCTGTAGCCTATGTAGTAGTAAATACATGTTATAGTAAAAACATATTATAGGCCCATCCTGGCGTAGCCTATGTAGTAGTAAATACATGTTATAGCAAATACATATTATAGGCCCACCCTGCTGTAGCCTATGTAGTAGTAAATACATATTATAGGCCCACCCTGCTGTAGCCTATGTAGTAGTAAATACATGTTATAGTAAAAACATATTATAGGCCCATCCTGGCGTAGCCTATGTAGTAGTAAATACATGTTATAGCAAATACATATTATAGGCCCACCCTGCTGTAGCCTATGTAGTAGTAAATACATGTTATAGTAAATACATATTATAGGCCCACCCTGGCGTAGCCTATGTAGTAGTAAATACATGGTATAGTAAATACATATTATAGGTCCACCCTGGTGTAGCCTATGTAGTAGTAAATACATGGTATAGTAAATACATATTATAGGCCCACCCTGGTGTAGCCTATGTAGTAGTAAATACATGTTATAGTAAATACATATTATAGGCCCACCCTGGTGTAGCCTATGTAGTAGTAAATACATGTTATAGTAAATACATATTATAGGCCCACCCTGGTGTAGCCTATGTAGTAGTAAATACATGTTATAGTAAATACATATTATAGGCCCACCCTGGTGTAGCCTATGTAGTAGTAAATACATGTTATAGTAAATACATATTATAGGCCCACCCTGGTGTAGCCTATGTAGTAAAAAGCAGCTTGCTACTAGTTAGCAATACTACACTGGGGGGCTTTTACACTTGGGTGCGCTCAGAACCAGCATCATGGAGCCCACCCACACGAGCCCTACACTGGTGAGAAGGCCGCACTGGTAAAAATATAATAAATCAGGCCCATTATGTCTAAATGTAAAGGGAATGCACTTATTGCTATTCCTCTAGTGTGTTTTGCCAGATGCATAATATGTGCGAGAAAATATATTTGCTATTTTTTCTTTAAAGCTGTTTAATAAATATAAATGAAATATGATGTATAACAAATATAATATAAAGGGCTATTTATATTATATAGCATTCTATTGTTTGAATTACGGTAGCACCATGGTTTCAACATATTTATGGAGACATATAAAAACATTGAGAATTATCATTTTTTCTTCAAGTTGGCCTTTATGGCAAGTTTGGTCATTACCAAATCAGACTCTGTTCATAGAATCAAGAAGTACAAGATTAAACATAAATACAATAAAATAAACGCAATTAAAGCGGATCTTCAACCTGAATAAGAGCCTATCTTATATTTTCCCCCCACCCTGTACATACAGATTGCTCACATTAAAAATCATCCTACCTGCATCTACTGCATTTTCTGAGCCTTTAACACACATGGAGTCTCAAGCTGCCTGCAGTGTGTTCTGTCTGCCGCTCAGCATTCTGGGATTGCTGACCTTTTCCTGACCCCAGCTCTGCTCTGTCTGTGCAGCTATAACCCTGCCCCCCTTCACTTTTGACCCTTCTCCTCGCCTCAGTATGTGATGCTACTGAACTAAGATGGCGGCGCCCGTATCTTAGAGTGCTAAACAGAGTTTCAGCCCAGTCGGGGAAAGAATAAAAAGTAATTGACTGAAAACGTAAAATATTTTAATTTTAGATGCTGGGAAATAGTTTTTTAAGGGTTTGGGCTTTTCATTAAATGATGCTGAAGGTCCGCTTTAACTATATTTAAAGATGACCAAAACCAGATAATCCCGTTCTTAAAGGATATTCCGACTTGGGAGAATGGAGGCGAGTATATGTCAAATCTGGTGGGTCTTACATTGCAGGGCATCCCGATAAGCAGTGGCATAACTAAATGTGATGGGCCCTGGTGCCAACATTAATGCTGACCTTCACTCTGAATAAGAGTCTGTCTTATACGTTTCCCACACCCTGTACATACAGATTGTCCACATTAAAAATCATCCTACCTGCATCTACTGCATGTTATGAGCCTTTAAACATCCAAGATGGCGGCTTATGGAAGCCACCATCTTATCAGGCAGCCTGCAAACAGGAAGTGCCTCCTGACTGTGCTGCTCTGCATTCTGGGACTGCTGACCTTTTCCTGACCCCAGCTCTGCTCTGTCTGAGCAAAGCACAGCTATAACCCGCCCCCTGTACTTTATCTCATTCTCCTCTCCTCATTAAGTGTGATGCTTCTGAGTCAAGATGGCGGCGCCCGTATCCTAAAGTCCTGAACAGAGTTGCAGCCCAGTGGGGGAAAGAATAATAAGTTAGTGACTAAAAACTTAAAATATATTAATTTTAGATGCCGGGGAACCGTTTTTTAAGAGTTTGGGCTTTTCATTAAATCATGGTGAAGGTCCGGTTTAAATGGGACCTTTCACAGTTCATACGGTAAACTTTTTTCTGTCTTTTAACTCATTTAGATGCAGCTAGACAGCTAAAGACTGAAACAGAAGAGACATATGCTTCCTATTAGATACCAGGTGAGCACAAATTTGATGAATAAGGTGGAGAAGCAGCAATGATAGGGCCCCCTGACTTTCTGGGCCCCGGTGCAGGCCCAACCACTGCAACCACACTCCTAGAGAAGGTTTTAACCCCCTTTTAGACTTAAGGTTTAGTTTTGGGTCCTCTTTAAATCATGTCTTCTTGGCTGCCAAGTCAGTGCATGCATACCAGTACATATAATTTCTAAAGCCTGAGGGCATGCACCAGTTGCTATCCCCATAGATATTTATTATATTGGAGAAAAGCTATTTGTTATGTTTGCTTTAAGGCTGTTCAATAAATTGAATTAAAAAAAACATAATAATATATATAATAAGAAAGCTTTTTTCTTCTTTTCACCTAATTGCTAATATTGTTTATTCTATTATATTATTATTTGTAATCGCTATGGACTGTTCTGAATGCTGCAGATAATTGAGAGATTTAATAAATAGCCTATATAAGAAATATATTTCATTTTAAATATTTTTTAACTGTTAGGCTATGATATTATATAACATATAAAATCTTTCTTTATATCAGTACAGTGAGTCAGTAGCTGATTTATGTGTTTTAAGACGAGAGGGGCTTTCATGTTGTTGCACCTGGCGACCAGCAGATGGCAGATGGTTGACAGAAATGTGAGACCATTTTTTTCACCCCCCCCCCCCCCCCCGCCATACTTTGTATAGGTGCCCAGAAGCACATCTTTTTTTCCTACCAAAAACCAGTTTCCTTTTCTTACAGATGCCCAGGAGAGGGAGTCATTCACCAACTGATCGTCTCTGACCTTTGGTTCACTTTCTAATTTACGAGCCCCCTCCCCACCACCTTTGTACGACTTCCGATTTTTTTTTATTTTAATTCAAAATCCTGTCGAATGCTCGCCATTCTGCATCCTGCAGCTTTTATCGGGAAAAATCCTCTGGGCAAAAATGTAAGAAATCGTCATTTTTAGGTTTTATTCAACAGACTAAACACAGACAAAAGCGTTTCTACCAGACGCAGTGAGCGCAGTTGATGGAAATGTCAAGCCGCGGTGATGCTGGAGACGGTGAGCTTTGCTTGGCTCCCTAAATGTTCCACCCTGCAAATTTCTGAGGTTCAAATAAAGTTTAATTGTAGCGAACCTGTTATGATGCTAATAATTCAACAGCCTGCTGTGTTACTAATGAAATTACTTTGTTATGATTAATTTGGAAAATAGTGTGTTGATTGTAGTAATTAAGCACAACAAGGTGAAGTAAATGATTCCATTGCCATCTGGCCTCCAAGCGCAATGAAGAAGTGCTGCGCGCCTGTCATTTGCTATGGATTCATGGACGGCGCAGCATCATTTCAGATTTTGGCTTGTAATGCAAAACTAAAATTTGTGGGTCTAAACAAAAAATTAATACATAAGAAGAATTTGAAAAAGTCAAGTTGACTATGAGAATGCTTGGAGGCTTTATTTTTTTTATTTTTATTTCCAATCATTTTTATTAATCAAGAAGATGGTCTAAGGGTACATCCAATAGCATAAAAGCTACAAACATATATCATCAACTAACCGTTTGCAAGTACCTTCATATGCAAATACGTACAGACTTTGGGCCTTATTTATCACGGGCTAGCGCCAGGTAGTGTCTGACGAGCGCCAGGTAGCGCCAGCTATCGGCGGCTACCGACTCAAGTACGCCCGGCGGCGGTCACAATGACGCATTTATCAAGCAAAATGAGGCTAGCGCCGGCGAGAGCGACGGCTAGCGCGGCATTCATCATGAAGCCGCCTGGACCGAACAGCGCCGCTGCAAATTCCTTCACAGCGCCAGGTATGAGCTGTCGCTCCCTGGCGATGTCCAATGCATTTCAATGGAGCAATCTATAATTAATCATAATTAATTGGTATTATTTTTTTTTTTTTTTTTTTTAATGTCAAAAATTCGGAGACCACTTCTGCAATGTTAAGATTTATTTTTAAGTAAAAAAAATTTTTTATAAAAATTTGTGCAGAATTGATCTAACAGGTCTGAGATTAATGTATTCATATTACAAAATGATTCTAAAAACATGTATAATGTTACACTCAAAAAATATGGTTGTTTAGGGGTTAAAAACTAGTTAACACCCATCGCCGCCAGCGCTCTGGGGTTTAAACAAGGAATGGACAGCGACAGCAAATTCGGAGCGTGATTTGTTAATGAATATGAAGCTAGCCGTTCGCTCTGGCCATTCGTTGTCAGGCGCTCACATACAACGCTGAACCTGTGAAACAGCGACCCCCCAGCCCGTATTCAACATTACCGCACACCGACTGAGTCGCTGTCATCAAGCAAACGCCGGCCAAGCACAGCGAATACTGGCTGGCGCTGAAAAAATCACGCTACAGTCGCTCATCTGTCGCTACCTGGCGCTATTAATGAATCGGCCTCTTAGTAATGCTCTCAAGTATCATTAAAGAGCTCACAAAAGAAAATGATAATATCCCACATTGACTTCAAATGAAAACTACGAGGCTGATTCACTACTAACGCCAGGTATTGCCAGATGAGCATCTGTATAGCGGCGCTTAGAGCGACCACTTGTAGACGTGTAAGCGGGGCGCTGTTACCTAGCGTTGCGGTCGCTGTAGTAACCTGGACGGCATTGATGCATGTGATGTGTGTTAGGCACTGTAACAACAGTACAGCACTGCAGTGAGCGATAGGTAGCGCCAGCTCAGTGCGTCCGGCACTCAACGCTCCACACCATATTTAACAAAACACTCAACACACACAGCGTCGGCGCTCTAAAGCTGGGCGCTGTAATGTAGAGTGCCAGACACTGTGTGATCAAAGTCTGTTTATGAACACATATCCACCTGTAACAAAGCGAAACACATTGAATGACATTGTTTTAACACTGGGACAATAACACTTTAGTGCCCGACCTGTAATGACAATTCTGCACAAAAATGTATAAAAGTGTTTGTTTACAGCCAGGAGAGGTCACACAATGATTTGAGCAAAAAAACTATTTATACACAACTAATGAAGCACCATTGAAATGTATGGGAGAGCGTTACAGAGCGACAGGTACTACATGGCGCTCCTGAGCCTAGAGCGCCGGCGCTATACACTGAGCTTCCTGTATTAATACATGTGACGCTACATGATGCTGTTAGAGTCGCTCACCAGATTCACTTTCTAAAATGTGGTTTTGCGTACAGCGCCTGATGTTCACCAGACGCTGCCTGCCACTACGAGGCGCTACCTGCCGCTATCCGTTCTTAAATAACCCCCTAAATATGTATAACAAATAATACAACAACAAAGAAAAAAAGAAAAATACACATTAAACTTCTCCTAGCAACACAGTCAGATCAGTCTGTTATCAATATGAAAAAAGGATAAAAGAGAGGAAAGAGAAAAAAACTGAAATAGAAAGAGATTGAAACAGTTCCTCCGCTCCACTACCAGGCTCACTGATTTCTACACCCAATAACGATTCCCTACAACACCATAAGTGCTCTATCAAAGTTCTCAGGTAAGTAACCGTTGACCCAAGGCAGCCAGATTTGCTCGAAGTTCTCAAGCTTATCCTCATATATTGCGGATAGTTTCTCCATAGCCACACATGAGTGAACTCTGTTCTTGAACTCCATAAACCTAAGGCTAGGTGTCTTCCAAGCCCTACAAATCTGGCGGCTTTATTTTTAACACAATCCCATCCTCCACCTCCCCAAGCTGAGTTGCTAACATCGGATAGGCGTGCAGTGAATTTGTTTTTGGAATATAAAAATATATGAACAGGCACAGGAACAGGAACTCATGGAGCTTAGCTTTGCATCAGAAAATATAGACTTTGTTCAGAATTAGTCACCATTGGGGTGGACTGGCCATAGGTAGTTCCTGCAGCCTATATTTCTTCAGAACTAGTCACCATTGGGGAGGACTGGCCATAGGTAGTTCCTCCAGCCTATATTTCTTCAGAACTAGTCACCATTGGGGTGGACTGGCCATAGGTAGTTCCTGCAGCCTATATTTCTTCAGAACTAGTCACCATTGGGGTGGACTGGCCATAGGTAGTTCCTCCAGCCTATATTTCTTCAGAACTAGTCACCATTGTGGTGGACTGGCCATAGGTAGTTCCTGCAGCCTATATTTCTTCAGAACTAGTCACCATTGGGGTGGACTAGCCATAGGTAGTTCCTCCAGCCTATATTTCTTCACAACTAGTCACCATTGGGGTGGACTGGCCATAGGTAGTTCCTCCAGCCTATATTTCTTCAGAACTAGTCACCATTGTGGTGGACTGGCCATAGGTAGTTCCTGCAGCCTATATTTCTTCAGAACTAGTCACCATTGGGGTGGACTGGCCATAGGTAGTTCCTCCAGCCTATATTTCTTCAGAACTAGTCACCATTGGGGTGGACTGGCCATAGGTAGTTCCTGCAGCCTATATTTCTTCAGAACTAGTCACCATAGGGGTGGACTGGCCATAGGTAGTTCCTCCAGCCTATATTTCTTCAGAACTAGTCACCATTGGGGTGGACTGGCCATAGGTAGTTCCTGCAGCCTATATTTCTTCAGAACTAGTCACCATAGGGGTGGACTGGCCATAGGTAGTTCCTCCAGCCTATATTTCTTCAGAACTAGTCACCATTGGGGTGGACTGGCCATAGGTAGTTCCTCCAGCCTATATAGCCTCTTTAAAGGATTTAGGTGGGCTAATTTAGAAACACAATATTCACCTTACCCACCTGCCCCCCATGCCCCTCCCTTTGTCTGTAGTATCTGCAGTACATCAACCATAACCTTTCCTTCCATCACAGAAAGCTGAGCGAGGTGTATGACATATTGTTGCCACTTGACTTACAATGAGGAATTTATGCCACAAAATCACTACAATTTTGACCTAATTATTCCAACAGTTTATTATCTGTGGTGCTTCCTAGAAGCATTGTGCTACTAAAGCTCCAAAGTCAGAATAACATTAAATGACTTTAAATTCCATTGCATTAAATGTTTTCAGCTATCTGACTTACTGATCCTGGCAGACTGTCAACATAATCTGGTAAGATGAGCAATCACTGCACTATACAACTGGTACAATAGTTTTACGCACACTCTCCAGGCATGCTCAGCCTGTGTCTGCTATAAGTCAGGAGAACCCAGCATATATTAATAGGGTAAAACCCTGTATTAATAGGGTAAAATCTTATGTTTATGTCACTGACTGTGAGGGGGGGTTAAAGGAATAATTTGCTCAATCCCCCCCCCCCCCAACAATAATCTAACTTTCATTTAACCTCTGTCTGCACGGAGTCTGTTTGTTCCTCCTGTGTCTAAGCTGGTTACATTTGGGTTCTCTAGTTTCCCTCAAACTCCCTCAACTCTGGCAGCTTAGTAAAAGCAGACTAACAATAAAAAAATGACCCCCCCAATAAAAGCCTTTAGCTGCTCTCCTGGCCATTTAAATGAAATAACATCATTTCAAATGACAAATAAAATAAAACAGTACTTACCCAAAGATATAGAAAATGAAGAACAGTTGCCACCATTTTGAATGATCTGGGAGCTGGGTCTTTTTTCTAGAGCGGAGGAAACCTTGCGCATGTGCATTACATAGATTCATACTCAACCGATCCTACGCATCTGCATGATCATCAGCTGCTGCTGGCTCAATCAATGAATGGGCGGAGCTGAGTGGCCTATCAGCCAATCAGCACTACCCTTGTTGATTCAGCTCCCGGTTCACAAGCACCCCCCCCCCCCCTCGGAAGTCTCGCAACAGCTGTTGCAAGCCCTATAGCAATGGACTAGTGGGGTTGTTGCTCTGCAGAATTTGCAGGCCTAGAACTAGAGGTAAGCATGTCAGAATGATTACATACAAAAGCCCTGATGTTTATGTAATTATAGTTCAATAGCGCAGCACAGGTGGGGTTTCTTTTTCATGAAAAAATACTGTTGGTCTACTTTAATGTCTTAAAGGCCATGTGTAGGCTAACATAAAAAAGGATGCTCATGCTCCCTCTCCAACCACTTAGTGTTCCTGTAATGGTGTCTAAAAATCAAGCCAAGTCTTCATCTTCCTGCATTCACCCCCTGGCTCCTGTAAAGCTTAAGAGCAGAGCAAGGGCCAGATGTTAACCCATTTCGTTCCCTATACTGTGACAGCAAGAGACAGCTAACCAGCAGAATGGAGTGATGTTCCTTTGGAGGGTTTAAATCATTGAAAGAGGAGGGCTGGGTGGTAGAGGATTCAATTTTCCTTCTTTCTTTGATTTTGCCCACAGATGCCCATAGTTTAGATACATGTGACAACGGTTTAGGCCTGACATAAATGTTCTTTAAAGTGCTGCACAATATGTTAGCTAAGCTTTATAAAAATACACCAAATGGAAATACGCCACAAATCTGAGCAATAAAGATCATGGTGTGCGAGCTACTCAGATTTAATCATCCAGCCATGTTTCTATTTCTTAAACTGCATGACTGAAATTAACAAACCATCAGCTGCCCACAATTTGTTTCCCTGAGTGGGAGAAGATTAGGGGCTGATTTATTAGGTATTACATTAATAATGAAGCATTGTATTCCTTAATAAATAAACAAGTTTAGAATAAATTTAAAACAAGACTTCTCTTGAACATGATCTTAGGGTGGGTTATCCAGTTGCAAAGTCTCTTCTATCTTTATTTGAATACCAGTACACTGAGTTTAGAGAGACTATATAAAACACATTACAGTGTAAAAAAAATTAATTTTCTTCTATTTTTTTTAATCTCCAACTTCTGTTGGGGAGGTGCAGAATGTATTCAGGTAGTCTTTTTTTGCAAGTTTTTAATTAACAGTTCCCTCCGAAGTTTTCAAACACATTTGTAGATATTAATTTTACTGAACAATTTTAGGCTAGATTAAAGTGGACCAACAGATATTTTACAACAAATGGGTGTTGGTGTGTGTGCATGGGAGGGGGTGTGCAATTGCTCATTCCCCAAGCAAAATCAAGCCCAGTAATCGGCTGCCGGTCATCACTTGGTCAGGACTCTTGCAGTGGGGGGTACAAGAAGTGTTCACTTCTAGAGTCCCTATATCTAAAAGTACACATCAATTGTTCCATTCTGTGCTATAGCTAAAAAAAGGGGACACCTTGAAACCTGCACAAAATGATGGGATCAGGGTGTCCGGCATTGGTTTTCAGCCGCTTGTTCACAAGTGAGTACAAAATAAAAAAAGAGGGGCCACGGTAATATGCTTCCTTGACTGCAAAGCATGGCTTCATTCTCAATGAAGGCACCTTGTGAACTGGGGTCATGGCTAGAAAAGGGTACGCCTTAAACCTGTGCAAAATGATAGGATCAGGGTGGCTCTGGCCAACATAACATGTGAACTGGTATAGGGGTCACAAACAGTTCACAAACAGTTAAGAAAAAATAACTTACTGTCTCCTTCCTATATCTGTCCTCTCTGCAGGTCCCCTGAGTAGGGAGCTCCTTCCTGGTCTGGCAGGAGCTTGTCTGCTGCTGGTAGTAAGCTGCTATTGCAGGTGCCCCCCTCCCCTGGCATCTGTAATGAGGGGGCACACATATTGTCCCTCCTCCTACATTGGTGTCCCGCCATAATTATGTCGGCTCATGGGGCAGGAAGGCTTTTATACAAGAGGAGGAGGAGGAATTCCCCCCATGTGACTAATTACATCACTGGTGGAAAATGACATGGATGGGGATTCTTTTTTAACTGTTTGTGAACTGGTTAGTGGTCCAGCATGCCACCTGCCAGCATCAGTGGGTGCCATGCCAGATAATTTGATCTGGATCTTCCCAGGATCTGGGATGAGGACCAAATAAGCAAAATCTGGGTCAAATGTAGCTTAGGCCCAGATCTGGAGCCAATTACTTTTTATAAGTAGCCCCTCCTTTTGCCAACTAGAATATTTTTGCAGATTTTTATTACTGGACTATTTACTGGTGATGCTGCTCCTTTAAATACAGAAAGGCAGCTTAGTTCTATAATGTAGATCAGAGGCTCACAACCGGTGGTACTGATACCACTAGTAGTACTCAAGAGGTGGTACGTGACACGGCTGCAGACTGACCAGCAACTCTATATGCTGCCGCCTATACCTCAAATCTATGTGTCCATAACTGCTCCAAAAGGTGAGAAAAATCTGTATTTGTATTTTTTGAGTGGCATCCCCAACATCCCCAATCCCCAGGTGGTACATGAGATAAATAGAAATTTGGTGAAAACACTTTGGGAAGCCCTAATGTAGTCTGAATCCCTTTAATGTCTTCTTTCTTAAAGGTGCAACTTGCATTTAGATTTGACGCTAACATTATAAAGCCATTATAAAACATCTGTGAAATGTCTTTTAAATGTGATATTGGATTCTAGAGAAATAAGAAGTCTTGAGGCATATGTGTCCTACTAAAACTTTCCTCTTGTGCAATGTGACAGTATCAAAGGCTCAAAGTATGTGAGCCCAGTAGGACGCCTGCTACCAAACTTTTAGCTAACAAAGGAACTCCAAGGTTTGCTGCCCTCTGTCTTGTCAGTAAAGGTTCATCTGTAATGAGGCCATTTGTGGCATCCGGCTCAGGCGGCACTACAGAGGCGGCGGCAATTGACCTGCTTTTTATTTATTTTCTATCTAAAATGTTTAATTTCTTTTTTTACTGCTGTCGTGTTTTTATATCAAGTATTGGAAGCTCAGCAACCCCGGTCCTCCTCCACTCCCTTGAGGAGTGGAAGGGGCGTCTTTCTATAGTTCGCCTTTCGGCAGCAGAAAGTCTAGGTTCACTCCTGCCTGTCAGTCCTGAGGACATGGATTTTCTGTTACATGATTATTCTGTCTTTGGTGGTGGAGATCTCGATTTCTCCAACATTATGGACAATAAAAAAAATTAAGATGAGGGTCCTAACTTCTTCTACATTGCCATCTGGAAAGAGGTAATGCTGACAGCTGGGAAATTACCTAAATCACAGAGGGTATTTTCCCAGGAATCATATGAGGGAGGGTAACCAAATTCCATCTTCTTTTTTGGGGGGGACACGGGAGGGGAGAGGCATTGGGCATCTCCCCCATTCCCCTCCCAATCAAAAATGCTTGTAAAAAAAAACGTGGGCCCCTTTCTATTAAGCTTACCAACCTGAAGCGCCAAGCAGAACTGGCCTTAGTTTTTATCAGCCCCTATGTCATAGAAACATAGAAACATAGAAGGTTGACGGCAGAAGGAGACCTTACGGTCCATCTAGTCTGCCCTTATGTAGATTTGGCACAGGCCTAATGCTCTTCCAGGGGTACCCCGGGCACCCATGGAAGAACACCAGGTCATGCCTAGGGTCAATGGCTCTTATGCACCTCCCTGGCCAGTGGGCATGCGAGTAATGGGACAGGGGGAAGTGGCAAGCCACCCAACGGCATGTGAACACAGTTAGTTTACCACCCCCCTACCATTTGAGCTGGGATCCCTTAGTCCCTTTACCAAATCAGGTAGTAAATTGAAAAAAAATGTATAACTGTACTCCCCCCATCTGCACCTTTTGTCCCCAGCTGGCAGGCTGATCTCCTGATGCCAGCGGTGGCAGCTTTAGCCAAGGTTGACCTTAGTTACAGTACTTCAGTCATTTGTTCAGGAAAGACTTTTCTTCGTATAGTATGTGCCTTGTGTGCCTGATAAAGTCTGGAAATCATGTTACTTATTGTAAAGACTGTGCAGAGGTCAAACTATATATAGTCTATACAGGTTTAGTGTTATGCCTGAAGCACAGTAATGCAATAAAATCATATTAATAGCTAGTATGTTGTGTAAAAGCCGAACGTCAAGAAGCTAAAGGTCGGCATGAACATTCTCTAACTACTACTATCTATGATTACTATTTCTTCCATGATTAAATTCACCCTGGTGACAACAACAGGAGATGCACATTTGACCCCCTGCAGCATGTCTAGGACCAGATCTCCTGTACTTACAATCCCAGGCTCCCCCCACCCCCACCAATGCCTCGGAAACAGGGAACACACTGTGGTAGTGCCTGGCACCCCCAGTCTTCACACAATGAATAAAACTGGAGGTTAATTCAATGTGTTGTTGGCAGGGGGTGACACATTTTAGCAGGCAGCAATGGACTCTGAGATTTTGGGGTTAGATCTTCTTAATTAGTAAGTACTACCCACAGTGAGCCTTCAAAGATAACACAAATGTCTGTGTGTTAAAGTTGACATGACACGGAGGGATAAGAGTTTAGAAGCGGTTACACACTGATTATACACTTCTGTCTTCTGGCAAAGATGTGTTGTAATGTATTAACCACTAAAAGAAGTAGAAAGTGAAAAATTAAGAAGATACCTTAAACTTGGTATATTTAAGGTAAGCATTAGAGAATACTTATTTCTCTTCCCCAGATCGGGTGGGGTGCTAGCACAATGACAAAGTGATCTAATCTAGTATTCTGAAAGCCTAACTTAAAGCAGACCAAAACCCTCTCCTAAACCTACCTGAGTACCTAGGTCAATGCCATTGACTGGGCAGTGGCTCAGATTAAAACAAATAGCTTTTTTCTTCATTGTAACCCCCCTCATGTGGCAAATTTGAGATAGCTGATCTCAAACTTGCCGAGTGACTTGACCGCAGGCCACATCCTCAGGGTCCCTCTGGTTTGAGGCATGCTCCTGTCATCAGCCTATCTGCATGGCTGGGTGCTGGAACATGTCTCAGCCCAAAGATAATGGGGATGTGGCTGATGGTTGAGAATGCACTGAGAGAGCCCGGGGAAAGTTGAGTCTTTCAGGTGATCTCATGGGTTTTACACAGCAAGGCACCTCAAATCAGGATGCCCATTGTGTAGTCAAGCTGCCTCCATTCAAGATCTGGGCAACACAGTTTTTGGTCCACTTTAAAGCATAGGTCCAATCTCTGTCAGACAATGGTACCTAGATTGTGGCATTTAAAATAATGAACAAAGCTTACCTTACTGGCAGTGGCCACCTGCTCCCCTGCATTCATGGTGGCTACTGAGAGACTGCCGTCCTGGACATGACTGAGTCATCCAATCCAAGCCCAGTCAGCCAATCAGTGCAGCAGTAGAGCGGCTCAGAACATGGAAGCACTGCTCCAGGCAGAGGAGTGGACAGCCAGCATTGGTAAACTAGTCTGTGCAAATATAGGTCAGCACCGCATGGGAGGGCAACGCAGTGGGGTCTATGGAGGCTGGACTTCTGCTTTACATATACTCATTTATCCTTAAAAGGTAGTATCTTAATTCTTCACTCTCTAGCATTGTATTTTTGTCAGTGTTCTTTATCTTTATTCTTTACCCATTACTGGGGCATTTATATTCTATAGTACTGCTATAACACATAAACATAATATTTCCTTTCTAGGCTAAGCCGAAAGTTTTTTTTAAGGTGACTTAGCTAGTAACATACGCTTAGCGTCTGTGTTAATATTGACTAGACTGGATGTGGCCACGAAAATGGCTCTGGGCAGCAGTAGCGCGCCCAGGAGCCGACTGACAAAAGCGTCTGCTTCCTACTGACCCAGATATCGAGTTATCAGTAAATCAAAGCAGCAGTGGTCCGAAATGAATGACATGGATAGAGGAAACTTCTGCTGCTATCCTATTATCTTGCAGCAGCACTATGATTGGTGCTTCCCAAGAGGCTTTGCAGCAGCTGTAGACCTTTCCTGTGGAAGAAGGCTTGCTGTGATATTCCTCATAAACATCACTCTAGTAAGGCAAAAAAGGAAGCTGGGTTAGTTTTGCTTCCTAATAAAGGTTAAATATAGAGAATTGTTGAACAATATATTTCTAGTATAGAATCATTTGGCCATTTCATTTCACAAAACAGTTTTATAGGAAACATATTTTGTTCACTGAGACAACTTTAAAGGGCCAGACCAGGCTGATTTGCAGTGCTCAAAAGTACCCCTCACCCTGACTCCCTCCCCTGACACTGAGGCAGGGCGGGGTTACAACAAAAAAAAAACACCTACCTTGCCCAGAATCCAGTTTTTTTTTGCCTTCCTCACTCTGTCCATGCTCCCATCCAAGAGGAGTGGAAGCGCGGACAGAACGGGAAAGCTGCAGATCAAAGATGGTCAAACATGGATGCAGGATCCACTCATATGTGCAACCATTTCCCTGTCCCCTGAAAGATGATACACTGTGTGAGAAAGGTATCTATTGATTATGGAGCTTAATTGGCCCAGGAGTCATCAGGTTAACGGGCACAAAGTTGCTTAAAAGTCTTACTCTACTTATTATGGCGATCTTATGTTGATGGCTAGTTTAAATGATCAATATACCAACAAACAAGAAGATCATATAATACATAAAAGAAGTCAAGCAACTTTTCTACAATGCCCTCTGCCTTTTTTATATGTTAAGAAATGTTCATTCTGTAGCAAATTGTGTTGGTTACATTCCATCTCATGCCGAGTGAGTAGACACATGAACTCTACCACTTTTGTGGAACACCATAACTACCAATCTAACTGCTGATCCATGTCCCTGGTGTTCTCCAACCTTCTTCTCAAGGCCCACCAACAGGTCATGTTTTGTGGATCTGTTAAGCATGACCTGCTGGTGGGCCTTGAGGAGGAGTTTTGGAGGCCTCTGCCTTAGATAAAACTAACAGCAAAATCTAATTCCATTTTTGTTCTTTAAAGAGGAACACCAAACCTCTTTACAACAAATTCCCAAACTCCCCTCGTTGGGTGCTGCATACCTTTTGGATGTTGCCACTATTGGGTGGTAGCGACATCCTATTGTTTCAGGGCCATTTCTCTGCCCCTCCCCGCTTAGCCATCTGAAACGGACAGCCATGTCTTTAGCTGTCCTCATCCAGAAGGCGCTCTTCAACTCTCGCGGCTCTTTCTCCGGCTGCTATAACAGCACATTATAGAAACATAGAAACATAGAAGGTTAATGGCAGAAGGAGACCATACGGTCCATCTAGTCTGCCCTTATGTGTATACTGTATGTACTCATTATCTTAGGATAGAAGTGTGCTTATCCCAGGCATGTTTAAATTCAGTGACTGTTGATTTTTCAACTACCTCTGCTGGAAGTTTGTTCCAAGCATCTACTACTCTTTCTGTAAAATAATATTTTCTAACATTGCTCCTGATCTTCCCCCCGACTAGCTTCAGGTTGTGCCCCCTTGTTCTATCATTAAGCTTCTTCTTAAAAACACTTCCCTCCTGAACCTTATTCAATCCTTTCACATATTTAAAGGTCTCAATCATGTCCCCCCTCTCCCTTCTTTCCTCCAGACTGTACAAATTAAGTTCTTTAAAGTGGACCATCACCCTCCCGTGATCGGCCCGGGAATCTATAAGATTCCCGGGCCGATCACCTCCCTCCCCGTGGGACATCCGAGATCGGGATGTCCCGCGGGGTGAAACCCCCCCAAACACCCCAAATCCCCTTACCTTGCCTCCCTCGCGCCCCTCTAGACGTGCACGTGCCCGCGCCGGCAGTCTGTGAATGGCCGGCGCGGGCGCGTCAAGAGTGACACGCGGGAGGCGGCGGAGGAACCGCTTGTCCGTTGCTGTCAAATCGCTTGTCCGCGGCCACGTGGGAGCGGGGAGAGGTGAGTTTTCCGGGTGATCGGGGGGGTTTCACACAGCGGGGCACCCCGATCGGGGGTGCCCCCCGAAGTGGACCAAGACCCAGGATAGTCAAAATCCTGGGTGTTGGTCCACTTTAAGTCTCTCCTGATAAGTTTTAAGTTTAAGTCCTTCTACCATTTTCGTTGCCCGCCTTTGGACACGTTCTATTTGAATAATGTCTTTTTGCAGGTAAGGTCTCCAGAACTGCACACAGTATTCTAGCTGTGGCCTCACCAGGGCTCTATACAGCAGCATCACAACCTCCCTCTTCCTACTGGTGATGCCTCGAGCTATGCAGCCGAGCATCCTGCTTGCTTTTCCCACTGCCTGGCTACACTGTCCACTCATCTTGCAGCTATCAGTAATCAGTATCCCTAACTCTCTCTCCTCCGAGGTCCTGGCTAAAACAGTGCTGCCCATACGGTACTCAGAGCAGGGATTCCTTCTACCCAAGTGCATGATTTTACATTTAGAGACATTAAACTCTAGTTTCCACAGTTTTGACCATCTATCCAGTAAAGCTAAATCATTTTCCATGTTGCAGACACCTCCAGGAATATTCACCCTATTACTAACCTTTGTATCATCAGCAAACAGACAAACTTTTCCTACCAAGCCTTCTCCTATGTCACTTACAAATATATTAAAAAGAATGGGGCCCAGGACAGAGCCTTGCGGCACACCACTTGTAACTCGCCTTTGTTCAGATTGCACAACATTTACAACAACGCTCTGATACCGATCCCTCAGCCAACTGGAAATCCACTGAACTATCCAGGGATTGAGTCCTACCTTCAATAACTATGAGCTCCAGCACTATGCATGTGCGAGATTGGAAGTTGCGTCTTATGGGAGAAAAATTGTTGCATTGTTGTCTTATGGGAGAAAATTGTTGCATTGTTGCCTCATGGGAGAAAATTGTTGCATTGTTGCCTTATGGGAGAAAAATGATGCTGCGGAGAAGACCCAGAATCCGAGGGACAGGGAATACAGATGCCCAGTAAAGTGAGTAAAGAATGTCCAAAATGCAAACTGATGGGGAGAACAACAGGCTGATGAGGCTTTAGGGGCTTTTATGTGCCTCTTATGTTCATCTTTAAAGTCTCTATCAATACCCTGAGTTCCAGGACATGAGGAGCAAAAGTGAGAGCCAATAGCCACAGCCCTCTGCACAGGACACACACCCAGAAGTTGAATCCCTCCCTAGCACTGAGGCAGGGTGGGAGGGTTACAACAACAACAAAAAAAGCACATACCTCGATCCAGCACTGGTTGTCGTCTATTCCAGCGCCGAGCAGCCATATCTGATTTGCATGTACTAACTGGACTCGACTGTGGTCCTGAATAGCACATTCATGCAGACTAGATCCGCATGCAAATATATATTTGCATCATAAGATTTTTTTCTCACTGTGTTGAATGAGCCCTTTTATATCTAATTAGATATGTACTGTATGTAGACATTGGATTAAGAACATAAGATTACAAAGGGTGATCCAGTGACAGGAGTCTGGCATGGAAGCCTTTGAGGGCACACCACGTCATGCTGTAGCGTGACACAAGATTTACGTTAATGGTATTGTACGTGACTGCTGTAGCCATTGCTCCTGATTTCAGAGAAGAACTGGCAGCAGGAATCATACAATTATATTAGATTTATACAGAACACTTCCATCACTGCAACAGAAAATTCTATTTGTCAAGAAAAATGTACAACTTGTCTAACATGTCTATCTGTTCTCCTTGTGGTAATGGCAGCAATTTGCTTGACGTACAAACGGCAGCATATGTCATGGTTTGTTTTAACGCTTTCCCTGCCATTCGCCCCTGGAAGCTTTTTACTGGTTGTTTTTGGTGCTGAATATATATCGAGTAAAATGGCTTTACTGAACTAAACTACATGTAAGCGTTCTGTAAAGCGCTGAACGATATGTCAACCTAATATCAACCTTAAAAACTATTTTCAGGGAAACTTTTAAAAGCAGTTCATGTCTACCTGTGCTATGTATATAGTGATAATGAATACAGATGAGGGAATCATTTTGTCACAAATTCGAGTTCATGATGAAACTAAATAAAAATCTTTTGACAATTTTTCTTACTATGTTTCTTATTTTTTACTACCAAATATATATTTCGTTTTGTATGTTTTGTTCGACAAAAACTCAAAAGGGTTTAGATACAGTCTTTGGAGACCTCAGAGAGCCATAGAGGCCGATTCATTAATAGCACCAGGTAGCGACAGATGAGCGACAGTAGCGTTTTTTTCACAGCGCCCGCTAGTATTCGCTGTGCTTGCCTGTTGTTCGGCTGTTGACAGCAACTCAGTCGGTGTGCGGTAATGTTGAATACGGGGTTAGGAGTCGCTGTTTGTCAGGTTCCGCGCTGTATGGGAGCGCATGACAGCGAATGGCCATAGCGAACGGCTCCCAGCATATTCATTAACAAATCACACTCAAAAAATTCCTGCGCTGTGAAATGCTTGTTTAAACCCCAGAGCGCTGGCGGCGATGGGTCAAAAGTAGTTTTTTAACCCCCAAACAACCATATTTTGGGAAACCAAAAAAAACAAGTTTATAAAAACATTTTGGAATATGAATACATTAATATCAGACCTGTAATATCAATTCTGCACAAATGTTTTTTTTATTTTTTTCTTACCTTAAAAAAAATATCTAACATGGCAGAAGTGGTAACAGAAATGTTCACATTAAAAAAAAAAAAAAATATTAACAATTAATTATTAATATTAAAGATTGTTCCATTGAAATGCATCGGAGAGCGCCAGGTAGCGAGAGGTCATACCTGGCGCTGTTCAAGGTCGCTCGCTGGCGCTGTGGGGTGAGGCTGGAATAATGATGAATGAGTTGCTATCTGGCGCTATCTCAGTCGCTAAGCAGGATCGGCTTGATAAATGTGTGATTGTGGTGGGGAGCCGGCGTTCTCGTGGCGGTGAGCGTCATTACCGTTCGCTCACCATTCGCTACCTGGCGCTATCCCTTGTAAAATAAGGGCCATAGACTGCTATTCATGGAGAATTGGAGCACTTTGGATTCGGACAAATCACTCGTCAGAATCACCTGAATCGTCCCTAAAATGGCTTTTGGAACATTCACTATTCACTAATAGAGACCACATTATATTTCACCAGATATTTTCTTGGAAATTGACTTGTAAAATTAGAGTGTATTTTATTTTAAAAATAGTTTCCACAATGTGGCATTCATTTTGACAGTTACCATTTCAGAATTATATATTATGTTTCAGAACTGACCTAAATATGCTCCGAAAGTGAAAAGTGATGCTACCCTGCTCACAAAATCCATCTGTCATTTATTTATGGCCAAGTATAGGATTTAGAGCAGTGGTAAAATACAAATGCTCATGCACTACATGGTTATCAATAAGGATAGTCATAATTTAGTATATAGAGAATGTCACGCATAATTTTTTCACAATATTGATTTATATACATATACATTCATTCTACTGCCTCCCTCCTCTTTCTGTCTGTCTGTCTCTTCCATATATAGATATATATATATATATTTAACAAATAATATATGTTTAACAAAATATCTAAAAAGTACTTGTGATCCTACCCCTTTTCCTTTACATCGTACCCTGTTAAGGGTTGGGTTTCCATGCCACACAGCAGGTCAATAACCATATTAGAATATGCAACATCCTTCAACGAGTATCTTGGATGCACCATAGGGATAAACTATAGTATAGTGTCACGGTTATGCCTTGTCTTAACACTTTTGCACGCTAGCGTCTCACCATATTATGATGTGATAATCCCTGGTTTATAGTGGTGCTTTAGGTGAAGATCCCATAGACTTCAGCAGGACTGAAGTGTTTTATTTTCTATAATTCATATTGCACTCATTTGTTGGTACAGAACTTGCATTGTGACTTGTCAGTAATGAAAACGCAGGACCTAGATGTCGCTAAATGACATTTTATTTCTTAAGAAACAAAGGAGGGGTGGCAGCCGCTCAGACCATTTTATAACTAACCTGGGGGGTGCACGTTAGCAGGGCAATTAGGATTCAAAAGTCTTAAAGGAGCCACAGCACTCAACCCTGTTAGCTTGCAGACCAACCTAAAATCTGTCTATAAATCTGGTTAAAAGCAGAGGACTCGGCTACACACATCTTCAGAAGTATGCTGAAGCTGCACCACCAGCGCTAAGGTGCCTCTGTGGGGTGCAGTCCTAACCCTAATCTCTGAGAGCCCCATTTGGGACATACAATGCAATAGATAAATTGGGAGCAGGCTTACCTGAGGTTGCCCGAAACCTCAAGTGCAGCCCGTGTGTGACCGAGCCCTCTGTTTTTAACCAAGTTTAGAGACAGATTTTAGGTTGGTCTGCAAGCTAACAGGTTGAGTGCTGTGGCTCCTTTAAGACATTTTTTTTCTTAAAAAAATTATATTTTCCTTCTTTTTGTAAGGAATGTGTGATTTGCACAACAACAACTAAAACACAGCCTAAATGCACTGTAAAGTTTGTCCCACAGCAGTGATTTCCTGTAAATGTAGTGATGAAACACTCACCAGCACTGGAAAAGCACCAATCTTTTCAAGAAGGAAAAACATTCTAAATACATTGTGCAGCGCCGAAAAGGCGGGTGGTACAAAATGGCGCTCGCTGGGTCTGGGGTAATCGGCAGTCACATCCAACAGGTGATGACTCTAGCTAGACAATATCTAGTGCAACAATCAAAGCAAATCCCGTTAGCATTTGGCGCTGCGACTTCTAGTGTCAGAAAATACAAAAAAGCCGCGCTCCAAACTGGTGCTATAGTCACCAGCAAGATGCTAAATGGCGCACAATTTATAAATAAGACCCTCAGTTTTGTGTTACTTATTTTTTAACACGTTTGTATTAATAATCATTCATTTGTTCCCTGTTACTAGGGGTGTGCCACAAGGTACAATAACTTGCGTCTATATCTTATGAAAAGATTATATACAGAGCAAAAGAGAGAGACTATGAGGGTAATTTAAGAACGGATAGCGCCAGGTATTGCTTCATAGCGGCAGGCAGCATCTGGTGAACACCGGGCGCTGTACGCAAAACCATATTTAAGAAAGTGAATCTGGTGAGCTCCTCTAACAGCGCCATGTAGCGTCACATGTATTAATCCAGGCGGCTCAGTGTATAGCACCGGTGCTCTAGGCTTAGGAGCACCATGTAGTACCTGTCGCTCTGTAACGCTCTCCCATACATTTTAATGGGGCTTCATTAGTTGTGTATAAGTAGCGTGTTATGCATTTCTTTTTGCTCAAATCATTGTGTGACTTCTCCTGGTCTGCAAAAAACAATTTATATATTTTTTTTATATATTTTATGCAGAATTAAATGTACAGGTCTGGCACTAAAGTGTCATTGTCACAGTGTTAAAGCAATGTCATTCCATTCTGTTACAGTGCCCGATACCCGCTTATAGCATCTACTAGTGGTCACTCTAAGCGCCACTATACAGACGCTCATCTGGAAATACGTGGCGTTAGTAGTGAATCAGCCTCTTAATATCTATATAGAGATATATATATAGATATATATATATATATATATATTATATATCTATATATATATAGATATATGCAAATAACATTCCTCTCATTGCCCTTTTAGATCAATAAAAGACATCTCCCTTCCAAATAACCAAGCTTATTGTTATTGGTTATATTGTTCATATTCTTTCAGCGAATGTATTAATAATATAACGTGTACATACAAGCACCATGGAATATAATTCATACATACATATATATTAGTAGTAGAATCTATAGGGAACAATACCACGTGATGACAGCAGAGTTTCATCTTCACAATTGGTTGTTATAAAAATGTAAAGCCATTGTAACAAGGAAACAGTAGAGCCCAGGCCGGAATCTTGGCTCGGCTGCGTACTTGTCACTCGGTGGCTTTTATCCACAGTAATAAAGGCTGTAAAATGCCTGTTTGCAAATTAGACATTTCATCTGCATTGTGGGGAGACCTGCAGACCTGAAAGCCATTTTGGCTGTCATTAGTGTATCTCTGATCACTGCGATTAGGGAACAATCAGGAATAAACTCTGTGATCCAAAGCCGTTATATGCACTAAAACACCTAAAACAAGCACTCGGAGTCAACGGGGGATGTACTTTACTGGTTCCAGTTTACTTAGGTCAGTTGCAGTTTAATGCAGCATTATACTAATGATAAGCCTTTCTGAACCATTTGTGCCTTTATGTGACACGCATTACTGATTTAACCACCAAAATAGAAAAAAAAAAGAGCCATGGAATATGATTTTATTTTACTTTTGAGGGTTTTGTCTTGCATAATTATTGATTGAGTACTTAGCATTTATTTTTTCCTTTGTGTTGCTCCTGGCCTTCTATTTCTGTAACTGGCGCATTAGCATCAGAAAGCTAAGGGATAATAAATTCTAATGAGGCCCAGTCGTGAGCTCTGCTGCTAGAGAAAGAATGTGCATGATTCATTTGTATTCTGCAAAGCATCCAGACATCCACCAGCCTCCCTATGGTGTTAGCTTGTGGTGCTGATCATCTGTTCCTACATCAGGGGGTCTTCATTGCTCACAACAGAATCTGAGCTGGAAGAAATCAGATTTTCTTTTTTTTTGCTGTAGGAGGCATCCTTGGAAGTAAAAAGTTCGATATAAAGAAAATGTAAAAAAAAAAAAAAACAAAAGACTAACTTGATTTAATACCTTCATCATATGTAAATACTCTACTATACTGTTACTGTATTCTGCAATGCGTTACAGAGTGCACACAGTAGCATTTGTTCACATTGCTATTTAAACAACTAATGTGAGTAACATAACAGTAGACTTTGGGCCTAATTTACCAAGAGGCCGATTCCTTAATAGCGGCAGGTAGCGACAGTTGAGCGACTGTAGCAGTATTTTCACAGTGCCCACTAGTAGTCGCTGTGCTTGGCCGTTGTTCGGTTGTTGATAGCGACTCAGTTGGTGTGCAGTAATGTTGAATACAAGGTGAGGAGTCGCTATTTGACAGGTTCCGCGATGTATGGGTGTGCATGATAGCGACTGGTCAGAGCGACCGGCTCCCACCATATTCATCAAAAAATCACGCTCAAAAAATTCAAGCACTGTGAAATGCATGTTTATACCCCAGAGCGCTGGCGGCGATGTGTTAAAAGTAGGTTTTTAACCCCCAAACCACCATATTTTTGGAAACCCAAAAAAAAAAAAAATTATTTTAAGAATTTAGTAATATGAATGCAATAATGTCAGACCTGTAATATCAATTCTGCACAAATTTTTTTTTTTTTTTTTTACCTTAAAAAATTATCTAACATGGCAGAAGTGGTCACAGAATTTTTCACATTGAAAAAAAAAACATTAATAACAGTTAATTATTAATATTTAAAGATTGTTCCACTGAAATGCATTGGAGAGCGCCAGGTAGCGAGAGGTCATACCTGTTGCTGTTCAAGGTCGGACGCTGGCGCTGTGGGCTGAGGCTGGAATAATTATGAATGAGTGGCTATCTGGCGCTATCTCAGTCGCTAAGCAGGATCGGCTTGATAAATGTGTGATTGTGGTGGGGAGCCGACGTTCTCGTGGCGGGGCCCGTCATTACCGGCCGCTCACCAGTCGCTACCTGTCGCTATCCCTTGTTAAATAAGGCCATAAGTGTGTCAGCACAGGAAGATGTAGCCGCTGGACTGTGTCGTTCTGACATAGTGCAATTTAGGTCAGCACACAGTGCACATGAGACAGCTCATAGTAAATGCAACTTAAACCACACCAACAATCTTGCAAAGCTAAAAAAAAATAAAACTCCCAAAACTCGCCCTTCTGCATGAATGATATTTAATCATCAGGGGGACACAGGGGGACACAGGTCCCCTTCCTCCTTCTTTGGCATTACTTCAAGCAAATCCCTGCCCGGCAGGGCACAGAGTCCTTTATATACAGAGGATGAGCCTCTGTGGAATCCTTCCATGTAACTAATGATATCAGTCTAGGGGAGGAACATGGAGGGGAATTCCCTGAGGAACCGCCAAGGAAGGAGGAGAAGGGACCTGTACCCATAACAGCTTCCCGGCATCAAGATTACAGCCCACTGAACCATGGGGGAATCCCTGACCCGACAACATAAAAGATGCCACCAGAAGGGGGACAGATAAATGGTGAGTTATTTTTTTATTTATTTGAAAAAATATATTTTTCTTTTTTTTCCAACTGTTTGTGAACAGGTAAGGGCTTCATAGGACACCTATACCAGTTCACATGTTGTGGTGGTCGGAATCCACCGAACCATGGGGGAATCCCTGACCCGACTACATAGAGGATGCCACCAGGTGGGGGACAGATGAATGTAGAAACAGTAATGGTGAGTTATTTTATTATTTATTTTTTTCTTAACTGTTTGTGAACCGTTAAGGGCTCCATATGACACCTATACGAGTTCACTTGTTGCGGTGGTCGGAGCTATCGTGTCCAGCATTTGGGAATATCGAATGCCAGACACCGGAGTCTTTCCTGCCAAAGGGCTTCCAAACCGGATTTTTTCCTGCTCCAGCTCATTATTACTGTACCTCCACTTTATGCTCTGAACTCAGCAGAGATTGTTTATTTATAAAGCAGCATCATATTCAATGGAGCTGTACAAAGTATAAGTTACAGGAGGGTGAGACAAGTAACATAAAGTGAGTATTATAATATGGAATTTCTTCAGTGTGTGAGTGCACCAAGGCAAAGCTTGCTTACTGAATTCTACTTTGCTGTCTGTGCTTACCTTACCTATGATGATGGACTGTAGCAGCCAGTATAGCTTTAGTAAATTAGAGATTTTATGTTTTGCTTTTTCTTTTCTTATTTAAACACCCAGACGGGGCTGATCTTTTCAAAGAATACATTCCCTTAAATATGTTGTCATTAAAAGGTATGTTCTTTAGAAGTTCTATAATAGGTGTAAAAGTATTTTTTATACCTGCTCAATAAATGTTATTACGTTTTGCTCTATTAAAGCAGATTCCCGGTGGGAAGTGAGGATAAGGTAAAGATTACGGGCATCCTGGGGGGGTTATGTGCGGGGGGAGGCTCCAGCATTCTGGATGCCCCCCCCCCCCCAGATCTTCATTTAGTGGCAACACCCTCACAACAGAAGGCGTTGGTCCCATTAAAATTGATTTGGGTAAGCACAGACATAGCAAGGTAAGCCATAGTGGCTCTTGGTCAGACATTCTGATCTTCTCCAAAATACATTCCTTTGGCCCTCTCAAAGTGAGCCTCACCTTAGTAAATCTTGGTTTACTCCCCCCACATTTAAAGTCATTTAAATTGCTGTGTTTTGTAATACCTATTTTAGACATTTGGTTGGGTAACCAATATGTCTGTTTTGCTACAGTGGGAGGGGTTTTCATGGCCTTGAGTAAAAACAATGGACTACAAGTCCCACAATTTTTCGAATGTAACAGGTGAACTCTTTAGTAGCTTTGGCTAAGTCTAAGCAGCCTAATAACTTAAGCTTAGCACATTGAAGACATTTTGCCACACAATAATAGAAACTTTTAAAAAAGACATTAAAAAGGGGAATTACCCTTTAATTGACTTCTAGTCTTCCCAATATGTTCATGTCATGTCATTTCCTAAAAGTGGATGCTTTTTAAAGCGGACCTTCACTCTGAATAAGAGCATATCTTATATGTTTCCCACACCCTGTACATACAGATTGCTCACATTAAAAATCATCCTACCTGCATCTACTGCATGTTATGAGCCTTTAAACATCCAAGATGGCGGCTCATAGAACATCAGGCAGCCTGCAAACAGGAAGTGTCTTCTGACTGTGCTGCTCTGCATTCTGGGGTTGCTGACCTTTTCCTGACCTCAGCTCTGCTCTGTCTGAGCAAAGCACAGCTAAAACCCACCCCCCTGTAATTTATCCCACTCTCCTCAGTAAGTGTGATGCTTCTGAGTCAAGATGGCGGCGCCCGTATCCTAAAGTCCTGAACAGAGTTGCAGCCTGGTGGGGGAAAGAATAATAAGTAAGTGACTAGAAATGTAAAATATATTAATTTTAGATGCTGGGGAATCCTTTTTTAAGGGTTTGGGCTTTTCAATAAATCATGGTGAAGGTCCGGTTTAAGTGAAAGATTTATAGGTATTTCAACACCTGCTCTATAAATGTGTTTTGACCACTACCAAAACTGGTTCATTGGCCATTTTTATGTATTTATTTGATTGGTTAATGAAGCACTGATAGAGTCAGAAAAAGACCTAGAACACCTAGAAACTATAATGGCTTTTGATAATGCATATGTTGGGTTCATATGGACTTTTTGTGAATTCAGACTCCCAAACCCAAACACGGACTTCAGCCAGAAAAAGTTCATGCACCTAAGCATGTGTGTGGCTGAAAAAACTGTAACTTACCTAAGCCCTGCGATCCGATACCTGCGTCCGTCACGCTAATTAAGTTGGGTAACCAGCTTGACTTGTGGTGGGGTTTCTGTTTTTACATATGTTCTATTAAATTAAATTAAATTCTTATTATTATTTTCTTATCGACTTATCTTTTCCAAAAATTCCTGCTAAATATATTGTCAAGAGTGAAAGGTGACAGAAAGGTCATTTACGCTACTGTAAAAGGTCAATAGACGTTATTTTTTAAAATAAATCTTTGCATTTGATTGGTCAGCAGAGCATAGACTGTATAGCAAGATATCATGACGTATTTTTATAAGTTACCACTTTGTAATCTTGTAATTAATGTATTTTACTTTCATAATTACTTTTTGAATATTGAATTTAAAGGGATTGTTCAGGCAGGAACAAAAAAAATCCTTATGTCTTCATACATTCTAAGGGCAGGGAATCCAGCAACACCAGCAGCCTCACATGGCATCCATGGGGCCTTGTTTGCAATGATTGGAGTAAGCTTATTAAGGGGCATGAAGCCAATTTAATGGACGCCATCATGTCTGCCCTGTGCAGGATGACAGAATCGCTCGTTCTCTCTCTTTGGTAAGTATAAATACAGAGGCACTGCACGGAGGAGTTGTGGGGGATAAAAGGTGAGAGAAAGGTGGTAGAATTTAATGCATCTAAAGGGATTATAAAAACAGGTCCTAGACCTGGGTAAATTAGGGTTTTCATATTATGATTTCTCTATTTTTCACGAATACCTGTACAATAAGGTGTGAGGACTCCTCCAATAATAAAGTGCAACCTTAATTTTTTTTAATCTCCTGCAAGTTATTGGGTTTTGCAATGGGGCAGTTCTACAGGTAAGATGCCGTATTCTTCCAAAGAGGTGGAGAAGGTTTTCAGTAAAATTTGCAGAGCCTCTTCTTTCCAAGATTGTAAACAGTGGCATAACTATATGTGACTGGGCCCTGGTACGAACATTAAATGGGGCCCCTAAATGGCTCCTACAGTAACAGCACAAATCTAATAAAAAAGGTAAGGGAGCCACAAGGATGTCCCCCCTTATGGGTCTGGGTGCCTGCATACCCTGTAATTGCAACACTGATTGGGCGCCTCTCTGCATTTTTATCAAAATCCCAAAAGGGAACTATTATTTACACATTTGTAAAAAAAAAAAAAATATATGCATCATATGCATCATAGCTGTAAAACTGCACCACAACAAAAACATGTGATGCATTTATTAAATATTATAGTGACATTACAAAAATGTGTAGCACTACTCTAAATCTTATTTAATTGACCTGTTCCTAAATGTACCAATGTAGAGAACTTTCACAAATTGTAATAAATTTATGTTTTTCGAGCAGAGAATTTAATTTCAAATTGAGACTATTTGGGTTTTTTGGCAAATTACTGTATTTAGTGACGTAAGTTCAGTGGGTAAAGTGGAGTGTAAAGTGAGTTTATTGTTTACAATAGCAAACATAATTTATCCAATAAGATACGAATATTTCGAATAGTAATTCAGAGAGGTTTCTCTGCATAGCCCATAGGGTGTTGTTATTTTCAAAATCTTAGAAAAATACATTTGTACCCCATTGCCTGAGTTGGTGATTTTTTGGGGAAAAATTAGAATAATTTGTTTGGCCCTTTTTCGTGTGTCTTAAAGTAAATAATGTCACTCAAATGCAGATTTCAAATCACACCCACATTTTATTATTCTTAATCTCTTTAAAAATAGTTTTACCTACCCAGTAAATATTCTCATGGGAATTAAGAAAAAAAAAATAATATTTTCGTCCAATGCATATTTTGCACCTGAAGTTAACTTTGCTTCACCAAAGAATAATTTGTATAACCCCAATTTTATACCTGTTTATAGAAGTAGGCTATGCTTTAGGTTTTTTGTTTTATTATGCATAATATCTTAAAAATCGTTTTACTTGACCCAGTAAATAGGCTCAACTATGAAAGGGAATTAAGAAAACAAATATAAAATATTTTTGTCCAATGCAGATTTCTCTGGCTCACATGAAACATTTTTTTAGGATAGGATAGGAACATGACACCGTAGCATCATATCATTGAAGCTTCCAGGCTTTTCTGTAAAGGAAAACATAAAATATAAAAGAAATTGTGGCTAGTCATCTTCGTTCTTCATGCCAAAATGTTGGTCAATCTGGCTAGAACATGAGACTTTTCACCAGGAAAGTCATTATTTTACTGTGATCCGCCTTTCCAAACATTATTATCATCATTTATTTATATGGCACCAGCATATTCTATGGAGCTATAGATTATGAGAGACAAAGAGGACAGCATGCATAATGAAACATGCATATTTAATTGCTTAGCACGGTAACAACAATATACGCTGAATCAAAGCGGAGTCTGGTACAGAGCCATCTTCTGTTTGCTGTAAAAAATCAACATACATTACCAGTTATCTCATATTTAATCAATTATATATCGGCGTGTTTCTTCACTTATATTTGTTGCCCTATTTTCTTGAATGTTGGCCTCATTACCTTGCCTAAAGTAAAGCTATATTTCTCTTTAAAAATGAGGTCTAAATTTTTTTTTTTTTTAGCAAACTGCCACATCTGAATTATCTGAGCAAAAATGCGTTGGGGAAAGGGAGCCTAACTTGTGCCAAACAGATGGCACGCCCTGCTGTGTTTTTGATTGAAAAAGAAAGGTAACATTTGCAGCCATGTCAAAGAGACAGTGATCAGCTAAACAAATTGGTCTCTGAAGTGCTCAGTTGCTGGAACAAGCCTTGCTTCGGGCTGTGATACAGAGGCTGTAATTCACACTAATGCTACAATTGCTGCTGCAAGTGAGACCTTTCTTTCTCCAGACAGGAAGGGAATAGGCTGGACTAGTGTCTGCTTTATGATGTTCTTGTTAATTCACATGGCCGAAGACCAGCAAGGAAGTAAGAAGCAGGGAAAAGATGTCCGCCTTGCATCCACCAGAAGAGAATAAAATATCTTGTCACCAGCAGTCCCCGATCTCCAGAGCAGTCTAAGTACCAGCTTTTGGAAATGCTTTCTTAAAATATTGACTCAACGGAATATTAATTTGATCGTAATTGTTCTTTGCTGTTGGCTAAACATTTCGATTCACATCATCAAAGCCTGCCAGAGTTCTCTTAAACTAAAACTAAACTAAACTAAAATGAGGACCAATAGCCAGAGGGATAAAACAATCGAGTATTTTTATAGTATTTTTTTTATTTTTATAAATAGGGCTATGGCAACTGCTAGACTCAGAAGCTCTTCTGTTCCCCTTCAATTGCTGGACAGGTTTTTTACTTCTATCGCAGCCATCTTGGAGCACCCCAGAGATCAGGGCTGGCTCGAAGTCTATGGGCTTTTGTAGTCCAATAGGTCACCTTTACAGTGTGTTATATCACATGCCATGTTACGTAGTTTCACCCTTCAGCTCTGCTGCCACTAATGGGTTCCTTGTTCCAGATGATCGCCCACCAGTCCTCATTGCCTTCTCCACTGCCATCAATAATCCTCTCGTACCCGATTACCTTCTCTGCTACTGTCAATCGCCCACTGGTCCATGTCGCATTCTTCACTGCTGCCATCTGCCCTCTTACCGCTTTCTATACAGCTTCTGTCCATCCACCAGTCCTGGTTACCTTCTTTGCATCAATTTCTGCCAGTTGTCCTCTGGTCCTTACCACCTTCTTCCCTGCACCCCGTGGCCCAATCCAACCTTTATTGAATTTTCTACACTTGCCCGGATATGCTTGGTGCTTGCATCGGCCCTGAAGAAGGGCTACATTACCCAGACTCCTCCAAGTGTTTCTTTGAGCTGCACAGATGCAGTCCCTTTAGTGCCTGTGTCCTTGTGTCCCAACTGGCAGGGCTCCTGTGTAGCAAAAAGTCTTGCTGACTGTTGAGGAAACATGAGTAATGAAAGTCTCCTAGTTTTCTCCATGCCAGGTTAGATAGCAGCCTTCCAGCTTTTCTGTGGCCGAACAACCATGGGTGCCATGAAAGACCTTGAGGAGGGAGGGATCAGTGGAGTGTTAGAAAATACTTGGACATAATCTTTAACATGAAAGACACATTGAGAGATGGTCAGGGCCGCATTCAATGAGAACAGATTGTAGAAACCATAAAACCTTTAAATAAAAAGTCCACTTTTGTGGAATTTTCTTAAGACTCAGTGGTACAAGAGGGATCTAAAGGATCAGTTTACCTTACTACAGTTCTTGTGGCACCTCTCCCACAGCCTCGGTTTCCAGCTGGTAAGTGGGTGTGGCCTGTGTTGGCAGAACAGAAACCAAGTCTGTAAAACTTTGTGCAATGCAATAGCATACAGTGTGCTAGACATTCTTTTGATGACCAAGAAGCAAATAACATAAATGTTTGGAGAACTTACTTCTCTCTATATCTGAGCATTTTTACACAGTAAAGCTCCAACAGGGCCCATGTTATGGGGTGGCAAACTGTACAACTGCCCAGGGCCCCCATCGCCAGGGATGTCCCTGGCTTCTTGGGGTGTCGGGGTGCAGGGCCACAACTCATCTGTTCCCAAGATTTAAAACTTTTTTGGACACAAAATTGTTTTGAAAAGGTTCTCTTTTTATTTTAGGATTTTTTTTTTATTTGGGATTATAAAATGGCCAATTAGTTTACTCAAACTGGCTTGTTTTTACTTCCTAAAAATCTCTTCAGTAATCTACTGGGGTTATAAAATAGCTGCTGCAACAAACCTTTACTTTTATGTAAGTAAGAATTTGTTACTTGTCATATTATTTGTATAAATTACTAGCACAGATGTAAAAGTCTGACTTGATCAGCTGAGAAATGCAACAGATGGTTAATGATGGTTAATGACTTTAGTCTGATGATATTTCTCCACTAATAGACCATGATCCCCATGTTATTTATTTGGTGAAGCAGGTTTTTTCCTTTTGGTGCACTTTTGGGTGTTATTTTCAACCTGTACTTTGTTAAAACCGGAACAACACCAATTTTTCACAAAATGAGTGATGTCCCAGGCACATAAAGGCATCCCGATTTCTGATGGCCAGCAACCATGTGACTTCGGCTGCTAATAACAGCACTGGATTTCTCTGGGGGGAACGAGGAGAAAAGTTAAGATTATTCCTGATTAATCAATATGATTTTCTCTTGATATGAACATTGAAAGTAGGGAAGATCAGAACAAAGGAAAACCAAATGACAATGTATCTAACCAGGGGAGAACCCAAGAGAGTAGTTCAGGGGGCCTGAACCCCACCCAGACCTGGTGGAGTACAGTGCAACTGCCGTTGCCTCTTATGGCACTCTTAAGTGCATCATGGCTACCGTTTTTAATTGAGGAAGTAATGAGGAAGTAATGACGTAACAAGTGAGATCAACAAGGAAGAGGATGTGGGAGAGGGGGTAAAGGAGCCAAAAGGCAGTGGAGCTTGGGACACATCTCAGGAGGAGAAGGTGGAGCTGTCACATTTCAAGAGGTGCAGGAAGTCGGGGTCTGCCCAAAACAGTTGGACATATGCTTTTGCACACTAAACGTCATGCAAAATATTCTTGCAGCAGTCACATGCTCATGTTTACAGGTAAGGGATGCAAAAGTCATGCCCCTATTGTACCACAACCCCCCCATCCAGATAACATTTCTAGGTGCTTCACTGCATCTATCTATAATATATAACATACACAGTATAATGATGAAGCAATAAAATGTAAACCACTAAAATATGTATCTAGGTACGTAGGGTTCTATTGCCAGTTGCTTTTAATGGCTATTAGATAAAAGTAAAGACATTGTTGGTGGTTGTGGTTGAAAAGTTTGGCCACATATCTAACAAATAAACTCACATGGAATGTTTGCTGCTTTTAAGGGTCAAAAATATTTGCATGTTTTTTATAAAGTCTCAAAGTACACTTTTATGCAAAAAAAGCATGCAAAGCATTTGAATGTCTCTGACAATAGCAGTAACTGATGATATTGAGAGGCTCTGCAATTTTGAGAGAGAGTTTTCAGAGACTTTTCATCTCAGCACACAAAAAGCTGGAAAATAAACTTTATGTCATGGGGAAGACCTCCAATATATTTGTTTACACATCTATACACAACAACTTCTTATGAGAAATGCGAACACATTTGGGGATGTTCATTTTAATATTCTTAAATACCCCATAGGCTGCTGTTATTTCCAAGTTTGAAAAATAAAATGTCTAACGCATTAATATAATGCCCATCACCTGTGGAACTGCTCTGATGTAAGTGCAACGTATGAAATGAGATGAAGCATTTGTTTTTAACACATATTTTGAGCAATATTTAAAAAGCGTCTGTGCCAAACAGCTCCACTTTTATGGCCTCAGCGTCACAACTGAAAAAACGCTAACGCCAATGTGGCGGGTAGTGTCTTGTATAACTATAGCTCCGAAAATGATGCAACGCGGGACGCTTTGGTTGGAGCAGCGCCAGATGAAACCTGACGCTGGAGGTCAAGATTCCATAGAGCACAATGGGCAGAACTGAATTGAAGTGTTTCATGATTTCATAATTAACACATTTTATTGTTCAGAACTTGCATTGGGACTTTATATTGGGGGTATTAAAATGATTTTAATGGCTTTTTTTGCTTAGCATTGTGTTATTTGGACACCAACAACTAAAACACAACCTAAACACGCTGTAAAGTGTGTCCCCTTAGTCCCCAGCATTGATTTCTTGTAACGGTTATGACAAAACGCAGATCAGCGTTTTGTCATAACCGAGCCAAAGATTTCAAGAAGGAAAAATGTCATAAATAAGCTGGTGAGCGCCGAAGAAAAGCGGCAGTAAAAGTGGCACTCACTGGCACTGGGCTAGTCAACCGGCTGCTCCAACAGGCCTTGACATAGGCCGGCCAATACCTCCGTGCAATATTCAAAGCTAATAATTAGCATTCCATGCAACGCCTGCTAGTGCCAATGAAGTAACCAGTACAGCACCAGATTAGACAGGAATGTCGGTGCTCTGGAGCTGGCGCTATAGCCACAAAATAGTTGCAGACACACATCATAAATTGTGTGCTGAGATGCAAAGTCTCTCCAAATTGCAGGGCTCTAGTTCAAATGTTCTGTGTCTCTTCATCAGAAACCACATAAATGACAACTCATAATGGACTCTCTCTCTCTGTACATACAGTCTTTTTAAAATGCTAAAAAGCTAGGTATGGATGTATTACCCATTTAGGAACGTAAAGTTCATAATAAGACTGGTTGCAGTAATAGCACATCTCAATACCAGGTAAAGATTTACACTGTAGATTAGATTGTACATGTTTCCCAGGGAGAGAGTTTCCTGGTTGGTTTTATTGTCCTAAAGAGATACATATAAGTAACATGTAGCTCTAAAAAGCTAGTAATTCCTTCTTTAGAGTGGAGGTGTCTGTTGGACAATGATTGTTTGTCTTGAAGTTACATGAATTATTCTCCTTATATGTTTGCTTGATATTGTATGGTGCTTATCATGTGAGCACCGTATATTGATTGTATGTCTTGATGTTCTTTAGCCATAGTCCTAAGTGCTAGTTGTGTGATAAACCAATATGTTCTTCAAGCCTTCTGGCTTACATCTCACAAACTCTTTGAGCCCTTCTATTGTTAAATACAACTCTGAACACAACCTGTAGGCGGAGATGTATAACAAGCTACCGTTTATTGCAACCCCACCAAAAAACAATGTGCTGGCCAAGGCAAGTGCGCACAACCTATCAATATATATCATATATTTTGCTCTATAAGATGTCCTTTTTCTCCCTCAGAAGGGGGGAATGTTAGGGTGTCTTATGGTGCAATTGCTAATTTTCTTTTTATCCGTTCACTCATTGGGGAACTATATGCCCACTTTTTTTCCAAAGTGTAGCCAAAAACAGATTGCTCCCAATTATATATATATATATATATATATATATATATATATATATATATATTTTTTTTTTTTTTTTAAATAACGAATACACTATCATTAGCTTGAACATACACAAAATACAAGGTTCAAATCTATCAGGGGATAGCCCTCAAGCAAGTTGGGGATTCTGCACACTGTCTGTAATGGGATGATTGTGGGGGATTCTGAACCCTGTCTGTAAAGGGGTGTTTGGGGGGGATTCTGCACGCTGTCTGTAATGGGTTGATTGGGAGGGGATTTTGCATGCTGCCTGTTATGGGGTTATTATGGGGAGCGCTGAAAACCAACATAATGGAGCACACCCAGACGAGCCCTGCTTTGTTAAGAAGGGCGCACTGTTAAAAAAATAGTAAACTGTTAAAAATGATCTAAGGTGTAGTCTTATATAAAGGAATCTCATAACAGGCTAGTTCCAATGATCATATAACATAATTACCCCCCCCCCCATCATTAATATAAAGATAAAGAAAATCCAAGCCAAATAGTGCACATAAGAGCTTACCTGTAGAAGTAAAGGAAACTAAACATGCTGTTATTATTTTTAGTTTCGCTAATCACCTGACTGACTTCATCAGTTCGGAGTGACTTGTACAGCAATAATCCACATTCTCTGTTGACCATAAACAGTGCCGTTAATTGCAGAAGTGTCGATTGCATTAGCATGGCTGGGGCTATGAAGTTTTTATCGAATCCTTAGGTGTTGATATGACATTGTAACACCCAGGCAGCCTCTAACACCTCATAACCCCAGTCATACATCCTCAGGAAAGTAATACCAATTAAACAATGAATGACCAGACCCCAGTTACTCAGGTCTGAATTGTTGTTCAAGGTGCACCACTAAATGGAAACTAAATACATACATATAATAATGTATTTAAATGTATTGAAAAGATAGACATACAGGGCACCAGACCCCATGTCAATCCATGACAATCAAGTGACATTAATAAAGTGCAATAACCAATGAGATTCATACATGTAATTACAGACAATACAGAAAAACTCTATGCACACTGTGTATAACAGTGATTAATAAGCTCCAACTGACCAGAGCGAGAAAAATGAATGTGTACATCATTATCTGGGTCCACAAAAAGGTGCCCAGATAGTTTAAGTGAGTTTCATGGTCGTGTGCCACTTCCTCCAGGCATCGCCGGCGGCGGCATCCCTGTAGCTGTAGCTTAATTCCGCTCCCAGCCATTCAGTTAGAATGCACAGAGCAGGACAAACTGAAAAGGGAGCAGGGGATGCCTCCAGATGGATAGTGCATATCCCCCCGGCTCTCTTGTGATCAGCCAATCGGCAATCTCAAACATGCCTTGTGGGCGTGGGCTCGCCGATGGAAAACTACATTTTTTTTTAAACGGAACACTTTTAAAAAAAAAACCTGGACAATTATAGGAAAAAACTGTACAAAATACAAACACGTATATATCTTTGACCTCCTCAGTCAGTAAAGCTATAAAATTAACAGGAAAATGTATACATCACATAGCAGCATTTACTGAAAATAGAAATTGTACTCTTGACATCCACCATTAATGAAGTGTCAGTAGCTGAAAGTTGAAGGCTGTACATAGGCTGAGCTCTTTGGTATCAGTACTAGAGCTTGGATGAGTGCTGCACATCATCTGGGCATTATGTCATGTATGGGTGCACCAGTAGTAAGCTAAGGGAACTTTATGTGTCTCGTCTTAATGTATGTCATCTCTAAGGAGCATGTTACAGAATGCAAGACAAGGACACATCATCAGAATAAGGTCTGCCTGATACCAAGTGGTTTTAAAGTAAAAGCAAAGCACACGCATTCACCCCTTGGCTGCATTGTGCATGCAGTACAAACATCAGATATGGCAGAGTGAAATCATGGGAGGGGGTAGAGGGGTGGACGAGCTTGTCTCAGCTGGCAGGCCTATTCCGCTTCAGTAAAGACAAGGTACAGAAATGTCCTCTGGGTGACATTCAAAACTCAATATAAATCCTCTGCTTTATGAGACTGCAGTGCAATAAATTACTTAGCCTAATTGTAGATGTAATGAATTACCATAATTAGTCATGGGCTACATTAAATTAATCAGCATGGTACATTATTTTGCTAAATTACATCTTTGCCTTCTGAAGCCACCAGTGCAGCAATCAGTGTTTTTTGCAAGAAGAGAATGACGCTGTAATGAGAAGCCTTTCTGATCTCTGTCAGTGACAGGATATGAATTTTGATGGCAGACAGGAAGGTTGAGGACAGCAAAACTCCTACGGCTCAAGCCTCCAGTCTCTTTGTTAATGATGCCAAAGCCATCCTGCGGGGGATCGAAGCATTGCATCATGGGAAGATTGCAGAAATGTCTACAGATTGAGGAGGAAAGCACTTAGATGGTGCTTGAAGGCAAACAATCTAGGTGATAAGAACTAGTAAGAAAGCAGCAGGGGAGGCAAGTTCTGCGCAGTGCTGAAATGTTTGACATGTTATTTCACCGTGACTGATAGAACACGTTAACGTCTGCTTCATCTTTTTTAATAATAATTTAATAGTTTCAAATTCCTGGTGCTTATAAGAAGATTGTTGTTCTGGTAAAAGGATGTCTATGTTCAGGGGTGCTTCTAGACTTTCACTTGCCTAAGGAAAAGAGTGAAAAGACACCACCAAGGAAAAACTTCTACCCCCTCCTCACCCATCCTATAGTGCTGCTGCTGTCCTATACAGGTATGTGCCAAGTTGTGCCATTTCCCTAGTGGTAGGCAGGGCCTCCTCCCTATGACTGAGCACAATATGAGGTGATGAGGGGTCTGTCTTATGGCCTGCACCCCCTCTGTAGAAAACAGGATAGCTTGGATAAATGTTCCCCCAATGGCCTTGGCGCCCAGGGTGACCGCCCTGCTCTCTCCCCCCTAGAAACAGACTTGTCCATAAGAGTAAAAGCTCAGCCCAATGAATACTATCTAACTTCATAACAAAAGCTACCATCTTCAGCCAGGTCTATGTGGGCTTTGGGCAAGTGAGTCTCAGTGGGCCCTTTTGTGGTGTGTTACGTCACATGCAACATCACACCACACCCCTCATCTCTCCTGCCATCAAGGAATCCTCCTCTGCAGCTGATTGCAATCCAGTCCTCACTGCTTTCTCCACTGCCACCAATCATCCTCTAGTAGAGTGTTCCCCAACCTTTTCAGCATCAGCAACATGTTAGGTTTTGTGGATCTCTTCACCTATGCATCTGTTTGAAGATCAGAAAAACATATCTTACATGTGGTTCACGAGAAGAGTGTTAGGGGAACACTACTCTAGTCTTTGTTGTTGATTGTCCCTGTCACATTCTTCACTGCCCCGACTGCCCTCCAGTGCTTACTGCTTACTGCCTTCTCAAAGGCAGTTGCATTGCCAATTCTGCTCTGGTCCCCACCACCTACCAATGCCTTGACCATGTCCACCACTGCTGCTAATTATACCCACCACATTCTGAACAGCTTCCAATGGTGCTCTCTATTTTCTCCATTGCTGCCAACCATCTCAGGCCCTGGGGTCAGCCATTACCAGATCTGCATGCAGGACACAGACTCACTGGTCCAGTGGTGGAATCACCCAGATGGCTAATCCAAACCTAAGATTGCCCATGAATATGCCAGGTGCCGCTACCCTCTGCTTGGGGATGACTAATCCTGGCACCTGCCCTGCAAGAAAATACAGATGCAGCATCTGAATTTATGTGCATGTTGTATGCCAAGTCACCTCAATCCTCACTTGTAATAGTCTATGTAATGGGTATATTTTAGATAGCAATAGATTTTGAGAGAGGTTTTAGAGTAGCCCCATCTTTTTCAAAATTCAATGTCCAGCAATGCTTTGCATTTAGCCTGATTATTTGTGCATTTATGTTATGTGTTCATGTGCATTGTTTTTTTTCAAATGCTATAAACTATGCGTTACCTAAGATAAATCAACTCTCCTGTCATATCCCTACTAATTTTCTTTCATTGTCATAAACAGTAAACATGTATTATAATACATTTAAAATGAATACCAATGACAGAGAAGGTGAGTAGGAACCCACAAAGGCAGCTCTGGGGCCCTATATAAGCTCTTTAACCAACAGCCTTGCACAGTTGAAAAAAACTCCCTCACATTCATGCAAGCATGATATTGAATCATTGTCAGTAGTGATAACCTGATCCAACCCAACCCGCAAAGTGAAGATCCATACCTAACTTTGTGGGTATAGCAGGCAGGATCCGCATCTCTCAGCGCCATTTTGCAGCACTGTTTTAGATAGGGAGAGGTTCCCGCTGCAGCGGTTTACAGACAGATAGACTTTCTTGTTTAAAAAACTGCCCTTTTCAGGGATAGTGGCTGGAGTGAGGGCTAGAATATGGTTGGACTGGGGGTCGTCACTACTACTGCACAAATAGCACTGGCTTGTTGTCACTACTGGGGTCTGGGTGTCCCCTTATCCCTCATCAAGCGCTAAGCACTGGAGTGATTGTGTGAACACTTATAGCAGACCTAGCTGTAAAGCCTGGGGTGAATGGGTACCCCCCATATACCAAACATATCTTTAAAGACTGGGGTGAGCTGTAATTAATGGGGCAATTTTGTACCCTTATAGCAGGCCTAGTTGTAAACTGGGGTGAGTGCAGTGGTGTACATGCCATAGATGCAGGGGAGGCAGCTACTACCTGGCCCTTGGGAAAAGGGGCCCCATTCCAGCCCCCCCACTTCATACAAGCGCTGGACTGGCATTACCCCAGTATGTAGTGATAGTGTACTATCTGCTGGGAGTGTCAGGCCCTAGAGCTGTAGGTTCTGCTGGGTAGAGCCAGCATATTGTTTACACCTTGGTTCCACCCTGTGGAACCTACAAATCTGGCTCATGGCACTTCATGTAGACATAGCTCTAGCACTGCATACTGCGGTAGCGCCTCACAGGGCCCCACTGTCACTGCACTGCCACTGCAAGGGCCCATGCTGCATCAACTTCAATCAAATGCCTGATTTTGGATGCCTGTGTGTGCGTGAACCCAAGATCATCCATATGGTTTGATCCACTTTAATGCTGGGGGTGTCATTTTTGGGGGCCCACTATGAGTTTTGCTATGAGGCCCTGTGAAACCTATGTATGCCTCTGGGTGAGTGTGTGCTCCCATATACTAAACCTAGCTGTAATTAATGGGGTGATTGTGAACCCTCATGTACCAAACATATCTGTAAAGACTGCAGTGAGCATGTCCCCTATACCAAAGTTATCTGTATTCACTGGGGTGAGAGTGTCCCCTTATACCAAATGTCCCTGGCCCAGTTGCAGACCTAGAGTTTACGGATGCCCAACAGCTCTGTGGGAGAATGAGGACGTGGGCAGCGTACAATCAAAGGACACCCTGGTAGATGATGAGACCCAAGTACCGACTGCTGCAGCATTCTGCAATGTTGAGGCTGAGAGGGAGGCTAGCAGGGAGGAGTGGGTGGAAGGGAGGAAGAGGATGTCAGGGAGGATGATGAGGTCCTAGACCCTACGTGGACTGAAGGCCATCACAGTATGGAAGAAGAGGTGGTGGTCACACAGCCCCAGACAGCCAGCAGAAGAAGAAGGATGCAAACCCTCAGCGGTCAGCCCATAGCTGCCACTGCCCCGCACACCCAGGGACTGAGCGCCAAAGCAGCCTCACAGGATCTCACCAGCGTGGCATTTTTTCACACAGTCCACAACGGACAAAACAGAGGTCATTTGCAAGCTGTGCCAACAGTCACTGAAGCAAGGGAAAGCTGCTAATCATTTCTGCACCTTTTGCATGACCAGGGATCTGCAAGCAAAACATGAGCTTCAGTGGCAGAACTACCAGAAAAACTTTCAAACACCTGAGTCTCCCTCTGTCTCAGCCTGCAGCTACACCTTCCCAACAACAAGGCCACCTGTTTCCCCCTAAAGGGAGAATGTAGGAACCCCACCAGCTCCAGCAGCAGCACCACCACATCACATCATCCCAGGGAAGCGTTTAGGTCACCATCCCGCAAACTTTGGAGGGAAAGCAGAAGTTGGGCCCATCTCATTCACGAGCCCTGGCCCTGAATGGGAGCATTTCGAAGTTGCTGGCCTTTGAAACGCTGTCATTCCGCCTGGTGGAGATGGACAGTTTAAATATCTCATGACGGGACCTGTCCCATAATATACTATTCCCAGCCACCACGACTTTTCTCTCTAGGTCATCCCTGTCCTGCACCAACAGCTTGTGAAAAAAAGAAAATGTGCACTTGGCAATGCCATTACTTCCAGTGTCCACCTTACCATGGACACGTGGACAAGTAAGCACGGGCAGGGATGTTACATCTCTCCAACTGCCCACTGGGTGAATGTAGTGGTGGCTGGGACTGAGGCGGGAAGCACTGTGGTGCAGATCCTTCCACCACCCAGAATTACGGGACATCAGTCGGTGCCTCCTGTAACCTCCTCCTCCAAATCTGTGTAGCCCTCACGTACCGGGGTTAGGGTTTCATGGAAAGGTAAGTACTCACTGGTGCCGCTTGGAAAGATGTACAGCAGTCCAACTGTTGAAAGCAGAGTTCCTCTTTATTTATTCCACAAGCAAATGGCAAACACGGAACAAGTACACCTCTGCCAGTTACATCTCTGGTTCTGTCCAATATCAGGTACAATCATCAGCATTGCTTCCATTAGAGAATAATGATGGGGAGGCCGATTCGTTAATAGCGCCAGGTAGCGACAAATGAGCGCCAGTAGCGTGATTTTCACTGCGCCCGCTAGTATTCGCTGTGCTTGGCCGTTGTACGCTTGTTGACAGCGACTCGGTGTGCGGTAATGTTGAATACGGGGTTAGGAGTCGCTGTTTGACAGGTATGGGTGCGCCTGACAGCGAATGGCCAGAGCGAACGGCTCCCAGCATATTCATTAACAAATTACGCTCCCAAAATTCTCGCGCTGTGAAATGCTTGTTTAAACCCCAGAGCGCTGGTGGCGATAGCTTAAAAGTAGTTTTTAACCCCCAAACAACCATATTTTTTGAAAATAAAATTAAACAAGTTTTTCTAAACATTTTGTAATATGAATACATTAATTTCTGACCTGTAATATCAATTCTGCACAAATTATTATTTTTTTTTTTTTACCTTAAAAAAAAAACTAACATTGCTGAAGTGGTCACAGAATTTTTGACATTTAAAAAAAAACAAAAAAAAAAAACATTCATATCAATGAATTATGAATATTTAAAGATTGCTCCATTGAAATGCATTGGAGAGCGCCAGGTAGCGAGAGGTCATACCTGGCGCTGTGATGGGATTAGCAGCGGCGCTGTTCGTTGCAGTCCGCTACATGATGAATCCCGTGCTAGCTGACGCTCTCGCCGGCGCTAGCCTCATTTAGCGTGATAAATGCGTCATTGTGTCCGCCGCCTGGCGTTCTGGAGTCGGTAGCCGCCGATAGCTGGCGCTACCTGCCGCTAGTGAGACACTACCTGGCGCTATCGCTTGATGAATAAGGGCCTAGGTTGGAACCTCTCCTTTTTCTCTCTTTTAGAGTCTGTGCTCCTGCTCCTTACAATTCAAATGGTGAATCACACGATTAACACTGAGTTTGGGTTGGGGGCTTCCCTTTATCCCTTCTCACTACCTTCCAGAACCTTCTATCACATGTTCGGCCTCATGTCCGACATCTGATAGGATGGTTGGTAGATCCTCTGACCAATCACTAGCTTTCAGTTGTAGCTATGTTACTAGTCTATCTCCTGTTATGACTAACAACCCTTCTGACCTCTCCTTCTAGAATGTTCCCCATTCTAGTCTATGGACAATGTTAGTCTATGGCCTAAACCCACTACTGCCATCTAGTGTCTATTTAGGTTATGGCACTTCCAATGTACTTAAATGGGTAGAAACCATAAAAGTGAATTAATGTATGGTTAACTCTATTTAAAGGATTCTTCTTAGTTGATTTATGTGTGTCTAGTTATTACCAGGTCCCTACATCTGCTTCCTTCTCAAGCAGTCATTGCAGCCCCTGCACCACCAATTTCAGCACTTCCATGGGGAAATAGCAGCAGGTGGTGCTGCTCATCTGTCTCGCCAAAAGACCCCACACTGCCCTGGAGCTTTGGACCGCCATCAAGGACCAGACAGAGGAGTGGGCATTGGACTTGAAGCCTAGCAAGGTGGTGTGCGATATTGGGCCGAACCTTGTAGCAGCCTTGGGAAGATGAGGGTTGTTGCACATCCCGTGCCTGGTGCATGTGCTCAACTTGCAGGTGCAGAGCTCCTAGCTCATTATCCAGGGATGCCGGAACTGCTGCATATGCGTAGTGTGTACTCACACCTTCGCCATTCCCACCCTGCTGCTGCTCACCTGTATGCATTGCATTGCATCTCATATGTGACTTGCCCACCAGGTGGAATTCCACGTTTTACATGATAGAAAGGGTGTTTGTAAAGCAGCAGGTGATAGGGGAGTTCCAGCTACAAAATGCCCGGCAGCACTTCACCACCGAGTGGACCTCCATGAGGGACATTTGTGCAGTGCTGCAATGCTTCCAGTACACCACCAATATGGCCAGCGCTGATGACGCCATTGTCAGTGCTACCATCCCCATCCTCCGGATGCTGGAAAACACTTCAGGTCATGACTGAGGAGGAGGAGAAAGCAGAGGAGGAGGAGCAAGGTCCAGGGCAGTGCACACATGGCTCGCAGGATGGGTTGCTGGGCCGACAGTGGGCTGGTATATCAATGTCCAGCCAGAGGACAGTTTTGGAGAAATCGGAGGGGGGAGGACTACTTTCTCTCACAGCAGAGTGGCACCCAGCACAGCTCACAGGTGTCACTAGGACGTGGCTGGAGGGAGGGAGGAGCAGGAGAAGGAGGGAACAGCTGACACTGAAGAAAGCTTCTCTTTGACTCAGGGCAGCCTGGCTCACATGAGCCACTACGTGCTCCAGTGCCTGCGCAATAACAGCAGAGTTGGTCACATAGTCACCAGTGCTGATTACTGGTTGACCACCCTGCTTGATTCCTGCTATAAGAACATCACCTTCTTAATTCCAACAGGGCCGCAATCAGGGGAGGACCATGAACTATGATGAGTTCACTCCGTAAACTCTGATGAGGAAAAAAAAAAAGCTAGCAGAAAAGGGGGAGGCCGTGGCAGCAGCTCCTCATACCGCCACCTCCTCCTCGAATCTGAAGTGAGAGATGGGTGGAGTGGAACAAAGAGGCAAGCCGCTGGCCCTACCCACCTCCCACCTTTTCCTTCAGACGAGAGGAGAAAGCATGGGGAGCAGCTGTGCAGACTCCAGGCTTGGTAGGAAAAGGTAAGGTCTTTTTTTTTACTTTATGTCTTATTCACTGAGGGTGGAAGGGAGGGAGCCAGGGGTATAACTTGAGGCGGTGGTAGGGTTTGTGACTGACCCGGAGCCCAGGAGATCAGGCCCTCCATCATTATTGCTCCTCCACCTTATTTATCATATTTGTGATCACTTTGCATCATTTAGATTAATATTTAGTTGTCTTGCCCTCTATGCCTTGGAGGTGCTGGCCTGTCCTGTGGTAAGTGTCCTATCAGAATGTGTGTTTAGCATTGCAGGGGGTGTCATTACCGACAAGAGGCTCCGCCTATCTACAGCCAATGTGAACATCCTTACATTCCTTAAAGCAGACCAAAACCTGTGAAATACATTTGGCCAAAGCCCCTGGCGATATTCTCTTCTTAAAGTGTAAAACTAGAAATGGATATTTCCACTTTTCGTTTTGTCCTGGAAAGCTGATTTTTTGGCTGTTCCTCTCTGTAAGATAGTAGTCGATCAGTCATTGCATAGGTGTGGTAATAGTCTTAAAGGGGCCACAGCACTCAACCCTGTTAGCTTGCAGACCAACCTAAATCTGTCTCTAAATCTGGCTAAAAACAGAGGCTTGGTCACACACATCTGCAGAAGTATGCTAAAGCGCCACCAAGCGCCAAGGTGCCCCTGTGGGGTGCAGTCCTAACTCTAATCTCTGAGAGCCCCATTTGGGACATACAATGCAATAGATACATTGGGAGCAGGTTTACCTGAGGTTGCCCTAAAACCTCGAGTGCAGCCCATGGGGTGGAAGGGTCAAAGACCTCGCAGTACAGCCTGGACCCCACACACCATGTGCTTGCACAAATTCAAAAGAAACAAAGGAGGGGTGGCAGCCGCTCAGACCATTTTATAACTAACCTGGGAGGTGCACGTTAGCAGGGCAATTAGCCACAGAGCCACAGCACTCAACCCTGTTAGCTTGCAGAAAAACCTAAATCTGTCTATAAATCGGGTTAAAAACAGAGGGCTCGGTCACACAAGTCACATCATTGCCTCACACAACAATGAAAATGAAGGGAGGAGGCGGAGCTTTTCTGCTAAAACAGGCGACATTATCTGGGATTAGAGTGAAGCGGGAGCAGTGAAAATTTGCAAAAGGTACTCCTCATGGGAGGAGCAATTCAGAGGATGCTAGTTAAAAATGTGGGATTTGGTCCACTTTAAGATGAACCAGGCATGGATCTCATGAGACTTGCCAGAGCCTTGTTAGAGTATTTGCTACCTCCTCCTCTGCCTCTTACTCTTAAACCGCCACATCCCCCCCCCTCCGGGCCTCTGATACCTGTAAAAAATGCAATATTTTATTTTATTTGCATATAGATTGATGTATACATTTATTTATTAATGTATATATGTATAGATTGAGGAATATATTTGTGTATTTATTTATTTATTGATGTATAAATGTATAGATTGGTGTTTATATTTATTTATTGATGTATAAATATATAGATTAATGTTTATATTTATTTATAAATGTTTAAATGTATAGCTTGATGTATATATTGGTTTACTTATGTATATATGTATAGATTGATGCTTATATTTATTTATTGATGTATAAATGTATAGATTGATGTTTATATTTGTTTATTGATGTACTGTATATATATATATATAGATTGATCTATATATTTGTTTACTGATGTATATATGTATAGATTGATATATATATTGTGGTAAGGTGCAAGGTGCCGTCATTGACGGTAGGTATGTGGCACCAAGGTACCTGGCCTTGGTGCAGTAAAGCTGTGTAGTTTTCTCCAGCATCAGCTGCTAATGGCAGTCTGCTGCTAAAATGTTAGTATAGCCGAAAGGCTAACCCGGGACGGCTTTACTGGGATGGAGTAGAGCAGGTTGGGACTCCATCCCCTACCCAGGTCCAGGTTTTGCGGCCTGCATAAATAGCCTGGGGAGTCAGCTGTGCACTGGCTGTGTCTAGAGCTCACTTGTGGAGTGAGACTTTGTGTGCCTGGCTGGAAGCTCTTATGCAGGCTATTTCATGTGGACCCGAGGTGGATTGGGCTACAAGTGTGCAAGCTTGGACTAAAACTAAGAAAGGACGTTGCCTGTCTGATGCAATTCTGTGGCATTTTTCCTGAAAAGGTGATGTAACCCAAAAAGGATATTTTGTGTTATGGACTTTTTGTGTGAATAAACACGGACTTTAAGTTGAACTTTTCGCCTCTGAGCCTCTATAGTGCTAACATCCTGCAGTCTACCAGAGCTGATCCTCACAATATATATATATATATATATATATATATATATATATATATATATATATATATTTATTTATTGATACATGTATATATGTATAGTTTTATGTATAGATTTATTTATTGATACATGTATTGTTTTTTGTATATATGTACATGTTGATGGAGGAATTTATTTATATTTTCTTTTTTGTGCATTTCTTTATTTTTTTTAGCTTTCTGTTATTGTTTTGAGTACTTCCCCTAGCCCATGTTGTGCAGGGTAATTGCCCAGGTGTTTCCCCTGCATAAGGCCTCCAATACCCATTGAAAAACTATGGTAATATTTTAATTTTTTTCCTTTATTGGTGCTATTCTTTATTTTTATTTTGTGATTATTTTGAGTATATTTCCTAGCCCAAATTTGTGCAGGACAATCTCCCTGGTGTTACCCCCCAATTTGACTCTGTCACACATTAAACAATATTATTTTTATTTTTTTATTTATGTATTTTTTTTTTATTTTTTTTGTTTTCTTTGATTGTTTTGAGTACTTTCCCTAGCCTATTTTGTGCAGGGCAATAGCCCTGGTGTTCCCCTCAAATTTCTTCAATGGGGTTCGGATTCGAGCTCCGAAACCTGAAGTTTGGCGGCAAGTTCGGCTCTAATTTCAACCAACTCGCTCATCACTAAGTTTCAGCACTTACATTTGCTTCTGCATCCACTCCAAGCTGAAACACCACCCTTTTTTTTTCTTGGTGCCAAATGGGGTTCAGATTCGGGGTCCTGGACCCGAAGTTTGAGGCAGGTTCGGACGAATTTGTCAAACCCGAATTTCAACCAACTCGCTCATCAGTAATTGTCAGCACTTACATTTCTTCCTGCATCTACTCAAAGCTGAAACATCGATTTTCTCCCTGACATGGGTATCTTGGAGCACCCCGGAGGCTTCTTTCTTTTCCAGCATCCCAGTCATGCTGCTTCTACCCAACATAACCCACAATGCAAAGCAGCAGAAAACTCAGCAGCACTACTTCTTTGCAGGCCACTGGTAGAAACAGAGGATGGAATAGAGCAGGGTTACTCAACCACGTCTTGTAAAGGTCCATGTACAGGCATCCGGTGAGAAGTGAAGGTCCGGGCAGGGGGTGGATAGTTACAAATCCATACATGGGGGGGCTATAGTTTCCACAGGCAAGACTAAAAAAGGCTGGACTGGATGGGGCGGGGCTGGGGGGGGGCAGGAATGGATGGGGCTGACCAGGGGGGACAAAGATGGATGGGGACAGAGATGGTGGGACAGGGGGTGAGCTGGGGCAGTAGGACAGGATTGGATGGGGCAAAGAGACAGAGAAACAAAGTTTGTTTGTACCTTGCAATGCCACTTTCCGCCTGTTCAATACTTCATATTGCAATGCTAGGTGGCAGAGAGCCATGCCTGGAAGGGAGACTAAGCACTACATAGCCGACCAAGGGGGCAACTCTGAGCATGGCAACACAGAAGCAACTGAGTGCAGGGCTGTCAAGGCAGGGGTCCAGAAATCTGGTATCGAGGTCTGCTTTTGGACCTCGGTCCACCAGTTGAGTACCGCTGGCATAGAGGGTAATGTGCAGCAATCTGAATTGCACTGGGAAGGGATAAATATGAGCACTATTTCTTGTTAGTTCATTTTAATGGCCACAACCACAAAGCAGATTAGTAGGATAATGTAAAAATACTCCTGAACATATTCAAGGTATTTTCCAATGATCAAATTTCAATTACTAAATGAATGACATGATTAAAGTAAACCTCAGCTGTCAGTTTAATGATTTCTATATTACCCATAACAGTGTATTGTGGCACAGTGGTCTGTAGCACACGTGAGAAAGATCATGCAATATAAATTTCCCATGACTGCCTGGCAACAACACTCAAAAAAGGGGTATTTAAATATATGCAAATGTGATTTAGTAAGAAAACTTGGGTGACAACCCATCATCAGGGAGTCTGCAGAGATACTTACCTAGTTTTAAAGGTTCTGCTGAAGTATAACATAGCACAGCTGCAGTATTGTACCTGATGCAGCCCCCAACCATATATTGACTTGTTGCACATTGATATCTAATGGGGTGGAGTATATGGATGCCACCAACACCATGATTATTAATGGGGGGGGTGCAGCATTTTTGGAGGTATTGTCAGCACCATGCATGGAGCTAAGACAGAATAAGGCAGGTGGAGAAATGTCTGGCTTACTTGTCTCAGCAGGTTCCTGTGATATACTCAGTTTAACAGACTTCCAACCATTTCTATGTTGATTCTGCCATTCGCTTCCTTGGGACAAATATTTTATGGGGCAGCAGGAAGCACATGCCCACTGGAATGTCAAAATATAAGTACTCTACACTGGAACCATTTCTAGTTGGTTCCTATTATATTTAGGCAGAATGTGGCTCCTTATTATCTCTGCATGCTGAACATGGCTCTCATGGTAAGAAAGGTTGGGAACCTCTGCCATAGATACTATGGGGTTATTTAAGAACAAATAGCGCCAGGTAGTGCTTCGTAGCGGCAGACAGCATCTGGTGAACTGTACGCAAAACATTTAAAAGCAAAACTGGTGAACGCCTCTAACAGCACCATGTAGCGTCACATTTATTAATACAGGCGACTCAGTGTATAGCGGCAGCGCTCTAGGCTCAGGAGCACCATGTAGTACCTGTCGCTCTGTAGCGCTCTCCTATACATTTGAATGGGGCTTCATTAGTTGTGTATAAATAGCGTGTTTAGCTATTTTAATTTTTTTTGTTGCTCAAATCATTGTGTGACCTCTCCTGGCTGCAAACAAACACTTTATATTTTTATGCAGAATTGCATTTACTGGTCTGGCACTAAAGTGTTAATGTCCTAGTGTTAACAATGTCATTCCATGTGTTTTCACTTTGTTACTGGTGGATAGGTGTTCAAAAACAGACTTTGATTACACAGCGTCTGGTGATCTATGCTACAGTGCCCAGCTCTAGAGCACCGACACTGTGTGTAGCTTTTTTTGAATATGGTGTTGAGCGCCAAGTGCCGGACGCACTGAGCTGGCGCTACCTCTCGCTCGCTGCAGCACTATACTGTTGTTTCATTAATGCCAGCCAGGTTACTACAGCGACCCGAGACACTCTGTTACAGTGCCCGATACCCGCTTACAGTGTCTACTAGAACCACCTTCGTTATCATGGTGTCTCCCCTGCCAGGCTCTAAGTGCCGCTATACAGACGCTCATCTGGCAATACGTGGCGTTAGTAGTGAATCAGCCTCCACATCTAGTGGGCATATGTTTAGCACGCTTAGACCTTACTGACAGTGCCCGTATATCAGTGTAAGATATATGCAATTCTGACAGGGCCTCATATATATTCAATATTACTTGAATGAATAATTTTGTTGTTCAATATGTTTTTATTAGAAAGAAATCAGAACACAGAGCTCGCTGACATAACAAGTAACAATCTTAGCATACATCATATGTCAATTAGAATAGGAACAATGTAAATAGCTAACGACATCCCACAAATAAATGAATAATTTTGTTTTATTATTACAAAAAATAGAAAAAACATGTCTTCCGAAATGTTCTCCCTCAAGTGTCACCCAGAAACATTCAAAGATGCCCTGATATGTGTGTATATAGGTCAGACTCGCAATAGGGAAGTTGTTAGACTGCAGGAAAATAACAAGACAACTCCTGCAGCAAGCAAGAATTCTTCCCAGAAAACACAAAACAGAAAAGTGCTCTTACCATAGTTTCTACTTAATAAAAATGCAGAGTGATGCAGAAAACCCTGTATCGTAATTTGTGATTTTCTCCTGGTGGGATCCCATTTAATTAGTGCAAGAAGGTATTGAATTTTAGCTTATTATGCATATTGTTCTCCAGATGTAAAGAGCATTGCCAAGTTTCTAATGACCTGACCCCATTCTGTAAATCAGCAGTAAATTGTGGCATTTAATCCCTGCAAAGGCAGAGGGCTTGTTCTGTAGGGTTGGCACTGTCATACAAAGAAAGCCGGGGTTTTGGGATTAATAGCACAATCTTTAACAGCTGTCCCCCTGTCTTTAGGGAAAGTTAACACCAGGAGAATCACATGGCATATTATTATTAGTAGTTCTTAGAAGGAACCTTAACTATCATCTCAATGAGTGGTATAATAGACGCCGCGCTGAACCCAACAACACTAAGGGCCCTATAAATAGTTTTCCTATGACAGCTCTGAGGAGAGGTAAAGTTTCCTCCAGACATTACCCGGGCTAAGAGATTCATCATTACCTGCGTTCGCAGTATAAATCTTGGGTACTTACAACTGTAATAATCTGTGCTCTACATTTTATTATAGATATAGGGAGACAGTCATTATTTCTGACACTTCTTCAGCATTACAACGAGGACTCCAGGGGAAAGACTGGTGTGTAGACTTACAGAAATGGATCGCTGTAAACAAATGGAGACAAGTTATTTAAGTCAGAATGAGTTCCTTCTAGAGTTTTGTATCCATAAAAGTTACAAATGAAGTGTTTTTATCTGTCAGAAATTTATCAGTTTTTGTTCGTTATTTGAATAAAGACAAACATAACTGATCTATTGACAGCTATTCACTCTATACTTTGCCGGTTGCTGAATGTTAAGTTGTTGTAATATAATATGTTTACATGTAGTAGGGCAGCATTAATGGTGCTGGAAATGAGTTTTGCAAATGAAAGAGGACCAAAACCATCTTTTTTAAGAAGCCACATTTTGTTTTAGGATGACCCTAATAGCAAAATTACTAGTGTCCCCTGTATTGATCTGGAATCCCATGGTGCCTGTGTTGTCCTCCACATCAAAGAATTGTTACAGCAACTCCCATTCCCTCCACCCTGCGCACTTCTGCCAAAAAGTGTTAAAGAGGAACATCGAACTAAAAACAAAAAGGGGCAGATTCCCTCCTCCATCAGACCCTACTTACTTTTTGGACGTCGCTGCGGCCTGCTGCAGCGACATCCGTCTGCTTCAGGAACCGATCGCTGCTCCCTGCGTCAGCTTAGCTGTCTGTTAATGACAGCATGGCTTTAGCCGGCCTCTTCAAAATCCCATTCCGCTCAGCAAAGTCTTGTGAGATTTCGCACTGCACAGACGCGAGATCAAGGGCCCTGCACAGAGCCTCATAGGATGCAAGATGGCGCCGCTCCTCGGAAGATCGGCGGAATCCGAGGGACGCAAAAGACGGATCCCCTGGGGAGGTGAGTAAAGAAAATGCCCAAAGGTAAAACTGGAGGGGGGCAGCAGATTGGTGAGGCTTGGGGGAGGTTTTAACCTCCCCCCGATGTTCCTCTTTAAGCGGGGTGAGGGTCATACATGTGCTGTATGGTTTCGGATTAACATGAGTTTATAGGGACCCCAAGGGGGCGGAGGGGGGTTCACTTAGGAGCTTCCTAATTCCAGATGCCCCTATGACAGCGAATCACTCAGCCCTCAAGTCTCTAGTATTGTAGGGCCAGGTTTAACACATTTTTCTGCTTATAAAAATTGGTTTGTGCTCTGGAATACAACTGAAGGGACTGTCAAGGCATTGAAAATAAAATAAAAAGATACACAGCAGTAATCCCCCGAAGCAGCTTCCTACCAGTCTGGTGCTCCTAAACTGTCAGGACATAATCTCCTGAAGTATTGATCCCACACTGGAGGGAGCACTTTCTGATCAACCATGCCGAGTTTGGTGGTTTCTGAATTTTCCTGCATGTGGCAGGATTTCATTTAAGGCAAATATTTTTGGGAAAATGTAAAATTGTCATACCATCAAATACAGATCAGGAGTGTCATCCAATGTAAAATTCTAATATGTCTAGTTACAATCCACTATCTGGACTTACTCATCTTTTGAGGACTTTTAGCATTTTACTTTGGATGGCACTGCTGATCCTGTATTTGATGATATGAAATGTTCTTTAATGTTTTTCCAATAATTCTATGCTTTTAATTATATCATTCCATATGTTGGAAAATGTATTTTCTATGGAAATGTCATGTCTGCTAGGTCAAAAGAATATAATATTCCTGCTTTCTTTTGGAGAAGCAGGAAAATGATTTTGATAACCTGAATTGAGCAGCCGGTTAAAAATTCCAAGTTCAATTTAATTGTAAGGGTAAAATTAGGTCAGTAAGATGCTAATTGTTTTTCTGTAGATAAAAGGGATTGTCCAGGATAATACCAAAAAAAGCCTATACTCACTGTTTGTCCACCGCAGCTCCTCTGTGCAGGTCTGGTGTGCTCTCCATCCAGCGATGAAATCTTTTTATATACCGATGGCGAATATAAAGTGTTTCCATATCCCAGCATTGGTGGCATCACATGTCAGTGTCCATGAGTACTTGTTTCTGCCCTCACACGCCTACCCCAATTATGTTCTTGTTTTGGCACAACATACTGCTGACCCCAAATTTAAGTGGCAATAAATAAGTACCAACACCCTACAGTGTCCTTATGCCCATTGGACCCCTTTCAGTGTCCATCCACTCACTGCAGTACCTGTTAGGAGGAAATTAATCTGAAATCAGGCTCTATCTGGCCAGTTCTTAAAGGAGCCACAGCACTCAACCCTGTTAGCTTGCAGGCCAGCCTATAATCTGTCTCTAAACTTGGTTAAAAACAGAGGACTCGAACACATCTGCAGAATTATGCTTAAGCTGCACCACTACGCCAAAGTGCCTCTGTGGGGTGCAGTCCTAACTCTAATCTCTGAGAGCCCATCTGGGACATACAGTGCAATAGATAAATTGGGAGCAGGCTTACCTGAGGTTGCCCTAAACCTCTCAAGTGCAAGCCGTGGGGTGGAAGGGTCAAAGACCTTGCAATACAGCCTAGACCCCACACACCATGTGCTTGCACAAATTCAAAAGAAACAAAGGGGGGTGGCAGCCGCTCTATCTGGACAGTGCAGGCACCTGCTAGGAAAATCTCTTTGGAGTTAGAGTGCCAGTTGACCACTGATCAGCTGTGGGGGACCAAAAGGGTAGCATACCTTTAGTTTTTTTTTTAATTGGGAAGCCATATAGTTTAAGTAATGGGGTCTCGAGACAAGAAAGGACCTCTGAATGTTTATTGTCTTGAGCAGACCCACACAGAGCCCAATGTAACTGATGGTAGGGGAAGCCATTCCCCTATGAGATGCCAGTGACAGAATATCAGCTCCAGACTGGTTTCTGTTCCCTCAATGTCCACTATTAAGGAACAAAGGATCCGCTCTGCTGGAGTCAGACCACACAGTGTGATAGTAAGTGTATGCACCTGGGGGAAGGGGTGTGTTGAAGGGATTGCCTGCTAACCCCTGCCAGATAACTGGGGGCGGAGGGGTCCAGACACAATCCCCTCGATTCAAAGAGCCAAAGTTAATTGATTTCGTATCGAGAATCGTAAGTTTGGGTGGGTGTTTGTCATTTTTTCTTGTTTTTTTGGCCATTTCGTATTCGCACGATCGTTCGCGCATAGACGTATATGAACATACGCATTTTGTACGAGAATCGTATAATTTGCGTTAGTTCGTGTGTTTTTCCCGTCCAAATCGTATTATTTGCGTCCGATCCTATTTTTTACGTCCTTCACATGGGCTTGCGACCAATTCAGAGAGGTGATTGCTAATTGTTTTGAAGCCCATTAAAGAGCTGCTTTACGAAATGTTTGCCGGCAGCTATTTGGCCTCGGGAGTAGGATGGAGCGGAGCGAGTTTGTGGCACATCAAGGGCTTATGCTTTTTGGCATTGAGTTGATCGAGATGTCTGAGAGCAGATTGCCCCTGCGTCGTCGCATGAACATCGATAGCATGAATGATGTTGAGCTGTTCGAGCTGACCAGGCTTAATCGCGCTTCCCTCCATAAATTATATAGTGAGCTGCGGCCATGGTTAGCCCGCACCACAAGGAAGGGGCATGCAATTTCAGGTATGACCAAGATGCTTGGCTGCCTGCAATTTTTGGCGAACGGCTCGTTCCAGAGGCTGGGTGCCCTCTCCGTGGGGATGTCACAGCCTACGCTGAGCCGCGCACTGTCTAAATTTTTGGAAGGCATGGCTGCCATAACTCAAAAATATATTTATTTTCCTGATGATATGGCAGCCAGAAATGCCATTAAGCTTGGGTTTTATAATGTGGCCGACATGCCCAACGTTATTGGTGCTATTGACTGCACACATGTGGCACTCGTACCTAGGGCAGCCGACGAGTATATATATAGGTATTGAGATTGGTTATTATGTTGCCCAACGTGTCATGTAACCTGTTTTCCTTTGCGGCAGCATATTTGTTTATCCCTCATTTGTGTAGCTGCTTTATCTAGGCTTTTCATTAGTATTTCCCAATAGAGTGCAGACATGTTTTGTGGTTAATTTTTTATTTTGGGTCAAATATCAATTACCCTTTTTGTATGTTTTTGCCTTAAGGAATCGTAAAATGGGACACTCCCTTAATGTCCAGGCCGTGGTTGGTCCGGATATGCGGTTTATGAGTGTCCTTGCCGGCTACCCAGGATCGTCCCACGACTCCTATATCCTCAGGCGATCTGGGTTGTTTCGGAGATTTGAGGCAGGTGAATTTTCGGGGGCATGGCTGCTTGGTAAGTGTGTCCTATTTGTGTGTTATTAAATGTGGCATTAATCTTGTATTTGTTGATATGTTTGTTTTTAAATTCTTTACATAAGCGTCCAACTGCCTTTTTCTTGGGTCATATATTATGAACTTCCCCAAAAAATGCTTGCCTCGCTTTGTCCTTCAGAATGTTTTCCCTTTAGTTAGGATGTCTGTAAGTTCCTTGTCCCTAAATATATTGGTTTGGAGTTTATACCCAAGGATCTTTGACCTTTGGCTCCTTTTGTACTATTGGTCTTTAAATGTCAAAGTGGACTTAAACTGCATACATTGTAGTTTCCAGATAAATGTGGATAGGCCCTCAGCAGCATCCTAATTGTAACATGTCTGAAAACTAAAAATATATGTAAAATCCAAATACCCTTGGCCGTGCAGATGTTTGTTAATTAATTGGTATATAGAAGTGCCATTTGTAATTAGGTAATACATTAGTGGAATTTTTTTTTGGCCTAATGTGCCCTGTTTTGTTTTTTGGCCACTTTACCTTACATCATTATGATATCTGTTAAATTTTTGGTGTTTGTTGTTTTGCCTTTTTAATTTTGATTACATTTAATTCTCTGTTTAAGGTGATTCCGGGTACCCACTTCTACCCTGGCTCATGACGCCTGTGCTGCGGCCCCAGGATGCCTCTCAGGAAGCGTACAACCGTGCGCATCGCAAGACCCGGGCTGTTGTGGAGAGGGCCTTTGGGCTGCTGAAGACACGTTTTCGTTGCCTTGACCATACTGGGGGGGCCCTGCAATATGATCCCAAGAAAGTGATCGACATTATAATGGCATGTGCTGTTTTGCACAATTTTGCCATCATGGAACGTGTCCCACGTTATGTGGACAGCCTGCCCTCTCCAGCCGTCGAGGATGAAGTCGAGAATTTTGTGGGGCCCCCCAGTGAGTCTGGCCAATCTGTTCGAGCCAACCTGATCAGGCAGCATTTTACTTAACTTTTTTCCCTGTCTCAACATTCTGTGTGTCTGTGTTATCCTTTTTGTTACATATGTTGTTTTGCCGTAATGTGGCATTACCTCAAAGTAAAACATTTAGACCTTAATTGTTGCCTAATGTATTTCATGTAGTTTCCTTAGCTTTAGCTTTGCATTGTTACACCTCTTCAAACCCAAATTATCTGGTTTAGCCCAAGCTGTTTAAAATGTGTTCCCACTAAAAACGCCACAAGTATTGTAAGTGAAGTTTTTTTTTTACTTTGAAAAGGAAAAATTATAGTGCTTAACAGAAAACATTCCACATACATCTGTGGTTACAAATGGATAACATTACCAAAAAAACATCGAGCACATCTACACCTGGAAGTGAGTGGCACAACCAAACAAGGACACCCAGTCCAAAGGCCAGCCTAGTCCAGTCATTAATATTGCCTGTGCCCAGGGATATTTGGGCATGGCCATAATGTCACACAAACATGTCTGCAAACAGGAGGAGCACCAACCAAATACATATTTAAAGCCATAAGTGGCCAGATACACTCCACATAGACCTATGGCATTGGCTAGTGGCCTTAAGCATTACTCTAAGGAGCTATATGGGAGCAAATACAAAACACAACCTGCATGAGCAACACAAAATGGATTGTTTGAAACCTCAAAGGACAAGTAAATACAGTGGGGGTTAAGAGAAAAGATGTCCCACACACCCATGGCTTAATAGGGTGGCTGCCCATAATACCCAGGTGGAGGTCCAGGTGGAGGTCCATGTGAATGGGACCTAGCCTGGGCCATGGCAGCATTGTGAATTTGAAACTGCTCCACAATGTTTCTCTGCATATTGGTCATCTCAGCCATGGCTGACTGGATGCCATTACTTGCATTGGCCACGTTGCTGTTGAGGGTACGCAACTCCGCGAGGATGCCCTGTAGACTGGTATGGATGTTGACCATGTCGGCATGCCTTTGCTCACGCTCTGTAACGAGCTGGGCGTCATAAGAGTCCCTTTGTTGGGTCCATAATTGAAGCAGGGCACTCTGCCTCCCCTGGGAAATTGTGGGGCGGCGTAATGGAGTCCGCCGCACAATTACCCTGGCTCTTGGGCGTGCCCTGCCGCGTGGTGTCGTACCCTCAACAGCAACCGGCCTGCTTTGCAAATCCTCAGCAGCAGAGTGAACACTGGGGACTGTAGTGTCAGTCTCCCCATGTGCATGCACAATGGATGGAGATTCACTCTGCTGCTGAGGATTGGCCAGAGAAACATTATGGAGCAGTTCCAAATTGGGACCCAGGGGGAGGTCATCCGACGTGCCCTGCACGGAGACATCATCATCTTCCTCCATGTCCTGGATCTCTTCCATGAGTGTGCGGGTCTGTAGGGACATATAAAAAAAAAAGTGTAAGTTGGCGTCCAAATTTGGGATTCCAACAGTTTAACACATTCTTAAGCACTTGGTAGTATTTATGGTACTAAATTAACTTACCGGAAATCTCTGATCTGGGCTCCTATGCTGTACGGACCTGGTAGGCATAACCAAACTGGGGGGTGAGTTTACCCTTGCTGAGGGATCATGCTGGGCTGAAGAAGAGAAAAACAAACCACGTAAACACACACATAACCATTTTTGGGATAGGTAATCAAATATAGCTCTATTTGTAATATTACTCAACTCTAGAGCAATGGGGACCTTTGTTCAAACACACGCAAGTTTACATAGGTGCAATGGCTCGCAAAAACTGCTAACTGACCTCAGTTCGAAGTCAGGAAGTGTACCCAGTCAGCATACAACTTTCAACGCACATTTTGGGATTTAGCCTACCATTCGCTAGGTCCGTGGTACTCAAACAATTGTTGTAAAGGCCCATTTCAAGGTATGTGGTGAGAGGTGAATGTCTGGCCATGGTGCTGACGCAGGGGGTGTCTAGTTAGAAATAAATACACTGGTGGAGGGGCTGGAGATTTCAAAGTGCCAACTAATAAAGGCTGCTTGCCCTTGCTGGGCTGGATGGGCCAGAGCTGAGGGGACAGGGATTGGATGGCTAAAGGGGGGAGTTAACGTATTGATGGTGATGGGATGGATGGAGCAAATCTGTTACAAATGTATGGGGCTTATGTGGGGGGGGGGGGGCATGGGGGGACTGTGGCAGATGGGCCAGAGCAGGGGCAGCGGGACACGATTGTGCCAAGAGAAAGTTTTACCAAGTTACTGTGTACCTTGCAATGCCACTTCCTGTGCAGTACTTCATATTGCAATGCTATGTTTCAGGGAGCCATCACATTGGGCAGGAGAACAACCACTACATCGCCGATCAAGGGGGCAGCTCTGAGCACGTCAACACAGAAGTAACTGAGTGCAGGGCTGTCTGGGCAGGGGTCCTGGAATCTGGGGCCAAGGTCCGCATTGGGACCCCGGGCCGCCAGTTGAGTCTCGCTGCTCTAGGTCAGATATGTTTGGGGGTGGCTAATTAAATTGGTAACTCAAACACAACTCACACAACCAAAAGGCAACCCATACATAATGATGTGTGTTTTGTGATTGATTCCAAATATATCACTTATCTTGAGAAACTTCATGACTTTAACAATCCAATTGGACATTTGATCTTTGCCATAATGGCTGTGGGCCTAAATGTGTGATTCCCAGGGACCAAAAGAGGACACAAACAGCCACAGTAGTGCGAGGCCAAGCAAGGCAAACCATAGGGGCATCCCGTTATCTTGTTACTAGTGAACTGTAGATTATTTAGCAAACAGGCAAACATGCAGATTTAAGAGTACTCACCGTGGGTACGGGTCGGTGAGTCTGTGTCCCTTAGACCAGCATGTCCACCGACCGCGACCGGATGGAGAAGTCCAAGCACAATCTCCTCAGCAGGGGTAAACTCCAATTTAGATGGAAAGCCACCTCCAGTTTTCATGCTGAAAAGAGAAAATCGTTTGGTACTCAGAAAAGGTGCATACAGTACATTCAAAACATTATATTTAGCGAAAACATTTATTTACCTGTAATTATGCCTTTTAATTTCTTTTTGCCGTACAGCATACTTCAGATCAGAGATTTTCTTCTGAATTTGGGACACATCTTTCCTCTCTTCCCCCGCTGCATTTACTTGTCGGAGGATGGTTTCAAACAATTCCATCTTGCGCTGCTTTGTGGTGTGTTTGGATTTGCTCCCATATAGCTCGTCATAGTATAATGTAAGGCCACTAGCCAATGCCATATTTTGGTCATGGGAGAATCTCCCACTCAACTGGCCGCGGCGCAATGTGCGGCCAGATGGTTGGCTTGGCTGCTCCTCCATGTGTGCAGACACATGTGGTGACATTATGGCCTGGGGCTGGGTAGGGGAATGGCCGGATTGGTGGCTTCCCAATGACTGGACTGGACTGGCCAAGGGACTGGGTGTTCTTGCGTGGCTGGCCACCGAACTTCCAGGTGTAGATGTGGTCATGGTTGCAATTCGGGGCCCTCTTGGGGGGCTAGGTTCCCGGCTGGTGCCAGGTCGGGGGCTCTGTTCCCGGCTGGTGCCAGGTCGGGGGCTTCTGGCCCTGGATGGGGTTCTTCGGGCCCTGTAGGGGCTTCTGGCCCTGGATGGGGTTCTTCGGGCCCTGTAGGGGCTTCTGGCCCTGGATGGGGTTCTTCGGGCCCTGTAGGGGCTTCTGGCCCTGGATGGGGTTCGGCGGGCCCTGTAGGGGCTTCTGGCCCTGGATGGGGTTCGGCGGGCCATGTAGGGGCTTCTGGCCCTGGATGTGGTTCGGCGGCCTCTGGCTGGGCTTCGGGCCCTGGATGTGGTTCGGCGGCCTCTGGCTGGGCTTCGGGCCCTGGATGTGGTTCGGCGGCCTCTGGCTGGGCTTCGGGCCCTGGATGGGGTTCGGCGGCCTCTGGCTGGGCTTCGGGCCCTGGATGGGGTTCGGCGGCCTCTGGCTGGGCTTCTGGCCCTGGATGGGGTTCGGCGGCCTCTGGCTGGGCTTCTGGCCCTGGATGGGGTTCGGCGGCCTCTGGCTGGGCTTTGGGCCCTGGATGGGCTTCGGCGGCCTCTGGCTGGGCTTCGGGCCCTGGATGGGCTTCGGCGGCCTCTGGCTGGGCTTCTGGCCCTGGATGGGGTTCGGCGGCCTCTGGCTGGGCTTCGGGCCCTGGATGGGCTTCGGCGGCCTCTGGCTGGGCTTCGGGCCCTGGATGGGCTTCGGCGGCCTCTGGCTGGGCTTCTGGCCCTGGATGGGGTTCGGCGGCCTCTGGCTGGGCTTCGGCCCTGGATGGGCTTCGGCGGCCTCTGGCTGGGCTTCGGGCCCTGGATGGGCTTCGGCGGCCTCTGGCTGGGCTTCGGGCCCTGGATGGGCTTCGGCGGCCTCTGGCTGGGCTTCTGGCCCTGGATGGGGTTCGGCGGCCTCTGGCTGGGCTTCGGGCCCTGGATGGGCTTCGGCGGCCTCTGGCTGGGCTTCGGGCCCTGGATGGGCTTCGGCGGCCTCTGGCTGGGCTTCTGGCCCTGGATGGGGTTCGGCGGCCTCTGGCTGGGCTTCGGCCCTGGATGGGCTTCGGCGGCCTCTGGCTGGGCTTCGGGCCCTGGATGGGGTTCGGGCCCTGGATGGGGTTCGGCCCCTGCTGCGGGGCATGGGTTGCCGAACTGCCCTACTTGAAGGCATGGCCGGTGTGGGCTCCCTTGTGCTGCCTCTTCTGGGGGCAGAGGTGGTGGGTGCTGCAGTTGCCAGCTTTTTGGCTGCAGGGGCACGGGGCTTGGGGCCCCTTTTTTTGGTTCCTGAGGGTCCAGGGTCCCTTGGTGGGGCCGAGGTGGGAGTCTTGCCTCTCAGCTTTCTCCTACCTTGCTGGGACCTTGTTGTTGGGCCCTCCGCGGTCTTGCTTTGCTGGGGTCGCTTGCTCATAGGCTTTTTAGGTGCCATCTTACACAAATGCTCAAAGAGAATGAGCTTTGGGTGCAGGGACCTTTAAATAATGAGCCCAGCGTGTGACGCCTATGCGCACGACTACGCGCTCGTACGAACGTACGTTCGAGCGGAACCAGGAAACCGCTGGGGTTTCACTTATCTGCTGCCTTGAAGAAGCATAAAGATGGCGCCCACTATCTTCACCCGTCAACAGGAAGAGATCCTCATGCTGGTAAGTGGCTGCCTGTGCATTTTAATCTAATAGTCAATGATGGCCTAAATGTAAATGATGCGTTTACAACTAGTTTGGGGTCTCTTAATGTTTAATCACTGGCTCCTCACACTTCATCCTCAAGGGCCGAGCCTGGCCACGTTTTCACCTGTCTATGCTGATGTCCTAATTCGGCCAATTGCTCCGGCTTAGCAACAGTTAATTAACCTGTGGAGTAGCGGGGCTAGCTGGCAAACCTGGCCTGTCTCGGACCTTGATGCGGATGTTTGAGGAACACTGTTTTCCTAAGCCATAAAAACACAACGGGAAGCCACACACGTGGTCCAAAAGCCTAAGCATTAGCCTACATCTTGGATGTTTAAACCATCCTAACATGCCATAGATGCAGGTGGGCTGATTCTTGATGTTGGCTATTATCTGTATGTACATGGTGTGTGATACATATAACATAAGACCAGACTGTCATTCACAGTCAACGTCCTCTTTAAGGCACTCCCCAAAAATGGCTGCCACTCGAAATGTGTGTGTTAATGACATTAAATTCTCAACTTGTGATGCAACACATATGGGTCTGTGTGTAAAAGTAAAAGCTCTGTGTCCATTATGTTTTTCAGATCATGCTTCAGCGCCGGTATGACTTCGCGCCCAATGTGTGCGAGAAAAGGGACATCGCCCGGGAGATCATCGCCGAGATACACCGTGTGACCAGCACCACCTTCACTCACACCCAGATAATGCAGCATTGGTCGGACCTGAAACGTCTGCACATGCCCCGGGTGCGGAGGTTTTTTGGAATCCATTTTCCAAGTAAGTACAAAGCAATTGCATGGTATATGTTCCTAATGTATAAGTTATGCCTTTATTTATAATGACTTTTCTTTGGTAGTGTTGGAAATGGATTTCAGAATTCGCCGCACCCGGAGACGTACAGGCCGACCAGTGCTGCATGAGTCTGCATCTGTGAGTGAAGGTGGTGGATCTCCCGGGCGACGGACCTACCCCTCCTCTGTGGCCTCCTCAGACCAGCCCCTGGACCTTACCACAGAGGAGGGGCCAAACCGCGTGGGCGTGGAGTCATACCTGGCCACGCATGGGGAAGGCTCTGGTATGTCACTCTTCATGTATAGGCACAAAGATATACATGGCAGGCCAAAAACTAAGTTATCCTTTATTATGTATTTGTAGAAGCTTCTGGAGCGGGTGAGATAGTGGAGGAGGAGGCAGCAGAGATGCTTGAAGTCGATCCTGGCGAAGGTGAGTGATGTCAGCCAGACTGGGAGCCAGATATGTTGGGAATAGTGACTCTCTACAAGTACTAACCAAATGTCACATGTTTCTCCAGGGACTTCTTCACAGCAGAGCCAGGACCAAGGGCAGCCTGTTGGCCCCAACCAGCCATCTGTCGGCCACCAACTCCGTAAGTCTCCATGCCATTATTCATATTAATGTTTGGTTAGCTAATAACACACACATAACTAAAGGCGTAGCCAATGTGTAGTTCACACTTTCATGTGGGCACTTCGTTAGCTTAAAGAGGACCCTAACTAGTATTAAGAACCAAATAATTAGCCATCACACTGTACCTACAGATTAGAACCATGGAAAAACACCCTTCGCCCATCTAATGCATGTTATTAGACTGAACCAAACCAATATTGGGGAATATGGAATGCGCAATATTTACAGGCAGCATGGGATACAGATTGAAAAAAGGAAGGTGCTGCCATGCATTGTGTGAGTGATGACCTTTCCCTCAACCCAGCTATGCTCGGGATTCCCAACGCAACACTGTAACCTACTCCCCTGTACTTTATCCAACTCTCCACTCCTCATTAAGTGTTATGCTTCAGAGTCCAGATGGCGGCGCAGTAATCCCAAAAAAACCCTATTTAACTTTGAGGTGGTGCCAAATCATTTGTGAATAGTTATTGGTTTTCATAAAATAATGTGGAAGGTCCGGTTTAAGGAGTTTAAACACTTACCTGTGTGAAATGCATTAACTGTATCCCTTGGAAGAATGACATATGTCATGCATTTACATGTATTTGATTAACCCTAAATCTATTTCCAGCATACAAACCGGTCTGGGACTCCTAGTTATGTTTCTTTCTCTATTGGTTACAGGGATGATCCCCCAAACTTTGGCGGGCAAAAAAAAACGAATGAAGGAGTTGGTGGCCGAGCTGCTGGCCATACAGGCGACGTTGGGGCCAACAGATGAAGAAGAGGATGATGAATAGTGCCCTTGGTCCTGGCTCCTTTGTTGAACTTGCTGTTCAAGTTTTTAAATTTTTACAAAGTTGTTTGTTGGCATTGTTTAAAACCAAAATCAAAAGTTTTTTACAAAAACACTTTAAAAATAAAAAAAAATGGTTTTACTGTTAAAAAAAAATAAAAATTTTAGATGTGTTTTACAGAGCCCAAAAAAAAAAAAAAATTATTTAAAAAACTACCCAAAAAAAAAAGAGGTTTGGAAAATTACTTCGAACAAAAACAAGCAAATATTTTAAATAAATTCGTTTTTAAGCCTTCCAAATTTGTGTCTTTTCTAATATGCACACACCCAAAAAATAACACAAACCAGAAACAACACGCTTAGAAACATATAGACATATGTACATTATGTGATTTTCTTACGTTTTAGGGACCGAGAAATGAAGTTGGATGCAAGCGCTAAGAGGTTTAGGTAAGTTTGAGGGACCGAGAAATGAAGTTGGATGCAAGCGCTAAGGGGTTTAGGTAAGTTTGAGGGACCGAGAAATGAAGTTGGATGCAAGCGCTAAGGGGTTTAGGTAAGTTTGAGGGACCGAGAAATGAAGTTGGATGCAGCCGCTAAGAGGTTTAGGTAAGTTTGAGGGACCGAGAAATGAAGTTGGATGCAAGCGCTAAGAGGTTTAGGTAAGTTTGAGGGACCGAGAAATGAAGTTGGATGCAAGCGCTAAGGGGTTTAGGTAAGTTTGAGGGACCGAGAAATGAAGTTGGATGCAAGCGCTAAGGGGTTTAGGTAAGTTTGAGGGACCGAGAAATGAAGTTGGATGCAAGCGCTAAGAGGTTTAGGTAAGTTTGAGGGACCGAGAAATGAAGTTGGATGCAAGCGCTAAGGGGTTTAGGTAAGTTTCAGGGGCCGAGAAATGAAGTTGGATGCAAGCGCTAAGGGGTTTAGGTAAGTTTGAGGGACCGAGAAATGAAGTTGGATGCAAGCGCTAAGGGGTTTAGGTAAGTTTGAGGGACCGAGAAATGAAGTTGGATGCAAGCGCTAAGGGGTTTAGGTAAGTTTGAGGGACCGAGAAATGAAGTTGGATGCAAGCGCTAAGGGGTTTAGGTAAGTTTGAGGGACCGAGAAATGAAGTTGGATGCAAGCGCTAAGAGGTTTAGGTAAGTTTGAGGGACCGAGAAATGAAGTTGGATGCAGCCGCTAAGAGGTTTAGGTAAGTTTGAGGGACCGAGAAATGAAGTTGGATGCAAGCGCTAAGGGGTTTAGGTAAGTTTGAGGGACTGAGAAATGAAGTTGGATGCAAGCGCTAAGGGGTTTAGGTAAGTTTGAGGGACCGAGAAATGAAGTTGGATGCAAGCGCTAAGGGGTTTAGGTAAGTTTGAGGGACCGAGAAATGAAGTTGGATGCAAGCGCTAAGGGGTTTAGGTAAGTTTGAGGGACCGAGAAATGAAGTTGGATGCAAGCGCTAAGAGGTTTAGGTAAGTTTGAGGGACCGAGAAATGAAGTTGGATGCAGCCGCTAAGAGGTTTAGGTAAGTTTGAGGGACCGAGAAATGAAGTTGGATGCAAGCGCTAAGAGGTTTAGGTAAGTTTGAGGGACCGAGAAATGAAGTTGGATGCAGCCGCTAAGAGGTTTAGGTAAGTTTGAGGGACCGAGAAATGAAGTTGGATGCAGCCGCTAAGAGGTTTAGGTAAGTTTGAGGGACCGAGAAATGAAGTTGGATGCAAGCGCTAAGGGGTTTAGGTAAGTTTGAGGGACCGAGAAATGAAGTTGGATGCAAGCGCTAAGGGGTTTAGGTAAGTTTGAGGGACCGAGAAATGAAGTTGGATGCAAGCGCTAAGGGGTTTAGGTAAGTTTCTGGTTGAGGGTGCGCATGCGCAAGATCTTATAAGCATACGAACGCACGAATCTAAGAGGCCAAAAACCAATGAAAGCCAGAGGCAAACGCAAGTAATTGGAAGAGGTGGACGATGGAAGCAGCCGAAAAAACAGGCTGCCGCCGCAACAGGTGAGCACATGAGCGTGATTTTTACGATTGCCAACTGACTGAGGCAAGTTCGGGAGATATCATACGAACGGACGTATCTTTTAGGATAGAAACGTATTTGCTTATTGAATCACTCGCAAGTTCATACGAACGCACGAGCGGACGTGAAAAATAGGATGATCGTGAGCCAAATCCAAGCTGTTACATGTTTCTTTGAATCAACCCAATTGTGTGTTATGTTCAGGGGGGTAGACACCTGCTCACCTTTGCCAAATGGAGACCTCCAGAGCTGTGTATCTTTAAAGCATACCCAAAACCAGGTCACCCGGCTCTAGATTCTAAAATAATATATGGTTGGGATACAGCTTGCCCCTGGGAAACCCCCCTGATTACCTTGATATATCAATCCAGCAATCCCACAGTGCATGGTGACATCTCTGGTCGTCATGATTACTGCCAGACACGCTTTGAATGGCTGCTGGTAAGGGCATGCTTGGCAGTTGGGGGCAGGTATACCACTGGATGCAGTAGAAATATTATGTGTGCACCAGCGATTATGACACTGCTGCACACCCAGTGCTGTGTCTTCTTCCTTCACCATGCACACACCTGCCACCAGCCGTTCAAAGCCTTCTTGGTTCCGAGTATGCACCATGGGATCATTGGATAGAGGTGAGCATTCAGAAAGTGAATGCCCCTGGCCCTGGGAAGGGAACCAAAACCTGGAGGGGGGGCAAAATAACGTGTTTTGGTCTGTTTTAACACTTTTAAAAGCAGTACGACAGGGGTGCTCTCTACCCCCTTTCCAATCTCCAATCAGATAAAAAAAGCTGTGTGGCCCCCATTCAAAACCCTGCTTCAGCAAAACAAACCCTCCCAGCAAAACAAAGCCCTTCGAAATGCTGGTCCAAACCTAGTTGGTGAGGTGAAATAGGTAAGCAACAGCAGTACTCACCTGAACTGCCACGGCTTCTTTCCCTGCACACGTGATGTCTGTCGGCTACAGTGGTGCTATAGTGGAAGTATTGAGCACTTCATAGTGTTCCCAGGGGGCAGGGGTGGAAGGTGCACAGAGCGGTGCCTCAAGATCCTCTGATTCTGCCACTGCTACTACTACTGCGAGCAGCCGTGGGGGTTGAGGAGGCCGGACAGCTGCAATTAGGACAGTGATGGCACACCAGACCAGCCCTTGCGGTTAAGCAGCTGAAAGCTCTCTTGCCCTGGGGATTGGAAGGAGAAAGCGGTGTCTGCCTGCAGCCCCTCTCCCTGGCCAAATCCTGGGTGAGTGTTTTGCAGCACCTGCTGCCTCCCACCCTCTTTTCTGTGCTGCCGATGTTGGGTGAGAGCATGGCGACACCTGCTGTCCCATCTCCTCTTTCTCCGGCCAATGTCGGCCAATGTAGAGTAACAGTGTCTTTCCCCCTTCCTCCGCTCTCCTCCCGGGCTGATGCCCACCCATCTACCTACCACTTTGGGAGTGCATGCATGCACTTTGGGATTCCACACACGCACTTCCACGCACGCGCTTTGGGAGTGCGTACATGGACGTTTGTGCAATGGCAAGTGGGATTGTGGTCATATGTATCTGTGAGAGGGCTCCAAAGTGGTCTAGGTTCCAATGTCCTCTAGCAGGGCTGGCGTCAGCACCTGGCAAGGCAGAGCAGCCGCTGGCCCTTGGGGTGTGTGACGGCAGACTGGGAGGGCCCCGCGACAACTGGTGCCCACATCTCCTTTAATGGCGGGGTTCCACACAACGGGGCATCTCTATTTAGATTCCAGGGGAGGAAGTGCTGGATTTTGTTCTGCTTTTTAGTTGCCCGCCCCAGCTGATTTCCTATCTTTGCAGCATCCCAATCTGTGAGACCCTACTGTGTGAAACCCCCTTGGATAGCTGGCATACTCACTATGCAAGCAGTTCCACCCCCGAGTTTTGGTCCGCTTTACAGGGGGATCTAAATTTGGGATGCCCCTGTTTGTGAACGAACCCCCCTGGTTGGCCGTTAGCTCAAACTGGTGATCCCACAGTGCATTTGCTAGTTCGAGGAAAGTAATGGACAACACAGGGGCATCCAAAATCAGGAGAATATAGATTCATTTAGGTTCAGGTTTAAAGGGGTTTGGTGCACTTCAAAGTCGACCAAAACTAGAGTTTTGCTCCAAATTGCATGAGCCTTAGGGGGCACCCAAATTCGGAACATCCCTTGGTGATGTGATGCGGCTCTTCACCACAAAGGGGCCCACTGAGACCATGCCGCCCAAAGGCCCGCATAAACCCGGAGCTGGCCCTGTCATCTAGCAACAGGAGAAAATGAGAGAAGCATAGCCAGGCTGTCTTTTGCCAGTTCTGGTAAACTTACAGACCCCGCCATTATGATTATTATGCAGAATCCCAGAATAGAAATCATGAGGTGAACCTGTAAACCTTGATATCTCAGCCATTTCTTTTTACATTTAAGAATGGAAAACAATTTAGCACATTGCCAAGTGTAGCCCAACACAATGGTAAAATAGTCGCCTTTGCCTGCTGTAGCACTCAGAGCTGGATTTGTCATTTCAGAAGTAGAGCAGTGCAAACTGTTTGAGGAGAGACTTTTATTAACCCAGAGAATAAAGGGGCTGTTCATGTCCACCGCATCCATATTATCCAGGGTGGCCGCCTATACAGTACGGTTACATTTCATTGCTTAGAGACTGACAGCAGTTAAGTAACCAAGTTCATATTGATCTCTTCTCCTGCACACAATCAGTTTCATTTGTTGAGAATAATTCATAAAAATCCTTATCACCACCTGTCCAGTACTGGATTGTTAAAGGGGGACAGGGCTAGATAGGTTGGGTATCATTACTGTTTAATACCACTTGCTCAAACCACTTGTGTTTCACTACAGTGTAATACCAATTGTTCAGGGCGCTTGTGTGTCACTACAGTTTAATACCAATTGTTCAGGGCACTTGTGTGTTACTACAGTTTAATACCAATTGTTTAGGGCACTTATGTGTCACTGCTGGTTAATATCAATTGTGTTTAATCCTTGCCTGTTACACCTACCTCTGGTGCAAGAAGGCGCCAGGGTTTGGGGTGCATTTTTGTAGGCCCCAATACTGCTGGCAGAGAGGTGAGGGCAGAAAAAGTTGAGGCAGTCATATATTAAATGAGATGCAGCACCCCCCAAAATAAGCAGCATGCAGTATCCCTCTCCACATACAACTGGCTCAGCAGTGGTTGGGGATGGGGAGGCTGCCACATTTGCCTCCCCGCTATAAGAGGCATGGTCATTCTCCCCTAGCTTTTGGGGAAAAATAAGTGCGTTTTATAGGACGAAAAATACGGTATGTTATTATTTCAAAATTCTTGTTATTCTTTCCCCAGCCCATTTTGTGCAGGGTAATCGCCCTGCTGTTTTCCTCGATTTTCAGCCCTCTAGCCTTTGCTACCCCCATTTTACAGCCATTTTTGGTCCCCCCAAGTTTGGGTCCCCATTGACCTCAATGGGGTTCGTGTCGAGTCCGTGGACCCGAACTGAATATTAGCGGCAAGTTCGGCCTCGAACCTGAACTTCAGCGGGTTCGCTCATATCAACAAGTAAAAACTGACAAACTAATGTCCTGAAGTATACCTATAAAAATGTATGTACATTGGACCTTTGGTTATAGGACAATTATCTGTATTAACTTTATATAGGGATGACATCAATATTTACTTTGACACTTGGAGAGACTACGCAATTACTCAACGTAACATTTAAATAAAATCCCATAAATCAATGTAATGTCCTTTTAAGTCACATTTGAAGATGCAATAAAGCATAAACACAGAATTATGCATAGTTAAAAACAATTAGAAGGATAATAATGCCTAAGAAACCTATTTTCAATGTATTAACTGGATTCCATCTTTTCACATATCTGCCATGCTATATATTGGATTCGGGTGCTTTCAGGATTAATCCAGTTGGCATCCAATCCTGCCAGTAGATGACCTTAAGGTAAAACAAAAAAAAAGGAAAATTTAGTTTGTGGGCTGCAAATCTTATTGGAATACGTCTGGCAGTCAGCCAGTCACCCATTCTTCTAGGGCATGTTGACAGACCAACATTAGCTGCACAGTAAGTGACTGGCAGATCCAATCACAAGTGTTTAGCACCGGTACAGTCGTGGACCTCCTTTTGTAAAAGCTTCAGTAAAATCTCTTACCCCATTGGTGGAAATACTGCGTCTTCTGTCTGGTTTACAAAGGTCCAGCAGCTATTGCAGGCTCGTCTTTTTTCCTTTACAACAACATGATTGACAATGATTAGGTTCTCCTGTCCTCTGGCACGAGAACACGCAAGAAGGCATGTTCCAATCTAACAGAATCACTTCAATAGCAGTATTGATTTCCCCATGTGCAATTTAAAAAGGTCAGGGCAATAATTTCATTTTACTTTTAAAGATTGTAAGTGAAAATTGTTTGAGGGAATTACACCAGAGCTTTTTGTCTTTTTCTTTTATTTTTCACCTCAATGTCTATCTTTGGGATTATTGTTATATAGAGATGATGTTCTTTTCAATACATTTACTATCTGGTACGGAGGTAGATTAGCTCACCAGACCTTCACTCCCAATTCTGAACAAAGCCAGAAACTTTCTTCCCAGATCTCTTCACCGTTTACTTGGAATTTACTATACTGCATTAGTTCCTTTGATTTTTGATATTTCTGATATTTTTTATACTAAGCGTAAGAAGTATCCTATTTAACAAATCCTCTGAGATTTGTTTCAGAGAAGATTTTTACTTTTTCTTTTCATTTACCCTGAAAATTCATGCATGACACTTAGGTCCTCCTTTCAAACTGCTTTCCAGGCTGAAAAATGTCAAAAAACTATCTCTCTTTGTGGTTTTTGGAAATGTCTTTTAGTTGTCAAAAAAAGAAATCTGAAATCAAACCCAGCTCGATTTGAAATTTGATTTGTTCCAAACTGATTCCCTCAACTCCAATGAAGATCTGCCACCAAATATCACAGCAATGCTCCGTGGCGTCCCTGGGGACACTACACATCTGAGCTAGAAATGTATCTCTGTAAGTACTCTTCCCAGGTAAATTAGATCTCATGCATGTGCACATGCCGTCTACGTTGATACATGGCATGCTGCTTCTTAATGTACATTCACTGTGACACTAAAAAGGCAGCACCTGCATAATCACTCCTGATACCTGATCTTCAGCCATTCTGGTTTCTCGGGTCTGCATCTTTGCTTGTGGTCTTCTGACCTTGGCTTGTCTAATGGATTGCAATGGAATGGATACAGCAATACTCACATTATCCAGTCTCCTTTGGTACTGTGTTGACCCAGCCTAGCATTTCCGCATCTCATTCCTTGGACCTTCTCTGCAGCCCAGGATGTCCTTCCTTGTGTGGGGCTTCAGTTAAGACAAGGGTTGCTTAAATCCTGGGTCCAGTGTCTTGTTGGTTCTGCTCTGTTATCAGGTGTGGGGTTTCACGGCTTCCCATTATCTGTGCTACCTGAATTTACACCAATTCTCAAAGACTTTTCTTGTTTAAAGCATTCAACCCACTTCTCAGCACTCTATTTGCAGGGATGGACTTGGACCTGGCTAGTAACCAGGATATGGGGGACTAGGCTCCCCTGAAGACTCAATGCCAGAGGACACCAGGATCTGAAGCCTCTCAAATCCTGCAATTAGGCATCTGGCCTGAAGTAACAGGCCTGACCTGGAAAACACTCTGATAGTTTTTGCCCCCACATTTAATCTTTTTGGTGTACAGTCCATTTGTATATATGATCCATTTGAATACAGTTTGGCTACTTGGACACTAGCATTGATGTTTCTTCTGTGGTGAAGAAGTGTATTCTTCAGGTCTGGATTTCTCCTGACCCCCTTCTACACAAACTCCAGTTTGTGTTTAAAATAGACTCAACTGAAGCCACTTCAGACAGGGATTCTTCTCGGTCTGGGAGTCTTGTATTGATATATTTATGGTGCAAGTAAAGCAATCATTAGGACGATTGTGTTTGAGAACACTTCTTGGTTCCTCTCGAGGTTGGTACAGAATGACTGTCCTGTTCCCATCAGAATGTCTCCTTGGTCGGAGAGTGAAGATCACAACTTCTGGTTTTGTAATTATAAAGTCAAAACCTTTAAATATATATTTGGATATATTCTGTTATTGACTGTTTCAGTTTCATGTAACCTGCTAAATTCTCTCTCTCTTTCTGTATATATATATATATATATATATATATATATATATATATATATATAATGGAACCTAACCAACCTAAACATATTTTATCAAATGTTTGAAACAAATTCCAGCAGAGGTAGTTGAAAATCACCAGTAAGTGAACACATAAGGGTCGACATAATAGACCATGTAGTCTCCTTTTGTTGTCAACCATCTATGTTTCTATGTAACACAAGACAGCAACAGTCCTATGACCAGACATTGAAGAGCACCTCAGCTTGTCTTACATACCTCTAACAACTGAATGCCTGATGCAGCTGTTTACTGGTGGCCACAGAATTGGACCTTTCAGTTTTGGAAACCTACCTTCCCAGGAGGTTGTTGGTGTGCAACTTTCTGACCCTGCCCTCTGCTCTGCTGCTTCTTGCGTTCACACCATGTTGGGTGGTGTACCTCATCATCTACCACCACCTCCTCTTATAAGTTCATTAATAAGCTCTGGGAGATGACAACTACCTTTCTTCATCCATGGCCTATGGATAACTAATCATACAATTCCCCACCGTATTATTCCTCCCTTGGCTTTAGGGAACAATTCATAGGATGTCTTTTCTATTCGGGTTATTTTGATTTCCCTCATCAACAGACCTGACATTGAACAAACCAGTTCTTCACTACTTTAATAGTGGTCATAAGGGACAACCAATGAATTGATCTACATGCCTTTCCTTTTGCAATCTGGGATGCTCCATAATTGTGCTTGAGCTGGTTCGGAAACCGATTAGCAATGCCCTTTACAATCCCATCCTCCTGCTTCTTCACAAGCCAAGTTTCTGGGACACTGACCACTTTAATAAAGAGGCCACTTCAACACAGTAAAATAAGGACCTTGTTTAAGAAGCGTGCCATTTAGTGCCACTTTGCTAGCATAGTGCCCATCTTTAAGAAGATTGGTCAGCATTTCAACATTACAATTACAGGACATCACTGCTGGCAGTGGGCACTAAGGGGAAAAACTATACAGTGCATTTAGGCTGCATTTTAGTTGTTGTGGTCTAAATTATAGATGGTAACAAAAATAAGCCTGGAGAAATGATTTTACAAGACAAAAGTAAAATAACAATTGGCATCATCTAGGTCCTGTGTTTACAGGCTGGCTGAAACATTGGCGCTGTCTCTTTTGTGTCTAGTAAATTGGGCTTAGTGACGCAGCTGGCGCTGAATAGTATTAACAGGCGCTGGCGCTTGATAAATCAGGCTCCCCATGTGTTGCTTATAACACTAAAAGACAAGTTTGTAACAATTAGCAAAAGGTGACAAAAAACATTTTTGACTGTTTAATACAGTAAAATAAATGCATGAATACTTGCATAGTATTACCAGTTCAAAATTGGAAACTGGTTCCATTAAAAAGGAACATCGGGGGAGGTTAAAACCTCCCCCAAACCTCACCGATCTGCTGCCTCCCGGTTTTACCTTTGGGCACTAAATACTCACCTAGCCGGGGGATCCATCTTCTGGGACCCTCGGATTCTGGGCGACCATCCGATGGGCTGCACCATCTTGCATCCCATCAGGCTGCGCATGGCAAGACTTCGTTGTGCGGTGCGGTGCAGACTGCTAAGCAAGCGTGGGGGGCGGCAATCAGGCCCTGAACCAAAAGTAAGTAAGTAAGTAAATAAGTAAGTAAGTAAGTAGGGGCCGATGGGGGGTAGCCTCTTTTTTTTTTCAGTCCGATGTTCCTCTTTAAATAGTGCAGTGAAATAACTGTTTGCCACCTAAAATCATTCAATAGGCAAAAAACAAAACAAAAGTGTACTCACCTTATGTCCTGCGTGACTGATCAGTGCTAGTCCAGAGATCAGCAACTCACCCGATCACTGGATAGGAGCCCATGCCATGGCCTTTGATTCCCACATTGCCATTAGACTGATCTCTGCTTCTGTGCCAGATCGCAGCCCCTGCGTTCAGTCACAAGGGCATGCCCAGTTCCTCTTCATTCACTACAATAGAGGGGAGCTGTCAGGCCTCAGCACACTACCTTCATTACAATGAATGGGGAGAGCTTGGCAGCACTCCTGTGACTGATGGCGATTCACAAACCCAGTATACCATGATTCCCGCCCCCATGTTTAGGCCCCGGATGGCAGGACAGGCCGCGGATGGCGGGCACAGGCTCAGATTGCACAACCTGACAGAGATTTGGTTGCATATATCTGCAGATACATGTGGAAGCCACACTGCCCCGGCAAGGCACTCTGTGTTTAGTGTGGTCCCTACTCTTAATTCTGAGTCCCCAAAGTTGCCTTGCCGGGGCAGTGTGGCTTCCACATGTATCTGCAGATATATGCAACCAAATCTCTGTCTTTCCACATAGCTAGACATGTTTGTTGCTTGATATTTAGTTGATTAGAGGGTTAAACTGGGCGGTAAATTAGTTCCCAGGCCCTGAATAATAATGTTGATAATTTTGTATAAATAGTGATTGAGCTGCTCCCACCCCCTTTGTTCATTTGAATTGCCATGAGCACAAGCAGGGAGGAATTCAGCTAATATGGATTTCTCCCTGTGAAGTGTTCTAAAGGGAGGCTGGCTGCTTCCCAGGTGAGTAGCTCTCAGATATTTGTCTGCATTGCATGTTCCAACTTTGGGGACTCAGAATTAAGAGTAGGGACCACACTAAACACAGAGTGCCTTGCCGGGGCAGTGTGGCTTCCACATGTATCTGCAGATATATGCAACCAAATCTCTGTCTTTCCACATAGCTAGACATGTTTGTTGCTTGATATTTAGTTGATTAGAGGGTTAAACTGGGCGGTAAATTAGTTCCCAGGCCCTGAATAATAATGTTGATAATTTTGTATAAATAGTGATTGAGCTGCTCCCACCCCCCTTTGTTCAGATACCTGAATCTAATCAAATGTTTAGTGATGGATGCTCCCTTCATCCCAGTAATTGATTTTCAGGGTAAAAGAAAAAATCCTCTTTAATTCATAACTTTAAAAATTATGTATTTTAGAGAAAATGAAAGGGATTGTCCAGGCAAAAAAAAAAAAATCTCACCTTTCGTCTCACTAAGTTTAAAGTGGACCAAACCGAACCCAACATTTACAACAAATAAATACCCACCCGTTGTGTGAAATCCTGCCATTCGATCAATTTTCTTATCTTGACAGCGAACACCCAGACAATGGCAATTGGCAACGCTGTAACTGAATGGCTGGCGTGGATATGATCATGAATGCGGTTAAGCTCCCATTTTGTTAATTTTAATGAGCAGCCAAAGAAGCTGATTGGAGCAGAGCTGCCTGCACTGTGGGGACACGAGTGTGTTATGTATATCGGGTCTGTGTGGTGGGGCTGCGCTGGACAAAAGGTGAGTATAGCTGGTCTATTTGTTTTTTCTTGTCTGGGTAATCGCTTTAAGAACATGGCACATTTTGGAAGAGCACCCATGTAACCAAATAATGCTTTTTTGGAGGGAAGGGCCCCTTTTCACTTGCACTGTAACTTCTTTCATAGTAACAAGTGATAGTAACACTGTGGTAAAGGTTTCCCTATTCCAGATCACAGATGTTTTCTGTCTCTGTCCAGGGTTGTTGTTTTAACTCAAATGCTGCACATTTAGCATAGTACATGTTTTATCTGTATAAGGAGGACTAATATCCTGTCTCCATTTCTATGGGCAGATCTTTTTATACTAATATTTGTAGTCCATCTTTCCTGTACAAACAGTCAATCTAGGAGGCTGATTTATTAATAGCGACATGTAGCGACAGTTGAGCGACTGTAGCGGTATTTTCACAGCGCCCGCTAGTAGTCGCTGTGCTTGGCCATGGTTCAGTTGTTGACAGTGACTCAGTCGGTGTGGTGTAATGTTCAATACAAGGTTACGAGTCGCTATTTGACAGGTTCCGCGATGTATGGGTGCGCATGATAGCGACTGGTCAGAGCGGCCGGCTTCCACCGTATTCATCAAAAAATCACGCTCAAAAAATTAATGCGCTGTGAAATGCATGTTTAAACCCCAGCGCGCTGGACGTGATGTGTTAAAAGTAGTTTTTTAACCCCTAAACCACCATATTTTTGGAAACCAAAAAAAAAAAAGTATTTTAAATAATTTATAATTTAGTAATATGAATACATTAATATCAGACCTGTAATATCAATTCTGTACAATTTTTTCTAAAATGGCAGAAGTGGTCACACAAAAAAAAAAAAAAAACATTAATAACAATTAATTATTAATATTTAAAGATTGTTCCATTGAAATGCATTGGAGCGCGCCAGGTAGCGAGAGGTCATACCTGTCGCTGTTCAAGGTCGGACGCTGGCGCTGTGGACTGAGGCTGGAATAATGATAAATGAGTCGCTATATGGCGCTATCTCAGTCGCTAAGCAGGATTGGCTTGATAAATGTGTGATTGTGGTGGGGAGCCGGCGTTCTCGTGGCGGGGCCCGTCATTACCGGCCGCTCACCAGTCGCTACCTGTCGCTATTCCTTCATAAATAAGGGCCTCGGTGTTCTTCTGCTGTACTCCCTCCATTCCATCTATGCCTTTGGCACATAATATTTTATTAGTGTTGCAATACATTTGTCAGCGTAGTAGGACATGTAGACATTTGCACTTCTAAGTGCTCTAACTATTGCAGGTACGCCATTGATCCGGCTCTCTGCCAGGCAATGCATTCTGCACATACAAGATTTATATATTTCAGTTTAGAAGAAGTTAAGTGTTCTCCTTCCACAAGTGGATCAAATTAATTTTGAATTAGGCTTCGTTCACTCAAATCATCTCTTTGTATCACACAATTTACATTCAGCGTAACCCCTTGCCGTCAAATTTTGACATTCTTCCAGAATTTCCATCCTCCTTTGATTTACTAGATGTACGGAAGCAAATACAGCTCTGAGGATTAGAGAAGGAAATGTGCTTTTATGGAGCGACTGTAAACTCCAAAATGTGAAATACCGTACCGGTCATTTGTTATGCTCGTACATTTGTGCACATATTATTGGCCAAATATATGGCTCCTGGGTAACTGCAGGTATTGTTTTAGCATATGCCTTCTTTATTTTTAGATATATTGAACCTTTTGGTATATGAATGAACTGGGTAAGGGGCTGAATTTCTTTACTGAGTGAGAGAACCGCTAAGATCCAAAAAGAACCAGTAAAGCATCAAAATGCATAAAAAAATAGCTTTGTCTGAAAAAAATCCTTCTGCGCATAATAAGATGGAAAATAATAGTGCAAAGTAATAATGTCTAAGGGGTAGTCAAGGGTTTCAGATTCAGGTCAGGGATACATTTAGAACCTTGTGGAGGCTGATTCATTACTAACGCCAGGTATCGGCAGATGAGAGTCTGTATAGCAGCGCTTAGAGCAACCGCTAGTACACGCTTATGTGCGGGTATCGGGCGCTGTAACAGAGCGTCTCAGTCGCTCTAGTAACCTGGCCGGCATTGATGAATGTGATGTATGTTGGGCTTTGTAACACCAGTACAGCATTGCAGGGAGCGAAAGGTAGCGGCAGCTCAGTGCGACCGACTCGGGCGACTCACACCATATTCAACAAAAAAACACACACAGCGTCGGCGCTCTGGATCTGGTCGCTATAGCATAGAGCGCCAGACGCTGTGTGATTAAAGTCTGTTCTTGAACACATATACACCATTAACAAAGCAAAAACACATGAAATGACATTGCTGTAACATTGTGACATTAACACTTTAGTGCCAGACCTGTAATGACAATTCTGCATAAAAATATAAAAAATCAAAACAATTTTCAAAAATGACTCTTTCTAGGCCAGGAGAGGTCACACAATGATTTGAGAGAACAAATAAATAAATTAAAAACAAAAAATCTTGTTTAAACAGAAGAAAAGTAACGTCCATTGAAATGTATGGGAGAGCAACAGGTAGCGACAGGTTATACCTGGCGCTCTGGAAGCTAACATGCCGGCGCTATACGCTGTGCCACCTGTAATGATGAATCAGACGCTACATGGCACTGTTAGAGACGCTCACCAGATTCGCTTGCATAAATGTGGTATTGCGTTACAGCACCAGGCATTCATCACACGGTGCCTGCCACTACGAGGCACTACCTGGAGCTATCCCTTGATGAATAACCCCCTTAGCATCATTTTGCTGCCATACGCGCCTGCCCTGGAGTGCCTGTGTCTTTTTTATATTTTGGCGATGCTATTTTTACAGAATGGCACTGCTGTTAAATAATCAGCTTGGATTGGTGCAATAGGCATTGAGTCAGTCCCTGTTGGACCCAAATGCAGGGTATAGCAGCACCAATGAGTGTGTGCGTTTTAGTCCTTGTACACATTGGTAAGAAGTCATGGAAAAAAGATTTTACAAGAAAATAATAAAAACATTTGGCGACATTTAAGTCATGCGTTTCCATTACTGACAAGTCACCAAAGCAAATTCTGTAGAAATAAATGTGTTTAACAATAAAAGCAAAAAGCTGCCCATTGTGGTCTATGGGATCCTAACCTACAGCGCCACTATAAACGGATGCAGCTTTTTTACAAGAGCACCGTTCACCGAGAACTATATGGAGCCGGTGATATATTAGACGCCGAATAGTAGACACGTCCAGCGCTGCCTGTTTTGTTGTTTATTAAACCCTCATTCTACTGAGGCAAAATTGTTGGAGTAGTATTAACAGGTACTGATACATGACAAATCAGGTTCAGAGTGTGATTTTGTTTTTTCAAATTGGGTCCATCAGAAATACAAATTGTCTATATTCATTGACAATATTGTCTATATTGTCACTAATGACTTGAAGTGGAGTAGGCATGCCGCCGTTGTCCTAAAGAAGGCTCAACAGAGACTGTATTTCCTTAGACAACTAGCGAAATTCGGAATGTCCAAAAGAATCCTGAAGACCTTCTACATCGGCGCAGTAGGCTCACTCCTGAGCTCTTCCTTCACTACCTGGTATTGTGGGATCACTGCCAAGGATAAGATCAGGCTGAAGAGGATCACCAGGACCGCTGAGCGGATCATAGGGTGTCCCCTACCGGACCTAGATGAACAATTTAGGGAAAGGATCCGCTCAAAGGCAAAGAGAATAGTAGGCGACCCCACACATCCAGGCAACCCCTTCTTCAATCTTCTACCATCTGGACGAAGGTACCGGGCCATCTCGACCAGAACCTCTCGGTATAAAAACAGTTTCTTCCCGCTAGCCGTCAAAGCCCTGAACAACCACCTCTAAGACTCCTGGAAAACCCCTGATCCCCAGCCACTTAATGGATCATTGCATGTACATAGTTCCACTGTAAATATGTAAAGATGTAAAACTAGCTACTGTTGATATATATATATATGTATATAGTCGTAGGTCTAGCGTTTGTTTAAGCTCTATGGAGAACCTCCCTTCCAAAAAGTATTCCATGTTGTATTCTGTACATACTTGGCGACCAATAAAGTATTCGTATTCGTATATTCATTGGATATTTAATAGTTGTTTATTTAACCCTTTAAACGCCAGCCACGTAAATTTTACGTGGCTGCCTCTCCAACCGTTAAACGCCAGCCACGTAAAATTTACGTGCCTGGCTTTGCCCCCTGCTAGCGCCTGAAAAATGTACATTCTGTACATTCTGAAAAATGTGCATTCTGTTGCTATTGGCAACTGTACACAACGTCTGTACACCAACATGAGAAGAGAGCCCTGTACACATAGAACACTGCTGCTGGGCATGTGTAAGCGTTAGTGAGCCCCCTTGCCTCAGCAGCTGCAATAGCTGCAGTGTTCTATGTGTACAGGGTCACTTCTATCTTGTTATAGATCTTGGTTTAAAGTGGACCAAAACCCAGGATTTTGACTTTCCTGGGTTTTGGTCCTTGCCCACGGGGCACCCCAATCAGGGATGCCCTGCTGTGTGAAACCACCCAGGTAGCCCGAACAGACTCACCTCTTCCCGGTCCTACGATGCATGCGCGGCCTCTCGTCCAGGAGCTCGTCAAATATGAGTGGATCTGAGCGAGCTGACGGGCGCATCCCCCTCTACCTTCTAACTCGAACAGGGAGCGTACCCACAATTCACATTCACAAATGCCTGGCGCGGGCACGCATCCTGTTAGAGTGATAGTGGGGATGCGGCCGCTGCTCGCGCAGGAACCTTAAAGGTTCCTGGGCAGATCTCCATGGGTTTTGGTCCACTTTACAGACGTGGAGGCTGATTCACTACTAACGCCAGGTATCGGCAGATGAGTGTCTGTATAGCGGCGCTTAGAGCGACCGCTAGTAGGCGCTGCAAGTGGGTATCCAGCGCTGTAACAGAGCGCCTCAGTCGCTGTAGTAGCCTGGCCCACATTGATGATTGTGATGTATGTTGGGCGCGCTAACACCAGTACAGCGCTGCAGCGAGCGAAAGGTAGCACCAACTCAGTGCGAGCGACTCTCGGCGGTGCACACCATACTTATCAAAAAAGGACACACACAGCGTCTGCGCTCTAAATCTGGTCGCTGTAGCACAGAGCGCCAGACACTGTGATTAAAGTCTGTTTTTGAACACATATCCACCAGTAACAAAGCGAAAACACATGGAATGACATTGTTTTAACACTGTGACATTAACGCTTTAGTGCCAGAGCTGTAATGACAATTCTGTATAAAAATATAAAAAGTCAAAAAGTTTCTAACAGTGTTTGTTTGCAGCCAGGAGACGTCACACAATGATTTGAGCAAAAAAAATAGTCAGACACGCTGTTTAAACACAAGCAAATGAGCGGCCATTGAAATGTATAGGAGAGCGACACTGAGCGAAAGGTAATACCTGGTGCTCTGGAAGCTAGAGCACCGCCATTATACGCTGAGCCACCTGTAATAATACATCGGATGCTACATGGCGCTACCTGTGTACAGTTGCCAATAGCAACAGATTGCAGGTAGTGAAAGCTGCTTCAATAAAACACACATTTGCTAACAGGAGAAAAAAATACTAGCTCATCTCAGCACCTTGAGCGCATCCGTTTAAACGATCTTACCTTGCCGGTTTGGCGCTGTGTCATCTTAGGCCCTTATTTAAGAAGAGATAGCATCAGGTAGTGGCTGGTTAATGACAGGTAGCGACAGGTAGTGACTGGTGAACGCCGGACACGGCACACAATTACACATTTATCAAGCAGAATCTGTTTAGCGACTGGGATAACGCCATGTAGCGTCTGATTCATCATTTTCACAGCCTCAGTGAACAGCGCCAGCGTTCAGCCTTGCACAGCGTCAGGTATGATCTCTCTCTACCTGACGCTCTCCCATACATTTCAATGGACGATTCTTTTCTTCTCTTTAAACGGGTTTTTTTTTTTTTTTTTTTTTCAAAAAAATCACAAATAATTCTGTGACCTCTTCTGGCATTGAAATAGCAGTTTTTTCATTATTTTTTAATTTTTTATATATTTCCTCAGAAATGACATTACAGGTCTGCGCCATTAAAGTGTTCATGTTACAATGTTGTTACAATGTAATTCCATATGTTTTCGCTTTGTTACTAGTTGATAGATGCTTGAAAACAGACTTTAAACACACCGCCTCCTGCGCTCTGGGCTTCAAACAAATATTTTTCAGCGCCAGAGATTTGTGAGGCTGTTTTTTTGCTGAATATGTTGTGAGTTGGTCGCTATGAGCAGTCGCTAACATGCGCTCCCATACAGCACTGTACTGGTCAAATAGCGACTCCTCACAATGTATTCAACATTACTGAACAGCGACTGAGTCGCTATAAACTAGCGACTCACGGCCAGGCACTGCGACTACTAGCAGGCGCTCTGAAAATGCCTGCTACAGACGCTCATCTGTCGCTACCTGCCGCTAATGATGAATCACCCTACAAAAGTGTTGGAGGTTTAGCGTATTTTAACCAATTCCTGGATTTGGGTTTTAAATAACAGCAATACTGTATCCTCATCAGGTCTGCAGTGTAAAAGCAAAATAATCTTCTGCAATAACATATAATAAAGTGATAAATCAAGCTTGCCATGCAGAGTCTGAATTATTAACTATTCAGCAGGTCTGCTGTGTCTATAAGGATAGATTATGGCTACTCTTGATTTATTTAAGGATGTGTCATGTACTCTGTAATTTAAATGGGTTGTGACAAAACCCTAGAAAATGATTATTATTATTTTTTTATGAACTGTCAACATATCATCTATGACTGGAATGACAAAGACACTTGCATATATTGAGCCGTGGAGTCTAATGAGTGAAATTAAACCTGAACATTATTTAAAATACATATACAGTTTGTATTATGTAGAATGCAACAGTATTAACATAAAATTGCTGTGCTTAATCTCTCGCAGCATGGGCTTGCTTGTAATAAGCATATGTAAATGCCACATCAATTTAGCTGGAACTATCATGAATGAAACTTCTCTTCTTTATATAAAGGCCTTGTAATGTTTTGGATGTTTCGTTATTTTTTAACGATGATTATTGTTGATATTAATAAGTTAAAAAAAGCTGTTTACGTTTTTAAAACAGAAATGACAGGCATTCTAAGAGCCTTTTTAAGAAGTGTGTGGTTTAGCGTCATTTTTTTGGCATACGCGATTTCCCTTCGTCCAGGAACTCGTCTAATACAAGTTGATCTAGGCGAGCTGACGGCCGCATCCCCCGCTACCCTCTAACAGATAGAGGTATAGCGGGGATGCGCCCACTGCTTGTACCTGCGCCATTGGAGGTGGCAGTGTCAAAAAAGACGCTGCCTCCACTTACTGAATCACAGCGGCACTCAGGTCCCCCTCCTTTCCTCTGACATATTTTGCCAGGGGGGAAGGCTTTTACACCTCAGGGGTGGAGCCACAGAGGATTCACCCCCATGTGGTGACATATGTCATAGTCGGGGAGGGGCTAAGAGGGGGTTTTCCTTGTGAAACTCCCCTACATCATGTGACGTGTGCGTCACGTGGGAGAGAGCCCATAAGGGCTTCACCTCTTTATATAAAAGCAATCCTTCCCCTGCCTTTCAGTCATTCCCTAGCTGGGAAACCGAGATGAAGGAAGGCGAACTGGTAGTGGTTTAGGGAACCCCTATACCGGTTTAATATGTAGGAGGCTGGTATTATTGTATCTGGCATTCAGAAGTGTCAAATGCCGGCCAGAGGGCTTTCAATCTAGATAGTCCTCTTTCCAGCACATCACTAATCGGCATGCCATCTTCTGGTGCCAGTAAGTGACATGTTGGCCCCCTATCAATATCCTGGTATAGGGATCCCTTGAACACCTTACCAGTTCACAAATATTTAAAACATAGTTTTTTTACATAAATTAAATGTACTAATACTTACCAGTCTGTGTCTTCCCTCTCCTGTCCACTGCTGGGTGGCGTCCTCTACACTGGTTCACCAACTTGGATGCTCCCTCCTGGTCCAGCGGGCTGGAACTCTGATGCCAGTGCTCCATTATCCATGGACAGGTAAGGTTTGGTCAAAGGAAAAATTTGGAGTATTGGGTTTTTTTTTTCCCCTTTTCCTTGGCAGGGTTGGAAAGTTTTTCCTAATAATCTAAATAACTATGAAAGATTAATATAAAATTCACTTATTATTAAATTAACCTTCTATGTGGTTAGGGGAACCTCTTACCAGTTCACAAATAGTTAAAAATGTGTTTTTTTGCATAAATTAAATTTACTAATATTTACCAGTCTGTGTCTTCCGTCACCTGTCCACTGCTGGGTGACGTCCTCTACACTGGTTTACCAAGTTGGGGGCTCCCTCCTGGTCCAGCGGGCTGGTCCTCTGATGCCAGCACTCCATTATCTATGGGCAGGTAAGGTTTGGTCCAAGGATAAATTTGGAGTATTGGAGTTGTTTTTTCCCCTTTTCCTTGGCAGGGTTGGAAAGTTTTTCCTAATAATCTAAATAACTAACTATGAAAGATTAGTATAAAATTTGCTTATTATTAAATGAACCTTTTATGTTTAGGAGTTTCTCTGAATTTTGATCACTGCTGTTAAATAGGAACATTAGAGGTCATAGGGAGTTAGTAAAAATTCCATCGACCTTGCTTGCATGGTCCCCCCCTGCACCTCGGGTTTAGAAAATAGTTAACTTGAACTCTCTTGTATCTATCTATCTATCTATCTATCTATCTATCTATCTATCTTACCTATCCGGTCGCATCGCGCTCAAGATCTCTCCGCTTTCCCGTTGTCCTCTGTAGGTCAGCACCATCTTGGATTCCCAACATACACTTGCACATGCGCAGTGTCATTGCATAGGCTGCAATGACACTCAGCCCAGAAGAGCGTGAGATCTGAGAAACGGCATACACGTTTTGTAGAGCAGACAGCTAGAGGTATCTATTAATATTATTACATATATACTATTACAAATGCAGTGCTAGTGAGTTTACAATAAATATTCTGAATGCAAGATACAATAGGAGAGAGAGCCCTGCTCTAACAAGCTTACAGTCTAAAGGATAAGGGGTGGAGACAAGCGGGAAGGATCACAAACAGCCAGTATTGAGTCAGTTTTGAGCTTTTTGGCACGTGCCCTTTAGATAATTGCTAAAGCCAGAGTGTATGCTTGTCTAAATAGGTGGGTTTTAGGGGCACCTTTGAAAGCTTTGAGGGCTGGGAAGTGGCGGATTGGGTGAGGGAGGGCATTCCAGAAGACTGGAGTAACACGTGCGAAGTCCTGGAGGTGAACATAAGCACGGCTAAGCCTGCTGTGATCAGTCAGTGACAGCTAAGGGGGGGGGGGGGTGACAGGTGGATTGCAGCAGGATGTTGGCATTTTAGATAACACCAACATCTAAAAGGTAGTGCAGGAGGGGGAGGGATGGTATCACAGGAGCAACAGAAAAGGTATTTTGTTCCTTTTAACAATAAACTGCACAATTGATGGATTTAAAAAATAAACTTGGAAGCAGGCAGCCTTGCACAAGCAAAGTGACGATTAATACTTGTGACACTGCTCATGTTAGTGCAACGAGTTGTGAAACTTCATACAGTTGTGGAAGTGTCAGGAAAAGGATATAATTAAACTGTCATCATGGCCCCTTATGAGCCAAGCTGGTGAGTGCACCCGGGAGGAAAGAGCTGCTGATCTGGGCAAAGTTCCACATGGTCAAACTTTAGTTTTCTAATGGGGATTCTTGAGAGTCTGATTTGGTTACAAGACTCAGGATGAAGTTCTGCATCCATTAGCCATGGAGCCAGTAAGCCTGTGCAAAAACAGAGTCAAGGTCAGACTATGATTGAAGAAGCTGCTGGCTTACTTTATGTCTCTGCTCTAATATGATATTGTTTTCTACTGAAGAAGGTTCTCTTAAAAATGAGGTTGAGATCCCTAAAGAAATTGCTTCAATCAGCAGCAGTGCTTAATGACTGTTAATGGGAAGTGGAGATAGGGTAGTAAGTGTTACTTTGATTAATACGAGAACTGCAGAGAATTTAAATGCTGCTACTGATAGATTATTTTCTTCAAGCATGATAAGCGCTACCCATTTGTTCTTAAATTTAGTCAATACTGTTAAAGACAGCAAAATGAAGTATAATTAATTCTATTGCCCCCTCCTAGACGGGAATGTTAGTAAGAAACAGATTATGATGCATGCAGCATGAAAAATCTGTGCTGACAATTTCTCCTGTCACTTTCAGGTGTGTCTATGGAGATGACAACTACTTCTCCTGTATTCAACTGGGCAGATAAGAAATGTGCGGAGAGAAAAAATGGCTGCTTGTTATGGTATCATGCAAATGCTGTTTCCAGAGACACTGATCAGTGGGCATGTGCTTTCCAGGCTGGAAGTGGCTCATGTCCTCTGTATAAGTCCTAGGCCATTCATTATTGTCTATGGTCAGCTTGGCTGAACTTGCACATAGCTGTGTCACGACACACTTGTACCTGGAGTACAGTTTCTTCGGGTGGTGTGCGCTTGGGCAGCATCGGCCTGAGCGGCGCTGAGCGGTTCTGTCTCCTTCTTTCCCTGCCGCATCCATTGCTCCTGTCAGTCTCCTCGCCTTTCCTGCCCTTTAAGGCATCGTGAGCGCGCCATACCATGGACTGCATGCAGCAGCAGACATGCTCGGCTGCATGGTTTTAACAGAGCAGGCTCTTCTTCTGTCGCATGCTCCACAGTGACACCTGCTGTTCAGCCCATTGGAAGTGCACAAGGCCTAGAGTGTAAGCTCTTGGACTTGACTTCACTTCCTGGTGTCCTGAGTTTGAATGGACAGGAAGTGACTTCACCAGACTCTGGCACATCCCTCCCTGTGCTGATTGATAGCCCTATTTAAGAGGACAGCTGGCCTACAGCCAATGCTGTGTTATCAGCTCACTTCCTGGACCTTGTTTTCCTGATTCCTGAATACCTGATTGAATACCTGGATTTATATACGGACGGATAACCTGATTTTTGACGCGGATTGCTTATGGACTTTGCCTGTTTTCTGCCTGCCTCTGACCCCGAATTCACCATTGGACTCTGCTCAGACTTTTTATTTGCTCTTTGGAGTTTTTTCTGCTTCACTTCGCCCCATACCTGGAGCTCAGCTCAGCTCTCCCCATGATTGTAGCCAGGAGGCTTGACAGCTCCTCTGCTCATGCTCGCGCGAGCACAGCTGATTTATGCCCTGCACTCAGCATGGCCATTGGAGGTAAGTTTGAAGAGGCCAATGTGCCTGAAGATTACTGTGGCCAAAACGCCCTAAAGGTTTAATCCAGGCAATCAGCTCATATGTTGTTAAGTCACCAATACACCCTATTCCCCTCTGTCCAATCCCATCCTATAAAGGTTTTCCCCCCTCACTCTCTCACTGCCCGTGATAGCTTATAGCTGGGTGCTATTGTTCCTGAGACTCCTGTTTAATTATCCGTTACTGACCTAGCTTGCCTGACCATTCCATGACCACTGGCCGGACCAACCTCTGCCTGGATTCCAACTACGAACCCATCTCACCCCTTTTACTACAAACTCTCTGATTACCCAGTTTTATCCTTGGCTTGACCTTTGACCCTTCCTGTGTCTCTCCCTTGAAGCTGCTAATCGTGAGGACCATTTACCTGTGTTTAACTCCCCCGCTTTATCTTTATTCGCCTTCACAACTGTGAGTTTACAATCTTTGAGCTATTAAGTCCTGGGGCAACCGTGTCCAGTGAGGCGTTTAAAGCATCCCGCCAAACGGGGGCTTCACTATAGGTGAAGCTAGCTTCGGATATTGGGGGTTGTGAACTTACCAAGAAGACAGGTGTTCTCGGGGTTTGACAAACTGTACACCACCAGGCAGCCAAGAACCAGAAGTGTGGCTCCAAGTTTCTGATAAATAATAGGGGGCTGCGGGTGATTTATCAGTGCCCCAGGAACAGACAAAGGAAAGCAGGAGAGCCCCAAGCCGCCTATGGCACGCCTTATCAGAGGCCAAAAGTCTACAAAAGTGAACTTTCCATCTTATTTGGTCTAGACTAAAAAGCTCTAGAAATATTCTGCACATAGATGTGCCTCATATGCAAAGGTTAATACAATGTTGTAAATGGGAGGGAATAAGAACATATATAAATAGAGTTCTGGCTAGAACTAGATGAGACTATATGTTCTGGTAGTGTGCAGGAGTAGTAAGCAGCCAGGAACAGAGTTGGAATGAAGAGCGAAGACTAGGCCAAGCAGCAACTACAGAAGGCCTGTGAAAAAGGCTTAAAGCGAATCAAAAGTCAGAGTATAAAAAAAGCCACAAGGACTTACCTTCACGGCGATGGTCCTGAAGGACCCCGCAGCACACAGCCGACTGCACCCTCTTAGACTCAAGGGCATGCCCCGGTGGATTTTGGTCTACTTTAAAGCAAAGCCAGTGAAGAGCACTTCTTCTTCTCTTCTCTTGTCTTCTCCACTTCCTTCAGAAGGATACAGTTATACTATATGACTCTGTCTTTCAATATAACTGCTTCTGACACACAGCGCTTGTTTAAATTTAACATGACATTTTTCTGATACAAGTAAATTATGAAGCAAGCAATATCTGTCTTATTACAACTATGGGATTCTTTTCAAATACTCTCCAGCTTTTATGATGTCAAGCAACTCCTTATTGCTTTACATAAAATTGTCCGACACATATTTAATATATTGTGTCATTTTGTGGCTGTGTTTTCAGTGGTGTCAAGATTCTTTTTATAGGACAGGGAAGGGATGGCAGCAAGCTTTACAACTGCAGATCACTACTTGTTATAATGATGTGGCGGCTAACCTGCAATATATTTGGGGGTTTATTAAATCATGTGAAATTCCAATTTTTACTGTAATATGCTATAGAAATAGCACATGGGAAGTAATTAAAGTGACACTTTTTTCTTTCATTTGTGGACAGCGCTGTTGATTGTATTAAAACTGCTGAGCTCAGCAAGATGATTTTGTTAAAATGGTAATTTTCTTTCTTATTGAATTTGTTAGATGTAATTAAAGAAGAGAAAGACATGAGTACTGATATAGACATAATAGTCAGATCAATTCTTTTCTACAGATCTATACTCCCAATAAATTCCCCCTATATTCAGTTTCCCGGGTTTACATTTGTAAGAAAAATTCAACAAAGCAAAATGTACTTTTTGGGACAATTCCTATTTTATTTTACTTTACAAAAGTATAAATGTTTAGTGGATTTATATTATTTTTAATAAAAAAGACTTTGAACCAGCCTATGAACAACCTGGGTGAGAAAACACATTTACAGTTTGCCTGGAAAGTTGACATTTTATATATGAATTGAATTAGCTAATTGAAGAACTGCTTCACCCAAACAAAGGCAAGAAAATAGGAGAAAGGTATCTCCCAATGATTGCTCTCAAATTGGGATGAACCGATGTCTGACACTCCCCTGGTTCACCTCATTTACTCACCTTGCTGGCACCTCCACCGGCTTGTCCTCCGATGAGTAGCCAGCAGTCCATTTAGCGCGATATAGTAGAGCTGTCCACCTTCCACCATCCACCTTCAAATGCGGGGGGGAGGAATTGCAGAGTTACATACAGAGAGTATTAAGAGTAATCTCAGAATTAGGCCCTAATTTATGAAGGAATAGCGACAGGTAGCGACTGGTGAGCGGCCGGTAATGACGGGCACCGCCACGAGAACGCCAGCTCCCCACCACAATCACACATTTATCAAGCCGATCCTGCTTAGCGACTGAGATAGTGCCATATAGCGACTCATTCATCATTATTCCAGCCTCAGCGCCAGCGTCCGACCTTGAACAGCGACAGGTATGACCTCTCGCTACCTGGCGCGCTCCAATGCATTTCAATGGAACAATCTTTAAATATTAATAATTAATTGTTATTAATGTTTTTTTTTTATTTTAATGTGAAAAATTCTGTGACCACTTCTGCCATTTTAAATATTTTTTTAAGGGAAAAATAATTAAAAAAAGAATTGTACAGAATTGATATTACAGGTCTGATATTAATGTATTCATATTACTAAATTATTTAACATTTTTTTTGGGGGGGGGGTTTAAAAAACGACTTTCAACACATTGCCTCCAGCGCTCTGGGGTTTAAACATGCATTTCGCAGCGCTTGAATTTTTTTAGCGTGATTTTTTGATGAATATGGTGGAAGCCGGTCGCTCTGACCAGTCGCTATCATGCGCACCCATACATCGCGGAACCTGTCAAATAGCGACTCGTAACCCCGTATTGAACATTTAGCCACACCGACTGAGTCGCTGTCAACAACCGAACAACGGCCATGCACAGTCACTACTAGCGCTCTGGGGTTTAAACATGCATTTCACAGCGCTTGAATTTTTTGAGCGTGATTTTTTGATGAATATGGTGGAAGCCGGTCGCTCTGACCAGTCACTATCATGCGCACCCATACATCGCGGAACCTGTCAAATAGCGACTCGTAACCCCGTATTGAACATTTAGCCACACCGACTGAGTCGCTGTCAACATCCGAACAACGGCCAAGCACAGCGGCTACTAGCGGGCGCTGTGAAAATACCGCTACAGTCGCTCAACTGTTGCTACATGTCGCTATTAATAAATCAGCCTCCCCGTTTTAAATGTTCTGTGCATTGTTGTAAGTCATGTTTTCTTGTTGCTTCCAATGAAATACTATTCATTTTTAATAGTTTTAATAATTTTAAAAGTTAGTGTGGCATAGCACTTTTAGAGGGTTGCCTTGGTTCCATTTCTGGGGGCTATACATGGTGTTGGCTGGTTGTGCTTTGATGGCCTCTCTTTTGCTGGCACTGTAATAGAGGCTATTCCTAGCTGCGCTTAGTTATAATTGTCCGAATGGAGTGCTAATCGCTGTCTGCTAACCTTTGGCTGTACACACCCGCCACTCAGAAATGTCTGCCAGAGGTGCGCGCTTTAGGGCAGCCGAAGATGCCGCTGCAGCCTCTGCATGTGCTGTGGTATTGTTGGCAAGGTGAGTATACTAGAAGATTTCACACACTGGGGCATCCCAATTCAGGTATAGGTTACTGGCCGGTCCTGGAGTGTTATACCTAGGTTGGGGGTTTTATATTTGATAATGCAGGCATGCAACAGGATCACTGACCTCATCCAAGGCTCGCTTCGCTATTGCCCATATAGGCACTGACGGTGTGCAGGGTGGAAACTTAAGTATGATATTAGGGTTTTAATTTTGAGAGTCTTTCACTATAAAGAGCTTTTCTCATTTAGCACAATATACGTGGAAAAATATTTTATCCTATTAAAAAACCCTCCTAAATATGTTTATATTGTTGGTCCCTTTTGTTGAGCTATACTCAAATAACAATTATGTTTATGAAGCTCTCAGTGTATTTCAATAGTTACAACTCTGTTATGTAGGCTGTAATACTACGTTACTCACTGTAAATATGCAATATGTTGTATAATTTTTTGCCTATTCTAGTTTAATAATATATACACTGTATTGTTTGCAAAAGTTACACTGTATAACTGTAATAATTATATGCCAATGAAAAGAAACCTGTATTATTTCTGTAAAGTGCCTATAAAAACTATTGTACACAAAAAAAAAAAAATCCTGCTCCAATAATGGGATCGATTTGCAGGTGAGGTTTTTTATGTGAGGAAGAAAGTTTAATTTAGGCATGGGGAAATAAAGCTTACGTGAAAGTTATTTACAATAATCTCAGGAGCAGGGTATCTTTTTTAAATAGAAGAAAACATTTTCTTTCCCACTTTATGATGTGCTGAGGGAGAAAACACTAGGCTCTACAACTACAACCTTTGCCACCAAAAAGCACTGAATCAGCTTGTGTCTGGCCCAAATAGATTGTATATACCCGTTGTTATTGCAAAGATGGCTGGAGCATGGCACAAAGCACTAATTACCCCTTTGTGTTACCCCCATTCTCCTCTTAGGGCCCTCATTCCCTTTGTTTCATTGGCTTATCTGTTTTGTTGCTATGTAATTGTTACTGTTTGTATGTGAACTCTCTAACTGTAAAGCACTGCAGAATATATTGGTGCTATATAAAAAAGATGATTAAAGATTTAAAGGCAAGTTTATTGGTCACATACATACATATGTGGTATGACATACAGTGAAATGTAGCTTTCCCGCTGCTCAAGAATATATAATAAGGGTGAGAAATACACCCAGGAATAAAGATCTAAGGGTAAGAAATGACACAATTAATAAGCCACTCGCATGTAGTTGACACATCAAAACATATTACTGCCATAGCACCTAGGTACCTTTTTACATTTTGGATTGTCTCTCGTATCATACAGAATTGTCTCTGATTGTATGTGGAGATACTATATCACTAAGGTGGACACTATTTAGTAGTTATCTGTTTGTATGTACAGGTTGAATGTGGGGGAGGAATGTGGTGTTGACTAGGTTTAGGGCCCTTATTGACTGTGGGAAAAAAATATTTCTCATTCTCACTGTAGAAGCCCTTAACACCCAGAACCACTTCTCCGATGGCATTATGTTAATGAGCCCATTATTGGGGTGGGACCTATCTTGTGCCATCCTCTTTGGCCTTTGTTTTTCATCACTCATGGTAGATAGTGTCAAGAGTCATGAGTCTGGTACAGACACATGTGACTGGTTGGTGACATGGGGGTGACAATTGAGTGTTGATTGTTTTAATACTGTTGTTTATTCTTTGATTCATTCACTCTCTTCCTTTGTTGATTCTGGACCCCATGTGCATGTGACTCCCAAAGGTCTTTTGTGATTATAATATATTATTTGTGAGCACTCATTTTGTGGCTTTTTTCATTCAAGTTGTATGACTAGGGTCATTACTTAGGGCTGATCCGGATCACAACTAGGAAGGAGAGTTAGTGTTTTATTGACTGTTTGAGCAACCAATGGTTTTGTATATCTTGTCCCCCCATCTCTACCTGTGTTGGGTGTTTAGGGTGTTGTCTTTGTGTGTATTTTAAAATTGTTTTAATATGTTTTGTGTGTGCATACAATGTCAAATAAAGAGATGACTGATATATAGTAGTGCCTCCCAATATATTTGTTTTTGATCTGAAGATATTGCATATGTTGGAGGATGGGAAATAAGCGAATAGGATGGGGGTGCAAGGGGCGAGCGTGCACGGGGCCTCCACCACTTGCTCTTGCCGAGACCAACATTTGGGTTAATGTCTGATCCAGGAGGCTTTTCATTCTTTGGTCTGACGGGCCGTGGGGCCGGCAACAAGGAAATTGGTGGCAGTGGGGGCCCTCTGTGCCTGGCCAAGCCTTTATTTGTTTTTGCAAACCTGCAGATAAAGCCAACACAGGGCAGGACAGAGAGTCTAGAGCAGAAAAGTCACCGTCAGCAACACTACAGTGATGGGTATGTGCAGAGATGTCAATTGGCGGCTGTTCACTGCACATAAGCCACCAAGCACAGCCACTGGCAGCTCAATGCAGGGAACTGTTTTCTGATGGACTAGCTGGGCGACTACACTAGCCCCCGCCCAGATTGGCAAAGCAGGAGTTACCGAGCAGCATGCACCCGTACAAGGGTGGCACAAGGGACTCGATCTGATGTTCCAGTAAGTGGGTGGGTGACAGACAACCATCAATCAGTTACTTGGCTGGACTATTATTTTAAAGGGAAAAAAATACTGTATCTGGGGCCTCCACCAGATTTTGCGCCCAGGGACCTCCACCACACTTAATCCGGCCCTGGGAGTAGCACCTGGTCTGTTACAGAGGGTTGTGCATGAGACCTGGGGATTTTTTGTGGAGAGTTTGGTAAGAGTGATGCAGGGGCCTTCTTATCTTGTCTGTTGCTATTTCCATACCAGCAGGTAATGCTTCCGGTCAGGATGGTCTGGAGGGTGCTGGTATAGAAGCAGTTCAGAATTGTTGTTTAGAGATTGAACTCCTTCAGGGTGGTAAAGATGCTGGTTGGTCTTTTTCTCTATGGTGTTGATGTGGAGGACCACAACAGATCCTGTGTGAGATATGAGAGGTATTTGAGCTCACACACACTCTCCACTGTGCCATGTATCACTAGGGGATGGAAGTTTCTTTTCTGAGTTTTCCGGTAATCCACCATCATCTCCTTGGTTTTGCAGGGGTTGAGTAGGAGCTGGTTTGCAGGACAACAAAAACAAAATAAAATGTTTTTTATCTCATTGAGATAGGCCTCCTCGTTATTGTTAGAGATCAGGCCGACCACCATGGTGTCGTCTGCAAATTTGATGAAGCTGGTAAAACTGGATGTGGCCACACATTCCAGAGGCTCTTAAAATCTTTTGGATAAAATCCTAAGACACATTTATGTTTTTGTTTTATGAAGTCGAGTTTGCTCAGTTAATAGACCACTTAAAGCTTGACTACTGTTCATTTCATGTACATCATGTCCAACGAGGGGGGCTGGGTGTTTTAGGGAGCTCAACTTGAGGTGTGCTCGGTGGACCTACAGAGGCTATCTTCACTTTTCTACTATACCTAATAACCTGTTTCCCCCAAATTAAGACCTACTCTGAAAATAATAAAAGTGTGGAGCCATTTCTTGTTTTTTTCCTGGCATCAAGCTAGAGTCAGTAAGAATTCTGATCTGTACATCAGAACACCACTACAACTGCTAAGGTAAACACATTGTTGCTAGAGAGAACGGTATTCTTTTATAAAATGGAGTTGCAGAAAAATATTAACAGTTAAGCTCAGCACCTTGAGCAACTCATATTGCCACATGACAATGGCAACTTTTAAAAATGCCATTGAAAGTGGAATTACCCTTTAAATGTCTGCTTATAGTTCCATTGTATAAGATCATGAGGCTGATTTAAGACTAGCGCCACGTAATGGCATTTGCGTCTATGTAGTGGCGCTTAGAGCTTCCTCTAGTGGCTGCTGCAAGCGGGTGTCTGGCTCTATAACCTAGCTTAGGGGCCAGACAAGTGACTCTGCACTATCCTGTCCAGCAGTGATAAATGTGATGTCTGGAGGGCGCTGCAGAGGTGCTCTCCCTGAATCAATGCATATGTAGTGCCCCAAGGGAACGTTGCCCGAGGTGACGATACATATAACAGGACAGCGCTGCAGCCGGCACTCTGCGCTGAAGCCCATATTTAAAAAAAACTACACACAACCCACATCAGCGCTCTAAAACTGGCCACTCTAGCATAGAGCGCCAGACGCTATATGAAAAAAGTCTGTTTCTCAACACATATACATCAGCAGCACCAGAGCGAAAACATATGAAATTATTTTAACACTGTAACAATGACACTGCAATGTCAGACCTGCACATACAATTCTGCATAAAAAAACCCCAAAATATAACAATATAAGTGTTTGGTTGCTGGGCAGGAGAGGTCACACCATGATTTGATCCTAAAATTTAGATTTTTCTCTTTTAAAAACTAGCGAAATAAAAACACAATTGAAATGCATGGGATAACGCTGCTGAGCGACAGGTGCTACAGCACCGGCACTTTACACTGAGCCACCGCTAGTAATACATTCTACGTGACATGACACTATTAGAGGCGCTCACCAGATTGACTTTCATACATATGGTTTTCACATACTGCGCCCAGCGTTCACCTGACGCTATGTGGTAATATGTGGCATTAGCGTTTCTTAAATTACTCCCATTGTCTGAAATGAAATAGGTATTCTTCATAGCTCACCTAAAATATATTGGGTTAGCCTACAAGTGGTATATCACCTTATTTCTTTACTCTCCTCTTCATCAGTCAGACTGCACATACTATGGTACCATGTTGTAAAAATGAAAGCAGAAGGTCTTAATTGTTTGTAAGAAGATTTACAGCTTTCACTTACTGGAAAAATGGGACATGTCCCCTGGAGAAAGTGATTTTTTTCCAGCTTCTCTACTTTGAAAATAATACTTTACGATTTATGGTTAAAGCATAAAACATTGCTAAAACTGTGAAAGATGGTAATTCTACTTGATTCTATTGAGCAACTCCCCTTTCCCCTTTCTATAGATCAGCTTTAGAAGCTTGAAGGGTCACTACAGTCAAAAACTAAAAACAAAATGAATACCACCCTTACAAACACAGCTGCTTCCTCCATATTGGATAATATTTATATGAAATGGGGTATGTATATAGTAAAATTATGATTTTAGAGCCCCAGTGATATTACAGCCTTTAATAATTAACCACGTGGAGGCTGATTTAAGACTAGCGCCATGTATTGCCATTTGTGCGTCTATGTAGCGATGCTTATAGCGTCCACAAGAGTAGGCTGCAAACGGGTGTCTGGCGCTATACCGTAGCTTTGGCACTGGACAAATGACGCTTTAGTATCCTGTCCTGCATTGATAAATGCGATGTCTGGAGGCCGCTGTAGAAGCGCTCTCCTTCAATCAATGCATATGTAGCACCCCAAGGAAAAGCCGCCGCCCACATATAACAACAGATGAAAGAATGAGCTGCCAGTACAGCCCACTAGATCCCCCACCTGTGAGAAACAGATGTGCCGCTCTACAGGAACTTGCAAAAATATATATTTATTGAATGCCGAAAAAGAACACAAACATACATTTAAAACACAATTAAAACCATGAGGCAGAGCATGTATAGGACTATACGTATTCTAATAGCCTTAAATTACCTGGATTGAGTCCTAGTACAAAAATGATGCTATATCAAAATATTAGTATAAAGCTTATAAGTAAGTACACTGGGCCTGTATATCCATAAAGTACAATTATATAAAGTATGCATGTGCCGGCCTAATGACACGGGAACGTCTTTAATTAAAGTGCTGAAGTGCTTGTGCAAAGTAGTGCCGAATTGTGCAAATGGTGCAAAAAAGGACAGACAAGGAACAAAAATGAAAGGACATGCAAATAAAGGGACAAAGTGTCCTGAACAGTGCAATGAGTGCACCTGATAGGGTGCAGACCAAGAAGTGCTAAGTAATTGTGCAAAGAATGGTGCAAAGACCAGTGACGTTCCCGGGCATAGGACTCTGCAATGCTATATTAATAGTAGACAATCTTAGCAATGTCGGCCATTTAATCGCAGACACAGCAAATAAAATAGTATATACCAGATGTAACATCAATTATAAGAAATACAAGATACAGAAGCAGTGTACATTACCGGGTACTAGAGTCCCGCTCCGCCTATCCTCAGCAACCCCGCACTGACGCGTTGCGTGGCCAGTAATCAGGCCACTTCATCAGAGTGTGGCTGCCCTTGGTCTGCTCCCGTTTATATAGCCCCTCCACTCCCTGAGAATGGCAATTATCCCTGAAAAACCGCCAAAATTCTGAGTTGAGATTGAGGGCGGAAGTGGAGACGGAAGTGACTCCATCAATGGCACATCCGCCCTCACTTGTCATAAAAAACCCGGTGAATCCTATCTAATGTGGATATAGTGCTATCTGGTCTAGGAGGCGCCTGTGGCATGCGACCAGTATGCTAACTCATAGCAAGTCAGAGCCCGCTGGGGTGCGTGTGGTGGCAAGTGCCACCACGCACATGATTTCCAGGCCGGGATCGCGCGCATGCGCACCGCGCCAGCCCCGCCAGCCGCACATCATAGATGGCGCATGCGCAGGCCAGCAAGGCAGGCACGGGCGCAGACCCGACAGCCACAACAGGTGAAGACAGCTGACAGCTGTCAGCGCCTCTTAGAGCGGATCAATAAGGAAGGGAAAAGAGGGGGGAGGTGAGGCCAGATGTAAACCGGAGCAGACGATGGTAGATGAAGTTGAAAAGATGATTAAACTACATTATAGCCGGCTATTAGTTACATAGTAATGAATATTGAGTAAGCCTCTGTATAAATTATGGGCTGCCTGTAACCTACCTCTGGGATACACATGATTGTACGTTAGGGGAAAACTGTCATTGTATATTTCAATGTTTATTATCCATGCTAGGTATCCAAAGAAATGGAGTGAGTTACACTATTTATATATAGATCTATAACTATAGCTATAATCACGGATCTTGATGGTCTGTGCTGTTAATACTATGAAACAGGAATAGACTTCCAATCAGGGCATATGCACATCCCTACATCCACCAATCCAAGGACGATCCACAAGAGCCCATGCATTCCAGCAAACCTGAATCAAATTCTTATTCTTATTATCCAAAGCAATCAAACCATGGGGGGGGGGGCATCCTCCCACGATTCATATAACAATCCACTTGATACTTTTAAGATTAATCAGACATGATCCAGAAAAGTCCTCTTCTAATATGGATGATTGAAGTCATGACAGCAGTTGCCTGATTTGATCTGAAAGACAATCTTTCCAATCATCATTCCGGTGGCCTCACGAGAATGCACAAGTGCATATTGTGGCATATGTTAAGATCTTGAGGAATGTATGAAGGCAGTAGTCTCTGCTATTTATAGGAGCGCATATGTCCCATCAACGTATGTCCAATTCTTGTTGCCCAACACAATCAGACCAGAGAGGGTCCTTCCAGATTTGATGTAGGGTCCACTTGATGCTTATAGAGGTGGTCTGGAGTGGTCAAGATGTATCTTCTTCTAGTATGGATCACTATGGATAACCGTCTATATAGATGGAAACATCAAGGTAATTCTCGCGGGTACCCCAGGGGATCCCGTGAAAATAGACGCCAGTGGGAACCTAACAGTTCCTTTCGACACTCATCATTTAGCAGTATTAATTCAGACCGCTCCGCCCAGGAACATTTTTTAGATCCAAATCAGGAAATAGAAGAACCAGGAGGGGTAAGAAACAAAACAAAAACAAAAAGGGGTACACAGTATGTGGAGCAAAGGAATCCGGACAATTGGGAGCACGGGAGGCTCAGATCCCGGGAGAACAGACAGCAGAGACAATCACCGCCGAGAAGGCCAAAAGCCCGGTTCCAATTAAGAAACTAAATGATGGGGAATTGGAAGTGATTAATTTATCAGACAGCATACTTACCAAAACACAGCTTTCACTACTGAAGAAGGGTTTGAGCTTTGCACCTACCAACAAGCTCAATAAGTTCTTTACCATCAAAGACGTATATTTATTTTGTAGACAATTAGCTCTTAAAAAATTCTTTGATAATTCACAGACTGTTCCTAATCCATCTGATTGGAATGAAAAAGATGCACAAGCTTTGGTAGACCTCATGGACCTACTAGATGAACAAGACCTTCCATGTGATACACAGAAAAAACACACCCTAAAGAAGCCCTCAACCTTTCTGCCACCATGGAGCAGTAGTCCTGCGATTCAAACATTCTTCAACTTGGTAAGTGAGGACATCAAAAGGCTGCATCCTAACAAATGTAGCGGCAATTTAAATACAAGTGAACAGGAGGCCCTCCGGTCCCTCGAGAAGGAAGAGGGAATAGTCATCAAGGAGGCAGATAAGGGGGGAAATGTGGTTATACTCTCTAGGGACTACTATTGTAAGGAAGTACAGCGCCAATTAATGGATCGTAAAACGTATGAAAAATTAACTTATAACCCCATTAAAGAATATAAGGTTGAGCTCGATCATATCTTAAAACAAGCACTAGATGAAGGAGTCATCACTCGAACACTCTTTGACTTCCTGGAGGTGGAGTTCCCTAGAACTCCTACCTTCTACATCCTACCTAAAATTCATAAAGACCCCCAAAAACCCCCGGGTAGACCAATAGTGTCCGGTATAGGAGGATTGACGGAATTTGCCTGTGTATATCTTGATTCCATTCTCCAACCACATGTACTCACCTTGGACTCCTACATCAAAGATTCCACAGATATCCTTAGTCGACTCAATGCAATGCATGTGCCACCGGGTACTCTCATAATTACGTGTGATGTAGAATCACTATATACATGCATATCCCACAATATGGCCATACATGTGGTAAAATACTTTCTGGAAATGGAATCTTTAGACAAAGTCAATGAACACAAATTCCAACTGACACTTCTTAGGTTTATCCTTTCCCATAATGTCTTTACCTTTGATATGACATTCTACCGCCAAATCAGGGGTGTCGCGATGGGGGCCAGATGTGCCCCCTCCATAGCGAACCTGTTCTTAGGCTGGTGGGAAAGAGAGGTGGTGTGGCAAGAAGAGTATAGTGAGTACCATACACACATGCTAAGTTACTATAGATATATAGATGACATTGTGATGTTTTGGGAGGGCAGCCCTGAGAAGGCTGTTGAGTTTCTGGAGAAATTAAACAAAAACCCGTACAACATATATTTGACTTACTCATTATCTCCATCCCATGCCACCTTTTTAGACCTGGACATAACAATCGAAACTACCGGAGAGATCACCACTAAACTATTCCGTAAAGAAACAGCTACAAATAGCTTATTGCATTTTTCCAGTTTCCACACACAAAGATGCAAGGAGGGCATCCCAGTTGGCCAAATGCTACGTGCCAGGAGAAACTGTTCCAGGGACGAAGACTTCAAAAAAGAAACCAAGGAAATGAGGAAACGCTTCAAGAAACGTGGATACCCGGATAGGATAATCCAACAAGCAATTAACAGAGCATCTCGGACAACCAGAGAGGATTTACTACATCACAAGGGACGAATCAACAACAAAAATACCACTGAAGAGGTGAGATTCTTTACCCAATACAGTAGTGACTGGAATAACATTAGGAAGATTATGAAAACTCATTGGCGGATCTTAGAAACAGATCAGGCCCTGAAAAAATGGATCAAGAAGGGACCTAAAATGACGGCACGCCGCGCTCCCACATTGCGCGACAAATTATGTCAGAGCCACTATAGGGGCCCTCAAACTTGGCTGTCACAAATCGCCACGAAGGGCAGTAAGCCTTGTGGACGATGCAACATCTGTCCCTTAGTATGCAAAACAGATGAGATCACCAGCACAAGCTTGCAGACGACCTTTAAAATTAGGCAAACCCTCACTTGCCAAACTGAGGGTGTAATTTACGTCCTTGAATGTGGGTGTCATAAACAGTATGTTGGAGAGACCAAGAACAAGGCGGTCACTAGGATGCAAGGGCATCTTTCCAACATCAAACTAGCAAAAAGGGATTTGGACATGGGTAAAAATATATCACCAGTAGCCACCCATTTTCTCCAACACCACAAAGGCCAGAACAAAGGACTCACCATCACCTATGTGGATAGGGTCACCTTGGGGGGCAGAGGTGGCAACTTGAAAAAGAAACTCCAACAGCGTGAGTTGGAGTGGATCTTCAAGTTGGACACCAGGGCGCCCCAAGGAATTAATGAGGAGTTCTCGTTTGCGCCGTTTTTGGGACGACAATAGAGCCCATGACCATATAAGCTTAGTGAGGGCCCGCTTAGCCCCAAATAAAATAGATGTATGTTAAGGTGTATCCTCCAAGTTGAAATTCATGGGTCTCTAAATGGCATTGGTTTGAAGTTGATGTGTATTCACCCTTTTCTTTTTATGTGTCACCATAGGTCTCAGCACAAGCCTTAACATGCATTTTTGCATCACAGTGAGGTGATCGAAATGGCAAGATTGACCTTCAGATCAAATCGGGCGATTGACAGATCGACCTTCAGATCAAATCGGGCGATTGTCACATTGGCCATAGTGATCCATACTAGAAGAAGATACATCTTGACCACTCCAGACCACCTCTATAAGCATCAAGTGGACCCTACATCAAATCTGGAAGGACCCTCTCTGGTCTGATTGTGTTGGGCAACAAGAATTGGACATACGTTGATGGGACATATGCGCTCCTATAAATAGCAGAGACTACTGCCTTCATACATTCCTCAAGATCTTAACATATGCCACAATATGCACTTGTGCATTCTCGTGAGGCCACCGGAATGATGATTGGAAAGATTGTCTTTCAGATCAAATCAGGCAACTGCTGTCATGACTTCAATCATCCATATTAGAAGAGGACTTTTCTGGATCATGTCTGATTAATCTTAAAAGTATCAAGTGGATTGTTATATGAATCGTGGGAGGATGCCCCCCCCCCCCATGGTTTGATTGCTTTGGATAATAAGAATAAGAATTTGATTCAGGTTTGCTGGAATGCATGGGCTCTTGTGGATCGTCCTTGGATTGGTGGATGTAGGGATGTGCATATGCCCTGATTGGAAGTCTATTCCTGTTTCATAGTATTAACAGCACAGACCATCAAGATCCGTGATTATAGCTATAGTTATAGATCTATATATAAATAGTGTAACTCACTCCATTTCTTTGGATACCTAGCATGGATAATAAACATTGAAATATACAATGACAGTTTTCCCCTAACGTACAATCATGTGTATCCCAGAGGTAGGTTACAGGCAGCCCATAATTTATACAGAGGCTTACTCAATATTCATTACTATGTAACTAATAGCCGGCTATAATGTAGTTTAATCATCTTTTCAACTTCATCTACCATCGTCTGCTCCGGTTTACATCTGGCCCCACCTCCCCCCTCTTTTCCCTTCCTTATTGATCCGCTCTAAGAGGCGCTGACAGCTGTCAGCTGTCTTCACCTGTTGTGGCTGTCGGGTCTGCGCCCGTGCCTGCCTTGCTGGCCTGCGCATGCGCCATCTATGATGTGCGGCTGGCGGGGCTGGCGCGGTGCGCATGCGCGCGATCCCGGCCTGGAAATCATGTGCGTGGTGGCACTTGCCACCACACACACCCCAGCGGGCTCTGACTTGCTATGAGTTAGCATACTGGTCGCATGCCACAGGCGCCTCCTAGACCAGATAGCACTATATCCACATTAGATAGGATTCACCGGGTTTTTTATGACAAGTGAGGGCGGATGTGCCATTGATGGAGTCACTTCCGTCTCCACTTCCGCCCTCAATCTCAACTCAGAATTTTGGCGGTTTTTCAGGGATAATTGCCATTCTCAGGGAGTGGAGGGGCTATATAAACGGGAGCAGACCAAGGGCAGCCACACTCTGATGAAGTGGCCTGATTACTGGCCACGCAACGCGTCAGTGCGGGGTTGCTGAGGATAGGCGGAGCGGGACTCTAGTACCCGGTAATGTACACTGCTTCTGTATCTTGTATTTCTTATAATTGATGTTACATCTGGTATATACTATTTTATTTGCTGTGTCTGCGATTAAATGGCCGACATTGCTAAGATTGTCTACTATTAATATAGCATTGCAGAGTCCTATGCCCGGGAACGTCACTGGTCTTTGCACCATTCTTTGCACAATTACTTAGCACTTCTTGGTCTGCACCCTATCAGGTGCACTCATTGCACTGTTCAGGACACTTTGTCCCTTTATTTGCATGTCCTTTCATTTTTGTTCCTTGTCTGTCCTTTTTTGCACCATTTGCACAATTCGGCACTACTTTGCACAAGCACTTCAGCACTTTAATTAAAGACGTTCCCGTGTCATTAGGCCGGCACATGCATACTTTATATAATTGTACTTTATGGATATACAGGCCCAGTGTACTTACTTATAAGCTTTATACTAATATTTTGATATAGCATCATTTTTGTACTAGGACTCAATCCAGGTAATTTAAGGCTATTAGAATACGTATAGTCCTATACATGCTCTGCCTCATGGTTTTAATTGTGTTTTAAATGTATGTTTGTGTTCTTTTTCGGCATTCAATAAATATATATTTTTGCAAGTTCCTGTAGAGCGGCACATCTGTTTCTCACAGGTGGGGGATCTAGTGGGCTGTACTGGCAGCTCATTCTTTCATCATATGTATATACCCCGCATGTCGGGGTTAGATTTACCCACAGCCAGCATCCAGGAGCACACTTAGTATTTCAGACTGTGCGGGACCCCCTCCTTTTGTTTTACCTATACTAGTCCAGTAGGTGACTTTGCTCACCGAGCTGTCCCAGCACGTCTATTATGAATTTTGATACATTAGAAAATGATTGGGCATCCCGTTTGGGGGAACTCAGGGATACACATAAAAGACAGTCCGACACTCAAAGGGGACTGTACCATGCCACCTCTCTGCATCACATCAGGAAGGCTAGGAGAAATTATTTAAGACTGTGGTGGAATGTCCACAGCCTAGAAATCTACAAAGAAGAAAAACTCATTCCACGTGGCCTTCGTGTCCAAATTTTTCCCACTTGGGAAGTGACCGAAGACTTCAAAGTGGAATGGGAAGAACATCTTGCACAGTGCTCTTTAGCACTAATAGACATGCTTATTCGTGAGGACAAAACCCTCCTCATTAAAGTCAAAAAGGAATTGCAGGACCTATACACAGACCTAGAATCCCAAATATCTAAGGAGGACCTACAATCAATTAATGATTCCATGGATAAAGATATGGATAAATATGAAAAAGAAATTTTTGCAAACAAAAAACGTAAATTAGATAGGGACAGGGCTGATGCACTTAATAACCGTCTATATAGATGGAAACATCAAGGTAATTCTCGCGGGTACCCCAGGGGATCCCGTGAAAATAGACGCCAGTGGGAACCTAACAGTTCCTTTCGACACTCATCATTTAGCAGTATTAATTCAGACCGCTCCGCCCAGGAACATTTTTTAGATCCAAATCAGGAAATAGAAGAACCAGGAGGGGTAAGAAACAAAACAAAAACAAAAAGGGGTACACAGTATGTGGAGCAAAGGAATCCGGACAATTGGGAGCACGGGAGGCTCAGATCCCGGGAGAACAGACAGCAGAGACAATCACCGCCGAGAAGGCCAAAAGCCCGGTTCCAATTAAGAAACTAAATGATGGGGAATTGGAAGTGATTAATTTATCAGACAGCATACTTACCAAAACACAGCTTTCACTACTGAAGAAGGGTTTGAGCTTTGCACCTACCAACAAGCTCAATAAGTTCTTTACCATCAAAGACGTATATTTATTTTGTAGACAATTAGCTCTTAAAAAATTCTTTGATAATTCACAGACTGTTCCTAATCCATCTGATTGGAATGAAAAAGATGCACAAGCTTTGGTAGACCTCATGGACCTACTAGATGAACAAGACCTTCCATGTGATACACAGAAAAAACACACCCTAAAGAAGCCCTCAACCTTTCTGCCACCATGGAGCAGTAGTCCTGCGATTCAAACATTCTTCAACTTGGTAAGTGAGGACATCAAAAGGCTGCATCCTAACAAATGTAGCGGCAATTTAAATACAAGTGAACAGGAGGCCCTCCGGTCCCTCGAGAAGGAAGAGGGAATAGTCATCAAGGAGGCAGATAAGGGGGGAAATGTGGTTATACTCTCTAGGGACTACTATTGTAAGGAAGTACAGCGCCAATTAATGGATCGTAAAACGTATGAAAAATTAACTTATAACCCCATTAAAGAATATAAGGTTGAGCTCGATCATATCTTAAAACAAGCACTAGATGAAGGAGTCATCACTCGAACACTCTTTGACTTCCTGGAGGTGGAGTTCCCTAGAACTCCTACCTTCTACATCCTACCTAAAATTCATAAAGACCCCCAAAAACCCCCGGGTAGACCAATAGTGTCCGGTATAGGAGGATTGACGGAATTTGCCTGTGTATATCTTGATTCCATTCTCCAACCACATGTACTCACCTTGGACTCCTACATCAAAGATTCCACAGATATCCTTAGTCGACTCAATGCAATGCATGTGCCACCGGGTACTCTCATAATTACGTGTGATGTAGAATCACTATATACATGCATATCCCACAATATGGCCATACATGTGGTAAAATACTTTCTGGAAATGGAATCTTTAGACAAAGTCAATGAACACAAATTCCAACTGACACTTCTTAGGTTTATCCTTTCCCATAATGTCTTTACCTTTGATATGACATTCTACCGCCAAATCAGGGGTGTCGCGATGGGGGCCAGATGTGCCCCCTCCATAGCGAACCTGTTCTTAGGCTGGTGGGAAAGAGAGGTGGTGTGGCAAGAAGAGTATAGTGAGTACCATACACACATGCTAAGTTACTATAGATATATAGATGACATTGTGATGTTTTGGGAGGGCAGCCCTGAGAAGGCTGTTGAGTTTCTGGAGAAATTAAACAAAAACCCGTACAACATATATTTGACTTACTCATTATCTCCATCCCATGCCACCTTTTTAGACCTGGACATAACAATCGAAACTACCGGAGAGATCACCACTAAACTATTCCGTAAAGAAACAGCTACAAATAGCTTATTGCATTTTTCCAGTTTCCACACACAAAGATGCAAGGAGGGCATCCCAGTTGGCCAAATGCTACGTGCCAGGAGAAACTGTTCCAGGGACGAAGACTTCAAAAAAGAAACCAAGGAAATGAGGAAACGCTTCAAGAAACGTGGATACCCGGATAGGATAATCCAACAAGCAATTAACAGAGCATCTCGGACAACCAGAGAGGATTTACTACATCACAAGGGACGAATCAACAACAAAAATACCACTGAAGAGGTGAGATTCTTTACCCAATACAGTAGTGACTGGAATAACATTAGGAAGATTATGAAAACTCATTGGCGGATCTTAGAAACAGATCAGGCCCTGAAAAAATGGATCAAGAAGGGACCTAAAATGACGGCACGCCGCGCTCCCACATTGCGCGACAAATTATGTCAGAGCCACTATAGGGGCCCTCAAACTTGGCTGTCACAAATCGCCACGAAGGGCAGTAAGCCTTGTGGACGATGCAACATCTGTCCCTTAGTATGCAAAACAGATGAGATCACCAGCACAAGCTTGCAGACGACCTTTAAAATTAGGCAAACCCTCACTTGCCAAACTGAGGGTGTAATTTACGTCCTTGAATGTGGGTGTCATAAACAGTATGTTGGAGAGACCAAGAACAAGGCGGTCACTAGGATGCAAGGGCATCTTTCCAACATCAAACTAGCAAAAAGGGATTTGGACATGGGTAAAAATATATCACCAGTAGCCACCCATTTTCTCCAACACCACAAAGGCCAGAACAAAGGACTCACCATCACCTATGTGGATAGGGTCACCTTGGGGGGCAGAGGTGGCAACTTGAAAAAGAAACTCCAACAGCGTGAGTTGGAGTGGATCTTCAAGTTGGACACCAGGGCGCCCCAAGGAATTAATGAGGAGTTCTCGTTTGCGCCGTTTTTGGGACGACAATAGAGCCCATGACCATATAAGCTTAGTGAGGGCCCGCTTAGCCCCAAATAAAATAGATGTATGTTAAGGTGTATCCTCCAAGTTGAAATTCATGGGTCTCTAAATGGCATTGGTTTGAAGTTGATGTGTATTCACCCTTTTCTTTTTATGTGTCACCATAGGTCTCAGCACAAGCCTTAACATGCATTTTTGCATCACAGTGAGGTGATCGAAATGGCAAGATTGACCTTCAGATCAAATCGGGCGATTGACAGATCGACCTTCAGATCAAATCGGGCGATTGTCACATTGGCCATAGTGATCCATACTAGAAGAAGATACATCTTGACCACTCCAGACCACCTCTATAAGCATCAAGTGGACCCTACATCAAATCTGGAAGGACCCTCTCTGGTCTGATTGTGTTGGGCAACAAGAATTGGACATACGTTGATGGGACATATGCGCTCCTATAAATAGCAGAGACTACTGCCTTCATACATTCCTCAAGATCTTAACATATGCCACAATATGCACTTGTGCATTCTCGTGAGGCCACCGGAATGATGATTGGAAAGATTGTCTTTCAGATCAAATCAGGCAACTGCTGTCATGACTTCAATCATCCATATTAGAAGAGGACTTTTCTGGATCATGTCTGATTAATCTTAAAAGTATCAAGTGGATTGTTATATGAATCGTGGGAGGATGCCCCCCCCCCCCATGGTTTGATTGCTTTGGATAATAAGAATAAGAATTTGATTCAGGTTTGCTGGAATGCATGGGCTCTTGTGGATCGTCCTTGGATTGGTGGATGTAGGGATGTGCATATGCCCTGATTGGAAGTCTATTCCTGTTTCATAGTATTAACAGCACAGACCATCAAGATCCGTGATTATAGCTATAGTTATAGATCTATATATAAATAGTGTAACTCACTCCATTTCTTTGGATACCTAGCATGGATAATAAACATTGAAATATACAATGACAGTTTTCCCCTAACGTACAATCATGTGTATCCCAGAGGTAGGTTACAGGCAGCCCATAATTTATACAGAGGCTTACTCAATATTCATTACTATGTAACTAATAGCCGGCTATAATGTAGTTTAATCATCTTTTCAACTTCATCTACCATCGTCTGCTCCGGTTTACATCTGGCCCCACCTCCCCCCTCTTTTCCCTTCCTTATTGATCCGCTCTAAGAGGCGCTGACAGCTGTCAGCTGTCTTCACCTGTTGTGGCTGTCGGGTCTGCGCCCGTGCCTGCCTTGCTGGCCTGCGCATGCGCCATCTATGATGTGCGGCTGGCGGGGCTGGCGCGGTGCGCATGCGCGCGATCCCGGCCTGGAAATCATGTGCGTGGTGGCACTTGCCACCACACGCACCCCAGCGGGCTCTGACTTGCTATGAGTTAGCATACTGGTCGCATGCCACAGGCGCCTCCTAGACCAGATAGCACTATATCCACATTAGATAGGATTCACCGGGTTTTTTATGACAAGTGAGGGCGGATGTGCCATTGATGGAGTCACTTCCGTCTCCACTTCCGCCCTCAATCTCAACTCAGAATTTTGGCGGTTTTTCAGGGATAATTGCCATTCTCAGGGAGTGGAGGGGCTATATAAACGGGAGCAGACCAAGGGCAGCCACACTCTGATGAAGTGGCCTGATTACTGGCCACGCAACGCGTCAGTGCGGGGTTGCTGAGGATAGGCGGAGCGGGACTCTAGTACCCGGTAATGTACACTGCTTCTGTATCTTGTATTTCTTATAATTGATGTTACATCTGGTATATACTATTTTATTTGCTGTGTCTGCGATTAAATGGCCGACATTGCTAAGATTGTCTACTATTAATATAGCATTGCAGAGTCCTATGCCCGGGAACGTCACTGGTCTTTGCACCATTCTTTGCACAATTACTTAGCACTTCTTGGTCTGCACCCTATCAGGTGCACTCATTGCACTGTTCAGGACACTTTGTCCCTTTATTTGCATGTCCTTTCATTTTTGTTCCTTGTCTGTCCTTTTTTGCACCATTTGCACAATTCGGCACTACTTTGCACAAGCACTTCAGCACTTTAATTAAAGACGTTCCCGTGTCATTAGGCCGGCACATGCATACTTTATATAATTGTACTTTATGGATATACAGGCCCAGTGTACTTACTTATAAGCTTTATACTAATATTTTGATATAGCATCATTTTTGTACTAGGACTCAATCCAGGTAATTTAAGGCTATTAGAATACGTATAGTCCTATACATGCTCTGCCTCATGGTTTTAATTGTGTTTTAAATGTATGTTTGTGTTCTTTTTCGGCATTCAATAAATATATATTTTTGCAAGTTCCTGTAGAGCGGCACATCTGTTTCTCACAGGTGGGGGATCTAGTGGGCTGTACTGGCAGCTCATTCTTTCATCATATGTATATACCCCGCATGTCGGGGTTAGATTTACCCACAGCCAGCATCCAGGAGCACACTTAGTATTTCAGACTGTGCGGGACCCCCTCCTTTTGTTTTACCTATACTAGTCCAGTAGGTGACTTTGCTCACCGAGCTGTCCCAGCACGTCTATTATGAATTTTGATACATTAGAAAATGATTGGGCATCCCGTTTGGGGGAACTCAGGGATACACATAAAAGACAGTCCGACACTCAAAGGGGACTGTACCATGCCACCTCTCTGCATCACATCAGGAAGGCTAGGAGAAATTATTTAAGACTGTGGTGGAATGTCCACAGCCTAGAAATCTACAAAGAAGAAAAACTCATTCCACGTGGCCTTCGTGTCCAAATTTTTCCCACTTGGGAAGTGACCGAAGACTTCAAAGTGGAATGGGAAGAACATCTTGCACAGTGCTCTTTAGCACTAATAGACATGCTTATTCGTGAGGACAAAACCCTCCTCATTAAAGTCAAAAAGGAATTGCAGGACCTATACACAGACCTAGAATCCCAAATATCTAAGGAGGACCTACAATCAATTAATGATTCCATGGATAAAGATATGGATAAATATGAAAAAGAAATTTTTGCAAACAAAAAACGTAAATTAGATAGGGACAGGGCTGATGCACTTAATAACCGTCTATATAGATGGAAACATCAAGGTAATTCTCGCGGGTACCCCAGGGGATCCCGTGAAAATAGACGCCAGTGGGAACCTAACAGTTCCTTTCGACACTCATCATTTAGCAGTATTAATTCAGACCGCTCCGCCCAGGAACATTTTTTAGATCCAAATCAGGAAATAGAAGAACCAGGAGGGGTAAGAAACAAAACAAAAACAAAAAGGGGTACACAGTATGTGGAGCAAAGGAATCCGGACAATTGGGAGCACGGGAGGCTCAGATCCCGGGAGAACAGACAGCAGAGACAATCACCGCCGAGAAGGCCAAAAGCCCGGTTCCAATTAAGAAACTAAATGATGGGGAATTGGAAGTGATTAATTTATCAGACAGCATACTTACCAAAACACAGCTTTCACTACTGAAGAAGGGTTTGAGCTTTGCACCTACCAACAAGCTCAATAAGTTCTTTACCATCAAAGACGTATATTTATTTTGTAGACAATTAGCTCTTAAAAAATTCTTTGATAATTCACAGACTGTTCCTAATCCATCTGATTGGAATGAAAAAGATGCACAAGCTTTGGTAGACCTCATGGACCTACTAGATGAACAAGACCTTCCATGTGATACACAGAAAAAACACACCCTAAAGAAGCCCTCAACCTTTCTGCCACCATGGAGCAGTAGTCCTGCGATTCAAACATTCTTCAACTTGGTAAGTGAGGACATCAAAAGGCTGCATCCTAACAAATGTAGCGGCAATTTAAATACAAGTGAACAGGAGGCCCTCCGGTCCCTCGAGAAGGAAGAGGGAATAGTCATCAAGGAGGCAGATAAGGGGGGAAATGTGGTTATACTCTCTAGGGACTACTATTGTAAGGAAGTACAGCGCCAATTAATGGATCGTAAAACGTATGAAAAATTAACTTATAACCCCATTAAAGAATATAAGGTTGAGCTCGATCATATCTTAAAACAAGCACTAGATGAAGGAGTCATCACTCGAACACTCTTTGACTTCCTGGAGGTGGAGTTCCCTAGAACTCCTACCTTCTACATCCTACCTAAAATTCATAAAGACCCCCAAAAACCCCCGGGTAGACCAATAGTGTCCGGTATAGGAGGATTGACGGAATTTGCCTGTGTATATCTTGATTCCATTCTCCAACCACATGTACTCACCTTGGACTCCTACATCAAAGATTCCACAGATATCCTTAGTCGACTCAATGCAATGCATGTGCCACCGGGTACTCTCATAATTACGTGTGATGTAGAATCACTATATACATGCATATCCCACAATATGGCCATACATGTGGTAAAATACTTTCTGGAAATGGAATCTTTAGACAAAGTCAATGAACACAAATTCCAACTGACACTTCTTAGGTTTATCCTTTCCCATAATGTCTTTACCTTTGATATGACATTCTACCGCCAAATCAGGGGTGTCGCGATGGGGGCCAGATGTGCCCCCTCCATAGCGAACCTGTTCTTAGGCTGGTGGGAAAGAGAGGTGGTGTGGCAAGAAGAGTATAGTGAGTACCATACACACATGCTAAGTTACTATAGATATATAGATGACATTGTGATGTTTTGGGAGGGCAGCCCTGAGAAGGCTGTTGAGTTTCTGGAGAAATTAAACAAAAACCCGTACAACATATATTTGACTTACTCATTATCTCCATCCCATGCCACCTTTTTAGACCTGGACATAACAATCGAAACTACCGGAGAGATCACCACTAAACTATTCCGTAAAGAAACAGCTACAAATAGCTTATTGCATTTTTCCAGTTTCCACACACAAAGATGCAAGGAGGGCATCCCAGTTGGCCAAATGCTACGTGCCAGGAGAAACTGTTCCAGGGACGAAGACTTCAAAAAAGAAACCAAGGAAATGAGGAAACGCTTCAAGAAACGTGGATACCCGGATAGGATAATCCAACAAGCAATTAACAGAGCATCTCGGACAACCAGAGAGGATTTACTACATCACAAGGGACGAATCAACAACAAAAATACCACTGAAGAGGTGAGATTCTTTACCCAATACAGTAGTGACTGGAATAACATTAGGAAGATTATGAAAACTCATTGGCGGATCTTAGAAACAGATCAGGCCCTGAAAAAATGGATCAAGAAGGGACCTAAAATGACGGCACGCCGCGCTCCCACATTGCGCGACAAATTATGTCAGAGCCACTATAGGGGCCCTCAAACTTGGCTGTCACAAATCGCCACGAAGGGCAGTAAGCCTTGTGGACGATGCAACATCTGTCCCTTAGTATGCAAAACAGATGAGATCACCAGCACAAGCTTGCAGACGACCTTTAAAATTAGGCAAACCCTCACTTGCCAAACTGAGGGTGTAATTTACGTCCTTGAATGTGGGTGTCATAAACAGTATGTTGGAGAGACCAAGAACAAGGCGGTCACTAGGATGCAAGGGCATCTTTCCAACATCAAACTAGCAAAAAGGGATTTGGACATGGGTAAAAATATATCACCAGTAGCCACCCATTTTCTCCAACACCACAAAGGCCAGAACAAAGGACTCACCATCACCTATGTGGATAGGGTCACCTTGGGGGGCAGAGGTGGCAACTTGAAAAAGAAACTCCAACAGCGTGAGTTGGAGTGGATCTTCAAGTTGGACACCAGGGCGCCCCAAGGAATTAATGAGGAGTTCTCGTTTGCGCCGTTTTTGGGACGACAATAGAGCCCATGACCATATAAGCTTAGTGAGGGCCCGCTTAGCCCCAAATAAAATAGATGTATGTTAAGGTGTATCCTCCAAGTTGAAATTCATGGGTCTCTAAATGGCATTGGTTTGAAGTTGATGTGTATTCACCCTTTTCTTTTTATGTGTCACCATAGGTCTCAGCACAAGCCTTAACATGCATTTTTGCATCACAGTGAGGTGATCGAAATGGCAAGATTGACCTTCAGATCAAATCGGGCGATTGACAGATCGACCTTCAGATCAAATCGGGCGATTGTCACATTGGCCATAGTGATCCATACTAGAAGAAGATACATCTTGACCACTCCAGACCACCTCTATAAGCATCAAGTGGACCCTACATCAAATCTGGAAGGACCCTCTCTGGTCTGATTGTGTTGGGCAACAAGAATTGGACATACGTTGATGGGACATATGCGCTCCTATAAATAGCAGAGACTACTGCCTTCATACATTCCTCAAGATCTTAACATATGCCACAATATGCACTTGTGCATTCTCGTGAGGCCACCGGAATGATGATTGGAAAGATTGTCTTTCAGATCAAATCAGGCAACTGCTGTCATGACTTCAATCATCCATATTAGAAGAGGACTTTTCTGGATCATGTCTGATTAATCTTAAAAGTATCAAGTGGATTGTTATATGAATCGTGGGAGGATGCCCCCCCCCCCCATGGTTTGATTGCTTTGGATAATAAGAATAAGAATTTGATTCAGGTTTGCTGGAATGCATGGGCTCTTGTGGATCGTCCTTGGATTGGTGGATGTAGGGATGTGCATATGCCCTGATTGGAAGTCTATTCCTGTTTCATAGTATTAACAGCACAGACCATCAAGATCCGTGATTATAGCTATAGTTATAGATCTATATATAAATAGTGTAACTCACTCCATTTCTTTGGATACCTAGCATGGATAATAAACATTGAAATATACAATGACAGTTTTCCCCTAACGTACAATCATGTGTATCCCAGAGGTAGGTTACAGGCAGCCCATAATTTATACAGAGGCTTACTCAATATTCATTACTATGTAACTAATAGCCGGCTATAATGTAGTTTAATCATCTTTTCAACTTCATCTACCATCGTCTGCTCCGGTTTACATCTGGCCCCACCTCCCCCCTCTTTTCCCTTCCTTATTGATCCGCTCTAAGAGGCGCTGACAGCTGTCAGCTGTCTTCACCTGTTGTGGCTGTCGGGTCTGCGCCCGTGCCTGCCTTGCTGGCCTGCGCATGCGCCATCTATGATGTGCGGCTGGCGGGGCTGGCGCGGTGCGCATGCGCGCGATCCCGGCCTGGAAATCATGTGCGTGGTGGCACTTGCCACCACACGCACCCCAGCGGGCTCTGACCTGCTATGAGTTAGCATACTGGTCGCATGCCACAGGCGCCTCCTAGACCAGATAGCACTATATCCACATTAGATAGGATTCACCGGGTTTTTTATGACAAGTGAGGGCGGATGTGCCATTGATGGAGTCACTTCCGTCTCCACTTCCGCCCTCAATCTCAACTCAGAATTTTGGCGGTTTTTCAGGGATAATTGCCATTCTCAGGGAGTGGAGGGGCTATATAAACGGGAGCAGACCAAGGGCAGCCACACTCTGATGAAGTGGCCTGATTACTGGCCACGCAACGCGTCAGTGCGGGGTTGCTGAGGATAGGCGGAGCGGGACTCTAGTACCCGGTAATGTACACTGCTTCTGTATCTTGTATTTCTTATAATTGATGTTACATCTGGTATATACTATTTTATTTGCTGTGTCTGCGATTAAATGGCCGACATTGCTAAGATTGTCTACTATTAATATAGCATTGCAGAGTCCTATTCCCGGGAACGTCACTGGTCTTTGCACCATTCTTTGCACAATTACTTAGCACTTCTTGGTCTGCACCCTATCAGGTGCACTCATTGCACTGTTCAGGACACTTTGTCCCTTTATTTGCATGTCCTTTCATTTTTGTTCCTTGTCTGTCCTTTTTTGCACCATTTGCACAATTCGGCACTACTTTGCACAAGCACTTCAGCACTTTAATTAAAGACGTTCCCGTGTCATTAGGCCGGCACATGCATACTTTATATAATTGTACTTTATGGATATACAGGCCCAGTGTACTTACTTATAAGCTTTATACTAATATTTTGATATAGCATCATTTTTGTACTAGGACTCAATCCAGGTAATTTAAGGCTATTAGAATACGTATAGTCCTATACATGCTCTGCCTCATGGTTTTAATTGTGTTTTAAATGTATGTTTGTGTTCTTTTTCGGCATTCAATAAATATATATTTTTGCAAGTTCCTGTAGAGCGGCACATCTGTTTCTCACAGGTGGGGGATCTAGTGGGCTGTACTGGCAGCTCATTCTTTCATCATATGTATATACCCCGCATGTCGGGGTTAGATTTACCCACAGCCAGCATCCAGGAGCACACTTAGTATTTCAGACTGTGCGGGACCCCCTCCTTTTGTTTTACACATATAACAACAGGATAATGCTGCAGCAAATAATAGGTAGCGGCAGTTAAGTGCGTCCGACGCTTGGTGCTGAAGCCCATTTTTAGGGAAAAAAATCACAAGCCAGCACCGGCGCTATAAAACTGGGTGCTCTAGTGACGAGTGTTGAACACTATATAAAAAATGTCTGTTAATGATCACATATACACTTGCACCAGCGCGAAAACGTGGAATGACATTGTTTCAGCACTGTAATACTGACACTGCAATGGCAGACCAACACATACAAGTCTGATTAAAATAAAACAATTTAGATATATGACATTATAAGTCTTTGGTTGCTGGGCAGGAGAGCCAAAACAATCATCATTTGCTAAAATAGTGGGAAAAAGTGGATCCAAACTCTATTTATACGCAAACAAATTAAAGACCATTGAATTGTATGGGAGAACGCAACTGAACGACAGCGCCGGCACTTTACACTGAGCCACCGCTAGTGATACATGTGACACTATATGACTCTATTAGAGACGCTCACCAGTTTGACTTTCATGTATATGGTTTCCACATACTGCACCCGGCGTTCATCTGCCCACGTGGTACTTCTTAAATAAAATGTATTGGACACTATTGGGTTAGCAGGTTAATAAATATGGAAACTGGACCAGCAACTATATGTATTAGGATATTTAAAATGACTGTGGATTTGTCATGGCACCAGTTAAATATTTATTCCAATTTATAATGAAAAACGTGATCCTGATTTTGTAATCATTATAATACATTTCAATTATTACAAAAATTACAAGAGAAACTTTTCCAACTTCCAAAAGTTTGCCCCATAGAATCCCCATGACATGTTTTGGGGCAGAGGTATTAACAGAAGCCAAGTCATTATAATTCTGGAGTCTAGTAACTAGTAAAGTAAAACTTGATAAAAGTGTGCTGGGCCAGTAGTTATATAGGGAATGTCAAGCACTCCCTGTAGACACTCAACCTGAATTACTGCATTACCCTCTACAACTTTTCTCATTGAATTCTGACTTAAGGACAAGTGTATGTAGAACACACAACATCCAGTGGATATTTCTAAATGTGTTCTTAGCGTTCCATTACACTGCCCCCGTGCAGCATAATTACCTTCACGACCTGTTTTAGCAGTATGAATGTTACATTCATTAGTGGAGCAAGTAGCTGAGTTAATATATGACCTGACACCAGAGCTAAGGTGGACCGACATGTAAAAAACCCAGAATTTTTAAATGCACACATTGGTGTCTTGGATGAAACCAGACCTGTCCTAAAATAAAGGGCCTTATTTAAGAAGGGCTAACGCCACATAGTACCACGTAGCGTCAGGTGAACATCGGCCGCACTATTTGTAAACCATATATATGAAAGTCAAACTGGTGAGCGTCTCTAATAGCGCCACGTAACGTCACATGTATCACTAGCACTGGCCCAGTGTAAAGCGCCGGCGCTGTATGTTCAGCAGTGCAAAGTACCACCTAGTTGCGTTCTCCCATACAATTCAATGGTCTTTAATTTGTTTGTGTATAAATAGTATATTATGCTATTATATGCTATTATTGAGTCAGGAAGAAGTTGCATACCGCAACGAAACGCGTTACTGTTAGTGAGGACAGCGGCGGCGACACTACTATACTGCAGTCCTTGGAACCTGGGCACTAGCAGCGGTCTTCTTTCCCCCTCCTACCACCATCGGCCGAGATGACATTGAGGTTGGGTGAGAACCGCTCTTGGCATATATTGCGCTTGTACAGATACTTATATGTGAGTGCGTGATTGGCACTTTTTATATATATCTTTTTTATTAAAAAACATATTGCGCTAGATCCTCTTTCTCCCTTTTGTTTTTATGGTAACATTTTAAATGAGCTGGTGCGAAGGCATATGCTCTTTATACCAGTGACTTTTGGAAGGAGCATCTGGGACCCATATTAAGAGGAGCTCTACGGATAATTGCAGGCTAATCCAGGAGAAACCCTATGGAGACATATAACAAAAAGGCTGATAACTAAACCTTCCTCTGGTAAGAGCATAACCTAGAAGGTGGTGGGCACGTAGAATGGTGCTGTAAGATTCACCTTAGCAACGCTGAAACTGTGCATGTGCCTGCGGGACAACACTGGGACATTACTTTAATGGTTGGACATACTGATTGAAATAATTATTCCAACTGCTCTGTGTTACATTATTATACTTTATGCTATTATACTATATTATACTATAGTATATATAGTTTGGATCCACTTTTTCCCATTATTTTTTCATATGATGATTGTTTTGGCTCTCCTGGCCAGCAACCAAAGATTTATATTGTCATATATTTAATTTTTTTTTGTCAGACTTGTATATGTTGGTCTGCCATTCAGTGTCAGTGTTGAAACAATGTCATTCTATGTGTTTTCACTCTGGTGCTGGTGTATATTTGTTCAAACACAGACATTTTTATATTGCTTCCAGCACTCGTTGCTAGAGCGCCCGGTTTTATAGCGCAGATGCTGGGTGTTATTATTTCTTCTTAAATATGGGCTTCAGCGCCGAGCATCAGATGCACTTAACTGGCGCTACCTATCGTTCGCAGCAGCGTTGTCGTGTTGTTATATGTAGTGTCGCCTTGGGCGTCTTCTCCTCGGGGCACTACATATGCATTGAATAATTGAGAGCACTTCTACAGCGCCCTCCAGACATGACATGATGATATTTGGGCAAGTATACTCACCGGGTTTACCCTCCAATGCCACTGTCACTCCCCTCAGATCACTGCTAGTGGCCAGTGGTGTGCCCTGGAGGGGCATGTAGGGTGCTATGCACTGTAAACCTTAATAGCTGCCAGCGGTTCAGTGATTATATAGATGAAGCTACCTCAACCAGAGGTACAGGATGAATGAATCATTTTGGGGTTTGCTAGGTTTTAAGGAGATCAGGTGTCCAGTATAATGAGGGGGGTGGCGGGTAAACATCTCTTTGGTTGCTTTAAAGAGCATCTCTAGGCTAAGTGCGAAAGCAAAGCAGCTGATCCCTCTGATTTTTAGTCTCTCAGTCATAGCTCTCCCCCCCCCCCATAGTTTTCGAGACACTTTTTGCTAAGAACAGTGACATGTACAAGATAGTAACTACTTCTGCTCACACACTGTAATGATGGCTGGGGTTTAAACCCCAGATGCTTACCAGAAGATGTTCTGACAAGAGAAGCTGGTGGTTGGCCATAGCTACAGTATAGAACAGGGACAGGACTTTTTTTAAAGCCTAGATTAGGGAAAATACGCTACCTGGGAGGTTGATGATACACCAAACCAATGGATCCCCTTTAATCTATTTATTATGGCACAGAGGCACTTGGACGAGAAAGTTCCCAGATACTATGCTGCAAAGAATTTTCATACTCTTCTGAGGATGGCTCAATATATTTGCGCCCTACAAATAAAAATAACATCAACCACTCACTTATGTAATACTGGATAGATAGACTAATCCAAACTTTATTCTAAGTCAAATGTTATATTCAACAAAATTCAATGACAAAATGCAATTTTCACCCCTAACAATGAACAAAATGTTTGTATTCTAATGCAAGATACAAAAGTAATACTTGTAATGAAGTCGGAGAACACATTTAATTGTGTTTGGCTTCCAAAGCCCGCAATGTGCCAATAGTGGAAATTACTTCTGAGTTCATCCTTAAGCCTCAAGGCATACTTGTATCTTCTAAGATTCGAGAAGCGGCACGACTGTGTTCAGTCTTGAATATCTGTCACTTGGATATTCAGCAGGAGTATGAAGGGTCTAATCATATCAGGCAATAGACAGTTTAATAAACATTTCACAAACACTCTGAAGACTGTCATTAGAGCTGAAGTGCTTAAGTTGATTTATAACAGAAGCCCAGGTATTATATTTTAGCTTGTCCTTCTCCATGTCCCTTACAAGGATGCAAATGTCAGCGGCTACATGTGCATTTTAAATAAATCAGCCATTCATTAAAATGCATTGGGCCAACACAAGTCATTTAAAATATGATTACTGGATACATGGGAAGAGATGCGTTTTGAATAATGAAGTATAATCGTATGATCAGTGAGGATGGGGAATAGTTTGCTACTGCACGCTGAGTTTTCTTTTCACAAGGCAAATCTACATTGTTACTTTCTACCCCCAAGGACCCCTGAACAGTCATATTCTACATGTTTCCTTTATTGGGAACAGCTGTGGTAGCTAACAGTCAATGAGAACTATGGAAACAAGTGTAAAAAAACCCTATATTACAGTTTTGGCCTAGAGGTAAGGGGAGCGTTGTGACTGGAGGGTGGCAGGTTCGAATCCCGATCCTGGGACATAACTGAAGTGCTCTTGAGCAAGGCACCTAACCCCGGAACTGTTTCCTGGGTGCCGTAATTAGTGTACACTCACTGCACGGATGGGTTAAATGCAGAGGACAAAGTCCTATGTGTGCGCAAGCATACAATGGCCATCTATGCATTAAAAAATAAAAAAAAATAGTATTATTTTAAAACAAATGTTAAATGTCAGCAGTGAGAAGCCACCAAATCAACAGCTGGTGTTCTACAGCCTTTCTGGGCCAAAACCATTTGGGATGCTCCTCTGTGTAAATCCCAGAGGAATCACCATATACTCACTTTGATGTTTGATCACATGTTGCCTGCCGGGGTTAGCTGGTGATGCTGCAAGGTGCTGCGACAGATTTTCTTGGTTCTATGCATAAAAAAATTCTTGCTTTCTTTTATGATTCAGGGGATACATGTGAGACAATTTTGCAGGTGAGAAAGCATGCAAGAAAGCCGTGAGAGAAATCTCCTTTCCATGCAACAAGCATGACAGTTTGTTGAATCACAGCTTGCGAGTGGCCTTTTTTTCGTTGCTGCAAATGCCGGCATGTTTTTTTTCAATGACATATGGTTGTATCTCTTAAATTTTCCTTTTGTTGTAAGCACAAAAATATTGCCGGTGCCAACCAGACTAGCACTGGGGTTGGTGACCCAGGGCTCAAAGTGCGACTAGACGGCTCCAAGCCCCAACGGTATACCAGACTCTATGACCTCCGGTATGGGTTTGTTTCTCCCAGCACCCCAGGAAGAACACCGTGCCATGGGCATCATGTTCCTCCACACCCCCAATGCCCCGGGAGGGGGGACAGGTAAGTGGGCAGGAACAGCAGCATGAAGAGACAAAGAAAAAAGTCAGCTCTACCTTATAATAGTATCCTCCTGCCCAGGGTATTGGGAAAATCGGCACGACTAAGAGTGCTCAACTCCAATTATGCAGATCACAAACAGGTATCCAGCCAGAAGTTCCCATAAAATCAGAAAAAAACTTTATTCCAAAAATTGATAAAAATCACATGAAATGCAATTCCCAGTAAAAGATCAAACATGTCAATGCATTTCGGACCGCGAGGGGTCCTTAATCATGTCACTCACAGCAGCATGTCACTCACCAATGTCGGCAGGTGATATGTCTCTACCCTGGGAACTGGTATGGGATACCCTGGAGACCATAGATTTTTTTAATATCCTAAATTAATTTATATTTACTTTTTCTTATCCTGTGTCCCACAAGATAAATTATTTAGGTTGATACAAGTTCTTAAAACAAAATAATGTATAATCGTTTTATTTTAATTAATTTAATCTTAGCCTTCCACAGAGATAAAAGCAAAACATAAAATAAATCTTCAAAAATAGAGCTAGGAAAAGTGTCATGTTCTCTTTGGTATCTGCTCCTGATGGGGAAATTATTATTATCTTCCTGTTGTGACCATGTATAGATAGCAAGTACCTAAATATAGTGTTCATGTGGTGGGTGGCTGCTCTTCTTGTAAACATCCACTGACACACCACTGAATCTAGTAGATTTGGAGAGCCTCTGCTCTTTTTATGAGTGCATCTCTGATTTATTCGGATACTTTTATACTTGGTATGGGGGACCCTTCCACACTCAACATAAAATAAAGTACAATATAAGAGTTCTGCACCTAAATGGCTTCTAAATTAGAGCAGTCCTATGTATGTGGTTCACAATGTCCCCATTTGAAATGGAAGATGGGAAGAGGCTGATGTCACTCTCCAACTTAGAACAGAGGCACTTAGAGAGCCTCACCAATTTATTTGGGGATAGCCCATAAGTGCTGTTATTTATTGATTTGTCTTGTTTGGCATTAAATATACAATAACAGTTTTATTGGTTTACTCACTTTCTGTGGTGATTAGTGTTGGGCGAACCCAAACTGCAAGTGGTGTCCATCTTTCTGTGTCCCCAGCCATGGACCATTTAAAAGGAATGCCACCGCCAACCAGGGACCGGACCAGACTGCACAGGTAAGTTGTACAGCAGTGCTTCCTGATCCACGCTCTGCATCCGGGTGATTTCAGTGGCGACCGGGTTAGTCCAAAATTGCTGAACAATATATAAACCCTGAGAATTCCCTGAAAATACCTTCAAAAATCACAGTTAAACATGTGTAGCGCAAAATAGTGAAAATGGTCTGGCAACAGAGAGTGACAAAAACTCTAGGTAGGCTGGCAGTTAAAGGGTTAAAAGCTGCATTTAGTAAAACGCTTAAAGCTGAAAAAATACAACACGACAAATAAAAAGTCAGGCTATTTTTTGTTAGATTAAAATTACATTTAACCCAAAATGTCCCAAAAATTACAACAAAAAATAAATAAACCTGCAGGCAGTTTCAATATTAAATGGTATGCCTTTAAAAGCTGCATTTAGTAAAACAATTAAAACTGAAAAATACAAATCAAAAATAAAAGGCTATTCTTCATTAGATAAAAATTGTATCTAACCAAAAATGCCCCAAAAATTACCAAAAAATGTTAAAAAATAAACCCATAGGCTGTTAAAATGAATGCCTTTTATAAGAGACATTTAGTTGAACCCCTAAAACTGAAAAAATACAAAAAATAAAAAGTCAGGCTATTTTTGTTAGATACAAATTTCACAATTAGCAAAAAACATGAAAGAATAAACCTGCAGGCAGTATCAATGTTAAATTGTATGCTTTTAAAAGCCACATTTAGTACAATATAAAAATAATCAGGCTATTCTTTATTAGATAAAAACCGTATCTAACCAAAAATGCCCTAAAAATCACCAAATTACAGGAAGCAGTATGATGTTTGAATGGCAACCGTTCACCCCCGGACCATGCAGAAGTGCTCCCTGGTGTTCTCCAGTGAAGATTCAGTTACACGCAGTACAGCATTTATGGTTGGCCTTATCATTTATAATAACTGCAAGACACCTGAAAGCACTGCAATCTAAACTGCCACATGTGTAGCTTCTAGCTGAATAAATCATCACCGGAGAGAAGGGAGCAAAATTGCTGCCATTTGAACATTATATTGCTTCCTGTTAGTGTTTTTATGAATACCGGACAAAGGTTTTAGTCAAAAAAGAAACAAGTGCTGTTTTGGGGCACTGGGCTGGGGATAGAAGGTAACAACATAATCTTCCTTACTGGGTATGGGGTCACTTTAAAATTATGCCCAGGGATATAAGCTGTTGGTGTGAAAAAGTACCAGTAGCACAGTAAGTATAACATCATTACAAACCTCTCACTCCTTATGTACATGTCACTGACCTCCGCAGAATTTGTAAGAAGGTACAAAAACATTGCAGAAGAGAACACTTCCCTGTATGCACTAGGCGATCATCCATAAATACTAAGAGAAATCAGAGGAGCTGGACTTTATAATGTCAATTGAATTAACCTCTGTTTAACTGTTTACTTTATAGCTAGGTAAATAAAAGAAAATATCTCTATTGATTTAAAGCTTGGGACATCTCTGGGACCAGGTCAAATCAATAGAGTTCTTTTATTCAATGTAACTAATGTTGCCACCTTACCGGATTTTTACTGCTATATTTTTACTAGTTTTGGTAACCTGCCAGTAAGTTTTGGGCAATTGCCGGTATTTTTGTTACAGGGACAGGGGTTGAATCCCAGCAGGTTTATTACTTTAGAGCTCTTTGGGGGGGGGGGGGGGGGGCGCTGTGTGTGTTAGTTGGCTGTTGCACTATAGAAAGTTATTTTTTTCGTCCTATAAGACGCACATATTTTTCCCCAAAAGTGGGGGGAATATGTCCGTGCGTCTTATGTAATGTAAAAAAAAAAGTACATTCTGTTGATCCCCTGCAGCCTAGGAAGTCGCCACTGCCTGCTTGCCTGCCTCCTCCTTCATCTGGTTCCGGCCCCACCCAGAAGCTGGAACCGGAACGCTGTGAACTTGCGGCTGACTGCCGTTTTCGTAGCCGCAGCTCCCTGCCACCTACTACAGAGGAGCCCACCATTTGGTTCAGAATATTTTATCTAATTTTTCCCTTCCAAATCCAGGGTGCGTCTTATAGGCAGGCGCATCTTATAAGGCAAAAATACAGTGAAAAGGGAAAAAGTATGGTTAAACCACGCCCCTTACAAGACCACACCCATGTGCCTGTAAATAGGCTGTTATTTTTGCTGGGAAAGGTGGCAACCCTAAATGTAACCTATATTTAATACAAAGCAAAGCCTGTGCGAGGAGAAATCATCTGCTGACAATTACTCTTCACCTTTGAAAACACCACATTTGTTCAGAAGTTTCCTGAAATAAGTAGTGTAAAAGATCAAAACTAAACCATTTCCAGAATTCCGGACAGTATTAAAAATGCCTGAAGGGATTTCTCTAATTAGAAAGTTAATTCATCTACATGCATAGCCCCTTATTAATAATGCATAACCCTCCCCCAAATTAATACATATTGAAACAAATCTATTTATTTGGAAAATACAGGAATCCCTACAGTTCTGGTGTATGGTATCCTTATGACTCAGATCATTGTTCAACTTTCGACCTAAAAGGTTAGTCTAAGCAATAGCAGCAATAAAGCAGCAATGAGCTCATATTAAGCATGTCCCGTGTGTTTCTCCTTCAGCAGCATGCTGTAGATGCTGTAGCAGGTCCCCGAAGTTTGCTCTTCTTTTACATTTCTCTATTCCTCCATGATCATGCTCAAAACGTGTTCACACAGCTGCCTCTGTCTCTCAGCGCTCCCAGCATGAGCCAGCCTGGCCAAACTACAGTGGTCATTGTCAGTCACACTTGGTTTCCAGTGCAGCACATGGGGGGGGAGTTAAAAGCCAACCGACAGAGGCACTTATTGTGGTAGCTTCTCTATTCAGTACATCTGCAAATGTGTGCCAGCTGAGACCTCTGTTTTCACTAGACTTTAGAGACTGTTAGGCTGGGAGGGATGAGTGTCACGACTCCTTTAAAGTGCTACTACAGGCAAAGGTAATAGTTACACCATTTCGTCCGGCTACATTTGGCACTGTCCTTAACCATTTTAAATTTTTATATTGAGATATCAAGCTTTATCATTTCACCTTCTGGTGAAATTTCTCTGATGAAAGTAGGCGTTGCCCTTGGAGCTGTGATTCTGCATGATAATCAGCATAATGGGCGGGGTCTATAAGATCTGTCAGGTGGGTTAATCAAACAGGCAGGTTGATCGGGCGATCCTGTGATCTGTCGGGTGGGTTGACCAAGCGAGCGGGCAATCAGCAGGTTGATCAGGCTGATAGAGTGATCTGACGGTTGGGTTGATCGGGCAGGTGGGTTTATTCGACGGCTAGGTTGATCAGGTGGGCTGATTAAGCAGGTAGGTTGGTCAGGTGGTCTGGATGATTTAGAGGTCAGGTTGATCAAGCAATCAGGTTGATTGGTGCGGGGGGGCTGGCTGATTAGGCTGGGGCAGGCAGCCCGATTGAGTGGAGACAGGCCAATCGGGTGGACGTGGAGGGCCAATCATGTGTAGGGGCTGGCCGATCGGGTGTCATGCAGGCTGATCAGGTTGGACTGGCCAATTGGGTGGAGGGGCAGGTTGATAGGGTGGGTGGCTGGCCAATCAGGTAGGGGTGAGCAGGTTGATTGGGTAGGGTCTGGGCGATCGGGTCGGAGGGAGACCGATCTGGTGGGGGGCTGGACGATCGGGTGAGGGGGGCAGGCTGATCAGTTGGGGGGCAGGTCAATTGTGTGGGGGTGGGCTGATTGGGTGAGGGGTAGGCTGATCAGGTGGGGGCGCCTTGGTCAATAGGGGGGGCAAGCGATCGGGTTTGGGGCAGGCTGATTGGGTGGGGACAGACTGGCCGATCAGGTAGGGGTGCAGCTAATCGGGTGGTGGGCGGGTTGATAGGGGGGAAGATGCTGCAATCTTCCGGGTGGGTTGATCGATCAAACGGGCGGATTGATCGGGCAATCGGGTTAATCAAGCGATTAGTTGGGCAGGTTGATCAGGCTGATCGAGTGATCTGACGGTTGGGTTGATCGGGCAGGCGAGTTGATTGGACGGCTGGGTTGATCAGGTGGGCTGATTAAGTAGGCAGGTTTAACAGGGCTTCCTGTGAGGAGAGCCAGCAAAAGAAACATGCCCCACTTCCTGTTAGGAGCGCTCTTGGGTCAGGGAAGCCAGAGAGGGGAGCGCTGAACCTACCACCCTAGCACAGGAGGGAGGGAGTGGTGAGAATCTTGCTCTGCTCCCTGCTGTGCTGCACCGTGACCGCTGAGAGAAGGAGACAAGCGACCCTACCCTTCTCGCTGCTGACCGCCGGGGTAAAGGGCGTGTTAGAGGCGGCTCTTTGCCTGGCATTAAGCTGTATGGCCAGCGAAAGGATCAGCATGACAGTTATATGTCTCTGTACATGAGGCACAAGGTAAGCCAGTGTTGGAATCAATAGGCAGACTGTTAATGCAAATATAGTAGGGAGTAGGGTAGGGAAAGTAAGCAGAAATACCATTAGTAGTACTGCATTAGTAGTTTGTATATACGTGTTTTTTTATGGCCAGGCTTGGTGACAGAGACATATCTCATTTTTTGTATTTGGCAGGCTAATCATTATTATGTGAATTGGGTGGCTAGCGAAGGCATCTGGCTGAGCGACAGTGATATTGAATCTGCTGTAATGCGTCATTAGTGTAATTAAATACAATTTTGTTTTGTGTTTAATTACACCTAATCTTTGATTAATTATTAGTTTAGTTTATTTATAAAGAAATTCAAACCTTATCATCCCAGGGCAGAACCTTATGTGTTGCTCATTTTCCCCTTATCTGCATAATAATGCTGCAGGACTTCTTTAGTCGCTACTTATGCAAACAGAGCGCATATAGCCAATTTTACCGCCAGGGGGGCGAGCAGCATGTGAATAGCGACTAAGTCCAAGGCGGGTGTCATGGAAGCTGCAAAGCTGACTAATTGATTAAGTATCTCAACAGGTCTTGAAGAGAAAGATTCGATTAGGATAATTTATAGTAACTGTATCTTTTGTCATCATTTGTCTTTGAAAACACACAACCAGAATGAGCAGGGAGCTGTCAGCGGGAACTATAGAAAGCACCGGATCATCAGTAACTGCCAAATGCTTAACACCTCTCTGCCTACACTAAATTCGGAACAGAAACTACTTAAAAGACTAAAACCGTTGCACTCACATGATCGTCTCTATCCTGGTAGAAATAGGAAAGCCACTGTTGTCCTTTTGGATTATTAAGAATACAGCGTCTTCCCTTTTCGTCCAATAAACATTTATTCTAATGTGCTTGTCTTGGCGGTAATGAAGAATGAAGTCAAAACAATGGTCTGAGTTTGACAAATTAACTTGTGATTTGGAGAATCAGTGAAGCAGAGAACAGACAAACCTAACTATACTAATTAAATGAGCTTGCAACATTTATTTTAATGCAAGCGAGTCAGCCATATGAGGATGAACATTTTAATTTATTTTGCATTGACACTATGAAAAATCTCTTTGATGCCGATTATCTTCAAAAAGAAATCTCATCAGCATCCAGCCTGTGCGTGTAATTTACATGTTTAATGCAGTTTGACCTTCCCGGAAGAAATAAGCATTTTTTTTCATTTATTTGTAAGTTTAGGTAATGCACAAATTGTATAAACAATGGTATGGTCCCCACAGCCATGATGCTGAGGCTATAAGCATTACGGGGCAAACATTGGCGGAGGTGTCTTGGCAGGGGGCAATAGTGCAAGGAATTGGGGTAAAATTGAAAGGAACAGAACTGAGGGGGTTGATAGAAGAGGACTTAGTACATTCTAACACAAGGGCTGGGTGATGTGCCAGCTCATTTGGCCCACAAAATGTGCAGGCAACTTAGGATTCTCAATGTGCTCCACAGTAATAAGCAGCCCCCAAATTGTTTTACCCTGTCTCTCACATAATGTCTCTGTCTCCAGGTCAACCAACAGGCCATGCTTGGATCCGCTTGGAAGCAAATTATGTCTGGATGCACTAAAAATCCTAGTAGATATCCTTCAGATTGCCTTGGAAAAAAACACTGGCTTATGTTAGTGTTGGTACCACTATTTGTATTCAAACTCAGAACCACTAAGGCTTGAAACATGGGAAGGGGGTGTATGGGGCTCTGCAGACAAGCTTCTGCTATAGAGGTAGCATGAATGCCCTCTTTGTTCTACAGTGCTCTGTAAGCATTGACTTCCTATGTAGGGTGTAGGTCTGCTTTAAAGAGGAATTAAGACTGGATCTGAAGCACAGGCTTCCTCTCCTAAAAACTGTCCCACCCCTGCTCCTCACTGGTTCAACTGTGTTGAAAAATTCAGCATACTGTTTTCTGTGAGCATCCCAAGATGCTGCATGCTGGTGTTCTGCCAGTAGGATGTCATTGTCCATGAAGGTGCAGGTGTGCTGCGTCCTGGGGTGACAACATTGCTGGAAGAAGAGCTTGCTCTGTACTTGGGCCCTTATTTATGAAGGAATAGCGACAGGTAGCGCCTGGTTAATGAGAGGTAGCGAAAGATAGCGACTGGTCAACGCCGGACACGGCACGCAATTACACATTTATCAAGCAGCATCTGTTTAGCGACTGGAATAGCGCCATGTAGCGTCTGATTCATCATTTTCACAGCCTCAGCGAACAGCGCCAGCGTTCAGCCTTGCACAGCGCCAGGTATGACCTCTCGCTACCTGTCGCTCTCCCATACATTTCAATGGACGATCCTTTTCTTCTCTTTAACCCTTTAAGTGCCAGCCTACCTGCAGCATTTCCCACTCCCTGTTGCCAGACGATGTTTCACTATTTTGCGCTACACATGTTCAACTGTCATTTTTGAAAGGATTTCCAGGGAAAATGATATATTGTTTTTTTCAGCAGAGTCTGGGCTTTAACATGAAATGTCTTGTTTGTATTTTTTAGGTGTATTCTCAATATTTTTGGGTGAAATATGTGAAAAAAAATAAAAAAAAAAATATTTTTTTACAATTTGTAGTGTTTTTTTGTAATAAAAAATGTAAGTTTGTCAATAAAATTTTATTGCGTGTGAAATCCCAATTTCTCCCGGTTACAGCGATACCACATATGTATAGGTAGACACCCTTTCCTGCCCAGGAGAGGGTTAATTAAAAAAAAAATGACATAGGGTCCCCCCTCCCAGGGAGGCGGACCCCATTTTTTTTTGGATTTTTAAGGGTTAAAAACCCTTAAAAATCCCAATAAAAATGACGTGGGGTCCCCCTTACCCAAAGTAACCAGCCCGGGACCAGCTATGGGGGCTTGTAGGCACAGAGTGGGGGGCCAGCTTTTGTGGCCCCCCCACCCTGCAGCCTACGAGCCCACATAGCCTATGTGGGCCCGGGCTCTTCTGCCCCCCCCTGGCCTTTGGGGAGGCAGGTAATGGGGGTGCGGGGGTTAATGGCAAGTCACCCGCTAGGGCATGTGACTTGCCACCCCCCCAGCCTTGTGAACTGGTATAAGGGGTCTCATGGACCCCTTACCAGTTCACAAGGGGTTAAATGTTGAAAAAAAACACCACACGTTAATAAAAAAGTATTTTATTAAAAAAAAAAAAAATTTTTTACTGTACTTACCGCCGATTGCAAGCTCTTGTCCCTCGCCGCTCTGCTGACAGATGCCGGTGATCGGCATCCAGAGAAGGAGGAGGCAGGAGATCAGAGGATCTCCTGTCACCTCCTTCCAGGGCACCGATCACCGGCATCTGAGAAGCTGACAAGGCTGAAGCCGGTGATCGATCGGGGCCGGGATCGAGGGGGCGGGGCTTAGCGGCAAGATGGCAGCCACCATCGAGGATGAAAGGGGAGAGAGCCTCTTGGGTTCTCTCCTAAAGATCGGTAAGTCCTGGGGGGGATCGGAGGCCCCCCAGGTGAAGAGGAGGGACAGCGGGAGCCAGCGCACACACAGGTAAGTGAATGTCATTTTTTTTTTTTTTTTACAGTTAGCAGCTTCTGCTGCCAAAGCGGGGGGGGGGGGTGGCCTATTCCGGGGGCTCTCCTGGAGCCATCCGACCCCCCACGAGGGATCGGATGGCACCAAATTAAAGAGGAGACCCGGCCGGATCCAACAAGGGGTCAGGTGAGTATTTTTTATTTTTATTTTTTAAACCAGCAGCGGGGAAAGTCAAGCACGTAACACCTACGGGCTTGGCACTTAAAGCGGTCCTTCACTCTGAATAAGAGTCTATCTTATATGTTTTCCACACCCTGTACATACAGATTGTCCACATTAAAAATCACCCTACCTGCATCTACTGCATGTTATGAGCCTTTAAACATCCAAGATGGCGGCTTATGGAAGCCGCCATCTTATCAGGCAGCCTGCAAACAGGAAGTGCCTCCTGACTGTGCTGCTCTGCATTCTGGGACTGCTGACCGTTACCTGACCCCAGCTCTGCTCTGTCTGAGCAAAGCACAGCTATAACCCGCCCCCCTGTACCTTATCCCACTCTCCTCTCCTCAGTAAGTGTGATCCTTCTGAGTCAAGATGGCGGCGCCCGTATCCTAAATTCCTGAACAGAGTTGCAGCCCAGTGGGGGAAAAAATAATAAGTTAGTGACTAAATACTTAAAATATATTAATTTTAGATGCTAGGGAACCGTTTTTTTAAGAGTTTGGGCTTTTCATTAAATCACGCTGAAGGTCCGGTTTAAACCCAGCCAAGCCAGCACGTAGGTGTTACGGGCTTGGCAACAAAAGGGTTAAACAGGGTTTTTTTTTTGTTTTTTTTTTCAAAAAAATCACAAATAATTCTGTGACCTCTTCTGGCATTGAAATAGCATTTTTTTCATAATTTTTTCATTTTTTAAATATTTCCTCAGAAATGACATTACAGGTCTGCCATTAAAGTGTTCATGTTACAATGTTGTTACAATGTAATTCCATATGTTTTCGCTTTGTTACTAGTTGTTAGATGCTTGAAAACAGACTTTAAACACATCGCCTCCTGCGCTCTGGGCTTCAAACAAATATTTTTCAGTGCCAGAGATTTGTGAGGCTGTTTTTTTCCTGAATATGGTGTGAGTCGGTCGCTATGAGCAGTCGCTAACATGCGCTCCCATACAGCGCTGTACTGGTCAAATAGCGACTCCTCACAATGTATTCAACATTACTGAACAGCGACTGAGTCGCTATAAAGTAGTGACAGCCGAGCACTGCGACTACTAGCAGGCGCTCTGAAAAAGTCTGCTACAGACGCTCATCTGTCGCTAATGATGAATCAGCCTGCCCGCTGCGTTTCTAATGTGGATTTTCAGTGACAGTTTATATTCTGAGTTGGCGTGTCAACTTTGTGGAGAGAGTTACGATGTCCAGGTAAACTCCAGGTGTAGTTCACAACTTTATGAGCATATTTTGCACACACATAGGAATTTGTCCTCTACATTTAACCCATCCATGCAGTGAAACAAAAAGAATTGATGCACATGTGCCCAGAGTAATGAGCAGCCCAAATCATGGCACATGCGGAGCTATTGGGGGTTAGATACTTTGCTCAAGAGCACTTCATGTCATGTCCCATCCAGGAATCAAACCTGCAACCCTCTGGGCAAACAACCAGTTCCTTACCACTAGAACATGCCCCTGTACTGATTAAATCATGACTTATTACTGTAAAATGATCTGGTATTCATCATTTGTTTTATTTAGCCTTTGAGTTAGTTATAAAGTGTATAGAATGTTGGGAAGAACTACCTCTTTGGAGCTTTCCCTCTGTTTGTCTCCCATGCTTCCGCTCTGCGGGTAGATGGTTCTGACATGATGAATGCAAAGTTTGCTTAAGCCATGTAACAGCAGGACAGCCCATTATCACTGTACATTTTCCATGACTGCGCAAGCCTCCATAGGCTTTTTTATTGCTTAATAGATCCATGGAGAAACAGTAGCGATTCTATGAGTCTTTTTAAAATGGAAATTCATGTTTTGAAAAATGCAACTGGGAGAAAACAGATGTAGGCTATTTAAGCATTCAAAGAACACCAAGAGGCACAGAGGCTCAGAACCCATCCTCTCTTCTGTTTTGAAAATAAATGAAAGCTAGTAATGCCTTTACCATGATGGGAAGTAATCAGCAAATAGCACATATTTGTGTGTAAAGGCTGCTAAGTAATTCAATAGCATCTGTCTTACTGCAAAGCCCTAATTGTCAAAGTGGAAGAAGAAAAAGTCCAAGTAGAGAATCATTGCAAGTTAATTACTGGTAACAAAAGGTGCCCACCTTTTCTCTCCTACAGCAGCTTTAGGCCAATCCAGTGTTTGGAAACTGCATGGTTTTGGAAAATTAGTCAGCGAGTGAGCACCCTAGAATTTCTTTGGCAAGTGACCAATGCTCACTGTTTATCATGGCCGGCTTCCCCATTCACAGTGCCTGATGAAGTGGGGGACACACCCACGGAACGAGTGGCTCCTGGTGCTGTAGGCGGTGGAGAGACCTTTTACTGGCATACCTGTTATACCTTGAGTATATTTTGGTTGGATGTATTTTTGCGCTGTATTTGGTATTTAATGATTGATTGATACTAGCATCTATATTGGTGAGGTATTTTGTGGTCATTTTTATATTTCTTATAGGGTATTTAGGTATTGGGTAATTATGTAGGTTCTATTTGTGATTATATATTGTATTTGTATCTATTGATTGGTTGCACTTTGCACTTTATAGTTATTTGATATAGGATCCGGATCATAAGTAGGACTTGCACATTGTTATTTGCACTGATTAGCTCACTTGTGTTTATGTGTAGTGGTCATGTGTAGTGATTGATTTAGTGATATGGAATAAAATATATATTTTTTTGAACATTTTTTTGAGTGCCTCCCTCTATGATTCTGTTTCCCCATTCACAGTGCCTGTGCACACTCAGCTCACTGCAATGGAGGGCGTGTCATTGATGTGTTAATGATTCCCAATGCAGCTTAATAACACCTCATAGCTCCAATAATGCGGGCAATCAACACCTAACCTCCACATTGTTTAGGAGAAAGAGTATGTATTGGAGCTACAGTACTACTAATTGCTGCTAATACAAGTCATTTCAAGTTGAAAAAGCAAGTCAGATGACTAGCAAGAGGTTTTCAAAAAATTAAGAAAAAAATCAAGTTGTCTTGAATTATACCTACAGATAATTTGTGGTGCTCAACTGTAATTTTAGTGAAGCCAAAATCCTCATCTGAAGGCAGAAGTGCATGTGGGTAACACAGTTGCCAGGTGTTAGTGCAGTAGGATATACTGTATGGGCAGTCCTATGGGAGATTAAGGCCCTTATTTAACAAGGGATAGCGCCAGGTAGCGACTGGTGAGCGAGCGGTAATGACGGGCCCCGCCACGAGAACGCCGGCTCCCCACCACAATCACACATTTATCAAGCCGATCCTGCTTAGCGACTGAGATAGCGCCAGATAGCGAATCATTCATCATTATTCCAGCCTCACCCCACAGCGCCAGCATCCGACCTTGAACAGCGACAGGTATGACCTCTCGCTACCTGGCGCTCTCCAATGCATTTCAATGGAACAATCTTTAAATATTCATAATTAATTGTTAATAATTTTTTTTTTAATTTGAAAATTTCTGTTACCACTTCTGCCATGTTAGATATTTTTTTTAAGGTAAAAAAAAAAAATTAAAAAAAAATTTGTGCAGAATTGATATTACAGGTCTGATATTAATGTATTCATATTACAAAATGTTTTTATAAACTTGTTTTTTTTGGTTTCAAAAAATATGGTTGTTTGGGGGTTAAAAAACTACTTTTAACCCATCGCCGCCAGCGCTCTGGGGTTTAAACATGCATTTCACAGCGTGAGAATTTTTTGAGCGTGATTTGTTAATGAATATGGTGGGAGCCGTTCGCTATGGCCAGTCGCTATCATGCACTCCCATACAGCGCGGAACCTGTCAAATAGCGACTCCTCACCCAATATTCAACATTACCACACACCGACTGAGTCGCTGTCAACAACCGAACAACGGCCAAGCACAGCGACTACTAGCGGGCGCTGTGAAAATACTGCTACAGTCGCTCATCTGTTGCTACCTGGCGCTATTAATGAATCGGCCTCCCCATTCGACCTGAGAGCCAATTTAAAGGAGATGTATCACGAAATTGTGTAATATTAAAAATCCATATAAACACATTGGCTAATAAGAGGAGGGGTCACTTATACACCTGAACTGAATAAAACTCCCACCAAGCTTGTGGTTTATTCTCTTATGGTAAAAATAAAATCCAGGGGTGATAGATTTAGTCCATCAGGGGTGACATAACCTGTCACCACTGATTTCCTCTTTCTTCTATTTAAATAATAAAGAAACAAGCCTGGCGGGATATTTCTGGATGCTGGGTGTATACGTGACCTCTCCTCTCCCCACCCAGCATATTTATATAGATTTTTATCAATGAGCCATTTTTTGCAATAGTGCCCCTTTAAAAGAGGAATTTGATACTAGCCCAGCCACCCCTCCCTTCGCCTGAGCTAATCCTGATTTAGCCATTCAAATAATAAAACAATAACCTGATTGCTGTGATACTCTCCTGATGCTGATGGCAAGGGGCACTCTGCCTGGCAGTGGTGGACTTGAATGACAGGCCAGTCACCCAATACAAAACAGCGCGGCCTCAGCTTTACCCCCAGTGAGTTGAATTATAGGTTATTGCCCAAATCTGTCTTAGGGGGAGGGAGAGGTGGGTGGGACATTACAGAACGCTTTTCTAATATGTAGCCCATAGGTACTAGTATTTAGAAATTTGACATTTGGAAAAAAAATGTATATGTTATCATCTGTAGAGCTGCTCATTCCCAAGAACTAATCAGGTACTGAAGATTTAAAGAGACTGTAAACCCATCTGCAATAATAACATTAAAAATAAAATAAATAATAAAATTAATAATAAATTAAAATTATTAATAATAATAAAATAAACATAAAATTAATAATTAATAATATATATATATATATATATATATATATATATATATATATATAGTTATGCAAAGAATTGTGCTTGAATTGGATATTCTCTCCTAACCCTGCACAGGAATTCATTAAAGATTAGAGAAGCACTAAAAATGCGGCGCGCCTCTCCAAATCTCATTAAATTACCCCCCGGCATTCCAACTCTGTTTTGTTACATTCTATATTTTTCATTATTGATCTTCTATGTAAGATTTTATACTGCTTAGTTATTATGGTGAGGCCAGTAGAATCTGAAGCCATATTACATTTGTGTGATGAATTGTTAAACTGCTTACTATAGAAAATGTTTTTTGCTTTAACAAAAAAGTAGCAGATCAATAACTCTCATCAAATGTAAAGTCATCTGGAATGGGAATAATAAGCTGTTACATTTTGAATGTTCTAAACTTTAGAATGAACTTTTATCTTAAGATTCTTAGGCCCTTATTTATGAAGGAATAGCGACAGGTAGCGACTGGTGAGCGGCCGGTAATGACGAGCCCCGCCACGAGAACGCCGGCTCCCCACCACAATCACACATTTATCAAGCCAATCCTGCTTAGCGACTGAGATAGCGCCATATAGCAACTCATTCATCATTATTCCAGCCTCAGCCCACAGCGCCAGCGTCAGACCTTGAACAGCGACAGGTATGACCTCTCGCTACCTGGCGCTCTCCAATGCATTTCAATGGGACAATCTTTAAATATTCATAATTTATTGTTATTAATGTTTTTTTTTTTTTAAATGTGAAAAATTCTGTGACCACTTCTGCCATGTTAGATATTTTTTTAAGGGAAAAAAAAATGTGTGCAGAATTGATATTACAGGTCTGATATTAATGTATTCATATTATAAAATTATTTTAAAAACTGTTGCAGCGCCCGATAGCCGATCACAGCGTATAATAGCGGTCACACTAAGCGTCTCTGTACAGACGCTCATCTGCCAATACCTGGCGCTAGTCACGAATCAGCCTGCCTGTGTAGTTCCTGTATATCCCTGTTACCGGGCGACCTCGGCCTCATGCATTATACATATTGTCTTCCAGCCTTTGTTGGAAGGTATGTGGCAGCGGAGGGAGGAGCGATGCAGCCATGGCGATGGGGGAGTTATACATTTTACTTTCATTTTGCAACTGCTGCATCATAATTAAAGTGGACCAACAGTCAAAAATGACTTAACACCAGACCAACACAACAAACAGCGCTCATATGCATCCCTCCCCAGGGCAATTTAGATGATGTTGTACATCAAAATGAATTTACCTTTCTCTAACTCCTGCTGTACTAAATTTTAGAAACAAAATGGCGGCTCATGCATTTGCAGGCCACCTGTAAACAGGAAGTGTTGCTGGGCTTCCTGTTACTGTGCATTGTCATGCCAGTTGAATCCAGGCCGCAGCATGACTGAGATGCTGGGAAAGGAAGCTCCAAAGTGGCCGCTACCTTTCTTTTCCAACTGTGCCAGCCTGTTGGTCTGGTTTAAGGATCAGGGACAACTGAGCTTTTTGTTTTCTCTTTCTGGGCTAAGAACTGTCCTGAAGCTAAATACTACAAGTCTCTAACAAACCACAGGCCCCAGAGAAAACTTGGAAAACTGGATTTCACTCCCCTTTCCGACACTGCTATAGGTGAACCATTTTGCCGGCTTGCTAGTGGGGGAAGCGGGGATTCTGCTTCTTTATATTGGCCAACTCTATTACAGCCATGCTGGAACCAGGTGAGTATTTTAGTCCGATCTTGGGCTTCCGGTTTGATTCTAATCTGCAGAGCATCCCACATTGGGATACTCTTCAGAAACACTATTAAAGCAGAGCAAAATCCTGTTTGTTTACCTCCATCCCCCATGTGTAATCCCTCCTTCACCTGAGTACATTACTTGAATAAACCAGGCTTTTCCACCATCGTAGCCACACCCACAAATTTGAGATAGCTGATTGGCTGAATGAGGAGCAGCAACCCGTCAGATTTGGCGAATGACATGTGCCATCCCGTCGCCTGCATCCTGGATGGCATTGATGAATGAGATGTATGTGGGGCGCTGTAACACCAGTACAGCGTTGCAGGGAGCGAGAGGTAGCGCCAGCTCAGTGCGACTGACTCTCGGCGCCCCACACCATACTTATCAAAAAAGGACACACACACAGCATCGGCGCAGCGACCCACACCATATTCAACAAAAAAAAAAAACACACACACAACGTCGGCACTCTGGATCTGGTCGCTATAGCATAGAGCGCCAGATGCTGTGTGATTAAAGTCTGGTTTTGAACACATATCCACCAGTAACAAAGCGAAAACACATGGAATGACATTGTTGTAACATTGTGACATTAATACTTTAATGCCAGACCTGTAATGACAATTCTGCATAAAAAAAAAAAAAATTGTTTTAAAAAATGACTCTTTCTAGGCCAGGAGAGGTGACACAATTATTTGAGAGAAAAAAAAAATAATAGCTCCGGCTCTATACACTGAGCCGCCTGTAATGATGAATCGTACACTACATGGCGCTGTTAGAGTCGCTCACCAGAATCACCTTCATAAATGTGGTTTTGCCTATAGTGCCCAGCGTTCACCAGACGCTGCCTGCCGCTACGAGGCATTACCTGGCGCTATCCCTTCACGAATAACCCCCTTAATCAGGTATTCCTGCCCCTCCCACACCTGCAGGCCCATTTGGGGTCAGACCCTCTGTGACCTCAATTATTGCGCCCTTACTGCTTATGCCGACACTTATGAACATTGAACTCCTGTGTGCCAATACTCTCCCTTCTTCTTATTAAGCACAGCAATCATTTTTCACATTGTCATGTGATTGTTAGTCTTGAGTAAACATTTATTTAGGCGCCCAATTTAAGTTATTACATTTTTTAAAACATGTTAGAGAAGACAGGTGACATGATGTAGCATAGTCATTGTGGAGATATAATCATACTATTATGTATCCAAGCATTATTAATAGTCTCCTTTAGTGGATATTTATTTTCTTATTGCACATACATTTGGGCAGAGGATAATACATCAAATAGGACAGGTGAAATCAGTGAGATGAGCACAGCGGGACAGAGGACAGCCACCCACTAGCGAGCAGTCTGTTAGCATCAGTCATCCTTCACTGAAGTACCTGCTTTCTGCTTCAAGAGTTTATTCAGAACAATATACTGTACAGCATTTACTGATGGACAATTCCATGCCATTGGATGCACGGCCCTGCTGGCAGTACTAAAGCAAATGCACTCTTCAGGCGGCAACCTGAAGAAGTGGCTGGCACGGAATGCGTGGAATCTTATCTCCTGTCTTGGGGAGCAGCGTGGCACCATCCCTTCGGGCAACACTTTTAGGTGACATACATTTCTTACCGTGAATATTTTGCACAACATTACGGTATTTCAAGCACTTTATTTTGCACTATGAGCACTTTGTTTTTGTGATAGTAGAATTATCAATGCACATAATAGACATATGTATTAGCTTGTGGTTAGGATTAATTTTAAGATAAAGTTTTTTCTTTTTGGCTTTCCTCTTGCCCAGGGGTGGTCTCTTGCCATGGAATCATGTATGTTTGTAAATGAATGTTTTTTATGATGTAGTGAATAAGATTTTTTATTAATAAATTTAATTTTGATGAATTTGATTTAATTGTACTCATTTAAGGGCTTTTTGGTACCCTTCAGTGGCAGCTGGAGCCGTAATTAATTGCATTTGTTTTGGATTACTTATAAGGGGAGCTACCCTCAGCACATAAGGGTTGATTCAGAGCCCCTTTCTCATCATTTTTGTGAAGGTCTTGCTACCAAATGAAAAATCATGCAAAAATGAAAACATTTCACACTAAAGTTCTCGCAAAAAAAAAAAGGCTTTGCTGAATCAGACGGGGGAAAAAATGAACGAGAATGGAAATATTCACGCAAAAAAAAGTGATAAAGGGGCTCTGAATCAACCGTATAGTCCTGTGTATGTCAATTCATTGATTAGTTGTGGATTGGTGGTGCACCATGTACAAACAATTTTTAGCAATCTGTAGTATTGCTTATGTATACAATGTTAAACACACACATAAATGTGATAATAAAAGTACAAGGCCCTGTATAGTTTTCTAGATAAACTCATGAGTAAACTAAGGCCCTTATTTATGAAGGAATAGCGACAGGTAGCGAATGGTGAGCGACCGGTAATGACGCCATGAGAACGCCGGCTCCCCACCACAATCACACATTTATCAAGCCGATCCGGCTTAGCGACTGAGATAGCGCCATATAGCGACTCATTCATCATTATTCCAGCCTCAGCCCACAGCGCCAGCGTCCGACCTTGAACAGCGACAAGTATGACCTCTCGCTACCTGGCGCTCTCCAATGCATTTCAATGGAACAATCTTATTGTTATTAATGTTTTTTTTTTTTTAATGTGAAAATTTCTGTGACCACTTCTGCCATGTTAGATAATTTTTTTAAGGTAAAAAAAAAATAAAAAATTGTGCAGAATTGATATTACAGGTCTGATATTATTGTATTCATATTACTAAATTCTTAAAAAAAAATATATATTTTTGGTTTCCAAAAATATGGTGGTTTGGGGGTTAAAAAACTACTTTTAACACATCGCCGCCAGCGCTCTGGGGTTTAAACATGCATTTCACAGCGCGAGAATATTTTGAGCGTGATTTTTTGATGTATATGGTGGGAGCCGGTCGCTCTGACCAGTAGCTATCATGCGCTCCCATACATCGTGGAACCTGTCAAATAGCGACTCGTCACCCCGTATTCAACATTACTGCACACCGACTCAGTCGCTATCAACAACCGAACAATGGCCAAGCACAGCGACTACTAGCGGGCGCTGTGAAAATACTGCTACAGTCGCTCAACTGTCGCTACCTGCCGCTATTAATGAATCGGCCTCTAAGCAACTTATTTCTTGTCATTAAAATGGACCAAAACCCAGTGCAATCGGCCTGGGAATCTATAAGATTCCCGGGCCAATCCATTCCCTCCCTGCGGGGCATCAAAAACCAACATGCCCCGATATGTGAAACCCCCCAGGTCGCCCCATTCACTTACCTTGCTACCCGGTCCAACAGCGCATGCGTGTGCTGCGGCCGTATCCCCACTATCCCTCTAGCAGGGTGCGTGCCCGCTTATGAATGGCTGGCGCAGGCACGCTTCCTGTTAGAGGGAAGTGGGCGATGCGGCCACCAGAGCGCTCGGAGCGTGACGTCAGCGGCTCCGAGCGTGCTGATTGGACGAGCGGCCGCGCACGCGCTGTAGGACTGGGAAGAGGTGAGTTTGTTCCGTCGATCTGGGGGGTTTCACACAGCGAGTCACCCCCGATCGGGGTGGCCCGGGGGAAAGGACCAAAACCCAGGATAGTCAAAATCCTGGGTTTTGGTCCACTTTAAAAAAGCTTTTCATTCCAGTAATAAATCTGTACATAATGGTAGAGGTTGCCTTTATGTATTTTAATACATATTTAAAGTGGCCCAATCATCCAGATGCTGACCCTGGAGTCTAAAAGACCACCGTGCCTGATGACTAGGTGCCCCTGGGGCATGCCATTTTGGCACGCCCCCCAGATCGCTCACAAGAGCCTTACATTTCCCCGGGCCCTCACCGTGATCACCAGCCGCTGCACCACCCGGCATCACTGCAACTGTGCACGCTCCTTCGCCAGCCAATCAGATAGACTGGGCATGGGAGCACTACCACAGGGGAGCAGGGGAGGTGTGCACTATGTTTGCTATGTCTGTTCCAAACAGCGAATTTATGCCATGCAGTTGTATGCGCAGCACAAAACAGTGATTGGACGAGTACAGTGGGTGAACTGGGGGGTTTCACAGCATATAAACAGGTCTACTTCACATCACAATATATATATATATATATATATATATATATATTGTTTTTTTTTTTTTTTTTTTTTTGGTTTGTGTCCTTGCATCATGGGTATCTTCAGCTCAAGCTTTTAGATCATTTATGTCTCTTATCTTTATCCTATTCTGACTTTCAACTGATTTGCTTAAACCGGACCTTCACCCTGAATAAGAGTCTTTCTTATATGTTTCCCCCACATTATACATACAGATTGCTCACATTAATCTGGACCTTCACCCTGTACATACAGATTGCTCACATTAAAAATCATCCTACCTGCATCTACTGCATTTTATGAGCCTTTAAAATCCAAGATGGCAGCCCATGGATTCTCAGAAGTGTCTTCTGGTTGTGCCGCTCTGCATTCTGGAATTGTCGTCCTTTTCCAGACCCCAGCTCTGTTCTGTCTGTGCAAATCACAGCCATAACCCGCCCCCTGTACATTTGCCCCCCCCCCCTCCTCAGTATGTGATGCTTCTGAGGCAAGATGGTGGCGCCATATCCTAGAGTTCTGAACAGAGTTGCAGCCTAGTGGTGGAAAGAATAATAAGTAAGTGACTATTAAAATATATTAATTTTAGATGCTGGGGAATCATTTTTTAAAGGTTTGGCCTTTTCATTAAATGACGCTGAAGGTCCGGTTTAACGGATAATCCGAGCATTTATGAACCCTTTTTCCTCAAACTGTGGTCTCAGAGGTCAGAATTCCCAAATAAATGTTGTTTTCCTTTTAACCTCCAGAGTTTCTATTTATTACCTGACAGTCTTATGGAAACCTCAGGGGTTCTCTAGAGGAGACTTCCAGAGAAAAAAACAGCTACTACTTGGCTGGAATGTTGTCTGGAGATTTTACAAGACGTTATCTTGGAGTCTGTAAGAATGTTTAGGTTAAGTGCCACCATGTTCCAGATTTCTTGTCAGCCATTTGATACTGATTTGAGTGGACAGTTTCTCCTAAACTGCTGGAGGAGCACAGAATCCTTATCAGGCCAACAAAAACATTTCTCTGCTGGATTAATACTGCTAGAAGGAAACAAAACGAAAATATATTCTCCTGTGTGTTTACTGGGAACTAGTTACATCATTCATAGAGGCTCATTCAATACTAGCGCCAGGTATTGCCAGGTGAGTGCCTGTATAGCGGAGCCTAGAGCGACCACTTAAGCGGTTATCGGGCGCTGTAACAGAGTGCCTCAGTCACTGTAGTAACCTGGCCGGCATTGATGAATGTGATGTATGTTGGGCGCTCTAACACCAGTAAAACACAGCAAGGAGCGCCAACTCAGTGCGACCGACTCTCAACGACTCACAGGCGCTCTTAATCTGGTCGCTTTAGCATAGATCGCCAGACGCTGTGTGATCAGAGACTGTTTTTGAACACATATAAACCTGTAACAATGCAAAAGCACATGGAATGACATTGCTGTAACATTGTGACATTAATAATTTAATGCCAGACCTGTAAATACAATTCTGCATAAAAAAACAAAACAATCTAAAAAATTTTTAAAAATGACTTTTTCTAGGCCAGGAGAGGAGACACAATTATTTGAGAGAAAAAAAAATAAACACAAAAAACCCTGTTTAAATGGAAGAAAAAGAACGTCCATTGAGATGTATGGGAGAGCCACAGGTAGCGACAGGTAATACCCTACTATCAGCTATATGCTGAGACGCCTGTAATGATGAATCATACACTACATGGCGCTGTAAGAGTCGCTCACCAGAATCGCCTTCATAAATGTGGTATTGATTACAGCGCCCAGCGTTCACCAGACGCTGTCTGCCGCTACGAGGCGCTACCTGCCGCTATCCCTTGATGAATTTACCCCCTTTTTGACTGGCACTACCTGGCACTACGTGGCCTTAGCCTTTCTTAAATAACCCCCTTAATCTTGTTGGATCAAATTAAATAATGTTGCTAAGCAACGTATAGCACAAGGGCACCCAACCAGTGGTATAGTAATCCTCTCAGGTGTTATTCAATGAGGTTGTAAATTGAGGCTGTAATCTGACTATTACCCCAACCTGATGTTGTCTATAATTTATCTAAGGCCCTTATTCATCAAGCGATAGCGCCAGGTAGTGTCTGACGAGCGCCAGGTAGCGGCAGCTAACGGCGACTACCGACTCAAGTACGCCCGGCGGCGGTCACAATGACGCATTTATCAAGCTAAATGAGGCTAGCGCCGGCGAGAGCTACGGCTAGCGCGGCATTCATCATGAAGCCGCCTGGACCGAACAGCGCCGCTGCAAATTCCTTCACAGCGACACGTATTACCTGGCGCTACCTGCCGCTCTCCCATACATTTCAATGGCAGACGCTGCAATGATTGTTTTTAGTGGTTTTTGTGGTTTTTTCTTTGGTCCCAAATTCAACACATGTTTATATTGATATGTTTTAATAATCTGGCTGGTTATTTTTATGTATTTGAAGTTTTTATTATTTTTCACAATGTAATGTTGTGAGTGACATGGGTATTGCATCTCCTCCACCCAAACTCATTGGCATCAAAATCGCTTGTTTTCAACACAAACGGGGCTTGTAAAGCTATTTTGTAGCCTGTCAGGTTGGGCGGTCACGTTCGCTCTTCGAAATTGTCAGCGCCCAAGCTATTCGGCAGCCCTGTCTTTGATGAATCTGTGTTGGTCAGTGTTTGTGCAGTCGCTGTTTTAATTCGCTATGTGGCGGCGCGAGCGTCGCTGTGCCTCGCTGCGCTGCGTTGTGCGGCGCTGTGCTGTTCATACATGTGCCCTTCTGCCAGGTAGTTGTCTACTTTGATTGTGTGATGACTTTTTGATTGATTCAGATTTGTATATGTAAGGCCCACGGTGTATGCTTTAGAAGGACCTATGCATTACAGTATGTAGAATCCCCTGCTAAATCAAGCTAAGAATTCTTGGCGCCTTTGGCCCTAGCTTGTTTTGCAGCGTCATTTTAATGTATTTCCGCCACTTAGCGTGTACATAGCTGATATTAGCTTGTCCCTGTTGCGCGCATGTTTGCTTTTGAATTTGGAAGCACAGTTGCTTGCGTCATATCCGGTTCCGGGCTCCTCCTTTGCGTTTCAACGCCACCTTAAGGTAAAACTGTCTAGCGCTTATGCCACTAGCTTGTTTTCAAGCGTCATTTTAGTTTTTCCGCCACTTAGCTTGCACATAGCTGCGAATAGCTTGTTGCTGGTGCGCGGAGCGTTTTTTTTTAAAAACTTTTTCCCAATGTCGCTTGGGTCATTTCCGGTTCCTGTTTCCTCCTTAGCGTTTCCAATAAGATGCCCAGAAGGCGAGTCATGCGCCTCCCCAGCTCCTCCTCAGACTCCGACCCCACCACCCCTCCCCCACCTCCCCAACCTACCTCACCTTCCTCAAGCACCACCCCTCCCACCCCTTCCCCTCCTGGGCCTATTAAGGCCAAGCGCACCCGGGTGGATAGTCGAGTCAATGGCCAGGTGGTAAAAGTGAGTATTTTTTTGTTTGTCTTTTTAGCTGAAAAGTTTCAGAACACACAGGGGGGATTGGTTATGACAAATTTTGCTTTTAATAACACATTTGAGCAATCCCCGTGGGGCATCCCCATTGTGGATGTCCTGCTGGGATGCCCCCCCTGGAGGGCCCTAAATATTACCTCAGTCCCGTCCCATCTGTGCATGCGTTAGCTGCGGATGCCTATTGCGCTTACCTCTAGCAGGGTGTACCCCTGCGGCAGACATATTGTAATTTTGGGTGCAGGCGCACTCCCTGTTAGAGTCAAACGCCACATGCCAACTTTGCCGTGCATACCCAGCTGAGCTGGTATGCACGTCCCAACGGCCTTGTATGCGCATGCCACAGCGGCGCAGAGCCCTGTGTTTTGCTGGGGGAGTGACGTGGGAGTGGCCTCAGTGGTGTATTTGTGGCCTTCCAAGGGGGTTGCAGACAGCGGACCACCCACAATTGGTGTGGCCCACCAAAGTGCACACAAACCCAGAATAGTCATAATCCTGGGTGTGGGTCCACTTTGATGTGGTCTATGTATAACTGTTTATGACTGTTTTCTGATGTCATGTATTTATGTTATTTTGTTTGTTGTTTTTTCATAGGACTTCTGCCTCGCCGAATATGACTATGCCCGTGGAGGAAAGAAACGCATAGCCATGGAGGTGAAGGCCACAGTGTCCCGGCGCTTCCAGACCGAGCTCACAATCCGCTCGATCCAACAAAAGTGGTCCGATTTCAAGCGCCGGGACCCTGAAGGCGTGTATCGCCTATATGATGCCTACGCATCAGGTAAGTTAAAGCTTATGTTATGTTTTGCCTTTGTGCAGAATCATCTGCTAAGCTCTGTCCATTTGTGCTCTTTAGATTAATTATTTTCTTTCACCCCCTCCACACAGATAAGCGTCCTCCCCTGGGGAAACGTGGGAAGGGATTCCTCCCCCGAACCAGGCAGGCGGACTCGGGGGAGTCATCGGGGGAGGGTCCCTCCCGCGGGTCCTATTTAGAGGACCCAGGGGAGGAAGGGGATGACGCCCCAGAGGAGTGTGCTGCTGGGGGGCTGGCTGGATCAAGCCTCAGCTCCTCACACTCTGAGTGTGAGGAATCTCACCAGGCAAGGGGCCACTCTCAAGCAGGGAGTGAGAGGGAGGAGGGTGGCCCTTTGCCTGGTAGATCTTCCGACCAGAGTGTGAGGAGCCGAGGCTCCCCGCCTCCTCCTCAGAGCCCTCCCTGGGCTTCAAGTGGTGCTTCATCCCCTGGTGAGTGTACATTTTTTAATTGTTAGTCTGTGACAGGTTTCATCTTGCAATGTGTCCTTAGCCCTTGCCATTCCTCTCTAATTTGCAGGGCATCATATAGGCGGCACCTCCATGGCATTTTGGCGTCGGATTCTCCACGGGCATAGTCATGGTAAGTGTTATTGGTTACCCATCACATTCCCAATGTTATTACATTCATTCAAGTGCACCCAAAAACATTGATGGTGCTCGGTTTCTGTAAGCTTCCAGGACCAATCACATCCCTCACCCAGGGCCCCCCACAAAAAAACCACAAAACTCCTTACCTCTTTGGGGGTTGGCAAAGCCACCGTCCAAGCCTCCTGTGTGACACTGTAGATGTGTGTGCGCCTGCGCTCTTTTTCAAAATGGCCTGCGCGTCCGCACACACTCGAGGAGTGATGTGTTGAAGGCAGCGGGCGCGGAGTAAGTTGGCTCAGGCAAATTGTGTGGCTCGGCCAAAGTGGACCCAAACCAAGATTAGCAGCAATCCTGTGTATAGGCCCACTTGTAACAGACACATGTTTCCTGGTCCATTGTCACAGCTGGTTTGATAAGGTACCCTAACCTCACAAACCCCACTACAGTGCTAGCCAACTGTCAACCACCCCTATGTTTCTGCAAACACCATGATGGGTGTTTGCATTTCTTTTCTTGGGTTAAGTTGTTCCCGCTCCAACATGTGGCCCACTATTAACATTAGCCAAACAACTGCAAAAGATTCCTTTAAATAGCACTGTCTATGTTATTTGCACATTCTCTTTAGGGATACATGTGTGAAGCCTTACAAATTGACATTAACTCATGGTCCAGGAAATATGCTAATTTAGGTCAACCTGTATGTAACCATGCAAGCCTTTGCATTTTCAGACTCAATAACCAGATGGATGTCAAATAGTCATGTGTCATTTGCCCACTAATTGTGTTTTTGCCTTTTGCTTTATGTTGACAGATGTTGCGACGCAGACGGAGCCAGAGACCCTCCTCCCCACCCCAGCTCCAGGGACGGCCAGCAGCATGGGCCCCCGCCACAGCTGCGATGGTGAGTACATCCCACTTCATATGCCTAAAGACTTGTGAAACCTATGTCTTCTAGTCACATCAGCAGCCAATTTAAATTTACCTATGTGTTAATTTCACACACATCTCTATTCAATGTGTTGGCCCAATAATCCAACATGCCTGTTTGCATGCTTGATTGTTGGCTCACATCCTTCATTAGGCCCCATAGAGACTATTTTTGCGTTAGACACAACCAAATGGGCCCGATTAGGTCTGGACCTGTAACATTATAGGGTAAACTCGTGGACTCGTTCGGACTTAGGCCCTGATGTTTGGCTGTTACTAAACACAAAAATGGACACACAGGGAATTAGACCTTCTTTGCTTCCCAAGAGTTAAACTGGAACAACAACCAGGATTTTGACTTTCCTGGGTGTTGTTCCACTACGGTGGGGCACCCCTGATCGGCACCGCTGTGTGACAACCCCCTGAACTCACTTTGACTCCAACAAATGTACAAGCCATTGCAAATTGCCTCCTCCTCCGCCTCCCCCGCGCCCCTTTTTACGGGGGCGTGCCTGCGCCGGCAATTCACAGACGGCCGGCGCAGGCACGCACACGTCTAGAGGGGCACCAGGGAGGGCCCAGCGGCACTGCCACACAGAAACTGAGGTAGGTATTTTGGGGTTTGGGGGGGGTTTCACACCCAGGGACATCCCGATCTTGGATGTCCCGCGGGGAGGGAGGTGATGGGGCAGGGAATTTGATAGATTCCCGGGCCGATCACCCGTGGGTGTTGGTACACTTTAAGCTAAAATGTATGCTTGGGATGTGTTGTTCACATTCCTGCCAGTCAATAGTACTCATATAATGTTAACCAATAAGCACACAGTGGTCAACAATGTTAATGTGAGTGTCACCTAATTGGACACACTGACATTACATTGCTACATCTGTGTCTGTTGAGGTCACTGCCAAATTATTAATAAATTGTTGTTTCTACATTTCTACAGCTTGTGAAAACCAGCATCGCAGACTGTGGCGGGAGATCCGGCTCCTGAAGCTGATGCTGCTGGCCAGGAAGAGGCGCCGACGGCGTCGTTAGGGTGGGGGGAAGGCTGGTCTCTTGATGGCCGTTGTTGGCCAAGGTTGGCCGTGTTGGCCATGGTTTGGATTAAAAATTTTTTGATTCACATCATTACAGTGTGTTGCATTGCAAAGCATAGTTTAACTGTCTCCCAAAACATTTGTGGGTCAATGTAGCCATACCTTTTGAGCCATTTCAGGTGTTAACCATAGTAAGCTATGGGCTCCAATGTGTGGGCTAAATTGACCAATACATTGACATATGTAGATCCAGATACTCATCCCTGACTGTGTTATTAGCGAGGTCTTAGGAAACACACAATTTAGAGGTGGGTGAAGCAAATATATTTACATAACCAAAAAGATACAAAATTAATATTCTTGGCTGGGTGGCCGGGGAGGTTGGGAGTCATTGCTAGGGGCGGTGTTGGGGGACAACAGTGCAGTAAAAAATATAGACTGCTGTTGTATGAGCTGTTGTAGCAACAACAAAGTTTGGTCCTGCCGCTGTATTGCTTCTTCCTGCCGCTGTACAGATTGCTCAATTACATTTGCCAGCCGACCAAGTTCCTGGTTCTGTAGTTGGTTTTGGCGTAACTGGTCCACCTGGCGCTGCAGGGCCTCATTTTGTTGCTGACACATCAGCACCTGATTTTCCAACGCCGCAATGCGCTCATTAGTTCCATCACGCGGCTGTTGGCGACTGTAGTCCTCCAGCATCCGGACCCCTAGCTCGTAGAAATCGGCACTGGTTGGTGCCACACCTCCTCTTGCTGTGGTTTGAGGCTAAACAAATAGTAAACCACATTTTAGTCAAACAGAACCAATGCAGTTATGCCCCTCAAAATAATTCCCATAAACAGTCACTATACAACTTACCCTTGTCTGAGCCTCGGAAGCTTGGCCACATGGGACTTGGGAAGAGGTCCCAGCTTGGGGTTCTGGTTCCGCCTCCTGCCAAAACAACAATGAAAGGAAATGTGACATGTTGCTTCTTCCACTACCCACGAAGATGCCAATGTGGTTCTAGGTCGTCTACATCAGCCATGTTACCTGCGTGTCCTCCGGCACAGGTAGGCTCGAGGTTTCGCTGCCAGAGAGTGGCAATTCAACATCCGAGATGTCCGGCAAGTTGCCATATGCTAAACAGGAAAATCAGGTTAGTAGGTCTGTGGGCCAAACTCTAATGTAACCTGGTTAGGCTATCGAGGCCATACCTCTAAAAAGTTCCAAAATACACACTAGAACAAAGGTCTCTGTTAAACTCAGATTGTTAACATGTATGTTACAGGACTAAGACGCACTCATTTCTGCTAATCACATCAGAAACATTGCTTAAATTACACATACCCGCAATCTCCCAGATGTCTGGAGTGGGGTCCTCACTCGAGCTTGGACCTTGAAAATACATGTGGACACACAAGTTGCCAGAAGCAAGTGCATCAAAAGTAGAGCCAAAATACAGACTAGAGCAAGGCCAAACCACTTACCCTCATCTCTGGCAGCCGGAACTTGAGGGGCCCTTTCTGGACAGCCACTTCCGATATTCGGGTCAACTAAAAAAAAAAAGGAATGTCTCTAAATAATCAGCAAACTACTCCAGGGAATGTTTGGCTAAAAAGATGACCGCAAAAATACATTGCTATCACTCAAATAACTAATAGACTGACCCTGGGGAGGCAACCAGCACTCCCAAGAGGCATCTTCAAGTTTACCAAGCAAACATGTAGCTTAGTAGACTAACCAAATTGAACCAGTGTAACATAAACAGCATAAAGGATACATTATGTATTGCTCTACACACCAACAGGGTCCTGTTGACCGGCAACATCGGAAGTGGGGTCCAAAGATGAACCAGTCACTTGGCCTACCAAGAAAAAAGAGGAATGAGACACATGCACTTGAGTAAAAGTGGATCAAGCAAGGTGAACACATGCACTTACCGACATCCAAAGAGTAGGTGGGATCCGGAGGAGATGCTGGGGCCAAGGGCATGGGAGCTAGGCCAAAATAAACCCAACATTGAGCCATAGTTAATGTGCGTGGCAAAATACAACATGCATTAAGGTGTGTGAGCAGCTCTTTCACTAATATTCACTAATCAAGCCCAGTGTGGCTCCCACATTGATATGCCGATATATGGCTACACATCTCTGGCGTCCTACATATCTACACATGTTAGGGCCTTGTTAGTTAGTTGCTGTGAGTGTTACAGTGGTCGTGCAATTAGGGCGCAGGCACATATTATTAATACTCAACAGGGCAAACCTTGATTGTTTGAGCTGCTCCCACACCCATTTGTTAACAAAACAACCAGCAACCAAATTATGGCTAAATACCTTCAATGGCAGACTGGGGTAGCCTTGAGGTTGCTGGAAGGGCAGGAGCTTGGGTGTCCTGAGGCACATCCCGGACAACAGCATGTGCACCTATGCATAAAGCAACAGACAGAAAAGTTACAAATGTTTGAGCTGTAATGTAATACTTCACAGGTCCTACTGTTAGTTGTTCAGAATGTAAAAATGCAAATCACATACATTAACATTAGGTTATTCTAAAAGCCAGAAAATATGTACCTTCAGTCCAACCGGTGGTGTCATCCCCAGGATCCACACCCTGCAGCCGAGCCAGTGGGATTTTGGCCTTCAGCATCTCCTCATACGGCCTGTAGGTACTCTTTGGAGCCTGGATGAACCCACTGTCCACATCAAGATCGTGATTCATCTTTTTCATAAGGGCCCCTCGCAAAGTGTAGAAGCGTTTCCTGCAGGATGGGCCACTACGTGGGTGTTGAGCTGTGCTACTAAGCTCCACACCAATCGCATCCCACAGTTTGCTTCTTTCTTGTTTGCCTATGGACTTGCTTTGGGAGCCAAATATCAGCTCCCATTTAGCAAGTGTAAGGCGCACAAGATGATTATTCTCAGCCAAATTAAATTCAGGCTCCCTCTTGGCACCTGGGCGCTTAGCCTGGGGTGCTGCCCCACCTTCAGGCTGTGCCCTTTTCCGTAAGGGAGGTCTGCGCACAGCACCCACCAAACTCCTACTCGGGCCTGCTGTGGCCGGCAGATGTCCTGAATTTGGCTCCATCCTGTAGCTGCACACACACACAAATACACACCCAACAAGCACGCATGCAGACTACAGAATGGCATCGCAATCTGTTAGGCTTGGGCAGGTTTTATGTGCTCTAACAGCCAATCCAAAAGCAGCCCACTTAATTGATTCACACATACAGCCCAGTTCCTTCTAGGCACACCTCCACTGCACTGACAGAAGCATGTGTGTTAGCCAATTAACTCATTACAGACCTCATTAAACAAACAACACACACCCAAATCCAACAATGGACTGATGTATCTCAAACCCTTGTGACATGTGGTTAGCCTAACGGCTATTTAAAAAAACATCAGCTTCCCTTTCATTGGTCCACCCCTGATTTTTGGGCCATGTCCGTTAATGCACGCAAGTTACGGCTCAAGTACGCTAGTAGCGCTACTAGCGTGCGCGTGCGCACTCTGTTTTACGCACACCTGGGTCGGCTAATTGGCGCCCGGAAATAGCAGAGCGACGCAAAAGGCGGCAAAGCGGACCTGTCACTTTAGAAATTGAAGTATAAAAGGAAGGAATGTTCTAGCTTCTGCTATTCTTACACTGTGGCAAAGGCTGTGGTGTGGTGCTGTGCTCGCTTCCCTTAGCTCATTTGAGCCTCTGTCTGGTTTCTGTCCTCACTCTCTGTGGCTTGTTGGGTGATTTCTGACATCAGTGCTGTTTCTTTAGGAGCTTGGTTTTGGTGGCATCTGCAAATATTGTGTAGCATACAGCAAGTGAGGCTTGATTTTGGGGCCTTTTGTGGGCTGTGCAGCAACTCCCCTCTTGGTTGTGCCTAACTTAGAAAGCTGGTTTTCAGCAGGCTGGTGGTTTGGACCACTATAGTTCTGGTTTTGTGGTGAGCTGCATTGTAGCGGGTGTGTGTGGAGTGTGATTGTTTGTGTGTGTGTTGTGTGTTAGTGGTTTTTTTTGTTTATTTTTGTTTTTGTATATATCTTTAGTGTGTGTGATGGATAAGAGGGTGATGTATGGTGTCTGGGTGGATGGATGTATGTGTATGCTGAAAGAGCAGGGTGTTGTGAGGCTTAGGGCACCCCGCTCCTTTGCAATCCGCCTTTCAGTATGGGACTTAAGTGACGAGCAGATCAGGAGCCGCTTCCGTCTGAATCGTGCTGCACTACAGTCCCTATATGATCAGATTAAGACCAAAATCGAGCCATCCACCAAACGCACTCATTCCATTCCAGGCATAGTACGCCTGTGTGCCACTCTGAATATTTTGGCACGAGGGACCTTCCAGGCAACCTCAGCCCTCCTCAGCGGGATAAGCCAGGCTACTATGAGCCGCATACTAATCCAGGTAGTTCTGGCAATTTGTGATTTAATCCCAATTTACATCAGGTTTCCTGAGGATGAGGAAGAGGTTGCCAAAATAAAACATGCTTTCTATCTGATGGGAGGGATCCCGAATGTGCTAGGGTGCGTTGATGGTACACATATCCCTTTCCGCCCTCCTCGTGCACAGGAGCTGTCCTACAGAAACCGGAAACAATTCCATTCAATTAATGTGATGGTGGTCTGTGACCCAGACATGAGGCTGCGGGCGGTGAGATCGGGGTTCCCCGGCTCATGCCACGATTCTTACGTCTTGCAGCGGACAGTCCTGTGCCGGAAGTTTGATAACAACGAAATGCCAGCTGGCTGGCTACTGGGTAATAAATTAACCATGTCAATGTATTTTGCTAATATGTGGCCTAGTAAGCCAATTTTAACCAAACTACCACCAAAAAACATGTACTAGTACTAATTGCTGTCTCTCTCCTTGTGTTTTTTCTACAGCGGACAAGGGATATGGGCAGAGAACGTGGGTCATGACTCCGGTCAGGAACCCACGGACCTCTGCCCATGAACGCTACAATGCAGCACATCGCAAGACCAGAAGCATTGTGGAAAGAACCATCGGCCTGCTGAAAGCACGCTTTCTCTGTTTGGCACGGCCAGGAGGAGAGATGCTCTACAGCCCACAGAAGGTTTCCAAGATCATCCTTGCCTGCTGTGTGCTACACAACATTTGCATTTGTCACCGAATCCAAGCCCCCGAGGAGACAGCACTGGTGCCAGAAATCCCCAACCTGCCCGCAGAAAGTGAGGACACCCAGACTGGCGATGAGCTAAGGGAAAGGATGATCACTTCTTTTTTTGCGGTAAGCTAACTACCCTTCACTCTAATGCAAGTACTGCACTACTGGTTAAATGTATTTGACCTCCCATCAAAATGAGCACAAAAACACACTAAGGGGGGTGTAAGATGACCAAAACCACTCTAAAGGGGGTGTAAGATGACCCAAACCACTCTAAGGGGGATGTAAGATGACCAAAACCACTCTAAGGGGGGTGTAAGATGACCCAAACCACTCTAAGGGGGGTGTAAGATGACCAAAACCACTCTAAAGGGGGTGTAAGATGACCCAAACCACTCTAAGGGGGGTGTAAGATGACCAAAACCATTGTAAGGGGGGGTGTAAGATGACCAAAACCACTCTAAGGGGGGTGTAAGATGACCCAAACCACTCTAAGGGGGGTGTAAGATGACCAAAACCACTCTAAAGGGGGTGTAAGATGACCCAAACCACTCTAAGGGGGGTGTAAGATGACCAAAACCATTCTAAGGGGGGTGTAAGATGACCAAAACCATTGTAAGGGGGGGTGTAAGATGACCAAAACCACTCTAAGGGGGGTGTAAGATGACCAAAACCACTCTACGGGGGGTGTAAGATGACCAAAACCACTCTAAGGGGGGTGTAAGATGACCAAAACCATTCTAAGGGGGGTGTAAGATGACCAAAACCATTGTAAGGGGGGGTGTAAGATGACCAAAACCACTCTAAGGGGGGTGTAAGATGACCAAAACCATTCTAAGGGGGGTGTAAGATGACCAAAACCATTGTAAGGGGGGGTGTAAGATGACCAAAACCACTCTAAGGGGGGTGTAAGATGACCCAAACCACTCTAAGGGGGGTGTAAGATGACCAAAACCACTCTAAAGGGGGTGTAAGATGACCCAAACCACTCTAAGGGGGGTGTAAGATGACCAAAACCATTCTAAGGGGGGTGTAAGATGACCAAAACCATTGTAAGGGGGGGTGTAAGATGACCAAAACCACTCTAAGGGGGGTGTAAGATGACCAAAACCACTCTACGGGGGGTGTAAGATGACCAAAACCATTCTAAGGGGGGTGTAAGATGACCAAAACCATTGTAAGGGGGGGTGTAAGATGACCAAAACCACTCTAAGGGGGGTGTAAGATGACCAAAACCATTCTAAGGGGGGTGTAAGATGACCAAAACCACTCTAAGGGGGGTGTAAGATGACCAAAACCACTCTAAGGGGGGTGTAAGATGACCAAAACCATTCTAAGGGGGGTGTAAGATGACCAAAACCATTGTAAGGGGGGGTGTAAGATGACCCAAACCACTCTACGGGGGATGTAAGATGACCAAAACCACTCTAAGGGGGGGTGTAAGACGCCAATGTTGGTTATCAAGTAATGCATTTTTGTATTTGCTACAACTATACTACTTTAAAGATCTATACTAACTGCACTTTTCTTATTTTTTCAGGCACAAACACGGGCACCGTGATCAATTTTTCGGACTTTCCCAACTTTATTTTACTTTACTTTGCTTTTTCCTTTCTGTTTTAATTTTACTTTACCATTTCTCTTGTGTTCATTTTTAATTTTAGGTAGATTTGAATAGAAAATCTACTATATATAGATACATGTGGCTATGTGTTTAATTCTGGTGAACGTTTCCTTGGCATTCTACTTCCTATTGTAATTATATTTTTCTGGCTGATTTATGTTTTTATTTCCCTTTTATTTCTCTGTTCTGTTTTTTATTTCTTTTTCTATTTTCCTTTCTCATTTCTGTTTTTCTTTTCTTTTTCTATTTTCCTTTCTCATTTCTGTTTTTCTTTTTTCTATTTTCCTTTCTCATTTCTGTTTTTCTTTTTTCTATTTTCCTTTCTCATTTCTGTTTTTCTTTTTTCTATTTTCCTTTCTCATTTCTGTTTTTCTTTTCTTTTTCTATTTTCCTTTCTCATTTCTGTTTTTCTTTTTTCTATTTTCCTTTCTCATTTCTGTTTTTCTTTTCTTTTTCTATTTTCCTTTCTCATTTCTGTTTTTCTTTTTTCTATTTTCCTTTCTCATTTCTATTTTTCTTTTCTTTTTCTATTTTCCTTTCTCATTTCTGTTTTTCTTTTCTTTTTCGATTTTCCTTTCTCATTTCTGTTTTTCTTTTCTTTTTCTATTTTCCTTTCTCATTTCTGTTTTTCTTTTTTCTATTTTCCTTTCTCATTTCTGTTTTTCTTTTCTTTTTCTATTTTCCTTTCTCATTTCTGTTTTTCTTTTTTCTATTTTCCTTTCTCATTTCTGTTTTTCTTTTCTTTTTCTATTTTCCTTTCTCATTTCTGTTTTTCTTTTTTCTATTTTGCTTTCTCATTTCTGTTTTTCTTTTTTCTATTTTGCTTTCTCATTTCTGTTTTTCTTTTTCTATTTTGCTTTCTCATTTCTGTTTTTCTTTTTTCTATTTTCCTTTCTCATTTCTGTTTTTCTTTTCTTTTTCGATTTTCCATTTTTCTCTGTTCTGTTTTTATTTTCATTTTCTTTCTCATTGGTGGTTTAATTGTATTTCCTTTTTTTTTAACAAATAAAAAAAAATAAAAAAAATGTGGCTATGTGTTTAATTATGTTTTATTTTGCATTTATATTCGAATATCTGGTTGAATTTAATTTCCTTTTCAACACAAAATAAAAACTCTTTACATTTTTAACAAATGTGGCAATGTGTTTTATTCAGAAGGTACTGGATGGCCAGGACACAGCAAAGCTAACAGGCGCTGTGTAGAATAGCGTGGTCACACTGACTGACAGCGCCTACAAAGCTGAGGGCCAACATCATATTCAGCAATGTAGGCGTTGTTCGCAACAACGCCAGGTAGCGACTGAGGAGGCCTGCTATAGCGAATCGCTACCGCCCGCGGCTGACGCTAGCGGCGCTCATAGCGCCATACTTCAGTCGCTCATCTGTCGCTACCTGGCGCTATTGATGAATCGGCCTCCCCGTCTGAGGGGGTTATTTAAGAAGGGATAGCACCAGATAGTGCCTCATAGTGGCATGAAGCGTATGGTGAACGCTGGACGCTGTATGCAAAACCACATTTATGAAAGCGAATCTGGTGAGCGACTCTAACAGCGCCGTATAGCGTCCGATGTATTATTACAGGCGGCTCAGCGGATAGCTCAACGGCTGTTCATTTGCTTGTGTTTAAACAGCATGTTTGACATTTTAATTTTTATTTATTTTTGCTCAAATCTTTGTGTTACCTCTCCTGGCTGCAAACCAACACTTTTAGAAACTTTTTTAACTTTTAATATTTTTATGCAGAATTGTCATTACTGGTCTGGCACTAAAGTGTTACAGTGTTAAAACAATTCCATGTGTTTTCGCTTTGTTACTGGTGGATATGTGTTCGAAAACACTTTAATCACACAGCATCTGGGGCTCTATGCTGTGTATGACGCTGTGTATGGTGTGGAGGGCTGAGAGACGGTCGCACTGAGCTGGCGCTACCTTTCGCTCACTGCAGCGCTGTACTGGTGTTAGAGCGCCCAACATACATCACATTCATCAATGCCGGCCAGGCTACTACAGCGACTGAGGCGGCCTTACAGTGCTCGATACCCGCTTACAGCGTCTACTAGTGGACGCTTATCTGCCGATACCTGGTGTTAGTAATCAGCATCTGAGTTGCTTATCCAAAACTGCTCCATAGGACAACTACAGTTAGGTGGGTGCATTCTGTGCACTTTAAATGATTGTTTTGAGCTTTTACAAGTGTTTAGGTCAATCCATGCCTACTAACCTATGCCAGGTGCTACTTGAAATGGTTAGAGAATAAATAACACTTGAAAGTATTTTGAAAAGCCCCTGATATCCAAGACAGGGAGGGTTATCCAAGACAGGGAGGGTTATCCAAGACAGGGAGGGTTATCCAAATGATCTTATATTTTTCTGGAGAGACTGAGTTTGGAGAGTCTGAGCTTTCTCCAATCAGCACACAATAAAGAGAAATAAAACATTGTTTCTTCTTTTCAAACATCAAAATTTGGTGCACATGAATTCTATAGATGAGGCGCACATATGCACAGAATTTAGATTTTTTTTCTGTGCTGAGTGAGAAAAGCTTTGACTACCTCTCCAAGCTGCGCCGCTCCAGAAAAATACTGAGAGGCCGATTCATTAATAGCGCCAGGTAGCGACAGATGAGTGTCAGTAGCGTTATTTTCACAGCGCACGCTAGTATTCGCTGTTCTTGGCCGTTGTTCGGCTGTTGACAGCGACTCAGTCGGTGTGTGGTAATGTTGAATACGGGGTTAGGAGTCGCTGTTTGACAGGTTCCGCGCTGTATGGGAGCGCATGACAGCGAATGGCCATAGCGAACGGCTCCCAGCATATTCATTAATTAATCACGCTCCAAAAATTCTCGCGCTGTGAAATGCTTGTTTAAACCCCAGAGCGCTGGCGGCGATGGGTTAAAAGTAGTTTTTTAACCCCCAAACAACCATATTTTTGGAAAAAAAATAAAACATGTTTTTACAAACATTTTGTAATATGAATACATTAATATCAGACCTGTAATATCAATTCTGCACAATTTTTTTTTTTTTTTTACCTTAAAAAAAATATCTAACATTGCAGAAGTGGTCACAGAATTTTTGCCATTTAAAAAAAAAAAAAAAAAAAAAAAAAACATTAATAGCAATTAAGAATATTTAAAGATTGCTCCATTGAAATGCATTGGAGAGCGCCAGGTAGCGAGAGGTCATACCTGTCGCTGTTCAAGGTCGCTCGCTGGCGCTGTGGGGTGAGGCTGGAATAATGATGAATGATTCCCTATCTTGCGCTCTGTCAGTCGCTAAGCAGGATCGGCTTGATAAATGTGTGATTGTGGTGGGGAGCCGGCGTTCTCGTGGCGGTGAGCGTCATTACCGTTCGCTCACCATTCGCTACCTGGCGCTATCCCTTGTTAAATAAGGGCCTGAATCATTTGGAAAACATCCATGGACTGGCAGCCATCATCTATGAGGAATACAAGGTTAGTATTCCTTTCTACTGCATTTTGCCCATGGATGAGCTTAAATGGAAAATCCACCATCAGGGACTTTCCTATCAGACCTCAGATCAGCTTAGCTATAGCGGCACAAGGTTCCCTTGCTTACCTGTCACCGCTCATGCAGCCCCAGGATCTGAAGTCGGGTACCAAGCTTCTGGCTGGCCAACGCTTGCTACAGGCGTGTACAAAGCTCACTGAGGCTCCCATAGAGAGTAATGAGCACCTCAGTCTGATATTGTAAACCACACACTTACCTACTGGCTGTAAGCTAGAAGTACAGGACTCAGCTTCAGATACCAGGGCTTATTTGCACAATCAACACCACAGGAGCAGGTGAAAGGTACAGTAAGTAGAGATTGGCGCCCCTATGGTAATCCTGATCTGAAAATTTGGACTTTCTTTAAAATGTGGTCATTATTTGCCCTACTGCCTTTCTTAGGTTTAGGTGGTGCTTAGCCACCATCCACCCTCTTCATGCGATTCATGCCTTGTCAGTCCTTTCATTCTGTTTGAAGTAATCTAAACTGTGTTTAAAATATTTATTTTAACTCAGTGGCAAAATAAATAAAAGCTTTACTTTCTCTAGTGTCCAGCCTCAACATCGCTTATCTATTCCCTCGTCCCCTGAACCTTGTATCTTTTCTTGCTTTCATAGTTTATCTCAGTTCTGTCAAAATGGGCCAAGATGATATGAGGGAGGCTTTCCCCTCCAACACATACATCTTCTTGTTCCTCAAGAGTAATTTAAATCATATCTTCCAGCTAAGACTTTTATTTGAACTTGTGTAAACTGAGGCTTTCATAAATCTTTAACCTCGGGAAAATTCCTTCCTTTACTCTGTGGACCCGGCCAAGAATCTCAGTGTTCACATAATACCTTCACCACCATGTCTCTGAATTCCTATATATGTGGCACACAACTACAGAGGCATCCTCAGTCTCAGATTTTGGTTTTAGTTTTGTTTCAGACATAAGACATATTATTTTAGTGTTGCAGTTTGGAATAGGGTTGAAGTTAAATTCTACCTGAATTATGCTGATTATATTCAAATTGATTGTAAATGAAATACAATTAATCCAGCTCTGTTTGACAAAAATAACCCCTTAGAGGCAGCAATTGATTTGTGGATAAGAGGATTAACCTCAAACACTGTTACTTCACTGAAGCATGTTTTTAGAGTAAAAAGGCACTTATTCAGTGTGTAAATGTGTGCAACTCAGCAATATATATATATATATATATATATATATATATATATTATACTTCATGCATTATTTTTGACTTTATTGCATAAGTGCAACAATTGCTTGGATTCTCCTAACATGCAAACATCTTCCTGAGAAAAGAGGCCTTTGTAAGCATGTGTTTTACTGATACCCCTTAGTGTCATGGTAGATTCAACCAGGGGAGCACAGTCACTAAGAATTTTTTTCTGGTTAAAGTCAGCAAGAAAAGCTGGGAGACCTGCTCTTCCCAGGTTAAGGAAGACCAGAGACCAGCCTTTATTCAAGCAAGTCATAAGATGCTGTGTTGAGCTCAAAAGAGAAGAACACAGAAAATATGCAGCAATCCTGAGAAGCCTTAACTCAAACAATGGGCAGGAGTAACGTAGATGCTGTGTGCTAAACATCAGCGCATTGTTTTTTTCATAAAAGTGTTCAGACAAGTTCATTTTTTTTTTGCTTTTCCACTAAGGGGTTGAGATGGCATGCCTTCTGACCATTCGGGCACTCGGGTGTCTTTTCTAGGTGTGTCCATTGTTTGGGTCTGTTCATTACTAAAATGAGAGGTTACGGTAATTGATATGCATAGAGCAGATAACCACGGATAAATGAGTGGTATTTGTTTGAGCAGTAGTATCCTACACTGAAATGCAATTCTCTTTTCGACACTTCCTTAAACAACCACCAAACCTCAAAATGTTCTTCCAGTTTAACTCCACCACGTTGTATTAATATTGGAACTATGTTGACAGATGCTGGCTGAATTTATTCTCGCCTGCAAACCTCACACCCGCGCGGTGACAGTAGGTACCTTCATAGACTCTACCTTAGATGAGGTGAATAGGAGCCAAATCTGATGGATTGGGGGTATTGGAGTAGGGAGAGGAATCCCCTCTAGGTCAGCCAACACATTGAAATCTGGAAATGGCAACTAGTGACGTTAGAGAACGTCATACGGGGGAGGTGGGGAGATCGTAGAGGAGCTGAGCATATGCTTGTTATGCTGTACTCTGTCTCTCAACTTTACTTGACATGTTGTCTTGATGCTTAACCCTGAATTATCTAAAAATGCAAACCTAAATAAAGAGTTAAAAAAACAGTACTATACAACATTTACTTTATTCACAGATAAAAACTGTACCAAGCTTACATAAAGGGATGCCCTAATTATAATGGATCCAAACTTCTTTACCAAATAAATCCAATGGCTGGCACATCTCCATGTACCTCGCAACCCTGGTTTGAACGTATACTTATCTTACCAAGGTAAAATTTGCTGGAATTCTGTACAGAACCTTAAAAAGACTGTCCAGCCATTTAGGCTTGGTGAGCAGTTTCTTTTAACCCCAGTGGACCAAGAAAAATAAAATATCTCTTACCTGGTCCCTGAATTCAGTGCATTTCTCTGTCTCGGTTCTCCTTAGTGGCATGACACTCTGTGCATGCACCGGTCAGCCCATAAAGTAAGTATACATCTAATCTTGGGTTAGGAGGGGTGGGCAAGGGAGGTTGGGATTTAGCTGCCCACATTTTGTTGAGATATTGAAAGCTTTTGCACCTTACTTGGAACATTTTTTCCACTTGGAGAAAACCCAACCTGGTCCAAACAAAATTTTCAAATCCCTACTGCCTAATTTCCGAGTGATGTGGAAAAGATGGCCAAGTAAGATGGAAAAGCTTTCCACACATTAGTAAGTGACCATTTTGGGAAAAACCATTGCGTTGGTTTATGAGAAACTTAAGAATGCTTTGTAAATGGAGCCATATGGAGTGTTTAGTAGCAAGTTATTCTTTTTATATGAGATAAAAGTTAAAATAGTCAGTCAATATGTATATTTAAAAGGATACAGCTGTACTTCCCATCTATTGTTCTGTTCTTTTTCTATTAGTCACATTTTGTTGAATATTTTTTATTTTTTTATAATAAGACAGATTGTTCTTCTCGATGAGTAATTGGAGTAAAGTTCTTCATGACACTCACCGCATTCACTGCACATATATTAATTTTTCTGCCATCCCAGATAAGGAGCTCTATCACTCTATAACGTCAGATTTTTGGTAAAATATTGCATCCTTTAATTATCTTAATTATTCTGATTATGATTACTGTTCTGCAAATGAAAAGCTACCACAGATTCATAACTAGGCGCCATAGCCTTTGAATTTTTGTTGAATTTAACATGATTAATATTTACCTAAAACATTGGGTGCCATATCAATCTTTGGCACAAAACAATGCTTAATTTTCTATTTTGCCCCTGGGAAGTTCTCATTATCTTTCCATGTTATTCTGCTTTGAATAGCACGAAGTAGCAGTGGCACCTAACAGCAAAGCTGCCAACAGGGCGATATTTGTAATACTCCTGTAGAGGTCAAAGGCAAAAATGTGTTGGGATTCCTTACACATGGGTTATACATCCACAAGATGGCGCTGGACTGCAGAGACAGAAAAAGTGGCTCCTCCCGGCCCCATATAAACCAGGGACCTCCCACAAATTCCCCAGATCTTCTCTGCAGTCTGGGCTGCGATGACTAGAAGATGGCTCTTTCTACTCGCAGGTGAGCGGGGCTATTAGCCTGCGGCCCTGTAGGACTATTCCCACCCGTTTCCTTTTACTGCCTTCCAGCTTAGGCTGCACTGGTTCGGGTGAAGGTAGGCAGCACCGCTGTCAGGTGCTAAGGAGCGCTGCTCCAACCGCAGTCCCCCTTCAAAGGGTAGGTGGTACAGGCCCATGGTGAGCCTTATGGGATGCCCCTCCCACGTCTGTATGCCCCTCGCCCCCTGTCCCCTCAGTTGGCTCCTTTTAGGCTGGCCGTCGCTTCCCCTTCGCTCTCCCTGGTAGATCTCGGGGGGGGGGGGGGGGGGGGTGCATGTCTTGACTATGATGATTTATGTGATAATCCCTTTTGAATTGGTTGCACTGGTTTCTTTTGCCGCCGCCGCCGCGGCACGCTTGTACTCCGCTCCGCGGTCGGCAGCGACATTGCCTCAGGCTCTGCTGCGCCATTATTGGCTGGCCTTGTCATGTGGACGCGTTTTCGCACTCTTCGAGGGGACGGGCCTTGCTGCTGATGCGTTCTGCATCACTGTCTCCGCGGCCAGTCCCTCGGGGTATATGCGGGCGCCATTTTAGTTCTCTTGCTGCGTGTGTCTGGCGTCTCCCTATCGCGGTCCGTAAGTGCCCCTGTGGGCTGGTTTATTTTGCATTTTACTGTATTGCTATTTGCTTGTGGGATCTTTTGCTTATGTCTTGCAGGTGGGTCAAACTTTTGTGGTTTCTCCCGGTCCTATCCCCTCTATTTAGTGTTAACTCTTATTGTAGGGATATTGTATTCCCTTAACTCCCACTTCCCTAGAGGGTTATTGGGGCATCCCGGGTTGCTATTATTAGCGTCAATCCCTATTGGCCTGTTGCCGTGATAATCACCATATGAAGGCTTCTCAGGATAATGTGCTCGGGGTTCCTTCGGGACAAGGCCGGCTGTGTATTACGTGTGGGGTATCCCCTGTCAGTGATGACGTCCGGGTTTGTGTACCCTGCGCCCAGCAGGTACTTGCGCTGCAGGCTGGGTTACCTGCGGCTGGGCCTACTGCTGCACTCGCCTACCCCCCACACTTACACCTGACTCCCAGTGAGGTGCATACCAGTGGGGAGTCTCAACCTGATTTGGCTGCCTGGGTGGCCAGCATTGAGAGGCATATTGCTGGGTCTGGTCCGCGTAAGGCTCCTGCTAAGCGGCGGCATCTGGCACACGGTGTTACTCTCTTTCCTATGGAGGTTGAGGAGTTTTTTTATATTACTGGATATACCCCCCCTGGAAGAAGGGGAATTATTTTCTGATTCAGAATCATCTGAGGAACAGCCTAAGGGTTATGCTGAGTCTGGGTCTGACCCATGGGCTTCAGATGATACTGACAGGCTTTTTGCTCACATTTTTGAAGTACTCTGTACCTCTCCTCCTGCCGTGGCCCCGCGGCAGCAGGGGGAGCTGTTTCATACTGTTAAACCACGCTTGGAGTTTCCTGAACAAACTCATTTTAATAATCTGGTGGTCAAAGAGTGGGAACGGCCTAGCAGGCTTCCCGGGGTACCAAAGAGTTGGGATAAGAGGTATCCCTTTCCCGCTGAGGTGTTTAAACGTTGGTCATGTCCTCTCGAAGTGGATGCACCGGTTTTGGGGTTGTCCAACACATCCGTCATGCATTCCCCTGACTCTACTACCCTGTGGGATGGGGAGGACAGGCGCATAGATCAGCTGTCTTGCCATGCTTTTCCCTGTGTGGGGACCGCGCTGCGTCCGGTCTGTGCCTCTGCTATTACAGTTGTTGCTATCAAGAGCCTGCTCAGGAGTGTCTTAGATAGGGCCCCTGATGATGCTGGTAGTGAAGAGTATTGAGCTCTTCTGGGTTGTGAGGAATTTGTTGCATATTTTCTTTCTGCCCTGGATGATACCATTAGGATGTGTGGCAGGGCATCTGCCTTATTGGTGGCTATATGCCGCTCGGTCTGGATGTGCCAGTGGGCAGCTGACAATGCTGCTAAGAAGGCTCTCACTGGGTTTCCCTTCAAGGGGCTGCGCCTCTTTGGTGAATGTCTGGACTTAAGGGAGGCAAGTTCCCTCAGCGTAAAAGGCAGCCCCGGTCCTTTTGGGGTTCAGGTCTTCCTTCCGTGGTTCCAGAGTTGGACGGGGAGCTTCCTTTGCTGGGGCCCGCAGAGATTTTGGGGGCAGGGGCAGAGGATGGGGCCGCCCTGGTCCCTCCTGGGGTCCCAAGCCTAAGTCCTCTCCCAAGCCCCCTCAGGCATGATGGGGCGCCCTCACCCATCCGGGTGGGGGGACGGCTTCGGCTCTTTGCTCACGTCTGGAGGCGTCATGTCTCAGACCGGTGGATTCAGGAGGTAGTGTCCTCCCCAGATTCATCAGATCCCGGGTAGCTCAAAACCCCTTGTCAGCTCAGGATCTGTCCTTTGCTGTCCAGAACCTTCTGGAGTTGAAGGTCATCTGCCAAGTGCCCTTAAGGGAAAGGGGCAAGGGCTATTATTCCAATCATTTCACTGTTCCCAAAAAAGTCCTTCAGACCCATCCTGGATTTAAAACGCCTCAACAAATTTGTCAGATTCAGACACTTTCGCATGGAGACTCTGCGCTCAGCTGTGTGTGTTTTCTATTCCTAGGATTCTGGAATTTCTGCAACATGGTTTGGATCTGGGTCTTCAATTCAGTACTCTTAAAGGTCATGTTTCTGCCTTGGCCATTTTCTTCCAAAGATCCTTTGCTCAGCATCCCCTGGTCAAGACCTTTTTCCAGGGGGTTACTCACATGCATCCCCCCACGTAAGCCCATGTTACCTGTCTGGGGCTTGAACTTGGTCTTATCTGCCTTGCAGGGGTCCCCTTTTGAAACCTTGCAGGAGGCCCCTTTGTCTATTCTTACGCTAAAGGTAGTCTTTTTGGTGGCTATTACCTCTGTTAGGCGTGTTTCTGAGTTGGCGGCGCTTTCCATCAAGCCCCCTTACTTTGAGAGACACCAGGACAAGGTGGTGTTTTATTTTAAGCCAGACTTTCTGCCTAAGGTTGTGTCTGCCTTTCATCTCAATCAGGACATTGTTTTGCCTTCTCTGTGTCCTAATCCTAGTAACTCTAAGGAAAGGCTCTTACATTCTCTGGATGTGGTCAGGAACTTGAAGTTCTATTTGGTGGCTACTGATTCCTTCAGGAAGACTGATGCTCTTTTTGTTCTCCCTTCTGGACCTAAGAAGGGTCTGGCTCCAGCTAAGTCCACTATCAGCAAGTGGATCCATCAGGCTGTGATTCAGGCCTATTCTGCTAAGGGGAAGAACCACCCCTTCTGTCTTACTGATCATTCCACTCGTGCTATTGGTGCCTCTTGGGCTTTTCAGCACCAAGCTTCTGTTGAACAAGTTTCCAAGGCCGCTACTTGGTCTTCTGTTCATACTTTTTCCAAGTTTTACAAAGTTGATGTTAGGGCCTCAGCTGACGCTGCTTTTGGCCACAAAGTTCTGCAGGTGGCAGTGGTTTAAACTGCCCGCTGTTACTTTTGGGGATCCCACCCTACCTTACGGACACTGCTATTGGATGTCCCATGTGTAAGGAATCTTCTGGAGCAGGACGTGCTGTATACCTAAAATAATACAATTCTGTGATTACTCACCTGTAGAATTGGTATTATGAGTATACAGCACGTCCTGCTCCACCCCACCCTTGTTATCATTATTCTTAGGGGGTTATTTAAGATTTAAGAAAGGATAGCGTCAGGTAGCGTCTGGTTAATTAGAGGTAGCGACAGATAGTGACTGGTGAATGCCAGACACGGCACTCAATTCCACATTTATCAAGCAGAATCTGTTTAGCGACTGGGATAGTGGCATGTAGCGTCTGATTCATCATTTTCAAAGCCTCTGCGAACAGCGCCAGCGTTCATCCTTGCACAGCAACAGGTATGACCTCTCGCTACCTGTCGCTCCCTCATACATTTCAATGGACGAACCTTTTCTTCACTTTAAACAGGTTTTTTTTTTTTTTAATTTTTCCCAAAAATCACAAATAATTCTGTGACCTCTTCTGGCATTGAAAAAGCAGTTTTTTCAAATTTTTTACATTTTTTAAATATTTCTTCAGAAATGACATTACAGGTCTGGCATTAAAGTGTTCATGTTACAATGTTGCTACAATGTAATTCCATATGTTTTTGCTTTGTTACTAGTTGATAGATGCTTGAAAACAGACTTTAAACACACCGCCTCCTGCGCTCTGGGCTACAAACAAGTATTTTTCAGCACCAGAGATTTGTGAGGCTGTTTTTTTCCTGAATATGGTGTGAGTCAGTCGATATGAGCAGTCACTAACATGCGCTCTCATACAGCGCTGTACTGGTCAAATAGCGACTCCTCACAATGTATTCAACATTACTGAACAGCGACTGAGTCTCTATAAAGTAGCGACCCACGGCTGAGCACTGCGACTACTAGCGGGCGCTCTGAAAATGCCTGCTACAGACGCTCATCTGTCGCTACCTGCCGCTAATGATGAATCAGTCTCCCCGTTACCTCTTTATTTTGATTGTTCAGATGTTCATTGATTTATGATTATTATTGTTCTCCCGGCTTCATTCTAACTGCTTTTCAATACTGGGGAATTTGTGGGAGGTCCCTGGTATATATGGGGCCGGGAGGAGCCACTTTTTCTGTCTCTGCAGTCCAGCGCCACCTTGTGGATGTATAACTCATGTGTAAGGAATCTTCTGGAACAGGACGTGCTGTATACTCATAATACCAATTCTACAGGTGTGTAATTACAGAATTGTATTATCCTTACCTCGCGCTTTCAGGAGTATTTAATAGCAAACTGTGACTGTGTGTAATGTGCAGCATTGTAGTGACTTAGAGGGTGTATGGGTACTGCATAAAGGCCAACTGTTAGGAAAGGTGAAATCCAATGTATTTGTATTGCAGTGGAGAGATAGACTGGTCACATTTTTTCTTAAACCACAAAAAAGAGAAGAAAACAAAATAAATAAATATAAATATATATATATATATGTGTGGAGGCTGATTCATTACTAACACCAGGTATCAGCAGATGAGCGTCTGTATAGCGGTGCTTAGAGTAGACACTGTAAGTGGATATCGGGCGCTGTAACAGCGCCTCAGTTGCTGTAGTAACCTGGCCAGCATTGAGCATAAGAAAATAATAAAAATGTCAAACACGCTGTTTAAACACAAGCAAATGAACGCCCATTGAATTGTATGGGAGAGCGACAGTGAGCGACAGGTAATACCTGGCACTCTGGAAGCTAGAGCGCCGGTGCTATACGCTGAGCTACCTGTAATAATACATGTGATGCTACATGGCGCTATTAGAGTCGCTCACCAGATTCGCTTTCATAAATGTGGTTTTGCGTACAGCGCCGATGTCCACCAGACGCTGCCTGCTGCTATGAGGCACTACCTGCCGCTATCCCTTCATGAATACCACCCATATACAACATGTATATACAACATGTTTTAATTTAACATTTTTGGTGGTTTTCAATCTGCTGGACTTTAAACCTTATAGAGTTTACAATGTCTCCCTCTGTGTGGACCAGACCTTCCTCCGGTCATTTAGATTAGCTAGGTACTGTTGTTATACGTAGAGTAAAGCGATTGCCGCCAGATACCCTAGTTAGTGATGTAATTCATGTCATGACAAATTTTAAGTGAGTATTTGATTCGAATTGGAGGGAGCCATACTGGTGCAACACCTACCACCATACCTATCATACCAAGTAGTCTGGCTGAAGGATTTGTCCAGCTTAAGATAATGTATCTAATGCATAGTTAAAAGTGTCATTATATTGGTTTTAATCAATCCCCTTTAGGTTGGGATTTAAAAGGGAATTTTTTTAGCCCTTTCCTCTGGGACTGGGGCCCATGGAGACAGGCATTTTTAAAACACTTTGCAGGCAGGTGAAAAAGGAGTGCTTGTCTAAATCAACTGTTGTCTAATCCTTCAAATGCCACGTGAAATTCACAAAGCTGCCTCTCCATCCATTTAGTCAGCCATGTGAATTTCACGTACATGGCATCTTGCATTGTTTGCAAGCATGGGGGGCTTCTCATCCCCCCAGGGGGCCTCCAATCCCTCCCATTCTGGGGTCTTCAACAGCCTTATTTTGTTGCGTCAAGTTGAAGAGGCCACCATATCTTTAAAAAATTCTGGTGACAGGCTGGATAGCATTGGAAAGTGTGGGCTGCATGGAGGACAAGGTCTATTGCTTAGACCAAAAGATTCTCATTTCCAGGAAATGTTACCCCTCCCTCACTCTCTCTATTGCTCCCTTTCTAGCCACAGCTCCCCTTTCTTTTGTAGCTATGCCTAGCCAGCTTGGCTAAGTGATTTTTTTTTCGTGATTTATTATTATACTTTTTGGTTATCTTGGGTTACCCCCCCTTTTTTCTTCTTTTTCCCTTTGTCCCTTTTGCTTTGTTATGTTTATAAGTAATGAAATGAAACGCACATTAAGTTGAGTTTAAGTTGTGTTACACAATTGCCCATTTATTTTCTGAAGAAGATTTTAGTAGCACACTGATAATAAATCATCAAACCCGGTGAAATAATAAAACATAACCCATTTAGTGTCTTGATTTTTAGCTTTTTCCGGTATTGCATATAATATTTGTGTAATGGAACACTAAAACCAGAATATCTGGCTCCACGCTGAAGCAATGGAGTGGAGCTAGAGTAGCAATAACTGACTATCAAGCTACCTGACAGATTTTTTTTTATTTCTACATGGCACCCGGACTTTATTTTTTATCTTTTATGTTTCAAAACGTAGCTATCAATTATTTTTAACATATTTTGTCAGTGCTTCTGTATTCAGACCAAGCTAAGAGATATATTACAAAAAGTTCAAACTTCATTTTCTGGGAAAAGCAAGGTGCAAAATCAATATGCGATTATATAACCCCTGTACAGGGGGAGTGTAACGCTGCATTAATTTTCTAACACTGCAAAGTAACGACTGTCAAAGCAAATCTTGTATCCGCTGTTCCTTCGCAAGTCCATAATTTACCCAGATGAAGAATTACTATCATGACACTTGCCATATGATTTCAGACTTTAACCAGCAAAATAAAAAGAGCCTCTGACTATGAAAGATAAGAGATGATATGAAATGATTTGATGCACCACTGTCTAGGATACTAAAATGTAACAAAAGGCAAATGTTATTTATCTAGGCTGTTTTAGGTTATGTATTTTGTTTTATCGTTTGATGATTGAGATTGAGATCCAGCTATAGTGTGACAGCATCACAATGCTGTAATAATAGAATTTCACTGTAGAAGAGCTTGATTACTTTCTGAGGTGTAGATTTTGGTTTTTACTCTCTTGCATATAATTCTCATGGCTTGCAGGAATGGTGAAATACGTAGCTGATGTCAACCAATGTTGAAGGTGCTGGAGGGGTTGTGATGGCTTGAATGACTGTGAACAGTCAGAACATGGGTCGATGATGAGCAGAGTAATCAAAGGTAACAGAGATGGGTGATTAAAACATTTGTTTTAGCACAGTGTTCCTAAACACTGTTTGAATTAGCCTAGAATGTCTCTCTCTGATTTTAAAGCAGAACAAAACCCAGCAGTGGCCAACCTGGAATTTAAAAGTAGATGCTCCACTGTGTGAAACCCTGGCAATCACTGAGTAAACTTACCTTGCTGGCGATCCAAGAGTGTATGCGTGGTCCATGGCCGCATCCTCGCTGGACCTTTAGCTAGACGCGTACCTGGTATTTGTGAATGGTTGACAATGATAGCATAACCAAAAGGAGCGAGCAGGCTGATTGGCTGCTGAATTCTTTGGTTGCACAGGATTTCCCTAAGTATAAAAAAGCAGAATGAAAAAAAATTTTCCTAAAATATCAATATGTAAACAAGTCATATGTTGCCAAGTCATTTTTCACCATTTTGCGCTTTTGTGATTTTTACAGGAATTAAAAGGAAAATTACATCTTTTTTGCAGCAGAGTTTAGGTTTTGACCTAAAATGTCTTGTTGCAATTTTGTAAAAAAAGTTCTCATTTATTTTAAATAAAACATTTATTTTATTAAAGTCAATTTCTCCCAATTTTAACGCTAACACATATGTATCAGTAGCCCCCCCAGGAGACCCCCCCCCCAAACTGAAATGAGCACTTTATAGCATTTACAAATAAAATACAATACAAATCCACACTATACATGGTTAAATAAAATTTCCCCCCCTACTCAGCATAACCAACCCGAGGACCAGCTATGGAGGCTCGTAGAACAGGGCGCTGAGGCCAGCCTCAGTGGCCTTCCACCCTGCAGGCTACAAGCCTGCACAGCCTAAATGGCCCCCGGGCTCTTCAGCCCACCCCAGGCTTTGGGGAGACAGGTAATGGGGGGGCGAGGGTTAGTGGCACTTCACCCGCTAGCTTGCCAGCCCCCTAAGCCTTGTGACCTTTACCAGTTCACAAACGGTTAAATGTAGAAAAAAGAATTTTTTTAACTTACCTCTAATGCATCCAGGAGCACTGTGTCCCACACTGGTCACCTTGGCTTCTGCTCTCCTGCTGCTGCCAGAAGCCTTTTATACCTGCTGTGTTACAGGTAACAAAGAGTTCCCATGGAGACCCCATTTTTTGGGGAGGGAGGTTTAAGGGTTAAAAACCCTTAAAAATAAAAAAAATGTCATGAGGTCTACCCAGCATAACCAACATGTGTATCAGATATGGGGGCTTGTAGAACAGGGCGCAGAGGCCAGCCTACAAGCCCACACAGCCCAAATGGCCCCTGGCCCTTCTGCCCCCCCTGGAAAGACAGGTTATAGCCACAGATGACTTGCCAGCCCCCTGACCCTTGTGACCTGCTATAGGAGACAGCTGCCATGGGGAATCACTAGAGGGGGCTGAGGAGGTAGGGGATCACAGCCCTCTACCCCTCCAACCTCCCTCCAGTGATCTCCCTTGGCATCTGACAGCTCCGCCCCAGAGCGGGATGACATCACAGGGTAATGTCATCCACCCAGCCCACAAGAGGCAGGGCTAGTCGCAACACTGGCAGAGGTGGAGAAGGGGGGCTCTTTTTGGCCCTCTCCTCACTGTGGAAGAGCCCGGGGGGATCGGAGACCCCCACCCAGTGAAAAGGAGATCTAGAATCAGGATTGATCAATTCAGATGAGTTTCTTTTCTTGACTGCTAGCAGGGGGAAAGCCAGGTATGTAAAATTTACATAGCTGGCATTTAACGGTAGGAAAGGCAGTAAACGCAGTAAATTTTACGTAGCTGGCCTTAGAAGGGTTAGAAATCACATCTAAAACAAGTATAGTGCAAAATGGTGAAAATGGTCTGGCAACAGAGGGTGACAACATCTCTAGGGAAGTTGGCTATTCAATAAATGGATTTGCGTTAATTGTTTGACCACAGAGTGCATTTTCAGGGATCAATTATTTTCTGAATGTATTCGCTTCAGTGATTATCCATTTGCTAATCGTTCCATAGAAATGGCACATATTTCTTGGTTATATAATTTCTTTCAGCCGTCCTCAAGGAAGCCAGTTGTTAATCTCTCTATGTGCTGGTTTCTTAGAAATACATAAAAATGATCTTGCAATTAAATTGCATTTTCTGTGGGGTGCAGCCAGGTGGTTTTCACTCCTTGATGCTAATACAGCCGTGCCCTGTGGCCTTAATGGGAGTCCAATATATTGTGCTGGTCACATCTAAGTCATTCTTAATGAACCTGTGGAATTCTAAAAAATGTATTTGCTGTCTGGAGATAGGAAATAATGTTTGTTGTCTGTAGCAACAAACATTCTATCACTGGAAGCCAGTCCTGTAGATTTGGCCAGTTCTGTGTTTAAGAGTGATACCTTCATAATTCATGATTCTATCTACACACTGGGGTCGATTCAGAGTCAGGTGAGAATTCTCACTTCTCATTGTCTAAGGGGTTTATATATTCACCTTGCTCTGAATCAGCCCCAAGGTAGACAATAAAAAGTGAAGCCAGTTTTCTCTCTTAAAAAAGGAGTGAGAATTTTGGTTCTGAATCTACCCCATTGTCTTAGTAGCCATATGCCTACAATTAATGGAGTCCCCCTGAGGTTACTATGGGTTAACAGGGTGTAGGTTCGCTTGTTTTGTTGTTTTTAGGTATGTAGCGGTTTACATTTACAAGATTTATACTGTATTGTCATAGATCCAAACCAAACCTTGGAATGAAGAACCTTGCTCATTCTGTGATGTACTGACAGCAAGCCAGGTGCAGCTGAACTTAGGCTGAGCCCTCATCGCTGGAGGCAAAGGCAAAGTGAGTGTTCCAGACACATAACTTTTTGAGAAAGGCCAGTGCAGAGAACTTGGCAATAGTGAAAGAACTTCCATGATTTCTGGTGCACCATATTGCTTGGCTGTCCCAGCTGTTTTAAACGGGTCGCCCATATAACTCACCATTCCAAGGGTCCTATGGCATTTCGTTGGATACATCATGGGCTTCAAACTAAAGGAAAGCCAGGAATGTAGGCAGCTTTTTTTATTGCCATATTTAATTTAAGCCAATCGGAAATCTCAAATCTGATGGCTGGGCAAGGCTACAGTGGTGGAAAAAATGTCTTTTTGGAAAAGCGAGCTGCCACTTAACCAGCAGCATCGCCAAAATTACTCAGGTAGGGGGCATGGGGTGCTATAGAGGGTTTGTGTCTGCTACAAGACATTAATTATAGAAAGCGGACCTGAATTTCAAAAACTGCAAGAAAAACATGTTAGATGCTAGCTTTTCTGCTTTTTTTAGTTGGGTGAACAAGACTTTATGGCACTGAATAATGTATGCTTTAGCTTCTATTTGTTTACACACATCAGTCCTCCAATCTCTACCTGCATAATAGGTGCCATTTATTCTGATCTGCCAGACACATATTATGTATCAGGCTTCTTATATGAATTTATTATGTTCTACCATGTTTCACATGCAGTGGCCACATCTTGCATTCAGATATGAAACATTAGAATTTTTTGTATCTTGTTACACAAATTTAATGCATGTTCAGGAACATGCTTGATTTGGTGAATAGAGAGTGTGCTTTATCTCCAGCCTTCAGCACTTTTCCCGAATTTAATACTGCAGGCACAATTTAATGCAAATCCAATTTATGACTTAATGCTCCAGGGACCATACTGTGAGATTGTTACATTATTCTTTTCTAATCCTATTTGTGTTTTAATTTGCAAAGCCTGCAATGAAGTACATGCCCTGAATAGATTCAAGATCTTTCACATTGCCTGATACTCAGTTTAAGAAAATGTGTTTTACAGTCCTTATTCCATAGCCCGGTGGTCAAGGATTCCACCTTCTGTTCAACAAGTAGTCACCATTTCTGCAAGAATAGAAAAGGGCAATTGTGTGTTTTAAAATACTGCCATAAAATTGTGTATCACCGTGCTTCAGCTGAAATGAACTGAACACAACATTGTCTATTAGTGTCGAGCAAGGTCCATTGTGTGGTCACACTACATTACACTATTTGCCATCAGTAGAGTATATATATTAGCTACAATGGCATTTTTCAAAATGATAACTGGGTATTATAGGGGCCTAGAGAGCATTCCAGCCCATAGCAACAGCCAATCACCACTGCAGTTTTGCCCAGCAGAGAGCATATATTCATCCTTATGTTAATCAATTATGTCATGGCCTAGGGGGTTTTCCCTAGATGCAAATAGCCCCCCTACCATACATCCCACTGCTCATGTTGGTGCAAGATTGGAGGCCAGTGTATATTTTATTGGTCAAGTCAATACTAGGGATGAGTGAGTTTCAGGGGAAAATCCGAATTCAAATTTCTTGCTGATTCATGGTAACTAATCAATTTTTCCTGAAACATTCTCATTACCACTGATGTTACTGTGAGTGACAACTTGGAGTGAACTTGCCTATAAATAGCTCCTCTATTAGGTGGGAGGGTCTTTGCGGTTGCTGGAGACAGTACGGGACATTGCTGGACTGATGAGAATACGCCTGCCACTGGATAGTGAGGCAGAGGGTGTAAAATAAGACTTTATTAAAGCACTTTTTCTACAGTTTGGTTTCTTTTTTTACACTTATCCCTTTGTGAACTGGTAAGGGGTCCTTGGGACCCCTATACCAGTTCAAAGGGCAGGAGGGCAGTTACGTCCCAGCAAGTAGTTGACTTTCCAAAATCCCATGCCCCATTATCCCCACCGGCACATCTGGGCTATTTGGGCTTGTAAGCTTTAGCGCCGGCCGCTCAGCCTCCTAGCCCTAGACTACAGGCCCACACAACTTTTTTTCAACATTTAACCCTTAAACTGAAACTTAACAGTTGTAAGAAAAAAATGTTTGGAGAGGGGGTTCCAGGCAGTGAGATCTAGGTCCTGATCTTAATTTAGCAATTGTGAGGCCTCAGAAGTGATGATACATCATCTTAGAAAATGATTAATATGGAAAGTATCACTCTGGTACCAATGTCATAGTCGCACTCGGTAGTACTGAATTTTCTAAAGATTATAGAAATAAGCATGCAAGCGCTTAGGGTTACTGGACTACTGATATCTCAGAACTTCAACAGTCAAAGTCCCTTGAGGTTAAAATGTGGATAAAAAAATCCAGAGGAAAGATGGAGTAGGGGGATAAACCTTTTAGTAATTTCCATGATTAGTCTTATACTGTAATACATGATCCTCAAGTCAAGATTAGGAGACCTAGGAGATTAGGAGACCTAGGAGACCGACAACCTGAGTAGAGTTTGAGTAGAATGAAGTCTAATTTGTGTGATCAGCATGAGAAAACTGTCATCACTAATGCAGAGTGAAAATCAAAAAGTTAGGTTGGCATCTACTGTATGTAGATCAGTGACATCAGCTCCAAGGCACTATAAAGGACAGTCATTGTGCAAGTCATTGTCAAGGCACACTCAAAAGTATTCCTATTGTCTAGGGCCACACATGGCAATGTTCTTATGTTTTCTTTTTTGAAAATGAAGCTATATGACCAGTGTAAGTATAAAATGTGCATTCATTTTGAGAGAGCTGGACTTGAGTGACAGTGTGAAGGCTCAATTCTAGCCTATCACTAAGGGAGGGGTGCCAACCTGACAGGAGTCACAGGCTTTGATTTGTGGTCCGGATTGGAGGGGGGAGGCGCTAGAGGAAGAGGAAGAAGAAATTCCCCTTCTTTTTAGTGACCAGAGCAAAGAGACAGTGTGGGGCTGACACTGCATCAGGTAAGCTGCCAAGTAAATGAATTTAAAATGTGATTGGTCAATCCCCTAAGGGTAAGAAAGAATCAAACACTGTCTAGATTCTGCTATTCAAGAAATACAGGGAGTGGGAAGACATTTTTAGGCATAGTTGACAATTAAAACACATAGGAAAGAAATAATTTGCCAAGTAAATGTATTATTCCTTAAATGCTTTGGTCATATTGTCACCCTACATATTGTAAAAAAAAACTCCACTAAACATAGACTGTGGTATTAGACATAAATACAGAATCGAAGTAATTTACATTTTTAATAAACCGCACAACTTTTTACTGTCTTGTCCTTTCAGTAAGTTAATTACTAAAAGCCTTCTTTGAATTAAACCTTTTCTGTTGATTTGAGGTGAATTGCATTTTAATTTTGGCTACTAAATTACTATGCCAGCAATATTAAATGTGCTGTTAAACACTCCGCAGCACGATTCTCAATTACACACCTCCCCTATTTTCTTCCACATGATTAGGCTTTTTAGGAGATAGTTGTGTAATAAATTATAGTGTCTGCGCTTGCATTATAAGCAACCAGTGTGGCCCAGGAGATGTTTCCACCATGCTGAGGCCATGATTTAAAAAAGCAGTGGCAGATAATGCGTTTGTAATATAACTCTGAAACAAAGTCATATCAAGTATATATTATTTCTGGTTCTCCTCCAGAAAGATGTATTCTCCTGCTCAGCATTACCAGTGGGTGGCCTATGAACAGCACCTCAAAATCAACAAGCAGTAGTTGTGGGCAACTGACATTCATATCCTTCTATGTAGTCCTAGGTTCCACCCTACAGCACTGCTTCACGCTCAAAAAGCCCAGGGTCCAATTAAGGTCTGGTAAAGTTCTTGGGCAGACGGGGACAGAGCTCTCTATTAGGCAACCCCCTAGGCCTTTCCCTTGGGCAGCCACCTCCAGGGGGCCCTGCAGAGTGCACCATTACTGCTATATAAAGACAAAGCTCTTTAATGCTCTCTCATGAAGGCCCCCAAACACAGGTGGGGAGAGAGCACACAGGATGAATTGCAGCCCACTGCTAGGGGATCTCCAGGCTGTCAACAGGACCTGAGTTACATTCCTCCACTGCTGTGGTTGTGTAACTCCTGTGTGCCGGAAGCTGGAGCCTGGGAAGCTGGTAAGAAGTATATGCTCTCCTGTGACTCATTTCTGCCTCTTTTCATTATATCCTCACCATAAAGACTTATTTCTGACTTATGCTATTTGTACATTGTTGCCAGCAGCCATCTAGGAAGAGCCTGAGGACCACTGTCAGTGGTGGACTGATCTATTATCCAGTTATCCCCAGCTATGGGCTTTATTCTAGAGTCCTATCTACATACTGGCAGTGCAGAGGGTCCAGATCTTTGAAACCTACAAGTCAACATATACTATACAAAATTAAGTTGCATCCATATTTTGGCTAAATGTTGACATATTAGTATAGAAATTACTGCAGAGCAGATTGTGTACATCAAAGACAACCTTTGTCGTTTACCCCAAGTAATAACTAGCTAGCCCTTTAGTTATGAAGGCAGTAAGGGACTGCCTTATAGTCCAGGAATAGAAGGAAAACATGGGCGCTGCCCAACTAATGTGCAGGGAAGACTTTGTTGCATTGAGTAATAGAAACAAGAGGACAGCTTTTACTGTATGTATGTGAAAAAGTCATTCAAGTGTAGAGCTGTTTCCTACTTACCTCCATTTATATTCATGATTTGTTACTAAAATAGTGGTTGAAATAGTGTGAAGCCAACTTTGTCCAATATTCATAAAAAAAACTAACTGGAACCAGCATGATGTCCAAATGGCATTCATATGTTAATTCATTATGTTACAAGCTAAACTGCCACATAATAGCAGTTAGTTTGGAGTGCTTTCAGATTTATTGCATTAATTATAACTGATAGCTAACCCCCACTGTGTGTACTGTAACTCAATGCATCATCGCTGGAAAGCATCAGGAGTCAGGGCTGCTTGACCATGGAAAAATATGTCAGACCGCATCCAGTTTATTTTGTTATGCATATTGGGCAAAGACTTTAGTTAAAAAAAGATACACAGTCTGTTTTGGGATACAGGGCTGGGAATAAAAGGTGACGACAAAAATTTTTTTTCTGGGAACCAATGTAATGGGTTTCTGAAACTGGGGCCTATATTGGATAGTTTACATAACCAACCACATTCTAGCACTAGACTCTCATATAGATATTTAATATTTTCTTCTTTAAGGAGCATCATCTTGCAGCACGTTTTAATAGAAGTCGTGAAGCAAGGAATCAAATGCATTCCAAAACCTTTTGAAGCAGAGAAATAAAGTATGTTTTGGGATCCATTATATATTCATCTCAAGCTGCGGCCTATTCATTACTTATTCTGACGGTAAATAGGGGCAGCTGCAAATGCAAACTACTGGCTGGAAACAGGTGCAGCTATAAAGTTACAGATGGCATCAGTGAAGATGACTAACCTTTAGCTGGGGTGACAGCACATCTCATGTTTTTTTAAGCAGGAGATGTGACAGAGGTGACATCAAGCTACACAGACAATGTCATAGATCTAAAAAACTCATTCCATGCTTTCTCTTACAACAGAAATGTAACAAATTGAAGATCTACAGTATATATAATTACATATACATGGATGCCCTGGGGCCCAGGTAACAGTTTTAAGCTAAAAAATTGCTCTTTTTGGACCTTGTACACTGGAATAGCCGATACCAAATTTGGCACCAAGACACAGTGGCCACATGATATTACTTTCTAATCTAAGGATTCAGTTCAATGTACTTGGCACTGTAACAAAAGCGAGTGGATCATTGTTAAATTCACCCAAAATACTGTCTATGCACTTTGGCTTGGCCAGAAGCAATAACTCAATGTTATATATTTAATTTTTTTTTTTAAATATCTATTTACTTGACCCCACACCTGGGGCTACCTGCCTGGTGCACCAGGCATAGGGGCTGGTAATCCAGGGCTCTGATGCTGAATGAACAATGAGACACCACAGATGAAAGAAGGCAACATTGTGTATGAGGAAGAATTATGGGAGGATGCCAACAGCCCACAAGCAATTCAGAACCCACTGAAGTAAGCCTCTGCTCTTAATATTTACCTATATATACTTCTGTCAACAATTACACAAAATCAAGATGTCAATTGAATAATAAAGAATAAATCCTAAATGGAGACATCAGCCCTCTATTTTACTACCACTCTGTATGCAAAAGATTTTTTAAATTTTAAAATAAGTATTTTTAATTCATATGCACTTTCATTTAAATTGAGCAGATCAGTAGAAACTAGTATCCAAACAAACAAAAAGGGAGGTACACCAATCTAAATCAAAAAGCCAGTATCAAATTTTATTCAACAAAGATCCACATGACATATTAGATAAAATATATTAACATATAACAGATAACATACCAGACAGACAAACATAAAGGGTGCGTAGATGGTGGGGAGAAAATTCTATATTTCATCTATAATCAATAAATCCAATATTAGCATACTCCAAATGCATACAAACAAAAAACCCCAAAAATACATCAATAAATAAAAAAAAAAATTGTGTGCAAAGGATTGTGCAATAGTGCAATGTGCAAAGGTTCACTATATAAATATATACCGTGAAAATAAACACCATTATATTAAACCACATATCACAACAGGTGTAAAGTATGCTGCTCCCAAAGGGAGCTCACCTCCCTAAACGGGCCCCCTTTAGTCACTAAAGAACCATCAACAAGATATATATAAAATCCAATAACCCAAACAAGGGTTGGGCTTGAGGAAGTGGGAGTTGCCCACGGAACGCGTGGCTACTTTGGATGCTGGCAGGTGGTGGGGAGACCTGGTGACTAATCTGTAATTCTTGAAGTGGTATTGAATTACTGGATTGTTTGGGTTATTGGATTGCCTGCTACACCTTCCTCTGGTGCAGGCAGGCTCCAGGCTTATTAGTATATTCCTGTAGGCCCCAATACCACTGCCAGAATGGTGAGGCAAGACCAAGTTGAGGCATTGATAGATTAAATGGCATACAGGACAACAAGTTCCAGTTCACCAGGAACCTACAAAGAAAAAAAAAACATTAATATTATTTATTTACAGAGTGATATAGTAATTTGTGGTGATGCAAAAATTATAAATTGCAGGAAGGTGGGATACTGAATAATTTTCACCACGTCGATGGCCAGAAACCTTCAGATCAAACAGAAAAACATTGTTAGTATTTTTTTATTTACATTCCCTCTTCCTCCCCCTTTTTTCCTATGGTGCAAGCAGGCACTGGGTTTCTTGTAGTCCCCAACACTGCTTCAGGAATGGTGAGGCAAGACCAAGCTGAGGCATTGATAGATTAGATGGCACACAGTGCTTCAAGTTCTAAAAGATTGGCTTCAACCCACTCCACTTCTGCTGAAAGCGCAAAGCCCTCCACCTCACCCCTCTTCAAGGTCATCTCAGCCACAAGTCATGGAGCAGCCACTAATGCTCTATGATGGCAATCCTAGCTGAGATTCCGTGGGCCATCCACCTGCCAGTTTCAGACATAGGGGTTCTCAGATGCCCAACTACTTGTGTTGGAGGATTAGGACGTGGACAGCGCACCATCGCAGAACATCTACGATGAGGATGAAACACAAGTGCTGACTGCTGTGGCTTTCTGCAATGTGGAGGCTGAAAAGCAGTGTAGCGGAGAGGAGTGGGTGGAAGACAATCCGTGGGGGGGAGGTGATGAAATGATGAAATCCTACACCCAATGTGATTATGGTGGCCACACGGCCACAAGCAGCCAGCAGAGGAGGGAGAAATTATCAGCGATCAGCCCCTTACTACTACTGCCCACCACACCCAGGGACTGAACACTGAACAAGCTGGCTCAAAGGATCTCACCAGCGTGGCATTTTTATAAACATTTCCTATGCCTATCACCTCCAATGACAATCACATTGACCTTTTCTATGTCAGTACATTTAAAACATGATACATCTCCCCCATTTAATTCTCTAAAATGTCTGGAGACATTGTATATGATAGAGGCACTCTCCGATCTGACCCCATATATACTGTATGTCCGGCCACTCTCTGCTTCAACAAGCGTGTGGTACATCCTACATACTGCTGATGGCAGACAGTACAAGATACCAAATAAACCACAAATGGACTGCATTTATATACTGTTTATGGTATATATTTTGATTTTGAATTCCATCCAGATAGGGATAAAAGCCACAACAGTGTATTGCATCTGGTATACATACCCATAGTGACCAGCCACGTAGGCTGTTTATCTACCACCAAACTGGGAGTTAAACCAACCTGTGATGTTCAATTTGTTGATCTCTTTATTTTTCTGTAAGGGTTTGTGTGGGGAGATTGTATGGCTGTAGGATTAATTTAGGGCCCCTGTCAGCAAAAGATGGACAATATTTTTTTCTTTTTCTCTTCTTTTTATAATTGTCTTTCTCCTGTCTAGACACAAAACTAACTTTTCACTTGTTTTTTTCTGACTAGACACAAGACACAATGGGGCTCACACACACAAGAATTAGCCAGAAAGACGGGATAGCAGTCCTGGCATAGGTCGTCCTGAGAAAGTGATGGGACACAGGAAAAGGGTCTTAGCAATGATCCTAAAAACCAAATGCCATGGATGGCATAATGGCCAGGGTATGGGAGGGGGGGCAGGAGGGAGGTGGGCAAGGGTAAGACAAGTAATTGGGGAGAGGAAGGAAAAATAGACAATAGGAAAGGATATGTTCCTAATATTTGGATTATATGGGATGTTAACTTCTGACTGCTATTATGCTTATCTTAAAGTGGACTAAAACCCAGGATTTTGAGTGTCCTCGGTTTTGATCCTTTCCTGGGGGCACCCCGTTCGGGGCTCTGTGTGAAACCCCCAGGACGCTGAGGCCAGCTCACCTTTTGCCGGTCCCATGGCGCGTCTAAGAGCCGCGGCAATGACGGCCACATCCTCCGCTTCCCTCTAACAGGGAGCATGCCCGCGTCAGCCAATCACAAATGCCTGGCGCAGGCACGCTCCCTGCTAGAGGGAGAATGGGATAGGGCCACTGTTCTTAGATGTGCGGTGGGACTGGGAAACAAGGTAAGTGAATGAGGCAACCTGGGGGGTTTCACACAGCGGGGCCTCCCGGTTTTGGATGCCCCAGGGGGGGATCGATCAGCTTGGGGATCTTATAGATTCCCGGGACGATTGAGCTGGATTTTGGTCCACTTTAACACTAGAAGTCTATTTATCTTTATATTGGTTAAAAAATGGGGAGCACAGAGTATGACGTAAGTTTGCATTTTGGAAATTTAATATAAGGGGTGAAAACTCACTGTACAGCAGATCACTCATAGTTCGAGAAGCCAAAAGACTTAAGACGGATGTCCTATTTTTGCAAAAAACTCATTTTAAAAATAAAAAGTTCCCTCTATTTGCCTTTAAAGATTTGGACACGTTCTATTGAAATTCATATGATAAGAAAAAGGCTAGAGGTGTAGCAACTATAATTTCCTCAAGATGCAGATTTGAGCTCATAGAGCAAATCACAGATCTGAAGGCAAGATGGCTGATCTTAATAGGTAAATTAAATGATAGGATCTGCACACTCGTTAATATATACGCCCCCAAATATCAGACAACAGGCTTTTATATCTAAGATCATACGGAAATTAGATGAATTTAAAGAAGGATAATTATATTGGGGGGGGTTGAATGTAATTTTAGATCAAGTAGTGGATACAACAGGAGCAGTAAGAAGAATAAGTGAGGCAAGGAGTAACCCATCTTTAGCAAAAGCATTAAGATCTCTCCAAATAATTGATTTATGCGTACGCTGCATCCTGGAAAAAAATATATCTGGGATTGTCTCAAGGCACATATTAGGGGGGCAGTAAAATATATCTCTTGGACCAGGAAACAAGGGCGAAAACAGATCGAAGAGTTAATTAAAGAAATTTCAACTCAAGAAACAGCTCATAAAACTTCCCCAAGTAAAATATTACCCAGGAAATAGTTTCAGCTCAGGGAGAACCTAAAAAACTAAATATTAAAAGAAAGTAATGTAAGGAGAAGCTTTAAAAAGCAATCATTACTAACATGTAAAGGGGGGAGACATTTGGCAAAATTGGACTACAGAGCAGAAAATGTCATCGATAAAATAACGGGAGGAGACGGGACAATAGAAACAAACTGGAAGATATTAAAGATATCAGACAAGAATTTGTGATGTTTTATTCAGCAATATATAACATTGAGAATGCAAACGAGCAAGATCATTATAAATACGTGAGAAGTGGGAATTTAACTGAACTAAGAAGAAGCGATCAGGAGAAATTAGTTTACCCATTTACAATAGAAGAAATAAATAACGCAATTGATAAATTAAATGAAGGTAAGGTGCTAGGCCTGGATGGATTACCTGGGGAATATTTAAAAAAATGTAAGGACATTTTGGGACCACACTTGCTGGAATTTTTCAGTGAGGTAGAGGATGAACATGGGTTCACCCTGGAATCTACACAAGCAGTAATAAAAGTTATTCCAAAACCAGATAAAGACTTAAAGAACACAGCAAACTTCCGGCCGATCACACGTATCAGTTTTTATCCTTTAATATATTAAAAAACAGGATAGGAACATGGTAAAAAAGTATCCCTTAATGTGATGGGCTGAATAGCCACTGTAAAAATGCTTATCCTACCCCTCTTTATTTTCATCAGCCAAAACCTTCCAATAAATATTCCAGGTACCTTTTTTGATACAATTAAAACATTAACTAAAAGGTTTGTGTGAAATAAGAAGCGACATCGAATTTCATGTAATATTTCAGGCCCATGGTGGAAGGGGGCTGGGGGGTACCTGATATAAAAATATATAATATGGCTGCACTACTACAAAGATTTTTAGGATGGATTTATTCAAACCCCGTAACCCAATGGACAAGATACAAGACTTCAGAGATGAGAGGAAATCACATCTCTGAATAGCAGAATACAAACATACCTTAAGATGGTCCCTTCACTCTTTATCAAAGCGATAATGAAGACAGGGGATGGTTGGAAAATCAGACACTATCCTCCTACAAAAATATGTTGATTGCTATAAACAACAATTTAGAATTCCCTGCGGGATTAGCTAAATCAGAGTGGAAGGAATTGCAGGAGGTAGATACCATCAGGGTTTAAGATAGGGTACCACCAGGGTTAAATTACCAAATAGGTAACATAGGAGCATATTAGAATTTTTTGAAAGCAAGACAAATCCAGTCATACCTTAGAACATTGGTACTACCTATACATCACTAATCACGCTACCTCACTAATGCATTTTTGAGGACCTTTTTATAATAGAGAGGGCTTTTGAATAAAAGGCTAGGATTTTTTTACTTAGTACTAATCAGGACAAAGATCCTGCACATAACGGTTTTTCGAATAAAATGGAAGGAGGATCTTGACAGAAATGTAAATAGAGAGGAATGAAAAAATACTTTTTAACCCAATACTACATATTACAGCTCAGTCGCTTAGAATTGTTAACAAAAATATAAGCATACAATATATAACAAGTTTTTTTTTTACCCCGGACTACAATGCTAGATCTCCAGAATAAATGTGTTGGTGGTGTAATAATGAAAAAGCTACAGTGACACATACTTGGTGGGAGTGTGACTGGGCCAAGAAAATCTGGGTCCCCAGAAGTCATAGATAGAAAAAACGAACAAGACTTGACAATTACCCCATGGTTGGGCTTACTGAATCTGAATGACTGGACACAGAAGACCAGGGCAAGCAATATTATGTTTTGGGCAACAAAAAACAATGGTAGTTAAATGGGGAAAAAAGGAATCATCAACCTGTAGTATTTGAAAAAATATGGTACTATCATGTTTGGATACTTGGGAGGCTATGAGCAAAGCCAAAGAAATACTAACGACTCCTAAAAGTTACTACTAGTTTCCTTCTCCTGGTCTTTTCTTTCCCTTTTCCCCCCTTTTTCTTTTGGATGTCCTTGGGTAAAGAGGATAGTTAGTGATAAGAGGGGGGGGAGGGGTCTTGGGGGAGAAGAAATAGAAGGGAGGGAAGAGAAGGGGAGGAGGAAAGAAAAAGGAAAGGGAGGAAGGGGGTGGAGGAGGGGGAAGGGGAGAGGGAAAGGAGGGGGAAAAGAAAGGGAGGAGGGGGGGGAAAGGGTAGAGGAGGGGGAGAGGGAGGAGGAAAAAAATAAAAAAAACTACTTTAGTTTGGCTGTAAAAAATAGAGATTTTTAAGTAGAATCATAGCATAAAATAAAAACCCTAAGATGATGTGTGAAAGGGCCTCTACTGTTGCAGCTCTACATGACTGGCCGTTCCTGAAAATTGCCCCTGATCGAATGGAAAATATATCTGGGAATAATTCGAGGGAAAAGGCTGCAACAATTAAGGAGAGGCCCGAATACTAAAAGGATAATAACAAAAAAAGAAAAAAAAAAAGATGATCAATAAACCATCAATAATTTCTAAGGGGAGCTTGCATACATGACTAGTGTGTGTCAATTATTTATTAATCTGGAGTTAAACAGAGAGTTTTTTTATTTTCTTACCAAGACCATATCTGCTACAATATTTCTTTTAAAACCTGTCATTAGATCTAACCTCAGCCCAGCATTCAGGAAGCCTTTATAGGGACCTCAGTTCAAATGAGACGATATCTTCCTTTTTAAAGAACGATAATTATTGAGTCATAAATATTTTAATGTAGTCAGGAGCTGGTAGCATTCAATGGCCGTGTTAAATGACAGTAATTACTGCCGTTTTATTACTATAGTAATTCAGCAGCTTCTCTTTAGCTTTTCTCTTCTTATTATACATACTTTGCTACTTTCAAGGACATTTATGGCTATAATATTTTAAACCGCCTTGTTTATTTGTGTAGGAGCAGTTCCACAGAGTGTCAACAAAATGGAATAAGGGCAGGAATAAATGGGCTACTTTCCGATTAAGAAAATAATATTACCCTCTTAACTAAAGCAAAGAATTTTCATTATATATTACCAATCCACAGTAACACACTAAGAGAACTTGGAAATATTTATTGGGTATTGCTTGTTATATGCTGTCATATTGCTTATATGGCTGAACTGCAAATGACATAATAAATATAATTAATGCCTACATTAGGCAGATAAATTCACCATTAAGCACTTCACTGGGTTAATCATGATGCATGAAGATGATGCTGGTACAATTTCTGAATGAGCGACAACAAGGAATATACACGCATTTTAATTGTTTATTTTATTTAATGGAGTGCCATAAAGTTTTTGGGTGGTGATAAAGTGGAGCTTTGAACCTGTGTAGATGTTCTGCTCTCCAGAAACCTACCATCCTCTACATGGTATAGACCAGGGGTTCCCAACAAGAGGTGCCACCCTAACCAGAGAGCTCACCCCGGATATGCTGCTTGGTCATGGCCAGGCAAGCCGCGGAACACGTGAGGACCAGAACTGCTCCTTCCCCTCACCCTACATACCCGGAATAGTAATGGCATAGTGTTTTTTAATTGATGTTCTGATGGTTTGCAGGCTTTTTCATATTCATATTGTGTGTAGGAAAGTTTCTCTCTTTATTATAAAGAGTATGATTGCACAGCACTGGCACTATATATATATATATATATATATATATATATATATATATATATATTATATATATATATATATATAAACTGGGTATGAGCGAGACTGTGTGGGTGTAGGGATTAGGATCACAGCATGGTGGTGCTTGGAGACTCCGCAGATTGATCCCAAACTGATCTGCTGCCATTTATATATTACTCAGATCTGATTAGCTCAGTTAACAAAAGAAGTCCCCAAAGGTTGATGGAAACTATTTATTGGCATTTGTATGCACTTAGTGCACTTTATCGGGTTGTTGCATTTTAGATGACTGACAACCCACATGTACCACCCAAATGCGGCTTAACTGGGTGGATCATAGTGAAGTTTCAGAGGCAAGGCTGAACTAAATTGGTTTATTAAATGAGCACAGCACAAAGAGTGACCAAACCATAGTACTAATACACACACAAATAATAGTGAATAACCAAAGTAAATAAACCAATATGCAGCAACCAAACTATATAAGTAACAATACCCTAACTAACCACTCACCTGTACACAACACAGCAAGGTGACTATTTACAAGATGCACCTGACCACAAGACGTATATGGTTAAGAGGAGAATTTTTTTTTTTAATTCTGGACCAACAGGCAGTGAGGCAGAACCCACCCAGAACCCAGAAAAAGCAACTGCCGCAAACCCCCCTCCCAGAACCTAAAAACAGGCAGTGTGGCAGAACAGACCCCCCAGAAACACCATAATATGCAGTTTGCAGAACCTCCCCTCCCCAAAAACCCCATAACAGGCTGTGTGGCAGAACCCACCAAGAGCCCAAATCAATCAAGTGCAGCAAATCTTCCTCCCAGAACCCATAAACAAACATGTGGCAGACTGGGGGGTATCACATCTATGTCCCAGACTTACTTTTTGAGGTCCAATCCACCACATAGTTTACCTGGGCTGCCGCTTCATGGATCCTTTGGCCTTCAGCCACATGGATGTACCAGGCTGCCGCCATGTAGATGTTTTGGGCCACTGCCCCTGCCGCATAGATGCTCTAGGCCAGTGGTCCTCAACCCTGTCCTCAAGGCCCACCAACAGGCCAGGTTTTGCAGATCTCCACAAAGATGCACAGGTGGAGTAATTAGTGCAGCTGCAGAGCAATAGAGCTGGCTATTGGGAGATCCAAAAAACATGACATGTTGGTGGGCCTTGAGGACAGGGTTGAGGACCACTGCTCTAGGCGTGGGTTTTCCAGGCCGCCGCAAGGATGTTTAGCCCCGCTGCCCTGCCTTGATGTCTGTATCTACCACTATGTCAATCCTGGGGATGTGTCTATTAGATGGGCCACTGCTTCTGCTTCTCTATCTCCCAGGACCACAGCCGCACCTCCTCCAGGGTCATCACTGAAACACCATCATTTCCTGCAGGCACGGTCTACACTTGGGTACGTCTGGGGTATTTCCTTGCGTTTTGCTGGGGAGTCGTGAAAAGGCTTAACTGTATGTGAGTCTCCTGGGTTGTCACCTGCTTAGAGTATAATCTGAATGCAGTGGCCATAGGCTCCACATTTGCTCTTTTTGGGGTGGTGCGTAACACATGAATGCATGTGATGACACGGGAAAGGATAAATGGCATATGATGGATGTAAAGGAATTACTGACTGAATCATAAACTGACAGAGGGTGCTTGGTACAGGATGGGAAAAATGGGAGCTGAAACTGAAAGATGATTCAACTACTTTTAAAGCTGAATACTATAGGTCTATAGGGCGGAGATCAGTCAAACAATTTGGCCATTTAACATAAAATGTGTCCCCTTCCCCATCTGGTGCATAGGTATATGGGGTTGGTAACCCCAGAGGTTAAAGGCCAAAGAGTTATCAGTTATGGTCACTTACTAGACATTGTTCTCTTCCTATAGACTGTGGGTGTGTGCTTCTCCAGTGGTCAGACTACACTATGGCTTGCAAGACTTGACCTTGTCCTTTGTTCTATAAACTGCATTGTTCTATACTAGTAGTACATAATACTAAATATATTTTACTACAAACTTTTTAAATTTTCTTAGATATCATTTTTATGGGATATAGGGAGGATTTCCCAATGATGAATTGCACCCAGTCACATATATGAACTACCCCTTGGTAGTGCCCTTAACCCAGAGCTCCCAGGTGCCCTGTGCGATACTGTGCACACTCATATTGAAAACCTTATTGACTGTGGCATTCACATAAGCTGCATTCTGCTCAGTGTTTGGCCCTCCTAGATTTCTCTCCCTAGGCAGAAACCACAATTTGAGATGCCCAGGAGGTCCTGGCCCAGGAGGCCCACCCCTGCATTTAAATGTATATGTTACGAGCTTAATTTGGGCCTCATACACACAGACATTATGCCAAACTGTATAATCTGTGTGGGTACTTGGGATGCCTCAAATAAGTTATCCATAGTCCAAAGCTACTGTATAAATAACATAAAACAAGAAGCAGCGACTGCATTTTTACACAATTAACCCTCACTATCACAAAGACAGTACTCCAATTACTGCAATTAAGCTACGTCTGTAATATTAAAAATGACATCTGTGCCAGGCCCTTACACAGGGCCAAACTAAGAAAAAAAAAACATGCTGCTCTCAGACACTCAATAGGTAGCACACACCACTGTGTGCACCATATAAACCAGGGAACCAAGAGCAGCAGGTCCCTTTGTTGAGGGTGCCCCCAAGGGTCCACCAAGGGATTCTCTGGTACCCCGTGGGCCATTCTGAGCCTGGATGTGGGGAATGCAGTGAATTCAATGCTTGTTGCCAGAATGTTGACCGTTGGCTTGCTTTAACATGTAATTCATTCAATAGTGAATTTTGCTGTTTCTCCTGATTTGTAGATGTAGATGTGGTCAAAGAAAATTGATTTTTTCACAAAAAAACTTGCCAAGGAAGCACATGCCAGCTTGATTTTCTGTAAACATCCGTTTATCTCGCTCAGTTCTTTTATCACGTGTATCAATTATAGTTACTTATTAAATTAGTGCAATGATGATGAATGAACCCATTCTCTTTGTCATATTGAAGGATGCCTAGCACCGGTTTACATAGAGGAACAAGAATGAGTTTTTCACAGATTAAATTGAGACATCTGACTAAACAGCAGCAAAATATGAAGCAAAATAAATTCTCTGGCAATTCAATGTTCTTGTGGCACATACCCAAAGTATAATCTAATTGTCCAAGCTTGAAGTTGGATTTTGGCACCGCTTGACCTTTAAACAATTCTCTTCATTAATCCTGCTTTTGATGTTCATCCAATATATTTAAATGTATTGATATATAGTGGCTGAGTTATGGGCTTAGTGGTGGTTATAGAATGTTTTAGAGATTAATATCAAAACACAGCCATTCATTTTTAGAGAAAAAAATATTACAGAGTAAAGCATTATTATGACTGTAATCCTCTATGTATTATATGCATTATCACCATGTTTCACAGCAAAGAACAAGACAGTAAATTGTACAAGCTCAGAAAATTATTGATGAATTTGTGCTGATGGTTGACAATTACTGTACACTATAAAATCTGTATTCTGAGCTAGCATTGTTTTTTAATGGGTGAAATACTTTAGACATATTTCTAGAATAGCAATGTTGTGTTTCCCAATGGGTTCTGCTACACATTTTAGAGGAGGCACTATTAATGTTAGAAATGTAGGCTGGACAGGCTGTGGCAGGACAGTTAGTAAAAAGTACTGTATATATGCACGGCCGGATAAGGTGTGGTGGAGACCCCTGGGCAGAAGATCTGGAGATTACTTAAAAGTAATAGTCCAGTGAAAACCACTGAATGTTGGTCCTCTCCGAACACACCAGCCATGGTGCCAGCCACTGTGTCTGTGTTGACCTATGGAATCCTGCTTCCTTTCCTGTGAATCTCTTCTCTTCCACCTCTTTTAGGCTTGCTGGTTGTCCTGGGCTCCAATCCTTCCCACCACTTCTCTGGGACTAAAGAGACACCAGTTGCTTGTTTTTGGTGCTTCCTCTATGGGTGCTGAGGGAACAAGCTGCCAAGACTTTTGTTCCTTTCCGCAGAGTCCACATTCTTGGCCCCCTGCACACTCCATTGCCCATCCTGCCTGCCGCCGATGCTGGCCCTGTCCTTGATGTCCAGGTCGATTTTGCTGAGGTGTGGAAGAACCCGCTCCCAGGGCTGTGGTAGAGGCTACTGTGCAGAAAATTTGGTGGAGGCCCCTAATACAGTATTATTGTGCAGAGAAAACTGACTGAAGACATATCCACAGCCTTGGCACCACAGGGGATTATGAATGATGTTTCATCACCCAATCACTCTAGCATCCAACCTGTGGTGACGATGTCAAGTGACAGGGAACAATTTCTGTATTATACAAATTCCCAGGTTTTGGTCCCTGGAGTGAGCTGGGCTTGCAGCACAGTACCTTCTAAACTCTGTACCTCATTAGCATAATTTCTGTAATTAACATTTTTTTTCTGCTAAGTATATAAGCATACATACCAGGATTTTCTTTCCTACCAGAAGTAAAAACAGTAAATTGTGGAGGGAATTCAGTAAATGTTAGGAAACAAAGGAAAAAAAGGAAAATCTTATACCAGCACACTACCAAGTGGCTCCTTCAGATGAATTGATACTGCACTTGAATCTATTGGCGGAGATGATTTAGGTATGCCCTAATAAAATGAATAGATATATCATTTATCATATATCATATCATTATTAAAAAGTGCTTATAGAAAGTGTGAGCTTGTTTGATTGGTGGGGTCATTTTCTACATATTTATAAAAGCTAATTATAAACATTGGTGGGGAATTCCTAATTTTTTGCATTAGCGTTTTTCCATTTTGGGGGGAACACCTTAACTTAAATGAATTTTCTACCGGCTGTTATTAGAGATGGGCAAACCAATTCTTTTTAACCAGAATTCTTCACCCCCTCCTGAATTTTCTTCGTGCCAACAGAATTTTTCCCTAAAATCCTTAAATAAAAAGGTAAAAACTCACTGGCACTCTCGCCATCCTCTGGTCCATCCTCCCTATCCTGTGCTGCTCTCCCCAGATATCCTAGCCCCTGACATTTTGCTCTGGCCACATCACACCCCACAGTAGGGAGTGGCTATTTTTAGGCAGGAGCATGGAGCCCAATGCGAGCATAGGGCCAATGTCCTACACCCCACTGTCTTCAGCCAAGACAGCAACAGGGGTTGGCAAGCCACCTGCCAGCAAGCGGGTGATTTGCAACCCCCCCATTACCTGCATCCCCAAAGGCCAGGGAGGTGCAGAAGAATCTCTAGCTTTAATGTATGCATGAAATCAGCATGTCATGTTCTTAATTAACAAGATGCTATAGATATTTTTTCAAAACGTTAGTACTTTATTATGTGTGGATTTCGAGTAGCTTTAAAATGTTGCACAGATATTCATTAAAGACAGAATTACTTCCTAGGTGCACAAATTGGTGTCATTTATTTCAGTAGGTGTCAGGGTGTCATTATACATATAAATCCTTTAAAAAAAGGATAGCAGTCGCATATGTAGAAAGCCATAATTTATTCTACTTATTACCCTTAACTGCGTTTTACATTGGCTCCATTGGCAATGACTGGCTCTGTATCCATTCTTCTCAGGTTTGTTTCCGCTAAACCCATCCATAAAATATCATTTGTCTCGTATATGATGGACTATGACATTTCATAGGTAATAGAACACAGCCATGATTTTCCTCCGTACTTAATTCCACTTAAAACATTCCCAAAGGTTGTATCACAACTTTGCTTGCTTAGTTTAGACAATTTACAGGTAGTAAATTTGGCGTCAGATGGGTTAGCTTTGGCACGGGCCACCAGGCATTATGATGAAACAGCAAGTCAAGCTATCTGTGCTTTAACTTGTTTTCTTTTTTTTATGTCTACATAATAAGCCTTGTTTAGAATAATTTGCCGTGGAAACCAGGACTTTGTCAATGCCAGTAAAAGCCTAGGTATAAACAATTCAAGCACACCCCGGAATTTGAGAGGATGTCAGACAAATTTAGACTCATCATAAAAGAATTCTCAGGGACTGTATTTCAATATGACACTTTTATGGTTCTTTATTTTCTAGACCATTGCAGCCTGTGCGCCTCGGTATGATTTATACAACCTGGCAGTGCATAATCTTTTGTATAAGATATACAAGCCTCCGGAGGTTTAATTTCTTTCCTCACTGCCACTGACAGCATTTGTGCTTTCCCTTCTCTTCTATTTTCATTTTCTAATGAGATATTGGACTTTGCTCAGTGAGAGGTGATATTTTCACATTTGCAGCCTGACAGACTAAATCACCGGATCCCACTGGTGAGGATACAAACCCATTTAAACAGTGTCAAAATATTCATGGAGCTCCATTGATTTGGGCAACGGTTATTAAGAAGCTATTTGGAAGGTTCAGGTTTAATTTTTGGAGCTTTCTGTTGCAAAAATCACTCAGTTACATCACTAAGGAGGCAAAGAGCCACATCGTAGGCAGGCAAAGCTGAGCTTGTAATGTTCCACATAAGAAATCGAGGCAAGAAGCGCGTCAGGCTTGATCCAAGATGTTGAACGCGTTTATCTTTAGCATGCCTGAATGCTGCCACCACATGAGGAAGAAGTTGGAGAGGGCAGTACAAGTTGGTAATGACAGTTCAGATTAATGCACTGTATCAATACACCAGTGTTACCTTTGACATTGCCCTTTAATCTACTTGACAAAGGAATCAGTGCTGAAGTGTGTTAGTCCATACGTAAAAAAAACTCAACTGATTTTAGTTCATCCAGGGCTTAAATCAATGGAGAAAACCATCTTCTGCTTTTTATATGTTCTTTGAGATATACACATATATATATATATATATATATATATATATATATATATATAACCAAAAAGAACAATAACCCTTTCGCTGCCAGCCTACCTGAAGTTTTCGTCACCCTTGGTGCCAGACCATTTTGCACTATTTTGCGCTCCCCATGTTCATATGTGATTTTTGAAGGGATTTCCCTTTAACATGAAATGTCTTGTTTGTCATTTTTTAGGTGTATTCTCAATATTCTTGGGTGAAATATGTGCAAAAAAATCTATTTTTTACAATTTGTAGTGTTTTTTTGTATTAAAAAATGTAAGTTTGTCAATAAAATCTTATTGCGTGTGAAACCCCAATTTCTCCCGGTTACAGCGATACCACATACTGCCCAGGAGACTCCCCCAAACTGAAACAGCGCTTTAGGGGATTTTCAGAAAAAATACAACTGTGATATGCGCTATGCGCACCTTGCAGTTTTTCCAGAAAAACAACCCTTTACATTTGAAATACCCCCAACAAACTATATATTCTCTGGAAGTACACACCTCAAGCTTTCTATTTGTACCAGGCTTGTTGATGTGGTCACAGTTTTCTAGAAGTAATCCCTCAATGTATTCTTTGGTTGCAAAGAGTTTCCATAAAAAAGGATAAAAAAGCAGAATCAAAGCCACATTTTCCTAAAAAAACTATTTACAAACAAGAAAAAACAAGTATAATCTGAAAAAAACAACATCCCCCGAACAGAACGATACCCAACATGCATAGCTACTGTCAAGGGAAGAGTTGCCAAACACCCCAAAGTAAAGCGTGCGCATAACGGTAATTTTTCTTGAAAATTTCAGCTCTGCAGACAAAGTGCGCACCTTGCGATTTTTCAACCAAAACAACCCTTTACATTTGGAATATCCCCCATAAACCATATATTCCCTAAAAGTACACATGTTAAGCTTTCTAAGCGTACCCAGCTTGTTGTAGTGGGCTCATCTTTCTGGAATTAATCCCTCAAAGAATTCTTTGGTTGCACAGGGTTTCCCTAAAAAAATTATAAAAAAGCTGAATAAAAAACACCTTTTCCTAAAATATAAATATGCAAACCAGAAAAAACAAGCTAAGTCTGAAAGCACAAAGTCCCCCGAACAGAACAATACCCAACATGCATAGGTACTATTAACCCTTTTAATTGCCAGCCTACTTGAGATTTTGTCACCCTCTGTTGACAGGTCATTTTTTCCCCATTTTGCGCCATGTTTTGCGACATTTGTGCTGGAATTTTCAGGAAAATTATATAAATATATTTTTTGGAGCAGAGTTTAGGCTTTAACATGAAATGTCTTGTTTGTAAATTTTATTCTGTTTTTTACAATATTATTAAGTAAAAAAAAAAATAATAATAATTTTTTTTTTTAGAAAATTGCCTCCTTTATTTTACATAAAAAAATGTATTTTATTAAAGAAAACCATATTGCATGTGAAAGCCCCATTTCTACCGATTAGAACGGTACCACATATTTATCGGTAGCCCCCCCATTCTTGCCCAGGAGACCCCCCTAACTGAAACAAGTAATTTTTAACATTTACAAATAAAATACAACTACCATCCACACTACAAAGGGTTAAATCGGGAAAAAAAATGACATAGGGTCCCCCCTCCCAGGGGAGGGGGACCCCATTTTTTTGGGGATTTTTAAGGGTTAAAACCCCTTAAAAATCCAAAAGAAAAACGACATGGGCCCCCCTTACCCGAAGTAACCAGCCCGGGACCAGCTATGCAGGGCTTGTAGAAACAGGGCGCAGGGGCCAGCTTTTGTGGCCCCTGGCCCTGCAGGCGACAAAGCCCGCATAGCCCGTGGGCCCAGGCTCTTCTGCCCCCCCCCCTGGCCTTTGGGGAGGCAGGTAATGGGGGTGCCAAGGGTTAATGGCAAGTCACCAGCTAGTGCAGGTGACTTGCCATCCCCCCAGCCTTGTGAACTGATATAGGGGTCTCATGGACCCCTTACCAGTTCACAAGGGGTTAAATGTAAAAAAAAACACAGACACACAAAGAGAAAAAATATTTTATTATTATTTTTTTTTACTTACTTACCTCCCATCCATAGTGGATCACTCTGTCCCTCGCAATCACTGGCTTCTGCTCACTTGCTAGAAGCCTTTTATAGCTGCTGGATGACAGAAAACAAAGGGTTAATTAAAAAAAAAAAACGACATAGGGTCCCCCCTCCCAGGGGAGGGGGACCCCATTTTTTTTTGGATTTTTAAGGGTTAAAAATCCAAAAAAAAAACGACATGGGGTCCCCCTTACCCGAAGTAACCAGCCCGGGACCAGCTATGCAGGGCTTGTAGGAACAGGGCGCAGGGGCCAGCTTTTGTGGCCCCTGGCCCTGCAGGCTACAAGCCCGCATAGCCCGTGGGCCCGGGCTCTTCTGCCCCCCCTGGCCTTTGGGGAGGCAGGTAATGGGGGTGCCGGGGGTTAATGGCAAGCCCCCCGCTAGCGCAGGTGACTTGCCATCCCCCCAGCCTTGTGAACTGGTATAGGGGTCATGGACCCCTATATAAGGTATAAGGTATAATATTCTATTCTACTGTCTAACTATCAAATGAAATCATTATACTGCATTGCAAAAACAGTGATGAAATTCCTAGTGGGCAGGTAAGTAAATACCAGCCCTGTTAGACAACTTATCACTAAAAGATTCAATAACTTAGGGTGTAAAAAAATAATTATTGTTTTAAAGTGGACCAACACCCAGGATTTTGACTATCCTGGGTTTTGGTCCACTTCGGTGGGGCACCCCGATCGGGGGTGCCCTGCTGTGTGAAACCCCCCAGAAAGCCCCGAAAACTCACCTCTCCCCGCTACCACGTGATGGCTGCAGCCAATCCCCGCCGGCGGACAAGCGAGAGGCAGCGCCAGACAAGCAGAGCACGTCCGCCGCCGCCTCCCGCGCGTCACTCTTACAGGAAACGCACCCGCGCCAGCCATTCGCAAACAGCCGGCGCGGGAGCACACCCTGCTAGAAGGATGCGCGGGAGGCAGCGGCGGCGGACGTGCATGCGCCGCTGGAACGTGGAAAAGGTAGGATTGTGGGCTTCCTGGAGGGTTTCACCCCGCGGGACATCTTGATTTCGGATGCCCCGCGGGGATCTTATAGATTCCCGGGCCGATCCCCCCTGGGTGTTGGTCCACTTTAATATTAGAAGATATACTTGAGTATTGCACACCCAGCCTGATATTTCTGTGCATCTGGGATATCACAAAAAAAGATGATTTGCATGGCTCTGCCTACTCACAAAGTATAATAGGTAAAGCCTGTTGTGCTTGGTCTTCCATGTAAATACTTTTTATTTTAGGAGCCCTTTACCTTGTACTAATGAATAGGGGGATTTTTGGCTTCTTTTAGTTCATTAATGTAAGCCTAACATGTGTTTGCCTGCAAAGCTTGCTCCTCTGGGCACTCTCGAAGTCTTACCCTTCGTACAGTCATCACTTCCAGACCTTTGGTAAGGAGGGCCACTAGTCCACAAGTAGAAAATGATGGCTGTGTAAACATTTGATAGATATACTCTATGTACTCTATGATTTGCATGGCTCTGCCTACTCACTCAGAATCATAGGTATAGCCATTTGTTCTTGGTCTGTTTGGGCCAAGTAAAGTTTTAAAGTGGACCAAAACCCAGGATTTTGACTATACTGGGTTTTGGTGCTTTCCCCCGGAGCACCCCGAACGGGGGTGCCCCACTGCGTGATAGCCCCCAGATTGCAGGCAACTCACCTTTTCACTGTCCTACAGCGGCAGCTCGTCCAATCAGCGCGCACAGAGCTGCTGGCGTTACGGCGTCAGCATGCCCACGCTGGCCATTCACAAATGTCTGGCGTGGGCACATGCCCTGCTAGAGGGATAGCGAGGATGCGGCCACGGCTTGGGCATGCACTGTTGGACCGGAAAACAAGGTAAGTGAATGGGGCGACCTGGGAGGTTTCACATCCTGATTTTGGATGGCCCGGGGAGTGGGTTTTGGTCCACTTTAAGAACGAACACTTTACCTTTACCTAGAACCTCTTTGAGAAAGAATCTTGTCACACATTTACTAGGGTTTGCCTCATCTATGGTTAAACCAAACCAACAGCCTTGCACAGTTGAAACAAACCCTCCCCAGATCTCCCTTGCTCCATCTGAATGCATGATACTGAATCATTGTCAGCACTTACATTTGCTTGTGCATTTTATCCTGGTCCCGGCCACCTTAGAGCATCCGGGGAGCCTTCCCTACCCAGCATCCCAGCCATGCTGCTGTCTGGATTTACCCACCATAACCCACAATGCACAGCAGCAGGAAACCCTTCAGCTTTCTGGCTGCAATTCGTGTTTGGGTTTGGGAACCCAAGCTTTCAAAGTTCTGTATAAACGCGAACTTTGCAGTTCGGATTTGCCCATCACTTCTTGTGAGGTAACACTGGCTATTTGACTTGTGTATTGGGTGGCTAGTAGTAGGTCATCTGTATAGTAAAGGGAAACCTGATGTTTAGTTACAGTTTACTAAACATTTACCAATACTTGTGTAGGGCCAGAGGTAAACCCTCAACCTTGTGACCCAGAGCATGAAGTGCCAGCAGCAGAGTTGACCATTAATGATCATACCTTTCCCCTAGCAGTAATAATAGGAAATGCAGAGGAAGTTCCTGGTATGCAACTGGTGGTGCCCCAACCCTATCACAGAGTGGTTTTAGATTTGTCCCACAGACATGTGTTATGGGGACACCTAGGGTGTGAAAAGACTAAACATAGAAACTATCAGGAGTGGGTGAAGCTCTGCTGGCAGGGCTCTAGTCAAGGTGGCAACTTACCCCCGGGCTCGGAGTCTACTGAAAGCCCTGGTATTCACTGAAGCTCCCCACAAGGAAAGACAGACTGCTCTGCAGGAACAATCAGTGTCATGCCCGGAGGATACGAAGCCACAGGACAAGGAGGATAAGCAGGATGTCCAGAAACTGGGTTCAAGGCGGAGGTCATGGCTGGCAGCGGTGGTTCAAAAGGTGGTAGTCCAAGCAGGAGTCAGGGCAGGCAGCAAAGGTTCAAAGGAGGTAATCCAAGCAGGGGTCAGGGCAGGCAGCAAAGGTTCGAAGGAGGTAATCCAAGCAGGGGTCAGGGCAGGCAGCAAAGGTTCAAAGGCGGTAATCCAAGCAGGGGTCAGGGCAGGCAGCAAAGGTTCAAAGTCGAGTACAAGCCAAGGACGTAAAATGAAGTCAATCCAATGAGATCTAGTCTGCACTTATTTGTTTTCTGTATGTTTACTTTATTTCAGGATAGAGATATGCCTATCCCAGGCATGTTTAAAATAATTAAAATTATGGAATATAGCAACTGTAATACCAAAAATGTTGTTTATTGTGTCTCAATTACAATTAGAATGACAGTTTGTGGGACAGACCTCACATTCTTTAAAAAGAAGGATTGCAGAACATTTATATGGTGCCAGCGAAAGAGGGAGGAGGCATTTGTACTCTAAACGTACTGATTAAGGGGCTAGTCAGCAATATAAATAAATAGTAATTAAATAATTACATACATGTCAAGTTTTATAGTTGTGTTGACCCCATAGATGCCTAAATCTATCCTCCTGGAGCCCCACAGCTTCAAAGCAGGTCCAAACCCGGGATTGTGACTATCCCGGGTTTTGTGCTGTGCCCTGGGGCACCTGGGATGCCCTGCTGTGTGAAACCCACAGATCTCCCTGTAAAACTCACCTCTTCCTGGGCCTACAGCGCATGTGTGGGCTTTCGTCCAATCAAATCCGTTTGCCGATTGGGCACTGCTCGCCAGCCACGCAAAAACAACTAAACAAATACTTACCTGTCCTACACACGCCGGCTTGAGTTGCGCCAGTGCTGATGGATTTACCACTTGATGTAATTGGGTCTATTTCCACTTCCAGTGTCCTTTGAAATCGAAAGTTATTGATCCAGTTGCATAGGTTTGAGGGTAATTGCAGCTTGTAATATCTTTTTGCTGAGGATGGGTGGTTTATAATGTTGTAATGTTGAATGTGGAACTTAGGTCAACAAACAACATATGTTACACTTTGATGAAGGTGGTTCAGGGTTTAATGTAGTGCCTGGTTGTTTGTGTCATCAACTGATTACTATTGAACTGATCAACTATTCGCTCTGTAGACAAATGAAAGCGTGTCCATGCAATGCTCGGTTCATTCCTGTAGGTGTTTAAGCACTATTCACTCCAGGGTGTTCAATAGATCTTTATACACAACATGTGGGCTGCTAAAGCACAGACCCATCTACAATCACATTGGGAATCTACAGTAAGGATTGAACCTTTGCATTAGCCTCAAATCTAAGGGCAGAGCCGAAGTGCTGATGTACCTGCACTCTGACATCCTTATTGCTGTTGCAGACAGGGTTGTTTCTAGGCCTAGAGATGCAGGGGGCATCAAACAGTAGGGTGACAAAATGGGTTTTGCCCTGAGGCATGACACTGTCAGGAGCAGAGTGTGGCTTGCAAACATGCCATCATACTCACCAAGGTTCCAGACCAAGGACATGAGCTTTCCTTATGTCTATGTCCCCTGTCTGAGATGTGGATGCAGGAGACAGGGTAAGTATAAGAACACCCTTCCCAGCCAGCATTTAGCACAGATCAGTGTTGCTCCTCCCTTGAAGGACAAGTTTGAAAAACATTTCACCGATATACCCTAATTTAAAAAAATCTATCCTTCTGTATCTTCTTCCCACTTAAAGGTCACAAAACTTCAAAACTCAGCACTATAAATGGTATGTACAGAACTGGCACTTATGGCGGGTGAGGGGGATTGAGATGTGTGTGTCTGAATATACAGCACTGTGCTTGAAATCTTTGTGAGCAGAAATGCCCACATTGCTTCTGTCAGGCATGATAGGCCTGGCTCTTTTTTAATTTACAAAACGTGTCGGGCCTGTCATGTCTTGCAGGAAGATTGTGTGCAGTAAGTGTGAAGTTGAAGTGGGAAAATATCAGGTGACTACTGGTAAAACAGGATGAGTTGACATGGCTGTTGCAGTAGTGCAAGGCAGCGTTCCTCAAGGCCCGCCATTGGGCCATATTATGTGGATCTTCACATCTGTCTATAGCTCAGTCTAAATGCTTCACCCAGGGGAGGCCATAGGGAGGGAGGATTTGTGGTAGTCTGCACTGTTTTAGGGCTGAGTGTATGCTTCAAAATGCATCCTACATAACCCTACATTTCCAATGATCTGTTTATTATCCCCCACATGCTTTCCCAGTCTCCCCAACCTCTCTCTCCATAGTTGGTCTCATTATAACATCTCCCCAGCCAGGACACTCCAGACCATGTTCTGCCCCTGCAATGCTAAAGCCTTAGCATCATGGCTGTGGGGGGTTTACCAACCTCTGCCTCACATCTGTACTTATATTTCTAAAGCTTCACTATCCATAGTTATCACATATCTCCCCTACCCATGGTCCATTTCATGGGGGTGTGGCTAAGGAGCTCTTGGGCTGGTGGTGGGCTGTTCAGGGCCTGTAAATTCCTAGGCTGATTTTTGGCCCCAGTCTGCCCCTGACTGTATATGTGTGTACGTGTGGAGACCTAAAAAACATGACCTGTTGGTGGGCCTTGAAGAAAGGGTTGGGGACTCCTGGTGTAGAGGACAGGGGTAGATCTCTTGTTTGGAGATGTTTCATATGTTTTAGTTATTGGACTGAAGCAACATTAGAGCTGGTGAATTTTCTGTAAGGCTGGCATGTGTACGCCAAACTTGTGTGGTTATATATATATATATATACATATTTGCACTCCTACTGTTAATTGTTAGTTGTATTTGCTTTTTACTTCCATGACTGCCCTAACTTATAAAACAAACATTGGCAAATATTTCACGTACAATATCAATAAACGTTGCCTTTGATAACTATTTTGTGTTCATACTCCAGATGTTTTCGGTGACCCTCTGGCTTTTTTGGCTTCCCTCGATACAGCACCTCAATTAACACAGAGGAAACCCTAACAAAGGAAGCAATGTTTTACTACCTGGCAGTGAAAGAGTCATTTACTGGTACACCAGAACATTAACATTCTCCATGGTGTGTTCACACTGCCATTCGCTGTCGACTTGCTTTCTCAGGGCCATCCCCTGGTCTGCTCAAATGAACCATGAACCACTAATGTGTTTTAGATGCCCCAAGCTCCACTTAACACATATAGTTTGTCAATGGAAAAATAATGAATTAACTGAATTGTACATCGCAGAGGAAATATCCTGCTAAGCATCTGCCATTTATTATTGAAATATGTTATTTATTGAAACTTTTGCCTGAATTAGATAACTTGTCTTCATATAGAGCATATGAACATTGACATTTAGGGCTTCATACTGACCTCAATAAAATATTTCACGCGTGTATGGATTCTCCTGTCCGGAAGTTTCAAAAAGTTGCGTCATTTTTAGCTTGTTTTTATTAGAAATATAAAGGCTTGAGCATTGGCATCTTTTGAAAGATGCACTCTCAGGGTTACTTATACACTCACACAGGCAGAAAAATCAGGGTTGACATTGCACATACTGCCTTTAAAGTGGACCAACACCCAGGGTTGATCGGCCCGGGAATCTTATAGATCTTATAGTTGGTCCTGATCACCTCCCTCACCGCGGGACATCCGAGATCGGGATGTCCCGCGGTGAGGGACCCCCCCCAAAAGCCCCAAAAAACTCACCTGATCCTCCCGTGCGCCCCTCTAGGCGTGCGCACGCCTGCGCCGGCCGTTCGTGAATGGCCGGCGTGCACGCTGCCAAAGGGGCGCGCGGGAGGCGGCGGCGGACGCGCTGTCTTGTCCGCAGCTGTCACCCGCTTGTCCATGGCTACGTGGGAGCGTGGTGAGGTGAGTTTTGGGGGGTTTCTGGGGGGTTTTACACAGCTAATCGGGGTGCCCCCCTGAAGTGGACCAAAACCCAGGATAGTCAAAATCCTGGGTGTTGGTCCACTTTAAGGAAGAGAACAACAGCTCTAGAGGTCTGTTGTCCCCTGAGCTAGCCTGTGCTGGAATAATGGCAAATTGCTATTGAAATTCTTCTGATGAGTGTAGATGCTACTGTTTCCCACAGGGATTGGAATGCAGCAAATTCCCCTGGATTTTATCTACCAGTTTGGCAGGAAGGACCGCATAATAATTACCTGTACATAGTGCAGCATTACTATTGGAGATTGGGGCCCCCTAAATGGCATCTGAGTTCAGGTGCCCCTAGGGATTTCTCTGGTTACTTGGTGGGCCAGTCCGAGCCATATTATATTTATATATTCTGAATAACCCAGAATCACCTGCTATACTTAGCTACTACCTCGTCATCCTGCTATCGCTCACTTTTAGAATACTAGCCTCACAGCCTCCACCTGCTCCTGGTAAGTACATTTATATCTCCCCCTCACTACTCTCATCTCCATGTGTCTCTGTCCATGAACTCCTCTCACTGGCAAAATCATTCACCCTCTCTATATCCAAGCACAAGAGTCACTATGCCACCTTCAAAACCATCTCTTCTCTCTCTATTTACTCTTACTTGTTGCTGGTGACATATCTCCTAACCCAGGGCCAGACTCCTCAACTCTTCCCTTCTGCATGCTTTTCTCTTTATCACAGCCAAAGATTTGCAGCAGCGTTAAACCTGCTAACACATAGAACCTATCCGATCTAATAAAGCTAACTACCACCCCACATCTTCCTGCCACTGACATCTGTGCACTGTGGAATGCACACGCAGTGCACAACAAACTAGCCTTTATCCATGAGCTTTTTTTCTCTAACTCTTTTTATTCCATCAGACACATCCTCACCCGCTGCCATCTCACATGGGGGACTACAATTTAGCCACACTCCTAGACCCAACAACAAACAGGGTGGGGGTGAGCATTTTTCTATCTTACCACTGCTCCTTTAACCCATTTCCTACCCTCCCTATCCTGCCAACCCTGGCTAAATGCAAGTATGGCCAGACTAAAATCTCGAGCTGCTGAACTGCAATGGAGGAAAACCAAAGCCAGTTTCTGTTCTATAAACAAGCCCTTCAGGAACTCAGGACTGATCTTTCATCTGCTAAGAAAGTATATTTCTCTTTACTTATTTCTCCACAAACAATTATTCAACATAGAAACATAGAAGGTTGATGGCAGAAGGAGAGCATACGCTCCATCTAGTCTGCCCTTATGTGTATACTGTATGTACTCTTTATCTTAGGATAGATGTGTGCTTATCCCAGGCATGTTTAAATTCAGTGATTGTTAATTTTTCAACTACCTCTGCTGGAAGTTTGTTCCAAGCATCTACTACTCTTTCTGTAAAATAATATTTTCTAACACTTTCAGCTCCCTACTACTCACCCACCGCTTCCTCCTCCAACCTCCCGCATGACAGCAGAAGAGTTTTCTACATTCGTCAAAGAAAAATTGTCAACATTCAATTTGGCTTTGCCCCCTCAGAATCCCTCCTCACTCCAGCACCCACCCGCCTTACTCCTTTACTTTCTTCACTTCAGTAACTCAACTAGGACAATCCTCTCTTATTTCCCGGGCCCATCTGACTGCTCCCTCGATCCCGATCCATCCCACCTTATTCCTCAACTGTCTCCATCCCTCACTCCAGCCTTAACCTCTATAATTAGCCTTTCCCTTTCCACTGCCACCTTTCCTTCCTCTTACAAACATGCAGTTATTACTCTAATAATCAAGAAACCCTCTGTTGGCCCCTTTGCCCTCTCCAGCTATTGTCCTATCTGACTACTCTTCTTCTCCTCCAGACTTCTTGAACAACATGTCCACTCAGAACAACGTTCTTGATCCCCTACAATCTGGATTCTGCCCTAACAATTCTACTGAAACTGCCCTCACCAAATTCACAAATGCTCTTCTCAATGCTAAAAGTGAGTTGCACACTTTACCGGGCAAATCCAAGGGCCAGATGTCAACAATTATTTCTGTACATGCATCATCTCCAGACCCATAGGAATAAATCAAGGCAACTGTACTTGCTAATGTTATTTTCTTGAAGATGTTTCACTAGTCATCCGACTGGCTTTCTCAATTCATAGGCACTAGTCAGATAACTAGTGAAATGTCTTTTAGAAAATACTAAGTCCAATTGCTTTGAATAATGTGGTGTCCATGACACATGAACAGTTGCTATTATTGGGTATCAAAAAATCAAAACATGCTTACTTTATAGATGGAGTTATGGTGGAGAGAGTACAGCACACTAAATTCCTGGATATGACCATCTCCTGAAACTTGAAGTAAAGATGGCACATTGAAACAGTTTGGAAGTCTGGAAGAGGGATAAACTACATCTACAGAACATTACTCAAGCTAAACATTTAGTTACATAGTTAATATGGTTGAAAAAAGACATACCGGTATGTCCATCAAGTTCAACCAAGGATGTTGGGGTAGGGGAAGTTATTTTTTTTTTATTTTATTTTATGGGGAAAAGAACTGGACGGCATATTCCAGGTGAGGGTGCACCAGTGCCTTGTAAAGAGGCAAAATTACATCCCTATCCCGTGATTCCATGCATCTTTTAATGCATGATAATATCTTGGTGGCCTTGGAAGCAGCTGCTTGGCATTGCATGCTGTTTATTAGCCTGTGATCTACCAGTACCCCCAGATCCTTCTCAACAAGTGACTCTCCCAGTTTTACTTCCCCGAGGACATATGTGGCCTTCAGGTTGTTAGACCCCAAGTACATGACTTTACATTTTTCCACATTGAACTTCATTTGCCAAGTGGATGCCCAGACACTCAATGTGTCCAAGTCAGCCTGAAGCTTGTGAACATCTTCAACAGACTGCGCTGTGCTACAACTTTAAGTGTACCCTTACTGGCAATGTGTTGTTATTCAGCACAGCTGCTGTTTTAGTGGCCATCAGTTATCTTATGAAGCAGCTCTGGCCATTGGCACTCATCTACTGCATCTGGCTGCAGAACTTTTATATACTTGTTGCTCCCTTAGCTAGGAGTAGTAAGATTCTTTATGTGTTTGCATTCTGCTCCCTGTCAGGTCAGAAATATAGCAGACATTCCTTTTTCTTTTAGTCCAGAAGGCTGCTAGGCTTTCATCCTGTCCCCAAATTAGTGGGCCTCTGCTTCTCAGACTGCTAGGCTCTAATTTTGCTCCAGTCGCCAGTACGTCCGATGCTCTTGGGGATGCTAGACTCTTATTCTGATCCTGTGACCCAGTAGGATTTCTACTTTGCTCCTGAAGGCTGCCTGCCTGTGGAGTTCTCTGCATTACAGTGGGATTAACTTGGAGCCACTAAAAAAAATAACGACAGATCACACCTAGGCCACACCTTCTACTGTCTACTTCCTTTTGATGGAAACAATAAAAAAACAAAAGCACAATAATAGTTTGTTTTTTCCAATAGCCTTTCATATGCTAACCAGCCATAATCTGTCTGAGACGTAAAGGAGCTCTATCACGAGATTCTGTAATACTAAAAATTCATATAAACACATCGGCTAATGAGAGGAGGGGTCATTTATACACCTGAACTGAATAAAACTCCTGCCAAGTTCGTGGTTTATTCTCTCATGGTAGGAATAAGATCCAGAGGTGAAAGGTATAGTCTATCAGAGCCTGTCACTCCCAACTTTCTCTTCCTTCCATTAAAATAAAAAAAAAAGCCTGGCTGGATATTTCTTGATGCCGGGTGTATAAGTGACCCCTCCTTCCACTATCCAGCAGATTTATACAGATTTTTATCATTAGGCCATTTTCTGCGATAGTGCTCCTTTAAAGGAACTGTCTGGGCTAAGCTTAAAAACAAATAATTGTTTGTGTACCTGCTGTGCAGAAAATGTATCCTGGTGAGATGCTGAATAGAGAAATTGTTGCTGAAATCCAGATCCTTTTCTATAGCCCAGCCCATGGATTGTATCCATTCACGCCTTTTTTTTAGCACTAGGGAAAAGTATAAGTGAACCTATTACCAGGATTTTTACTATTCTGGAGATACCAGAAACCCCCCAGATATCCATCAAAACTCACCTCTCCATGGGCCACAGGCTCATGCATCTAATCAATTATATTAATGCATGGCATACAGTTCTGTTTACACACAGAGACCATCATAGAGAAAGGTGAGCAGCCGCATCCTTGTTTTTACTGCACGGTTGTGGTGTAGAAATTAGAAAGGTGAGTGTCTGAAGGCAGTCGGCAGCATTTCGCACAATGGGGCATCCCAGGGGAGTTATTCGACTGGCTTTAGAGTATCCCAGGCCCTTATTTAAGAAGGGATAGCGTCAGGTAGTGGCTGGTTATTGAGAGGTAGCGACAGGTAGCGACTGGTGAACGCCAGACACGGCACGCAATTACACATTTTTCAAGCAGAATCTGTTTAGCGACTGGGATAGCGCCATGTAGCGTCTGATTCATCGTTTTCACAGCGAACAGCGCCGGCGTTCAGTCTTGCACAGCGCCAGGTATGACCTCTCGCTATCTGTCGCTCTCCCATACATTTCAATGGACGATCCTTTAAACAGGGTTTTTGTTTTTTTGTTTTTTTCAAAAAATCACAAATAATTCTGTGACCTCTTCTGGCATTGAAAAAGCAGTTCTTCCTCAATTTTTTCATTTTTAATATATTTCTTCAGAAATGACATTACAGGTCTGCCATTAAAGTGTTCCTGTTACAATGTTGTTACAATGTATTTCCATATGTTTTCGCTTTGTTACTAGTGGAAAGATGCTGAAAAACAGACTTTAAACACACCGCCTCCTGCGCTCTGGGCTTCAAACAAGCATTTTTCAGCGCCTGAGTTTTGTGAGGCTGTTTTTTTGCAGAATATGGTGTGAGTCGGTCGCTATGACCAGTCGCTAACATGCGCTCCCATACAGCGCTGTACTGGTCAAATAGCGACTCCTCACAATGTATCCAACATTACTAAACAGCGACTGAGTCGCTATGAAGCAGCAGCCCACGGCCGAGCACTGCGACTACTAGCGGGCGCTCTGAAAATGCCTGCTACAGACGCTCATCTGTCGCTACCTGGCGTTAGTGATAATTCAGCCTGCCCGTCTCTAGGACTGTCAAAAATGCTGATAGGTCTAATTTAAGGGCCTTATTTATGAAATGCGGCGTTTAGCATCTTTCTGGTGGCTATAGCGCCAGTTTTGGAACACCGGCATCTCTTTCTTTTTTTGGCTCTGATATTTTGACTCCAATGCCACTGGAACGCACAATGCCCGATGCTAACAAATTAGGTTTGATTGTTGCATTAGGTATTGGTCGGCCCGCATCAGCGCATGTTGGACCCAACTGCTAATTATACCAGCACCAGTGTGTGTCCGTTTGTACCGCTGTCTTTTTGTTTTTATTTTTGCCACCCTGGAATGATGGGCGCTGTATTTTTCCATTAATGGTCAGAGTTTTATCACTACACTTACAGAATATCCCCACAAAGGGGACAAACATTACAGAGTGTTTAGGCTTTGTTTTAGTTGTTGCTGTACAGATAACACATTGGTATGCAATGGAAGCCACAAAAAACTATTTTACAAGAAAAAAAAATGACATTGGGCAACAAACAGGTTCTGCGTTTCCATTATTGACAAGTTACAATGCAAGTTCAGCACAAAAAAGGTTATAATATTAATTATAAACATAAAACACTTCAATACAGCTCTGCTCTGCCACTATAAACTGGCGCAGCTTTAACAGGAGCACCCGCCTCTGAACATTGTGGCACTAGTTTTAAAATAGATGCAGGCTGTCAGCCTGTATTTGGTTTCTTAATTCGCACACTGAGTGGTATTAACAGACACTGGCGCTTCATAAATCTGGCTCTAGGTGCACAAATGTCTATGAGGAGAGGTGTTATTGGCAGCATTAATAATGTGAATGAGAAGGTAGGTTAGGTTAGTTTAGTGTCCCTGTTAACCTGGATTCAAGAGTGGGTTTGGGTACTGTAGACTTGGAGGCCGATTCATTAATAGCGGCAGGTAGCGACAGTTGAGCGACTGTAGCGGCATTTTCAGAGCGCCCGCTAGTAGTCCCTGTGCTTGGCCGTTGTTCGGTAGTTGATAGCGACTCAGTCAGTTTGCCGTAATGTTGAATATTGGGTGAGGAGTCGCTATTTGACAGGTTCCACACTGTATGGGAGCGCATGATAGCGACTGGCCCTAGCGACCGGCTCCCACCATATTCATAAAAAAATCACGCTCAAAAAATTCTCGCGCTATGAAATGCATGTTTAAACCCCAGAGCGCTGGAGGCGATGGGTTAAAAGTATTTTTTTAACCCCCAAACAACCATATTTTTGGAAACCAAAAAAACAAGTTTTTAAAATAATTTGGTAATTTGGTAATATGAATACATTAATATCAGACCTGTAATATCAATTCTGTACAATCTAAAATGGCAGAAGTGGTCACAGAATTTTTCACATTTAAAAAAAAAACAAAAAACAATTAATAACAATTAATTATGAATATTTAAAGATTGTTCCATTGAAATGCTTTGGAGAGCGCCAGGTAGCGAGAGGTCATACCTGTCGCTGTTCAAGGTCGGACGCTGGCGCTGTGGGCTGAGGCTGGAATAATGATGAATAAGTGGCTATATGGCGCTATCTCAGTCGCTAAGCAGGATTGGCTTGATAAATGTGTGATTGTGGTGGGGAGCCGGCGTTCTTGTGGGGGTGCCCGTCATTACCGGCCACTCACCAGCCGCTACCTGTCGCTATCCCTTGTTAAATAAGGGCCTATACCTTTAATATTTTGCCAAAAACAACAGCATGGCAATCATTATGACTAAAGTTTATGGAGGAAACCTTGCAGTGCCTCTGTGCTAGACAGCCTTTTGGGGTGTATTCATTACTATACAGTATGTTTCCCTGCAGTGCCTTTACCCCTGGGCCAGACACATTAAAATCAGATGACAAATATGACAGTCTTAAGGATCATTGATCTCTATAGGAGCCTGATACTTATGCTGTTGTTAATGCTAGCTCACAGTATGATGCATTTCAACATATTTTAAAGGGATTTCTCTTATCAGCCTCCTCCTTGACATGACCATAACTCCCATTAATCACAGGCCACAGAGTAGATGGCAATTATCACAAACGTTCTTTAGCATAATGTAGCATTTCTATTAGGCTTGTTCTGGCTTGTTCTTGCTGCACCATGAAATACGTTATAACTAAAACAATAATATAATATGAATAACAATAATACATTTTTTACAGTTACTAGATAATTTGCTGATGCCCTAATCTCTCAGAGTTTATCAGCCCCTAAAAAAAGCTTTAAAGAATTTTATCAAGTTAATTCCTTGACAAGCACCAGTAGTAAACATATAATGGACCAAGGCATTTAGATTAGACATTAGACATTTGGCATTCGTTTACAAATTTTAATTAGAAATGTTGTATGTATTAAAAAGAGTTCTTTTCCATATTACATTAGGATAATTATTGCAAGCTTAGGCGATTACCCCAAAATGTAATCATCAAAGTCTGCTGAGTGCAACAATACAACATAAGACTTCTGTGGGTTTTACAAACCATAGCAGAGCAAAGGATAGTTATTAATCTGTCCATAGCAAGTAAAAACCCAGGCCTAGACTCCAGGGCTGTGTGAATCAACCCCCTAGGGGCATCCCGATTCAGGATGCCACACTGTGTGAAACCCAGTGGAAACCACATATGTTAATCTTGGGCCTCGATCCCATTCCACACGTGTAGCTCGGCCCTGGCCTCCTTGCTGGGTGCACTCTGTGTGTTCAGCAAGCCTTTCCTGTTCCCCATCAGATGAAGCTCCACTAGGAAATGCATAGCTTCACTCATGGAGTGAGGGAGGGAGTATCAGGCTGATTCATTACTAGCGCCAGGTAATGGCAGATGAGCGTCTGTACAGCAGCGCTAAGAGTGACCGCTAGCAGTCGCTGTGATCGGCTATGGTTCGCTGTTACTGAGCACCTCAGTCTCTGGCCGGCATTGATAAATTTGATGTGTGAGTCGCTATAACACCAGTACAGCGCTATATGTGAGCGAACGGTAGCGACTGGTCAGTGTGAGTGCAAAAAAAACATCACACAGCGCCGGCACTCAAAATTGGGTCGCTGTAGCCCAAAGCTGTGTGATTAAAGTCTGTTTTTGAACACATATTCACTAGCAACCAATCGAAAACATATGGAATTATATTGTTATTACATTGTGACATTTACACTTTAATACCAGACCTGTGATGACAATTCTGCATAAAAATATAAAAAATCAATAACGTTTTCAAAAATGACTCTTTCTAGCCCAGGAGAGGTGACACAATTATTTGTACAAAAAAAAAAAATTTAAAGAAAACCCTGTTTAAACAGAAGAAAAGGAACGTCCATTAAAATGTATGGGAGAGCGACAGGTAGCGACAGGTAATACCAGGCACTCTGGAAGCGCCGGTGGTATACGCTGAGCCATCTGTGATGATGAGTCGCTATGTGACGCTGTTAGAGTCGCTCACCAGAATCGCTTTGATGAATGTGGTATCGCGTAAAGCGCCCTGCGTTCACCAGACGCTGCCTGCCGCTTAGAAGGCACTACCTGCAACTATCCCCTGACGAATAGGTGAGTTTAGTCTCCCTGTGGACAAGAAACCTCGCTGTCTTAGAGCGCCAGTGGAAGGTTTAGTTTAAAGTGGACCATAACCCACCCTGGAGACTTGTGAGCGGCACCAGCATCACGCGTTTCTCTCCTCGGCTGTGCGCTGCCCTGCCTGCAGCAACTGGACGGCTTTGCGGGGTCGTGAGCTGAGTGATGCCGGCAGCGCTTGTAATTGTGGTTAGGATTCGAGACGGCTGCTCTAGCCACAGTGCCCCCCCCCCCCCCCCCCCGGGCTGCCCCAGGGGGTCAAACCAAAACCCAGGATAGTGAAAATCCCAGGCTTTGGTCCACTTTAAGTTGCAGCACAGCACAATCATGCTAGGCTGTCATTTTAACCACAAACAGCTGCTGGGTCTGTGCACACCTCGGTGCTGACACACATTTAGGTTTAAATATGACCTGTGGCTGTGAGCAGCTACTGGTTTAAAACAAAGCTTGTAGATTAAAGTGGACCCAAGTTAACGATTACTACCTTTTAACCCCTGTGGTAGGAAAGACCATGCTCACACCAGCATAGGCAGCCTTTGGGGTGTGCGAGGTGTGCGACTGCACAGGGCACCATCCCAACCTCTCATATGGAACAGCAGAATTTTCTTTATAATTCTTTTTTACCCTTTTCCTACTTGAATTTCCCTTTATACTTCATGAGCTCTCCATTTTCCACACTTTCCGTACCCCCCTCCTTATTCATGTTGTATATACACAGTCCCTCCATCTTTCTCTTGTCCCTTTTCTCCAGCCTGAATCTCTCTTCTTCTAAACATCTTCCTTTTTTACCTTCACTCCTTTTTTTCTGACCTTTTTCCTTTCTCTCTAGCTGTCTTTCTCTCTCTCCATTTTTACCTCCATTTCTTTCTTTCTTTTTTCATCCTTTCTTCTTTTTTTTCCCTTTCTCTCTCTCTCTCTCTCTCTCCTTCTGTCTCTCATTTGTATCCCCCCCTCTCTTTTTCAAGCCCTATTCAACTACCTAGAATTCTCTCTTCTTCTCCTCCACTCTCTCAATTTCCCACTTTCTATCTTTCTGTTGTCACATTACTTCAGAATCCTTCTCTCTTAGGTTCTATGTCATTCTATCTTTTTTATACATTTTCCTCCTTTCTCTTTTACACATTCACTCCATCCTCTCTCTTTTCACCTTCTCTTCATATGACATCCTTGTTATCCTTCTTTCCATCTTATTTCTCTCTTTTTCACATTTAGTATTTCCTTTTTTTTATTTCCTATTTTTTTTCTTGCCCATGTCTCTGTCTCCCTCTTTTCCATGTGTTCTGTTGCCCTAAGGCCGGCCCTGCACACCAGGTTTATTTGGGGAGCTACAGGGAGGTAGGATAGGTGAGATGCAGGTAGGATAGGGTTAACGGGATCCACTGGGGTCTTCTCTTCTGAGTCTGGGAAGGGATGAGGGATGCAGGTGCCTGTCATGGGAAAGAAATGGGGTTCAGTCACTAGAAAACTGGATTAAGTGTCCCCCAAGGGCATCCCCAAAATGTCTTTAATCAAATGTCCACTTACCAGGTACAGGTGGTCCTGGCAGGAGCATTGTTTTGGGTCTCCCAGGGGAGCCCCGCGTCATTCCCGGGTGCCTCTGGCGCACCTGGGCAGGTCTAGATCCACAGCTGTGAATGGAAAGGTTTAGTAGGGAGGACAAAGTGGGTTCCTTAAGTGTAGAGAGGGGTAGGAAGGGTATAGCTTACCTTGGCAGGGGGCGTGTGTCTTTTGCCCTTGTCCCATTGGCACTGATCCTAGGTGGGCCAGGGGAAGCGCTTGGTTGCCCCATGGTGCTGTGAGAATGCCACGGGGACCCCTCACACAGATTAGCACCCTGGCGGCATGAAGCTGCAGGAACCCCTGGATGATCTTATAACAGGTAGGTGGTGGGTGGAGCTGTCTTATGACCAAAGAGAAGGGGGGATTCCCATTAATAAGAGAATCAAAGGGTGGAGTTAGACCTTTAAGCTAGAGGGAAAGGGTGGAGTTTGACCCTGAGCTATATGAAGGGGGTGGAGGCTCATTAAGTACCAGAGGAATGGTGAGTCCATAGTAGGTCACTGGGTGGGTCAGGTTATAAAAGTCAAGTTTAGCACCAAATCAGAGAAATGGTGGGAACAGCAAGCATGGCACAGGAAGATATACTGCTTCAGAGTCCAAGGGTTTTGGGACGTTCGAAGGATCCTGTCAGGAAGAAGCCAGAGGGGTGCCTTGGATTTAACAGTAGAGGAGCCATCTGCAGTGTTAGTGGAAGACACCGAGAGAAGTGCCCAGACTCTGGTAAGGTGAGGCTGCTCCTGTTTGGAAACCATTAAGCCCCGGGGAAGTTTTTAACGCAGCTGGAATTGTTGTCCCTGGACACTGACCTAATTCTTATCTAGCAACCATTGGGACCACTGGAAATCTTGAATCCAAGTAGTGAAGTTTACTTGTGTAGTGGAGAAGGTCCCCCTAACTCATTACCTTGCTTAATACTATGCCTAATCGGGCCACATGCAAAGCAAAATGTAGAGCTGTGGGCCTGAGCGACACCCAATACCTGCATAGTGGTGCCACCGCTGCAGCAGTAATTGAATGACACGTCACGGCAGTAATGTAACAGGGCCATGCTGCTGCTGGGGGATCGCCACAATCGGGTTTTTTACTACCCATATCATAATACTCCAAGGTCAATCTGAGCTTGGCTCCATCTAGGGCAGGAGTGCACAACCTTTTTGTGGTCTAGGGGCCGCATTGTCTCACGGTTTCGCCTCAGGAGGCCACAATAAAATGGACGCAGCAAAAATGCAAACAGTTTATTGCAAGAAAGCTGTAACCTTAAAGTAGAACAAATACCCCCCCAGCGGCCAACCTGAAATTCAAAAGATTCCAGGGCCAGCCATTGGCTTTTCCCTCGGGCATCCTCGGATGAGAGGCCCCGCTGTGTGAAACCTCCCAGGGTGCCTGTAAAACTCACCATTTCTAACTCCAATGGCACATGCACAGGCTCTCGTCCAATTATGTGAGTACGTCATGCAGAGGGCAGCTCTCATTGTTTTAAATGGGGAGCTCGCGCTGCCACACCTGCTGAGTCCCAGGCGGCGTGCGCACGCTCCTGTCCCAGCCATTCAGATAGGCTGGGGCGGGAGTGAGCACAAGGCCGGGGATGCGACAGGGTGCGCTCCCCATTAAACTCAATGAGAGCTTTTTGCCGAAAGAGGTAAACACAGCAAATGGCTCTCACTGGCTGAACGCCCTCGAATAAGCCATAGAAACAAGGAAGAGGTGAGTTGTACTGATAATTCTGGGGAGTTTCACACAGTGGGGTATCCCAAATTAGGATGCCCTGGGGAATAGAACAAAACCTGGGAAAATCAAATTCCTGGGTAATATATATATATATATATATATATATATATATATATATATACTTTTATGTATATGCAGGGCTGAGTAGATGAGGTGAAAAGAAGTGGGCAGAGATGAGGTGGGAAGAGGTGAGGAGAGTAAAAGTGAGGTGAGCAGAGATTAGAATAGATGAGGTAGGCATAGGTGAGGAGGGGAAGAGATAGACAGTGGTAGGCAAGGGTGCTGCGAGCAGAGGTCATGTGGGCAGATGTGTGACAGACAAAGGTGAGGGGAGACGGGAAGAGCTGAGTTGGGGTGGGCCCTGTTTTAGGAATTAGTACTGCGCTACCTGCACTGCAGGCAAGGCTTTGCAACTCATTAAAAGAACTAAGGATGCCAGGGGCTACAACTGAAAGCACTGCGGGCCGCAGACTGTGTCTCACTGATCTAGGGGAACTAGGGTGCTCATAATGATGGGTAATTCCGGTATTCCTGGTCACTATGAATCAAGTGGTTCTCTTATAATTAAAGCATCCTGTGTTCTACGCTGTCCTCAAACACTGCAATGGCTGTTCATAAATAATGATGTGTATGAACACAAGAGTGTCCAATTTCTAATGGGGAGGTGGAAATGACATTGGGGGTCATGCTAAATATTTGGTGAAGCCAGTGTGACTTGCAGTGTGCATTGTGGTGCAGATTGCAACCTGCATCTCGGTGAGCTTTTTAGCTTTTAGACACAAAAGAGTGCAAAACAAATGTTTTTTCACCCCCCTCCCCAAAATATTACCTGTACCTGTGATGGGGCATTTTTACAGGTTAAGCACATCATTTTTCCAATGAGGTAAGGGTATTTGTTTTAAGTTATTCTATTAAGTCTTTAGCATAGCCCAGGGCTGGCTCTAGGTTTATGTGAGCCCTTGGGCATGGTCTCAGTGGGCCCCTTTGGGATGGAGAGTCACAGGTTGGGGGTCTATAGATTTAACAGCCAGAACGAAGAAGGGCTGCTTGCCCTCCAACCCCCTATTGAAGCTGTTTTTTTAGTTTAGGTCCCACATGAATGGGTAGAGTATTGAGGAAGAGGGATGGACATGACAGGAAGGGCAAGAATGAATGGAGCAGAGAGACAGGGAGACAGGGATGGATGTGGCAGAAAAACATAGAAAGGAAGTGTGTGCACTGTGTACCTTGCATTACCTTCTTCCAGCAGGTGCAGTACTTTCTGCTGCAATGCTGTGGCCAGGGAGCAGGGTGATGACACGTCTCTGGGGGCGGGGCCTGCAAGGAGACTCAGCTCAACATGGCAGTGCTGATCATAGATATACACACAAGCGAGTGCAGGGCTGTCAGGGCTGAGCAGAGGTTAAGGGGCGGAGCAGCGGCACCACCAGTGAAAGAGCGGGCAGCTCGGCCTCGATATGAGGGCTCGATGCAAGGTTAGTGGCAAAAAAGTTTAAGTTCCTTTACCATATTGTGCCCCCTGGAGGCCTGGGGCCCCCGGCAGCTGACCAGCCTTGCCGGTATGCTGACGCCAGCCCTGGCATAGCCCATAGGGTGCTGTTATTTCCAAACCTTAAAAATATATTGTTACATCACTGGTAAAATAATGTACCCAAACTGTAAAAATGTGTAGGGCCCATTTTTTGCATTTTTTGTGTGTTATGGCTGAAAAGCTCACTGGCATGCAGGTTGCAATGCACACCACAATCCACAACGCAAGTCACACTGGCTTCACCAAATATTTAGCATGACCTCTCTAAAGTAAGTCTGATTCCTGGGGATCTATCAATCCATCACTCCACCAATTAAACTGTTTTGATTGGTGTTCCAGGTATACGGTTGTATTCTGCATAGTTCCCAGCTATTACCATGGGGCCCCTCTCTATGGTCAGGTCCACACTGAGTGTCTCCTTTTCACTGCACATTAGAAGAAAAACAGACATTAAAAGATTTCCTTGTGCTCGGCTGCACTTTATTTATGGCAGCCCTGGCAGAACCATAGCACACACAGCGGGGCACCACTTTACTATTCACAATAAATAATTACTCAAGTTGTTCCTTTGGTATTTGTAGTAATAACATTCATCATTGCAAACTCATTTGGTATTAATGTGATTATAATTTGTGCGCAGGAAACCCATTGCAATTTAGCACTAGGAAATGTTACACTTGTAAAGTGATACTGAATAATCCTTACTGCCTATTAATTGCAAAACTGCTATTCCTCATATTAATGAGACTCGAGGAAACACCTACAAAGACAATCCTTCCCAAACCCTAAAGATATAAATTACACAAGGAGTTTCATGTATTACTTATTAATGTCTCTGGAAAAGGAAAACATCATCTGCTGATGAGTATGGAAATGCTGCTCATTAAATTGACCCCATGTCTCTGGCACAGGTAAGTGAACCTGTTATATCGTTATTACCTTGGAAGTAAGTATTCTTACCAAGGACGTACTTACAATAGAGGCAGGGGGCAGCTGCTATTGGGCCCATTTCAGAAGGTGGGACCAGCGTATGCTGCCTCCTCTTACCTTGAAGCACCAGACACAATATTGGAACTGGCCCAACGGAGGATCAGAGGATTGAACCCCAGACAGGGGAGCACTGTTTCTATCTGGGTTTGGCGATGATGGGGCCCTGGAAGCATGGCTGGCCCTTGGGGTGTGTGAGATGTGCGGTCACACAGGGCACCATCCCAAACTCCCTGTAAGGGGGCGTCAGGAGCTCTCAACTGGAACAGCAGGGCTCTATTTTTTCAACAAACCCACATCTCTCGAAATGGGAGTGTCCGCATTTCTGGTCTCCCTGATGTCTGTGGCCCACTCCCACCCCCAGTCTATCTGAATGACTAGGCCCTGGAGTGCACCTCAGCCACTTGATGCCGGAAATTCAGCCGTGTGCGCCATGGGACCAGAAAGGTGGGTTTTGTGGGTGTTTCACACAGTGGGACATACCAAATTGGAATGTCCCGGGGGTAGGTAATTAATCCGCCATCCCTTGAGACTTATAGACTCTAGAGCTGGTAACACATGACCCTATCAAGGGTCTCTCTCTAAGGCAACTTGTGACTGTGTTTTGGAACTGCCAAGTCCCACTTCCCCTACAGCCATTTATATCTGGACTGATGAAGGGCAACACCCCAAAACACGTGTCCACGCCTGAAGTGGATGGCTCTATAATTATTCTTAGCTTTTTCCAAGCATTGCACCGCCCAGCAGTCACTGGCATTTTGGAAGATAGTCCAAAGAGACATAAAGAGGCGTCTCCTACCCCATCTTGCTTTGGCAGGTATGAACTTTTTCATGAACATTTGAAAGGATGTAGAACTACTGCAACTCAGCAGCATAGTGTTACCAAAGGTAGTGGGAAATTTTATTCTGACTCAAGGTCAAATGAGACTCCAGGTCTACCTAAAAAAAAGTCCATGTTCATGGACTTTTCCTGCAGTCCTGAAATCAGCATGTGCCAGAGGGAGCAAGACCCCCACCTTACCTTCCACCCACTGTGGCACTGCTCACCTGCAATGCTGTTATGAGAAGAAGACGTGTACCATAGTACAGAGAGCTCACATTGAGATCTATGGACATTTCTTTACAGGGAAGTTCACCATGTATGGTAACGGAGGCACCTCTTGTTTTTTAGGGAGAACACTCTGGGAAGGAGCCACACCCACTCTCAGTGCGGGCTTCTCATACTCATGCTGCAGCCGAGAGATAAGTGGTTGGCACATGCTGATTTAAGGTCTGAGGGGAAAGTATAATTAACACTTCTGGTCCTGGCAGCGAGCTTGTTTCCATGAAGGTCATGGCAATACGGCATCCATGCTCCGTGCGTGAAAGCCACGCCCAACAACTTAGATGCCAGCCAGTGGTGTCACCCATAACAAAAAGAGTGGACATGCTGAGTCTGTGTAGCCATACAGCAACCACCACTGTGATGATTTATCACTGAAGGAAGGGGGAGGGCAGGAAACTTTTCGTTTTTTTTTTTTACTTTAGGCTTTTTCATCGTAGTTGGAGTATGCCAAATCAGGATTTCTCTGAAGGAAGGGGTTAGGCAGAATTTAGGTCTACATTGGGCTCTATTTGACCTTAGCATAATTCAAAATGCTATGTGAAATATCCTATAAGTGCATGTGATTTGGAAGAAATATTTTTTTTTTAAAGTTGAAACCACTGGCATGCGACCATTCAATATTCCATTTTTCTGTATTGCAGAAGATTACGCTGAGACTAAAGCGAATGGACTTTAGAATAAGATATCTTCCCAACGCTAGGCGGACAAAGTCGTTTGATTTAAAATCCATTGGAGGTTTTCATAATAATGTTATTTTGAAGTTGATTGGCAGCCTTTTTAATATGAAATAAATCAAGCAGGGAGAGAAGTGTCAGGCAGAACATGCTGAATGAGAGCTGACTGACAGAGCTTTTCTAAAACATGTGCTGTTTGTATTTGGTTTTATGGAAACTCGCTTGAAAAGATGTCAGCCACTTTGAAAAGCTTTGAACCTGGAGAACAGAGTCTCATAGAACGCCCAGACTGGAAGTGAAGATGATGAGAAGTCCAAAGAATTAATTTCTTCGACAAATCAGCTGCATTTCCTCTACGCAAATAACTGTTGAGCTGCAAGCAATCAAACGCCATCTTCAGCTGTGGTGCAAATTACATTGTTACCTATTCACACACACACAGCCTGACACTGAAATAAAATATACATATAATACATTGTGATGCTGGAATATGTTCTGTCCTGATGCAATCCTGGTTCATTTTTGGGAATCGATCTTTGGGACAAATTTCAATTTGAGTGTTATGGTCTCTAAAGCAATGAAAACAGCCAAATGCCCCCTAGGTTGCATGACAGGACCACCAAACATTTTACGAATTAAAAAAAGGCAAATCATAGACATGGGGTGAAAGAACTTAAAGAGGAATTCCAGTCTAATTATTTTAAAAGGAGTCAAGTCATTTTTGATCAGACCTTTTCTGATGTTCCTCTCTAAACATCCCTCTCCCCTCCCTCACTGCCTTTTGGATGTTGGTGTCCTAAAACGCCGACATCAGCAGCATTCCTGGCCCCTTTGCACCCCCCCCCACCTATGTAGTGACACTGCGCATGGGCCAGATCGGGGGGGGGGGGGGGGGGCACAGAGCATGAGGGGATGGCAAGATAAAGTAGACATCCAAGCATTTTTTACCACTCCACCCAACTCACTAGTAGGTGTACAATTTGCACAGACGCTGGGGCCGTGAGTGAAAGGTTAGTCACCCCTAATTCCATGAATGTGACTGTACTGGTCTGTTGCCCAAGTCCAACTGTTATTCAAGTCAACAGCTGTCATGAGGAGCCCTGCCCCACAGGCATTAGGGGACGATTTCGGCAATCAGGTGAGTTGATTTTTATTTTAAAGCCTATTGCCTATAGGCTTAGTACAGGTGGAGGTAGGGGCGGCTGGGGGTTACAGAAAGCCTCGTCTTCCTCTTTATTTAGAGTAAGAAAAACTTTAGTTTAGTAAAATATATACTCATTATTTAAAGTTTAGTAATATATATAAAATTCAACGATAAGTAATATAAATATATATATATATATTTATTTATATTACTTATCGTAATATATATATATATATTATATTGTTATATATATATATATATATATATATATATATATATATATATATAAATTATTTGGTGAAGCAAGTTTAACATTGCTTGTGCTTTTGGATGTGATTTCCAACCTGCATCTTGATGAGCTATTTACTTTAAATACACAAAAAATGGTTCCAAATAGGTGCCTGTACCTGCGACGGGACATTCTTATTGTTGATGTACATCATCTTTCCAATGAGGTAGGGATTTCTTTTCTAAACTATTCGAAGACAGGGTGACTATCAGGAATGATGGGTGAGTTCATACACAAGCTCTTCCGGCAGCTTAGTCCTGATTTTTTCTGAGGTACATCTAGCCATCCACTGCCCTGCACTTCTGAGCCCATCTGACTGCCCGCCCCTGTCAGTCTTTACTAGCAATCATACAATTAGAGACTCAGCTCATTGGTTATGCCGGCTGTAAATGGACCCTAGAAGATACCTTGTTCCCTGGCACTTGCCCCAGTATACTTTGTGCTGGCATTGGCTTAGTTGTCACTTTTTCTGACTTCAGACAGAACTACATATGCAGCTTTTCGGACTATTTACCCCCACTAGCCACCTCTTATATACTGTATATGCACGAAACTATTGCGCTGAGATTTTGACGGAGGAACAAGACATGGCCAAAGAGGCCTTGTACATGTAGGACAGAAGTACAGGAAGAACAAGCTGAAAACTATCAGCCTTCTGGGATGATCCTCCTTTTTCGCAATGGAACATCCAGACTACAATGTCAGCTGCCTAGTCTGGATCAATGAGCAGTCAAGTCCGTCTTGCCAGTGGATTTAGTGTGAACAGTTTAATATATAGTGAGAATCAGTCTTTGATCTTTTTTGGAATACCTTTACTATTTTTTAATACAAAACTTGATAAAACAACAAAATATTTTGGACTCTGTATATTGTACTGATATGCCTACTTTAGGCCAGCATACCATGCTGGAAAAAAAACAAAAGAGGCGTCTCCAAATTTTTGAAAACATACATTGTGCTTTACCCTAATCTATTCGAAACTTGACATTGACTACGTATTCAGTACTGAATGAAACTTATGAACTCAGTGTAGAGGTTGGGTATCAATAGGTTCACTGTACCTACAAGCCAAGGAACACCATTCCCGAATGTTATAGCCCCAGCATCATGGTTGGGGGGGCCTCAGTAGGGATGTCTTGGGCTGGCCGCGGGCTGGTAAAATCCAGGGCTGATTTTTAGCCCCAGTCCGTCACTGCAGACAGCTATCCTAATCAATGAAACCTACTTGTCCAGGCCCTGATTTCATATTAACCCTGTCACTGAGCCACCCACTGACTGCTCTGAAACTGCAAATCCAATATCGTCTGGTCATAGATAGATCTATTCCCATTATATCTGGGTGTCGGGGGGGGAGGGGTACTTCTGCATAATAACACATAAAACATTTTACAAGTGTAATGTATGACTACACTCTATAGACCATGATAGCAGCAAAGAACCCTGAGCTTGGTCAAGTTGGTCAACAGCACAAAAAGACTGCTTTTATGGTCAACCGATCACTCAAAACCATTACTAAGTTTTACTGAAACCACCAATGACTTGGAAAGGGACTTTGAGTCAAGAAAAGACTCCTTGCAAATTAATGGCTTCAACATAACGCTTCAATAGATCTACTTTCATTTATTTTGCCTACTCCCTCTTTAATTTTCTCCCCATGTAGACAGAAGCATTTTCAGCAGAATATTTGCTCGTAATTATTTCTTGAAATATGAAGAAGAGAAGCAATTCTGACAAAGAAAGTCTAAGAAAACCTAATCTAACAAGCGGCACATGCAAATTGGACTAATTCAAACAATTGAATGTGAAAATAAGACAAAATGAGGTTTTGTAATAAACTTCGACAGGATGTGCGAGTAGCAGTGCATTAAATATTTAGTCAATCCCAATTGAATATAGAAAATGTAACTTTTCTATTAAGGTACCGACACTTCTTGCAACACAGATAAATCTATAGTTCAACAGACGGCTTCACAAGACACCTCAGCAAACACAAGGGGACTTCTCACTTCAGCACTTTGCCATGTTATCAAAGCTGACATGGAAGTGTAGGTAGAATTACCAGCTGACGGCATCAGCCTTCACTTTAAATTGTAACAAACAATACTCCTATGGCCTCATTGGTCAGCAGCCATTTTGTTCAGGAAGACAGATAAACCATATCAAATTCATCAAAGAAGAATCCAATATATTGATCTTCTATGACACAAACTTCAACAAACTCTGCCAGGGATGCTTCTAGTGGTAGATTTGGGTCATTTGTCCCCTGTGACCTGTGCCTCTGGACCTACAAGACTCTATGCTGGCCGTCTAATGTAGGATGAGCAAGCAGACACAGAGCCTTCTGGCCAGAGTGGGGGGTTAAAATATTCCAAATCTGTGACTAGATACTTCATCACTGGACAGGTGGATGAGTAGATAGGTAGCAGTTTGCGTTATAAAACCAGTTCCAATACAGCTATGAATGTAACTTTGGTTACAAATGCTAACTGTATACCAGTCATCATGGGATAGGGTTCACACCTTGCTGCTTGACTAGGATCACTCCAACGCAACCTTAGCAGGAAAAAAATGTGCTCATTGGAATCAACGGGCTCTCACATCTATGCAGTGCAGTTAGATGGTCTCTACTGACTGGCTGCCAGTGATAAAGGTCCTTCTCCTAACAAAGGAGCTGTCTATCACTTCTTCCTCTCCTTGTGTCACAGATACTGGCTGCTGCGCTGTAGGGGAAGCTAGACTGGAGCTGCTCACTGCTGCCCCCTAGAGGGGGATGGAGCCCCACTTGCTGTGATCTGGACCAACCAAAGAGCTGGAGGCATTTTGGAAACAGGGCATGGTGATAGCAACAGCAGCTCCCGGTCTGCCTTCAGCTACATTGGTGATTTGGACCAAGCTTACAAACAGACAAAGTTATAAGGTCACCCTTTAGACATCTTTTCATCTAGGGCACCTTTATCAAAGTAGCCCTGTTTTTCAGATGAGTTAGGGCCACTGTTAGTGGTGAAGATGGGACCCTCATCTTCCATATTGGGCTTTGTGGGGCACTGCGTCCTGCTAAGGATGCTAAGAAAGAGGTACAGCAAAATATATGGGTATGGGACAGCATCAGCCCCAAAGGATGAATGAGAAGTGGGAAAAGATTTTGCTTCCCAAACTGAGCTCTATTTTGCTTAGAAACTTCCCTGGGGACACGTGCCCACTCTCCTCTGTGGGCATGTCTAGGCTGGCATCCTAATTCAGGCTGCACCATAAGATCTTGACCATCAGATCTAGAGTCCTATGGACTCCTTCATGCCCAGTGGGCGGTCATGGCCTGACTAAGGTGCGATTCCAAAGTCTTCAATGGGTGTCTCCATACAAGAGAACATTTGGTCTGAGGTCTAAGGTAAAGTCCATAAAAGTTTCGTTAAAATAAGAACAACCACCAATTTTGCAGATCAAGTGCTGTTGTGTGAGCTTCCTGCAATCGCCCAGCAAACAATCACATTTACGGCACTCCCATGCTGCTTTAGTGCACCATGCCAATATCACCAGTCTCCCTGCAACAGCATTCAGGAGTGCACCACAGACCGTAGGGAGCTCCTGTTTCTTTATGCCAACAGTCTGTTCCAAACAAATCTAAATGCTTTACATTCATATGTACAGCATACAACACTGACTAAACAAGAGCTTGCGTAGGCACAGTGGAACCAGCTGAAGCTTTTAAAGAGGACCAAAATCAATGAGACTCCAGGACAGGCATACTCGCTCTTGCTCGGGGGGAAACCCCTCAGGTCACCCAAAAACTCACCTTCGTTCCTGAATCAACGGCACATACGCAAACAGCAGCCACATCCCCACTATCCCTTTAGCGTGTGTGCCCGCACCAGACATTTGTGAATGGCTGGCGCGAACATGCTCCCTGTTAGAGGGTAGCAGGGGATGCGGCCGCCAGCACACTCAGATCTGCTCGCATTAGACGAGCTCCTGGAGAAAGGGGCTCGAATAGATCTGAGCGCACTGATTGGATGAGTGGCCTCGCATGCGTTGTAGGACTAGGAAGAGGTGAGTTTGTCCGTGCCACCTGGGGGGTTTCACACAGCGGGGCACCTCCGATTGGGGTGCCCTGGGGCAAGATCCAAAACCCAGGATCGTCAAAATTCTGGGTTTTGGTCCACTTTAAGGCGATCTGTGGGTTTCATGCAGCAGAGCAACCCAAATCAGCCAGGTCCAACAAGAGACATGGACAGGGCTTTCAATATGAAGATGTATGCTGATACATGGTTAATTTCACGTATGGATTTACAACATTTTAAATAGATTGAGTAAAAGCTGGACAGAATACTTTATTTACCTGGGAAACGTTTCAAGAGGTTTCATTGTCCGGGTTGAGCAGGATACAAGGGGTGAGCTGATCACATTGCAACTGTTTCCAACCAGAGACATAGACCAAGACCTGGACCAACCCATAGACTATTTTCCGTGGTCCTTTTACCTTATCAGATCCAAATTGACCTAAATGCCAAACCATATTCCAGAAACACTAGCTAGAAATACATTTCAGAGTAGAACTGTTAAACTTACTTATTAATAATATAACACTCCGGATGCACAAAACACAACCATCACAGTCTACATTATTAAGAAGACCGGAAGACAAATTTTGCTCAAATTAATTTATGTTTGACATTAAAACTTTAAGTATGTATCATCCCCTGCAGCACCCTTGTGTAATACAAATGTTTGGCATAAAAGAAAAACAGAACAAGTTGCAATTTGAATAATTGAAAGATACGGGAACGGCGTACATGGCAAACTGATGTGGGCAATTTTCCCTTTTCCTTTCAGTACAGTACTTTAAGATGTGAATATTAAAATGTCAATTTCTCGCTCTCAGCTCCCATTATAGAAATGTTTCTGATACTTTGTGGTGTGTCCTTATTACCAGGCTCGGAACATGGTTTTGGTGGATACATTCATCAGTCGGGTCACAGGGTGAACGTTGTGATCTATTATGCATATAGAAAGCTAATGAAAAGCCCCATAATTAGCCAATTTAAAGGGATGCATGTAAAGCGGAGTACAGAGGAGGGACATCCACTATAATTGAAACTGTTTTGTTTCCCCGAAGCAAAATTGAGGCCATGATTGACAGCACGTAATGATAATTCTTATTGATATGGCGATGCTAATTGTAAAGAGACACTTAATAAGTTCTGGAAGGAAATGCATGTTTTAACCTACACCTGAACCCGGATTTTGATGTGGTGTGAAGATGAGGTGCTGATACAGGCAGCTGAACACAAGTGCATTTTCACTCTTGTGTGGCAGAATGAAGATTGGAATCTTTAGAATCTATTAGACGAATAATTCTCCCAACTTGTTCTCATTTCCGCACACACTGGTATGCAGGGATATACCGTTATAATATTTACCCTGACAGCACTCTGTTTTATTCTTTTAGGCAAATGCCAGTGTAGGAGAATAAGCCGCATGTATTGACCTATACTAATTTAAAGCATCATGAGGACATTTATTTAAAGCAGGCCTAGGACTGGAGTCAGCAAAGGCCATTGAGTTAAAATGTGCAGATTTGTTTCTCTTTTCCAGGTCAGTGTGATTTAGCAAAGGAATTTTTTCGGTAGAAAAAAACCTCCCAGTTTTGCCTGTTCAAAAGTCTTGGAAACATGGAGTGGAAGGAGCTGCTAATTAGTACCAGCTGTGTCTCCTTGCAAGTTCTCCTTTCAGCTCAGACTGGTAAGAGCTGAAGGAAATCTAAAGTTTTAGACTCCCCACACAGCTTGAAACTGAAAAGCATTCCTTTACTGTTCTAAGCAGTCAATCACACAAGACAGGCATCTTACCTTTGTCACCAACGCATGAAGCCAGCATGTTTTAAGCTCCTCTCTACGGACTTGTCTGTGTTTGAATATTGAGCCCAAAAAATGGAGTGGCACTTGTTGCCTTTGCACATGCAGTCATCCTTCATATAATATATATATATATATATATATATATATATATATATATATATATATAAATCTGATCTGCCCCACTCTGCTAAATTTAGCTTGGCCATTAAGGGGCTAATACACATTATAGAAACCTAGGTTATGTGGCAATTTTTATTTTACAGGCGACAGATCAAGATCTACAAAGAAAGTGGCATTTTACTGTAACTATAAGTCTAAAGTTAATCTGCTACTAAATCTTACCATATAATGCATAATCACTTTTCAGCTTTCATTATAATTCATTTCATTTAAATAGAACCCAATACCCATTTTTTTGCATAAATGTCCAAAGGTTTTCTGAAAAAGGTCAAACCAGCCTTTTGGTTTCGATAGTGGCTAATCTACTGATTCTACACTTCTCTGGCATAGCTTGTAGATTGACAATGAAACTCACCTTTCCGACTATCCAACTACACATGCACGGGCTGTGGCAGCCATTCAGCTTCAGGTTGGTTCAAACATTGTATGTTCCATTTTAAGGTCTCAAGGATTTAATCCTTTTAACAGCAAGCACGTAGTTGCAACACCATTGCTCCTCCTACTGTTAACAGCCAAACTCGTAGAATCTACGTTCCTGTCCAGTATCCAGCACCGGGAGTCTCCTCTTCCCCCGGGGGGCATCCACTTCCCCTTTCTCCTAGGCTCTAGCACTGCCCCGTGTGGCAGCTTCTGACAGCTCGTCCACCACAGCAGGGGCCTTTTATATGTGAGTGAGATAACATCATCTCACTCTGCCAGGAGCAAGCAGCCAAAAGCCGGGAGTGATCATTGGAAGCCTAAATTGTGAGGGCAGGGAACTCCCGCCCCACGACCCCGCACCTAGCTTCTGCCGAAGCTGTCAGTATCAGCAGTGATCTGCATGGGACATCATGATTGCAATAGGAGGAGGTAAGTAGAAATAAAATAATACTAGTTCACAGGCAGGAGGGGCTGGCAAGTCACCTGTCAGCAAGCAGGTGACTTGCCATAGCCCCACCCCATTGCCTACATCCCCAAAGTCAGGAGCAGAAGAGCTCACGGCCCATATGGTCTATGCAGGCTGGTAGCCTTCAGGGCCAAGGGTCGGCTGGTTGGCCCTCATCGCCTTTGTCTACCAGCCCCCATAGCTGTTGCCTGGGCTGGTTTTGCTAGGATAGGGGGGGACCTCACACAATTTTTTTTATTTTTAAGGGTTTCACACAAACATTTAAAAACAAGTGTTTAAGGGTAAAACCCTTTAAAAGGGTTTGACCCTTGATAGTGTGTATAGTACGGTAGTTGTATTTCATTTGAAAATGTCATAAAATGCCCTTTCCAGTTTGGGGTGTCTCCCAGGAAGAAACGGGTGTCCACTGATAAGTGGTACGGTGATCGGAAGGAATGGGGTTTTTACACGCAATGTTTTTTTTTTAACTTACAAATTTTATTCACCCAAAAATATTATGAAAGCACTGAAATTACAAACAAGACATTTTATGTTAAAGCGCAAACACAAAAAAAAATATATAATTTTCCTGGAAAATCCTGCAAAAATCACAGTAAACATATAGGGTGACAAAATCTCTAGGTAGGTTGTCAGTTAAAGGGTTAAAGGAGCACTATCGCGAAAAAATGACCCAATGATAAAAATCCATATAAATATGGTGGGAGGACAGGTCACTTATATACCCGGCATCAGTAAATATCCAGCCATGCTTGTTTTTTTTATTTTAATGGAAGGAAGAGAAAATCAGGGGTGACAGACTAATACTAATAACTATGTTATGTGCGCATGCTACTATGAAAATGGACTGACCATGATAGACAACAAAAACAGAAATTTACGAAAAATGCTTTTCAAAAGATAGCTAATTCTTGGAAAAAATATGGACTGTTAATTAAAGCGAACCTTCACCCTGAATAAGATCTTATAAGTTTCCCACACCCTGTACATACAGATTGCCCACATTAAAAATCATCCTACCTGCATCTACTGCATGTTATAAGCCTTTAAACATCCAAGATGGGGGCTCATTGAGCATCAGGCAGCCTGCAAACAGGAAGTGTCTTCTGACTGTGCTGCTCTGCATTCTGGGATTGCTGTCCTTCTCCTGACCTCAGTTCTGCTCTGTCTGTGCAAAGCACAGCTATAACCTGCCCCCCTGTACTTTATCCCGCTCTCCTTTCCTCAGTATGTGTGATGCTTCTGAGTCAAGATGGCGGCGCCCGTATCCTAGAGTCCCAAACAGAGTTGCAGCCCAGCGCAGGGAAGAATAATAAGTAAGTGACTTAAAACTTAAAATATATTAATTTTAAATGCTGGGGAATCGTTTTTTAAGGGTTTGGGATTTTCATTAAATCATGCTGAAGGTCCGGTTTAAAATAGATGAATGTAAAAGCGAGGTACAGTACACAATAGGAAATAAGACATGGGAAGCAATGGCAAGAAAACACACAAAAAATTACTAATTTAGTTAATGAAAGTTAATGAAATCTAAAAAAGTATAATATACAGTATATATATATTTTTACAAATTTACATAGAAAGATATAAAATGGTGATTTTTGGTTTAGGAATTAACTCAAATCCCAAGAAAGTACTCAGAGGGACAGGGGGTGAGGGGTGTTGGTGGAGCAGAGGAAGCTATCAGCTGCTGATTTTACCTCTTTACATGGAAAATTTAATAGCTGAAATCCACTTATTTATTAAGAAAATGCCGACCACTGGAACCATGTTTTTTTTTTATTTTTACAATATATTTCCATAAGCATTTACACAGTGGTCGCAGTGCGTTGAACTGTGGCATCTCCAATGGCTGATCCAAGTATTTTATAGCCCCAGTAAAGGGGCCCTTATTGATTTAAATTACCAGCCTGCTTCCCATCATCTTCACTTGTGGACTAAAAGGCTATAAAGCATCCAGCAGGCTCACAAAGCAGCTATATCACGCAAAAAATCTGTAGAGACTTTCGTGGGCCACATCACTCTCCAGCACTATTTATTTGTAAAGACAAGGTTATCTCGCTTCTGCGTTAAGAATCTTATTTTCCTCCAATGCCCTGACGTCTGGTAAAAAAGGGGTCAGAGGAGCAATGAATTCTGGGAATTCGCGTTTGTTATTGCTTAACTAGGCATGCAGTAATTTCCAGGATGGCACTTTTGTTAATAAACACTATTCAGTTTAGATACAATCGCAGCTTTTAGACATGTGTGGGTATTTTTGGAGGCAGAATAAAATATACGGCGGGTCAGAAACACGCGAAAGCCTGCAGATCCTAGCTATTGTCTATGGAGGGGGGGAACTAATTACTAGTTGCACACAGGGGCCTTATTCTTTATTATAATGAACATAACGGAGATGGCTAATAGAAATAAATGAGTATATTTGGATATGCTTCTTCTAATCAGGCTTTTTATGCGGTAATATAATCACGCGGTTAGTAAAATGCTTTTTTCTTGTTTTTCCGCTAGCTTGCATTGGATAGCGGGCTAGGAGATAGCCTCCAGACACTTATATAAACAGCAAATGTCTATTATGTACCTGACATTTGAAATAACACGTTCTGCGGGGCTGGCATTATAAGAGTCATTTCACTTCAAAATGTTTTTCTTAATGTAATTTTTTTTTAATTCAGTGCAGTATTATAGTCAACCTGAAACAGAGGTCAAATTCATTTCATTTCCTTTATGTTTTCTTCCCCGAGTTAGATGAAATAAATGATTAAACCCAGGACGTTGGCAGTTCACTGAATGCACTCACTAGTAGCACTACGAGATCGATTTTCTCAGCACGGCAGACTTTCTATGGCACATATTGCCTGAGCTGACATCTGTCGCGGTTGTCATGGCAGCCCTTTCCTCGCTCAGGAAGAGGTCAGGCTTGACAATGAAGGCCTCACCAGCTCTAGCCTATTCACTGCAAGGTTAACAACCAATAGAGCAAAAGAAATTGGCTATTATACTAAAGTCAATTCCACTTAGGCAAATCTATGAGAATTAAATACATGCTCCTAAGAAAATTAAATGATACAATATTTTTATACAAAAAAATTATATAACTTTTACAGATGGCTTTTCATTACTTTTAAAGTTCAAGTTATTGGGATTAAAATGAAAAAGGTTTAATATATATATATATATATATATATATATATATATATATATATATATATATCCTATTTGCATGATAACATATTAGACAGCTGATCAAGCCCTCAGTTGACTGCAGAATTTGTCCCCCACCCAACCTGATCCACTCACCCGCCGTCCTATATCAGCACTCCTATAAATCCACGAATCTCAATTCTATCCTGATCTCTCAATGACATGAATCTTACTCTTCCTTGACCAGAAGTGGTGATTTAGAATGGCAGCCTGGTAGGAGGTTCCTGGTACAAGATGGCATCCCTCATGCCTAGACTTAAAGTCCATTTCCACAAACAAGAGAACAATCGTACGACGCATATACAAGTAGAATTGCATTTAAAGGGGATGATTTGTTGGCAAATATTTGTGATAGCAACTGATAGTAATTAAGATCACATGCAAGTGTCCTATTTGCAGTCGATTTCTGTTTTCAAATGGTAGAGTAACGCGACAAACAAGAAATTTAATGTACAACACTTGACCAACAAGTGAATTCTCGTTAATCACTTGATTGTATCAGGCCTCTGATCAATTATCGCTTTATGGCGTTCGTTTTGGTGATTATTCATTTTCTAATCATTCCATGGAAATAGGCCATTAATCTTTTTTCTTCCTTTTTAGGTGCTCTGCTAAGTGGCACCCTGGAATGGAAGCCTGGGAAGGGCTCACCTGTTAGTTGAAAGATATTAAATTGGAAGTCTAAGCATTTTGCAACACCTCACCTAACCCTTCCTCCCTCTGTGCAAGCCCAGTTTGCGCAATAATAAATAATAAAAAAGTGTGAAGTGTCCTCTTTGAGCACCTGCCAGCCGGCAGAGTTTACACACCTGAATACCCAGTAAAATATCAGGACCCAGGGTGCCATGGCTCAGGAGCACAAGATGGGGGTGCCCATCCCGGGGCCAGAGCAAGAAGCAGCGAAAGACAGTGAGACATGCAGACACTTTGTTGAGTGAGAAGCTTCGGTGGTCTCTGATGGCTCCCGGCCACCTGCAGGCCAAGGTATACCCCTGTCCATTGCATCTGCTGCTTGGCCTCCCACAGTGCAGGGCTGCATTCCTCCTGCCAAAGCTGAATACCCAGCCTCTTGCAGTGACATATGAGGACTCTCCGCTAGTGGTGATTACTTAGCCTCCTGCAGCCTTAGATGATGTCTAGCCATGCTGTTCCCGGGAACTCATGCTTCACAACACTCACAGTTGTCCCAAGAGAGCCGGCCCCCAACCCTTCTCGGAGCACATCTCCCAATAGCCAAAAGCATGGGGATAATAGAAAAGACCTCTCTGATATGTGCCCCAGATCACAGGGGTCAGGAAGCCCTGGCTACTGTCAAAATGGAAAGGAAGTGATACCACCCTCAGTCTGCACCACAGCAATATATACTGTTTTGAAGCTTTGACAAGAAATCATCACTATTCGACAATCCATCCCTTCCAAGGTGGACCTGAAGCCCCGCTATTCATTAGCAGGAGAGCACCCTTCATCATGACATCAAAGATATTCAATGAAAATCGTCTTTATTGGAAGTTAGAGTCTCCTCATTAGCAGGAGACAGAGATGAGTTGAAGCTTTGGTTTAGGCACTGGACGGGGCACAGGCCGCCGCCCCTCAATGATAACAGATATGTTTTCTCAGGTGGACGACCACGAGAACCGCAATAGGTGAAACAACTTATGAATCCATGCCATTCCAGAGTCAATTATAGGTGACAGCATACCGACCGCAGCTATGAGAATATATAAAAACCTCACGGCAAAGACTTAGACTCTACCCATGGAGATCAACTCTGATCAGACTATTTATTTTCCTCCTCCAAATCCTAGGTGCGTCCTATGGGCAGGTGCGTCTTATGGTGCCAAAAATGCGGTAAATAATAAGAGGCTTAGGAAACGGTCACTTATCAGTTGCTAGCAACAAGGATTATATAATTCATCCTTCACTCTCTCACTCTCATTCTTTTCCTTTTTTCCACATACAGTTCTAATTTGCACCTTACTCCTCTTTCAATCAAAGGGGTCCTACAACATCGCCACCACTTTGCTGCAGGCCTCACACAGCTAATACACGTACATATTATATATTTATTTCTCCCAGCTTTAAATAAAATAAGGTGGTGCTTGTCGAGGGAAACAGTCCCATCAACTTTGCAGTGCAGCTCCAGAAGCACCGTAGTCTGTACAGGTTTTTCCTATGACCTGCCAAACCGACTGTCTGTTGCCTATCACTACTTTAACTAACCTCAGCCATTAACTGCCTCTTCTTTGGACTCACCTGCTGACTCCCGGAATCTTTGTCAGTTACATTCAGCCCACAATCAATATGGCTGCGCCATCTCTCTGCACAACACAGAGCCCCTGTCTACACCAGTGGGTGAGGTTAAACTGAATGCCTGCCCAGCATACTGTCTACCTACACCCATTACGGCTTCTACAGCAGACGGGGTCACACTGAGTCTCTTGCCCGAGAAAATACAAAAGTTTATGTTTGAGCCTCCCCTCACTCCTCACCAGCTATTTGCTAACTACATTAATTTCCCATTGCTTCTGCTGTTGAGGTATTAGAAGTGGGTTTAGATTCTTTCCTTTACACATTGCAAAGTGTTCTTCTGGAGTCCTGGGGCAGTACTTTTCACTGGACGACCAGTAAGGAAAAAGAATAGCAGTGACATAACATCCTATCCTTAAAAGCAACCACATATAGACAATTACTTATCACTATTATTTTAGTAATACCCCCTTACACACCTAGTATAGGAAGGTCTCCACGGCTTTCTCAATTCTAACTTTTGTGTGCACCCATACCATCCCTAGTATTTGTCTTCCAAGTTGCACCTTTGAATAGTTGCTTAGTAGGATTTACCCAGTAGAGGACCCCCCAAATCTGTCTCGGCTCTATTCTTACTCTTTCCTCGTCCTTGTTAGGTGTCACTATGGAGTGTCAGCCTAGGAAGGGCACAGCAAGTATAGGAAGGTCTCCACCTCTTCTAAATTTTGTGTGCACCAATACCATCCCTGATATTTGTCTACCATGTCAGGAACTCTGCCATGTAGCATCTTAGAATGGCTGCCTACCCAGAACAGGACCCCCCCATCTCTTAGCTATAGTCTTTCCCTTTCCTTTTCCTTGTTAGGTGTAAGTATAGGATGGTCTCTGAAGCCTTCTCAATTCTAATATTTGTGTGCACCCATACCATCCCTAATCTGTGTCTACCAAGTCAGGAGCACCAACCAGTTCCTAGGAATGACTTTCTGGGTGGGTGACTGGTATCGGAAGTTAACTATGTATTCCCTACCAATTACTCATTGTATCTAACCTCGAGGCGCTAAACATTTATTTGCATCAAAAATATTATTTGCTGCTGCTACACACTGTTCCCTGGAAGGCAACTATGGGCCTTATGTAAGAAACGCTAACACCACATAGCGGCACGTAGCAGCAGCTGTTTTCCATGAGTGCTGCTACGTGGTGTTAGCGTTTCTTAAATAAGGCCCATAGTTGCTTTCCAGGGAACAGAGTGTAGCATCTCAATGTTCCCTTCCTTAGACTTGAATGTAGCTCAAATTTGCATACTCATGTTTGGAATGCTGTGTAACCATTTACTCTTAGTTGGAATAATACCATTTCTAGGTTGGTGTTTATAGACTCACTAGCATAGGATGATGGTCCTGAATTTACTATAATTATCATCTGAATCACCATAATCATCCTAAAGCGGAACAAACCTATCCTGTGTTTTGTTCTAGATTGGGATCCCCCACTGTGTGACACCCCCCAGAATGCCCTGTAAAACTCACCTTTTCCTGGTCCTACAGTGCATGTGGGGGCTCTCATCCAACAGAACCGCTTGCCATGACTATGTCATTCGGCAGACGACTCTCATAAGTTTCAATGGGAAGCGAGAGCAGTCGCATCTCCAGCCTATCTGAATCTCCCAGCCTGTCTGAATGGCTAGGGCTGGAGCACACACTCAGCCCAAGGATGCAGGGGATGTGACCACTCTTGCTCCTCATTGTAAACAATCAGAGCCATTCGCCAAATTAAATAAGCACGGTAAATGGCTCTGAATGGGTGAGTTCTTAATGACTATTGAGCTTTGCAGGTACATGCTCCATGAGCCATTTTGGTTGGCCCATCAGTTGTGCAGAAATGGGGCCCTCCATCCATGTGCCATTACAGGGGTCCCCTTACCCAGTAAACAAAAGCCGACAGTATGATGGGGCCCCCCTCCATGTGATCCCCCACATCCATTACATGGGCCTCCTTACCCAGTAAACAACAGCAAAAGTAGATAAAATAAAAAATCCTTACCTTATCCAGCTGCCGAATCCCACACTGCTGCTCCAGCCTCCCCCTGCATGTGGCCGCCATCCAAGCTGCACTGGTACCACTTTTTTTTGTTTCTGCTTCGTTGCAGCGATCCCGGTCGGGGGAATTTTCCACCATGCGGTTGGCAAAGCTAGGCCCCCTCTAGAAGTACTTGTGCCCAGGCCCACCAGTCCACCCCCATGGCAGCCCTGACCATGGGTGGGGTCCAATGGGGACAACTTGCTAGTTGCCTTTAATGTCAATTCCAACTGGCACAGCAGGAAAGTCTAATTTCTTTGTTATACATGGAAGACATCCTGCATCCCAGATATTGAAGTTAGGTTTATACTCTAGGAACTTTAATATGTATGTATTACAAATACACAATTTTGCATTACTAATGTCACTTCAAGCCACTATTCTTTAAAACTTCTGGTGAAACTATCCCCATATTCTCCAACTAGAGACATTTTTATTTCCATTTCTTTGGCAGGATTTTTATCTTGCATGATCAGTAAATATATATTCATTGAATGAATTACCAGGTTTTTCAGGAGCTGGGCTTGAATTTGATGAGTGCACTTGGGGCGCATGGCATTGTGTGTGTGTTTAAATTCAGTTCTGCTGCTGAACCCGACCCCTGGGCAGAGAGCGCAGATAGTTGCTCTCAATATTTAGTAGAGCATTACAGCCAAATACTTTCTGACACTAGAGAAGGGATGTAGAGCAAAAGCATTTTGAAAAGAAAAATACAAGAGAAAACACTAATCCATGACATTTACGGATTTCTCCTCTTCAGTGAGTAAGCACCTTAACATTTAACAAAATGTTATCCCCAGCACAACAGAGATGGTGTTTTTAAAAAGAAGCTGGAAGTAGTTAACAGACTTCAGTGATGCATTAGACTAATTAAGAAACATTGCCTTCCTACACGATGCCCTTGCTCTGCTTGACAAACAGCGTGCTAACATTCTGTAACTTACAAAGTAGAGATGAGCGAACTTTTGAAAAATTCGATTCGACTGATTCGCCGAATTTTCCGACAAAAATCGTTTCGACCCGAATAAATTCGCGACGAATCGCTATTAAAAACAGCTATTTCTGAGCCTCCTAGAGCCTCAATAGGGTTGTAAACCATTCTGCCTTGCTGTAACACGCACAGGATGCGTGCTGGGTTAGTTAAATAATACTTTGAAGAAATATCACATGCAGATCAGAGGCATCGCTAATAGAATCGCAGAGCAGCACAATTGCAGAGAGTTGAAGTGGCATCACTATGAGGGGCAGAAGGAGCCCAAACATTGCTTTAAAGAGACACTGGAGTTGGCAGCAGCAGGAGCCCAAAAATTGGATGAATCACACCCTGGAGTTGGCAGGAGTTGACAGCAGCAGCAGGAGCCCAAATATTACTTTAAAGAGACCCTGGGGTTGGCCTCAGGAGCCCAAAAATTGGATGAATCACACCCTGGAGTTGGCAGCAGCAGCAGCAGGAGCCCAAATATACACTGGAGTTGGCTTCAGGAGCCCAAAAATTGGATGAATCACACCCTGGAGTTGGCAGGAGTTGACAGTAGCAGCAACAGGAGCCCAAATATTACATTAAAGAGACCCTGGGGTTGGCCTCAGGAGCCCAAAAATTGGATGAATCACACCCTGGAGTTGGCAGCAGCAGCAGCAGGAGCCCAAATATACACTGGAGTTGGCTTCAGGAGCCCAAAAATTGGATGAATCACACCCTGGAGTTGGCAGGAGTTGACAGTAGCAGCAGCAGGAGCCCAAATATACACTGGAGTTGGCTTCAGGAGCCCAAAAATTGGATGAATCACACCCTGGAGTTGGCAGCAGCAGCAGCAGGAGCCCAAATATACACTGGAGTTGGCTTCAGGAGCCCAAAAATTGGATGAATCACACCCTGGAGTTGGCAGGAGTTGACAGTAGCAGCAGCAGGAGCCCAAATATACACTGGAGTTGGCTTCAGGAGCCCAAAAATTGGATGAATCACACCCTGGAGTTGGCAGGAGTTGACAGCAGCAGCAGCAGCAGCAGCAGGAGCCCAAATATTACATTAAAGAGACCCTGGGGTTGGCCTCAGGAGCCCAAAAATTGGATGAATCACACCCTGGAGTTGGCAGCAGCAGCAGCAGGAGCCCAAATATACACTGGAGTTGGCTTCAGGAGCCCAAAAATTGGATGAATCACACCCTGGAGTTGGCAGGAGTTGACAGTAGCAGCAGCAGGAGCCCAAATATACACTGGAGTTGGCTTCAGGAGCCCAAAAATTGGATGAATCACACCCTGGAGTTGGCAGAAGTTGGCAGCAGCAGCAGCAGGAGCCCAAATATACACTGGAGTTGGCTTCAGGAGCCCAAAAATTGGATGAATCACACCCTGGAGTTGGCAGAAGTTGGCAGCAGCAGCAGCAGGAGCCCAAATATACACTGGAGTTGGCTTCAGGAGCCCAAAAATTGGATGAATCACACCCTGGAGTTGGCAGGAGTTGACAGCAGCAGCAGCAGCAGGAGCCCAAATATTACTTTAAAGTGACACTGGGGTTGGCTTCAGGAGCCCAACAATTGGATGAATCACACCCTGGAGTTGGCAGAAGTTGGCAGCAGCAGCAGCAGGAGCCCAAAAAATGGCCTAAAGACATAAATATGTTTTGCACCATTTGGAAAGTGTAAAACGTGGCACCATGCTGAATCTAGTCGCATGCATCAGGCATTGGTGGGTGGAAATCCTGGCTGATCCATCCCTGATTCATTTTGACAAAGGTGAGTCTCTCCACATTTTTAGTTGACAGACGAGTTCTCCTCGCCGTAACTATGGCCCCCGCCGCACTAAACACCCGCTCAGATGGCACGCTACTTGCCGGGCAGGACAGCTTTTCCAGGGCAAACTCTGCTAGTTGCGGCCACAAATCAAGTTTGGCTGCCCAGAAGTCCAGCGGATCCTCAAGGTGTGTTGGCATGGTCATGTCAAAGTATGACATGACCTGCTGGTTGAGGTCCTGCTCCAGGTCTTCCTGCTGCTCATGAGTAGCCTCACTATGCGGGTGTAGAAAGCTACTCATTAGCGACTGAAGACTGAGGCTGCTGCTGCTGATGGAGCTGCTGCTGCTGCTCCTGCCAACCCCCCCAGCGGCCATGGCAGTGGAAGGTGAGCGCAGAGGTCCCATCGAGTCAGACCTGCGAGAGTATGGACCATGGCGCAGATAGGCATCGGCCAACTGCCTACGTAGAATGTCTTTGTAGTAGTTGAGTTTGTCCTCCCTCTCGGTGGGTTTAAAAAATGCCCCCATTTTGTGCCGGAAGCGAGGGTCCAATAAGGTGGACAGCCAGAAGTCATCCCGCCGACAGATGGAAACAATTCTGGGGTCACTACGCAAGCACGTGAGCATGCTTCGTGCCATTTGCGCAAGTGACTCGGATGGACTACCTGTCTCCATCTCCACTGCATACTGCCACGGTGTGCCCGGGTCCTCTGTCTCGCCTTCCTCAAAAACCTCTAGCTCCTCTGGCTGCTCCTGCTCCTCCTCTCCTGTCCGCTGACTAGATAAACCAGCCATTTCGCCAAGCCTAAACTGTGTTTCGCTGGGCAACTCCTCCTCCTCCTCTTCCTCCTCCTCCTCCAGTTCAGCTCCAATGGGGTTCATGTGGCCGTAAGATGTAAACGCCATGTCTCCAGTGCCCTGACCAGCCATGGTTTCCAACATGTGCTGTAGTACATGAAGCAGTGGAATCACGTCGTTCATCCCGTAATCCTGCCGACTGACAAATAAAGTGGCTTCCTCAAAGGGCCTGAGCAAACGGCAGGTGTCACGTATGAGCTGCCACTGGTTGACATTGAAGTTACACAGGGGAGTCCCCCTATCTGCTTGGATCATCAGGAAATCCGTGATGGCTTTTCTCTGTTCATATAATCGGTCCAACATGTGAAGGGTGGAATTCCAACGGGTGGAAACATCGCAAATCAGACTATGTTGGGGGATACCATTCTGACGCTGTAGGTCAAGAAGGGTGTGTTTGGCGGTGTAGGAGTGGCTGAAGTGCATGCAAAGTTTCCTTGAAGTTGTTAGGATGTCCTGCAGATGGGGGGAACACTTCAGAAACCGCTTGACAACCAGATTGAAGACGTGAGCCACGCAGGGGGCATGGGTCAGGCTTCCTTGGCGCAGCGCAGACAAAGTGTTCTTCCCATTGTCGGTAACCATGATTCCCATTTTAAGTTTTCTCGGAGTAAGCCATGTTTGGATTTCCTGATGAATACATTTAAGCAGTTCCTCCCCTGTGTGACTCCGTTCGCCAAGACAAACCATGTGAAGCACTGCGTGACACCTCCGTGCCCTGCACACATGGTAGACTGGAGGGGCACTGAGACTTGAGCCTACAGTGGAGGGTGAGGAGATGGCGGAGGATGAGGAGGCCGAGTCGCACGGTGTCACAGGCCCAATGGGCAGAGAGCGCGGAGGCCGAAGCGGCGTGACCTGTCCAAGTTGCTGCTGCAAAGGGACCACATTCACCCAGTGGGCCGTAAACGACATGTACTGCCCCTGACCGTAGTTACAGCTCCAGATGTCGGCGCTGCCATGTATTTTGCTACACACCGACAGGCTCAAGGACTGGCCCACCTTCTGTTCAACAAAAGTGTGCAGCGCTGGTACTGCCTTCTTGGCAAAGAAATGACGGCTTGGGACTCTCCACCTCGGCTCGGCACAAGCCATCAGTTCTCTGAAAGGTGCAGATTCCACCACCTGAAAAGGGAGCGACTGCAGCACCAGCAACTTGGACAGGAGCACATTCAGCTTCTGCGCCGTAGGATGAGTGGGCGCATACTGCTGTCTCTTGGACATGGCTTCGCTGATGGATTGCTGGCGGGATGCATGACTCCAGGAGGAGGAGCAGGAGCGACAGAGGATGGGTATGACGCACAGCTGCCTTCGGCTGAGGTGCTGGAGCCTTGGCTGGCAGAAATTGGGAGCTCACTTGGTGAGGAAGCAGACTGGACCACCCCTTGGGAGCCTCGGTTCTCCCAGGTCGTTTTATGGTGACGCATCATATGTTGACGCAGGGCCGTGGTGCCAACATTTGGACCCTGGCCACGCTTCACCTTTTGCCTACATATCTTGCATGTGGCCATGTTACCCTCCTGCGGATGCCTCAGGAAAAACTGCCACACTGCCGAGTAGCTACTTTTCCCACCCCCTGGCCTCACTGATTCACTGCTGCTGTTGCCAACTCCAGGAACCCCTGCTCCACTACCTCCCGATAAGGTAGACTGCCGCACAGCAGGTGCTCTACCCCGGCCCCGGCCCCGGCCGGCTCCAGCCTTTGGAATTGTGCCCCCATGCTGACTGCTACCACCTTGCTGCCTCAGCTGCTGACTCCGGGGCAACCTGCGCCCCTCTTCTCCTGATGATGACGATGAAGCCCCTTCATCACCCGGCTCCCAAGTGCGATCGGCTTCATCGTCATCATCATCATCATCACCGAGTTGTGGCTGTACGTCACTGATGTTCGTGGATTCGTCAACAGTGTCTGGCGCAGGAGCTGGAACGCTCGCAGCACCCACGACACTGTCCACATCACTATTTGTCTGCCTAGCTAAAGAAGCCACCTCCATTTCTTGGCTGGGCAGTAGCTGCTGACTGTCCTCCTGTATCTGATCGTCCTCCTCACTAAAGAGTGGAGCTGAACCCAAAGCATAGGATACGTCGCAGGGGGAGGGAACGGCGTAGGACAGAGGCAATGGGAGGACAGGGACTGCTCTCGGGGCATGCCAACTCAGGGTTGTGTCAGAGGAACCTACCGACCCTAGACTGGGGGTCTCAGACGTAAGTTGTGATGATGTTGTTGATGAGCGCGTCAACCAATCTACCACGGCAGATGCGTTACTGGTGGAGACCCGACCGCTAGCAGATACTGGCAGATTAGGTCTCTCAGCGTGACTCCTGCTGCTACTGGCCCCCAGTCTGATGCGAGCTCTGCCTGCGGAATCTTGGCCTCTGCCACTCCTCTTTTCACTTCCAGGCACTTGTCTGCCCGACATAGTCTAACTGGCGTGGTAGTAGGTGATATTTTAAGATCCCCCGGGCAGCGGTGGGTCTATATGAAACAGAATATAATGCACACCAAAAGTGAGCAGTAACACTCAGCCTCCAACAGGCCTGCTTAGTGTAAATAAGAGAGCTGCTTAGTGTAAATAAAGAGGGGTATGCTATGTTACAGAATGGGATGCCTCAACAGAAGTGCACCTGGCAGGCAGCAGTAAGCCTATGCCCAGCAAAAGTGTCTTATAATATAAATATAATAAGAGCAAATGGTTATATGGTCTTAAACAGAGGCTGCTTTAGTCACAGAATGGGATGCCCCCAAAAAAGATCCAGTAGTACTATGCCCAGCAAAAGTGTCTTTATCAGGCTAATTTCAAATATAATAAGAGCAAATGCTTATATGGTCTTAAACAGAGGCTGCTTTAGTCACAGAATGGGATGCCCTGGCAGGGACAAGTAGTGCTATGCCCAGCAAAAGTGTCTTTATCAGGCCTAATTTCAAATATAATAAGAGCAAATGCTTATATGGTCTTAAACAGAGGCTGCTTTAGTCACAGAATGAGATGCCCCCAAAAAAGATCCAGTAGTACTATGCCCAGCAAAAGTGTCTTTATCAGGCTAATTTCAAATATAATAAGAGCAAATGCTTATATGGTCTTAAACAGAGGCTGCTTTAGTCACAGAATGGGATGCCCTGGCAGGGACAAGTAGTGCTATGCCCAGCAAAAGTGTCTTTATCAGGCCTAATTTCAAATATAATAAGAGCAAATGCTTATATGGTCTTAAACAGAGGCTGCTTTAGTCACAGAATGGGATGCCCCCAAAAAAGATCCAGTAGTACTATGCCCAGCAAAAGTGTCTTTATCAGGCTAATTTCAAATATAATAAGAGCAAATGCTTATATGGTCTTAAACAGAGGCTGCTTTAGTCACAGAATGGGATGCCCTGGCAGGGACAAGTAGTGCTATGCCCAGCAAAAGTGTCTTTATCAGGCCTAATTTCAAATATAATAAGAGCAAATGCTTATATGGTCTTAAACAGAGGCTGCTTTAGTCACAGAATGGGATGCCCTGGCAGGGACAAGTAGTGCTATGCCCAGCAAAAGTGTCTTTATCAGGCTAATTTCAAATATGATAAGAGCAAATGCTTATATGGTCTTAAACAGAGGCTGCTTTAGTCACAGAATGGGATGCCCCCAAAAAAGATCCAGTAGTACTATGCCCAGCAAAAGTGTCTTTATCAGGCTAATTTCAAATATAATAAGAGCAAATGCTTATATGGTCTTAAACAGAGGCTGCTTTAGTCACAGAATGGGATGCCCTGGCAGGGACAAGTAGTGCTATGCCCAGCAAAAGTGTCTTTATCAGGCTAATTTCAAATATGATAAGAGCAAATGGTTATATGGTCTTAAACAGAGGCTGCTTTAGTCACAGAATGGGATGCCCCCAAAAAAGATCCAGTAGTACTATGCCCAGCAAAAGTGTCTTTATCAGGCTAATTTCAAATATAATAAGAGCAAATGCTTATATGGTCTTAAACAGAGGCTGCTTTAGTCACAGAATGGGATGCCCTGGCAGGGACAAGTAGTGCTATGCCCAGCAAAAGTGTCTTTATCAGGCTAATTTCAAATATGATAAGAGCAAATGGTTATATGGTCTTAAACAGAGGCTGCTTTAGTCACAGAATGGGATGCCCCCAAAAAAGATCCAGTAGTACTATGCCCAGCAAAAGTGTCTTTATCAGGCTAATTTCAAATACAATAAGAGCAAATGCTTATATGGTCTTAAACAGAGGCTGCTTTAGTCACAGAATGGGATGCCCTGGCAGGGACAAGTAGTGCTATGCCCAGCAAAAGTGTCTTTATCAGGCTAATTTCAAATATAATAAGAGCAAATGCTTATATGGTCTTAAACAGAGGCTGCTTTAATCACAGAATGGGATGCCCCCAAAAAAGATCCAGTAGTACTATGCCCAGCAAAAGTGTCTTTATCAGGCTAATTTCAAATATGATAAGAGCAAATGCTTATATGGTCTTAAATAGAGGCTGCTTTAGTCACAGAATGGGATGCCCCCAAAAAAGATCCAGTAGTACTATGCCCAGCAAAAGTGTCTTTATCAGGCTAATTTCAAATATAATAAGAGCAAATGCTTATATGGTCTTAAACAGAGGCTGCTTTAGTCACAGAATGGGATGCCCTGGCAGGGACAAGTAGTGCTATGCCCAGCAAAAGTGTCTTTATCAGGCTAATTTCAAATATAATAAGAGCAAATGCTTATATGGTCTTAAACAGAGGCTGCTTTAGTCACAGAATGGGATGCCCCCAAAAAAGATCCAGTAGTACTATGCCCAGCAAAAGTGTCTTTATCAGGCTAATTTCAAATATGATAAGGGCAAATGCTTATATGGTCTTAAACAGAGGCTGCTTTAGTCACAGAATGGGATGCCCCCAAAAAAGATCCAGTAGTACTATGCCCAGCAAAAGTGTCTTTATCAGGCTAATTTCAAATATAATAAGAGCAAATGCTTATATGGTCTTAAACAGAGGCTGCTTTAGTCACAGAATGGGATGCCCTGGCAGGGACAAGTAGTGCTATGCCCAGCAAAAGTGTCTTTATCAGGCTAATTTCAAATATGATAAGAGCAAATGGTTATATGGTCTTAAACAGAGGCTGCTTTAGTCACAGAATGGGATGCCCCCAAAAAAGATCCAGTAGTACTATGCCCAGCAAAAGTGTCTTTATCAGGCTAATTTCAAATATAATAAGAGCAAATGCTTATATGGTCTTAAACAGAGGCTGCTTTAGTCACAGAATGGGATGCCCTGGCAGGGACAAGTAGTGCTATGCCCAGCAAAAGTGTCTTTATCAGGCTAATTTCAAATATAATAAGAGCAAATGCTTATATGGTCTTAAACAGAGGCTGCTTTAATCACAGAATGGGATGCCCCCAAAAAAGATCCAGTAGTACTATGCCCAGCAAAAGTGTCTTTATCAGGCTAATTTCAAATATGATAAGAGCAAATGCTTATATGGTCTTAAACAGAGGCTGCTTTAGTCACAGAATGGGATGCCCCCAAAAAAGATCCAGTAGTACTATGCCCAGCAAAAGTGTCTTTATCAGGCTAATTTCAAATATAATAAGAGCAAATGCTTATATGGTCTTAAACAGAGGCTGCTTTAGTCACAGAATGGGATGCCCCCAAAAAAGATCCAGTAGTACTATGCCCAGCAAAAGTGTCTTTATCAGGCTAATTTCAAATATAATAAGAGCAAATGCTTATATGGTCTTAAACAGAGGCTGCTTTAGACACAGAATGGGATGCCCTGGCAGGGACAAGTAGTGCTATGCCCAGCAAAAGTGTCTTTATCAGGCCTAATTTCAAATATAATAAGAGCAAATGCTTATATGGTCTTAAACAGAGGCTGCTTTAGTCACAGAATGGGATGCCCTGGCAGGGACAAGTAGTGCTATGCCCAGCAAAGGTGTCTTTATCAGGCTAATTTCAAATATGATAAGAGCAAATGCTTATATGGTCTTAAACAGAGGCTGCTTTAGTCACAGAATGGGATGCCCCCAAAAAAGATCCAGTAGTACTATGCCCAGCAAAAGTGTCTTTATCAGGCTAATTTCAAATATAATAAGAGCAAATGCTTATATGGTCTTAAACAGAGGCTGCTTTAGTCACAGAATGGGATGCCCTGGCAGGGACAAGTAGTGCTATGCCCAGCAAAAGTGTCTTTATCAGGCTAATTTCAAATATGATAAGAGCAAATGGTTATATGGTCTTAAACAGAGGCTGCTTTAGTCACAGAATGGGATGCCCCCAAAAAAGATCCAGTAGTACTATGCCCAGCAAAAGTGTCTTTATCAGGCTAATTTCAAATATAATAAGAGCAAATGCTTATATGGTCTTAAACAGAGGCTGCTTTAGTCACAGAATGGGATGCCCTGGCAGGGACAAGTAGTGCTATGCCCAGCAAAAGTGTCTTTATCAGGCCTAATTTCAAATATAATAAGAGCAAATGCTTATATGGTCTTAAACAGAGGCTGCTTTAGTCACAGAATGGGATGCCCTGGCAGGGACAAGTAGTGCTATGCCCAGCAAAAGTGTCTTTATCAGGCTAATTTCAAATATAATAAGAGCAAATGCTTATATGGTCTTAAACAGAGGCTGCTTTAATCACAGAATGGGATGCCCCCAAAAAAGATCCAGTAGTACTATGCCCGGCAAAAGTGTCTTTATCAGGCTAATTTCAAATATGATAAGAGCAAATGCTTATATGGTCTTAAACAGAGGCTGCTTTAGTCACAGAATGGGATGCCCCCAAAAAAGATCCAGTAGTACTATGCCCAGCAAAAGTGTCTTTATCAGGCTAATTTCAAATATAATAAGAGCAAATGCTTATATGGTCTTAAACAGAGGCTGCTTTACTCACAGAATGGGATGCCCTGGCAGGGACAAGTAGTGCTATGCCCAGCAAAAGTGTCTTTATCAGGCCTAATTTCAAATATAATAAGAGCAAATGCTTATATGGTCTTAAACAGAGGCTGCTTTAGTCACAGAATGGGATGCCCCCAAAAAAGATCCAGTAGTACTATGCCCAGCAAAAGTGTCTTTATCAGGCCTAATTTCAAATATAATAAGAGCAAATGCTTATATGGTCTTAAACAGAGGCTGCTTTAGTCACAGAATGGGATGCCCTGGCAGGGACAAGTAGTGCTATGCCCAGCAAAAGTGTCTTTATCAGGCTAATTTCAAATATAATAAGAGCAAATGCTTATATGGTCTTAAACAGAGGCTGCTTTAGTCACAGAATGGGATGCCCTGGCAGGGACAAGTAGTGCTATGCCCAGCAAAAGTGTCTTTATCAGGCCTAATTTCAAATATAATAAGAGCAAATGCTTATATGGTCTTAAACAGAGGCTGCTTTAGTCACAGAATGGGATGCCCTGGCAGGGACAAGTAGTGCTATGCCCAGCAAAAGTGTCTTTATCAGGCTAATTTCAAATATGATAAGAGCAAATGCTTATATGGTCTTAAACAGAGGCTGCTTTAGTCACAGAATGGGATGCCCCCAAAAAAGATCCAGTAGTACTATGCCCAGCAAAAGTGTCTTTATCAGGCTAATTTCAAATATAATAAGAGCAAATGCTTATATGGTCTTAAACAGAGGCTGCTTTAGTCACAGAATGGGATGCCCTGGCAGGGACAAGTAGTGCTATGCCCAGCAAAAGTGTCTTTATCAGGCTAATTTCAAATATGATAAGAGCAAATGGTTATATGGTCTTAAACAGAGGCTGCTTTAGTCACAGAATGGGATGCCCCCAAAAAAGATCCAGTAGTACTATGCCCAGCAAAAGTGTCTTTATCAGGCTAATTTCAAATATAATAAGAGCAAATGCTTATATGGTCTTAAACAGAGGCTGCTTTAGTCACAGAATGGGATGCCCTGGCAGGGACAAGTAGTGCTATGCCCAGCAAAAGTGTCTTTATCAGGCCTAATTTCAAATATAATAAGAGCAAATGCTTATATGGTCTTAAACAGAGGCTGCTTTAGTCACAGAATGGGATGCCCTGGCAGGGACAAGTAGTGCTATGCCCAGCAAAAGTGTCTTTATCAGGCTAATTTCAAATATAATAAGAGCAAATGCTTATATGGTCTTAAACAGAGGCTGCTTTAATCACAGAATGGGATGCCCCCAAAAAAGATCCAGTAGTACTATGCCCGGCAAAAGTGTCTTTATCAGGCTAATTTCAAATATGATAAGAGCAAATGCTTATATGGTCTTAAACAGAGGCTGCTTTAGTCACAGAATGGGATGCCCCCAAAAAAGATCCAGTAGTACTATGCCCAGCAAAAGTGTCTTTATCAGGCTAATTTCAAATATAATAAGAGCAAATGCTTATATGGTCTTAAACAGAGGCTGCTTTACTCACAGAATGGGATGCCCTGGCAGGGACAAGTAGTGCTATGCCCAGCAAAAGTGTCTTTATCAGGCCTAATTTCAAATATAATAAGAGCAAATGCTTATATGGTCTTAAACAGAGGCTGCTTTAGTCACAGAATGGGATGCCCCCAAAAAAGATCCAGTAGTACTATGCCCAGCAAAAGTGTCTTTATCAGGCCTAATTTCAAATATAATAAGAGCAAATGCTTATATGGTCTTAAACAGAGGCTGCTTTAGTCACAGAATGGGATGCCCTGGCAGGGACAAGTAGTGCTATGCCCAGCAAAAGTGTCTTTATCAGGCTAATTTCAAATATAATAAGAGCAAATGCTTATATGGTCTTAAACAGAGGCTGCTTTAGTCACAGAATGGGATGCCCTGGCAGGGACAAGTAGTGCTATGCCCAGCAAAAGTGTCTTTATCAGGCCTAATTTCAAATATAATAAGAGCAAATGCTTATATGGTCTTAAACAGAGGCTGCTTTAGTCACAGAATGGGATGCCCTGGCAGGGACAAGTAGTGCTATGCCCAGCAAAAGTGTCTTTATCAGGCTAATTTCAAATATGATAAGAGCAAATGCTTATATGGTCTTAAACAGAGGCTGCTTTAGTCACAGAATGGGATGCCCCCAAAAAAGATCCAGTAGTACTATGCCCAGCAAAAGTGTCTTTATCAGGCTAATTTCAAATATAATAAGAGCAAATGCTTATATGGTCTTAAACAGAGGCTGCTTTAGTCACAGAATGGGATGCCCTGGCAGGGACAAGTAGTGCTATGCCCAGCAAAAGTGTCTTTATCAGGCCTAATTTCAAATATGATAAGAGCAAATGGTTATATGGTCTTAAACAGAGGCTGCTTTAGTCACAGAATGGGATGCCCCCAAAAAAGATCCAGTAGTACTATGCCCAGCAAAAGTGTCTTTATCAGGCTAATTTCAAATATAATAAGAGCAAATGCTTATATGGTCTTAAACAGAGGCTGCTTTAGTCACAGAATGGGATGCCCTGGCAGGGACAAGTAGTGCTATGCCCAGCAAAAGTGTCTTTATCAGGCCTAATTTCAAATATAATAAGAGCAAATGCTTATATGGTCTTAAACAGAGGCTGCTTTAGTCACAGAATGGGATGCCCTGGCAGGGACAAGTAGTGCTATGCCCAGCAAAAGTGTCTTTATCAGGCTAATTTCAAATATGATAAGAGCAAATGCTTTTATGGTCTTAAACAGAGGCTGCTTTAGTCACAGAATGGGATGCCCCCAAAAAAGATCCAGTAGTACTATGCCCAGCAAAAGTGTCTTTATCAGGCTAATTTCAAATATAATAAGAGCAAATGCTTATATGGTCTTAAACAGAGGCTGCTTTAGTCACAGAATGGGATGCCCTGGCAGGGACAAGTAGTGCTATGCCCAGCAAAAGTGTCTTTATCAGGCTAATTTCAAATATAATAAGAGCAAATGCTTATATGGTCTTAAACAGAGGCTGCTTTAGTCACAGAATGGGATGCCCCCAAAAAAGATCCAGTAGTACTATGCCCAGCAAAAGTGTCTTTATCAGGCTAATTTCAAATATGATAAGAGCAAATGCTTATATGGTCTTAAACAGAGGCTGCTTTAGTCACAGAATGGGATGCCTCACAGCAGACTTAAGATCAGTTCAGTATATATGCACAGTTAGTTAGTATAAGCAGCCTGAAAACGCTAACAAAGCCTGGCTGTCAGGCTGGATGAAAAAAAAAAAAAAAACTGACAGCCTCCGATTTTCCATTCCTTTCCCTCTTTTCCGCTGACTTTCTGTCTGTCTCCTGTCTGTCTCCTGCCTGTCTCCAGCCTGTCCCTGTCTGTCCCTGCCTGTCTAACTGTCTAACTGTCTCTCCCTCAGCTACACAGCGTTCTGTCTCTCACGAATGCAATAGAGAAATGAGGCTGGAAAGCAAGATGGCCGGCCTTAAATACAGCTGTGACGTCACCGGGCTTGCTGGCTGCTGATAGGCTGCATGTGACTGTCCCAGCATACACTGCCCCAGCTTACATGTCTGGACATGTCCCGTCCGCCATCTTAGAATGCCTGTAATGTAAATGAATGGATGTTAAAGGAAAACTTCGAGCGATCGAATCGCGGGGAAATTCGGATTCGATCCGAATCGAATTTTTCCTGAAATTCGGATCGAATCCGGGTTCGTCCGGATCGATTCGCTCATCCCTATTACAAAGCTTTGCAAATGTTCACTTTTAAGTGTAAAGTGTAAAGCCTGCCACCTAAACATATGGAAAGGAAGCAGTATTCGTGGAAATGCTTTTCTTCTGTATGCATGTGCAACAAGCCATCCTTTCCAAATTGGCCAGTAAATTGATGGATAGTGGCACAAAATCATTCAAAACAACAGAAGAATTTTCAGCATGTCAGGTGATTTGTGAGGTCATGGATTTCAAATAATCATGTTGGCTTATCTCCCATACCAGTGCCCCTGATGCAATTATACAAATGTATCTTCATGTGCAGACAGGTTAAAAAACAGCATAAGAGCAACCTCCAGTTCACCGCATGGAGTATCCGACATGGAGTACCAGAATAGGAAAAAAGGTGATTATATATTTTTTTTTGGCTGAAAATGTACTTTAAAGGAGCACTATTGCGAAATTGTGTAATATGAAAAATCCATATAAACACCTCAGCTAATGAGAGGAGGGTCCCTTATACACCCAAACTGAATTAAACTTCGGCCAAGTTAGATGTTTTCTTCTTATGGTAGGAATAAAATCCAGGGGTGACAAAGCCTGTCACCCCTGATGTCCTTTTCCTTCCATTAAAACGCCTGATCTTAGTCCCATGCCACACACGGCTCCATCCTCCTCCGCCACATCAACCTCTGGACACTACTGTGCTTTTTTTGTTTTACTGAAGTATGAATATAATCCTTTAAGTGCCAGCCTACCTAGAGATTTTGTCACCCTCTTTTGCCAGACCATTTTTCACTATTTTGCTCTATACATGATTTTTGAAGGAATTTCCAGGGACTTCCCAGGAAAATTATACATTGTTTTTTTTTTCAGCAGGGTCTGGGCTTTAACTTTAAAAGTCTTGTTTGTCATTTTTTAGTGTATTCGCATTTTTGGGTAAAATATGTGCAAAAAATAAGGAAAATCTATGTTTTCTTTCCAATCCATTCCAGCCCCTCCAGAAGTCATCACGATTGGGGAGTGCTGACTGCAAGATCAGACATGTAGCCCCTCCCGGCCCCCTATAAAGGCAGCTGCCTCTCAACACAGCCCCAGTTGTTTTTCTTGCAGTTGACTGCATAGGATCGCTTACATTCTCTCTCAGAATTTTGGCAGCAGAGCGGGGCCACCTAGCCTGTCGGCCGGCTGCAAAACCCTATTTCCTTGGATCTCCTCTGACCCATCCTTGCCTCCCAGCTTTGGCTGATAACAGGGATCCTTGTACGGTAGGGTGAAACGCCGGGGTCTGGGGCGTTCTGGCAGAGCACATGGCTCTGGGCCGCAGGCTTTATTACCAAAAAAGCAGTCAGCTGCAGGCATTCTATGGTGAGCCTGCTGGGGAACCACTTATATATATTTTATATATGCCCTCCCTGCTTTATTATGTTGGTGTATGTGCGTGCTTGGTGTTACTGTATGGGGAGTGGTGGAGAGCTCCATCGCTATAGCATGCTACAGCGAGGAGCGGTCCGATGCCGCTCCTTCCACATCTTACCTTCCTCGCTCCCTCGCCAGGTCCTGGTCCAGGGCGCGGGCCGCATGCAGGCAGGCGCGCCCCATGGGCTCCTTGCGGGTCGGCGGGGGGGGGGGGGCGCAATGTCAGGCGGCGCTCATGGCGCCACAACTAGGCTGAGATGTGACACGCCGGGGGCGGAGTCACAGGCGCCGACGTGCAGGCTGCCCGTCGCTCCAGTGACGCTCCCCAGCTGGATTGTTCTAGAAGCGTGCACTGCTGGGCTTGCTGGTGCGGCTGGGGACCTCGGAGGTGATCCCTCTTGCTTACTCCTGTCGTAGCACTGAGCAGGCGCGGTCGTGAGTCCCTCTTGTTGTTGTTCTTTCCTTAAGGGGATAAAGGGGATAGATATTGTATTTATGCAATGTATTATGCTCTGTATGCTCACTTTTTATTGCCATGTATATTTTATGTTTTCTTATGTGTTAATACATGACATTGTAGGTCATTTTGTAATTGCTGTATTTTCTCTTTTTGATTTTAGACTGTAGGCTGAAGGTTGAGGGTTGTGGTTTCTCCCGGTCCCCATTGTTTAAAAGAGGGATCGGCTATTAGGCGTAGGCCATTAGTGTCTATTAGCCTTATTGAATAGTTTTATTCAAAATCACCATAATGGAGGCAGAGTGAGCTGGGTACCCCACTTGGGCAGGACAGGCTCTGCCCCTTGTGCAGACGGAATCCCCTGGGCGGATTCAGCACAATTTGTTCAACTTGCGCCAGAGGCATTGTTTTGGACCATGAGCGGCCGGTCGCTCCTGACCCTAGTCCTGCATTACCGCCGGCCTATCCGGATCCTCCGCTGCTGCAGTTAGCCCCTAGTGAAGGGGGAGCCAGCAAGGGGACACATACTGATTTTGCGCACAAGCTGGCTAGCCTTGAGAAACAGATCTCGTTGGCAGCCCCTAAGAAGGCCTAGAGTAAGAAGCGGCATTTGGAGCCGGTTTACGCGGATGATGATTTTTATGATTCTTTGGGATCTGCGGAGGAAGGTGAGTCGCCAGATGACCCACTTTCAGTGACTGAGTTGCTCTCCACCGGAGATGACAGCATTTCTGGCTCCTCCTCGGATGAGGATTCCTTCCTTTGGGATGATACGGAAAGTTTACTTTCTTCCGTTTTTGATACTTTGTACATTGTTCCTCCAAGAACGGCTAAGAGTTAAAAGGGTGATTTGTTTCGGCCTGAAAGACAACGGCAGGTTTTTCCCGAGCAGCTGCATTTTTATAACATCATACTTAAGGAATGGGAAAGGCCCAACAAGCTACCGTAAGGCCTGGATAGACGGTATTCTTTTCCTGCCCAATTGATTCGGTTGTGGTGTCATCCTCCTGAGGTGGACCCTCCAGTTTCAGGGCTGTCCAACACCACTGTTATGCCATCACCTGACAATGCTTCCTTACGTGATCCTGCAGACAAACGCATGGATCAGTTGGCCTGTTATGCTTTCACCTTTGTTGGTGTCCTCTTTCGGCCTGCGTGTGCCATGGCAATTGTTTCCCTAGCCACCAGGAGAAAGGTTAAACACCTTGTGGCTAAGGCTAAATCTCGCAAAAGGGGTGGAGGAGTTTAAGGAACTCAAGGCCTGTTTGGATTTCATCGGCTTTGTTTTTACTGCCATGGATGATGTGGTCAGGCTCTGTGCCAGAATTTCAGCTTTGCTTGTAGCATTACGCCGCTCGCTTTGGTTGAAGCAATGGTCGGCCGATGCCGCCGCCAAGAACTCCCTCACAAGTCTGCCTTTTGTGGGAAGCCGGCTGTTTGGGGAGCGACTGGACCTTTTGGTCAAGGATGGTAAGCTCCCTCAGAGAAGAAAGCCTGCTTGGCCCTTTCGGCACTCCTCTTCTTATTGGTCCTTTCGGGGAGGAAGACATTTCCGCATGGAAACATTGCAGTCGGCGGTGAGATCACTTCGGCCCGGCGACTTTATGACCACGGTGGACATCAGGGACGCGTATCTGCACATCCCGATTTTTCGAGGACATCAAAAGTTTTTGAGGTTTGCACTGGAGGATCAACATTACCAGTTTGTGGCACTCCCCTTCGGCATATCCTCAGCTCCCCGAGTGTTCACCAAGGTTATGGCGGGCATCATGGCTATCCTGAGGAGTCAGGGTATTCGTGTGTTACCCTATCTAGATGACCTTCTGATCTCGGCCCGGTCCCTTCAGGAGGCCGAGAGCGACATCCGGACTGTACTGTCAACCCTGAAAGCCTTCGGTTGGGTGATCAACTACCCCAAGTCGTTTATCATGCCCTCAACAGTGAGATCCTTCTTGGGGATGATGCTAGACACAGGTCAGGTCAAGGTCTTTTTGCCGCGGCAGAAAATTTTGGGACTCCAGACGCAAGTGCAGGCCTTGCTGGCTTGTCAACAGCCATCGGTGCCTCTGGGGATGAGATTGTTGGGCCTAATGGTGTCGTGCTTCGAGGCAGTGCCCTTCGCCCAATTTCACATGAGACGATCACCTCGGTGCGTCGCGAATCAGAGCTGGCCCCGCTATGGATGAAACCACCCTGCTTCGAGATGCACAAAGATAAGGTGGTTTTTTGTTTTAAGCTGGAGTTTTTGCCTAAAGTCGTTTCTCCTTTTCACCTTAATGAGGCAGTTGTCTTACCTTCCTTGTGTCCAGCACCGGCTAATCCCAAACAACGGACTCTCCATGCTTTGCATGTGATCAGAGCCACAAGGTATTATCTGGCTGCGACTGCATCCTTCAGGAAATCGGATCTGCTTTTTGTTTTGACTGAAGGTTCTAGGAATGGATTTCCACCAGCCAAGTCCCCTCTCAGTAAGTGGATTAGACAGGCGGTGGTACAAGCCTATTCTGCCAGGGGGAAGGAACCCCCTTTTCGGATCACAGCTCATTCCTCTAGAGCCATCGGTGCTTCGTGGTCTTCTCAGCACCAGGCCTCGGTGGAACAAGTTTGCAAGGCTGCCACTTGGTGGATGTCAGGGCCTCAGCTGACGCTGTTTTTGGCCGAAAGGTGCTTCAGGTAGTGAAATGAACTACCTGCTGTTCCACACTGGGGATCCCGCTCATATGGACACTGCTTTTGGATGTCCCAATCGTTATGACTTCTGGAATGGATTGGAAAGAAAAGGCAATTCTGTTAAACTCATCTGTAGAATTGCTTTTGTTTCCGATCCATTCCAGCACGTCCACCCCGCCCTTGTGGTTTATTATGTCCTGCATGCCTGTTATGGTGACTGAACCATTTTTGCTCATAGGACACTAGTTATACAAGTTTTTGGTTTACGTTTTTGATTAGAGAGAGTACAAGTGGAGGCTATGTGAGGTAACATGGTCTCCTATTTTTTGGACCTTCCCGGCCTGCCTCTTTTATTGAGTACTGCTTTTAAATTTCTGGGGCTGTGTTGAGAGGCAGCTGCCTTTATAGGGGGCCGGGAGGGGCTACATCTCTGATCTTGCAGTCAGCGCCCCCTATGGATGAACTCCCCAATCGTGATGACTTCTGGACGGGCTGGAATGGATCGGAAACAAAAGCAATTCTACAGGTGAGTTTCACAGAATTGCCTTTTTACGATTTGTAGTGTTTTTTTGTAATAAAAAGTTACACATTTTCAATAAAATTATATTGGTTTAATAATAATAATATATATATATATATATATATATATATATATATATATATATATATATATATATATATATTATAAGCCCCATTTCTCCCAGTTATAATGATACCACATATGTATTGGTAGACAGTCTTTTATGCCCAGGAGACTTCCCCAAACAGAAACAGCACTTTTTAATGCAACTGCTATGCGCACCTTGCAGTTTTTCAAGAACATTCAAAATGCCCCCCAGAAACTATATATTCTCTAGAAGTACACACCTCAAGCTTTCTATGTGTACCAGTCTTGTTGACATAGAACTAGTTTTCTGGAAGTAATCCCTTGATGAATTATTTGGTTGCACAGGGTGTCCCTAAAAAAAAGATTAAAAAGGCAGAATCAAAGCCAAATTTTCCTAAATAAAACAATAAGCAAGTAAGAAAAAACAAGTTAAACTGGACCAACACCCGTTATTACATTAACGGGTGTTGGTTTGGCTCGTTGCTGCAAGAAAGAAACTCGAGGGTGTATCCAGAACGCTGGAGCCCCCTCACACCTAAATGCACAGGATACGTATAATATTCACATTTCTAACGAGCCAGCGCCGGGAAAGGAGCTCCGTGATTAGCCGCCGGCCGGTCACGTGGGCTGTAGTCGAGTTCTCTATGCTGGTTGCCAGCAGGACCCGCCCACGTGACCGGGACTTCTTTCCTGGCACTGACTCGTTAGAAATGTGAGTATTATACTTACCTGTGCATGTATCCTGTGCATTTAGGTGCGAGGGGGCACCAGCGTTCTGGATGCCCCCTCAAGCTTCTTTCTTGCAGCAAAGAGCCGGACCAACACCCGTTAATGTAATAATGGGTGTTGGTTCGGTTTAAATCTGAAAAAGCAACGTCCCCCGAACAAAACAATATCCACATACATAGGTACAGTCAAGGTAGGGGTACCCAAAGTAAAGCATATGCGTAAGGGTCATTTTACTTTAAAATTTCAGCTCTACAGACAAAGTGCACACCTTGTTCTTTTTCAGCCAAAACAACCCTTTACATTTGAAATACCCCCCACAAACCATATTCCCTGAAAGTAGACACATTAGTCACATGGTCACTTTACACATGATCACTTTAGTAATTCATTGTACCCTGTGCTCTGATACGCTTATTGTGTGATGATTTCATCTCATCTCAGTCCTGGGGATCAGTGTTGATCCTTTTTAGCAGTTATTGTCTTAGATTGTTGTCTATGAAGTTGTGTTTTTGATCAATAAAATTGTATTTATTTTTATATCCTTGAGCTGTACCCCATATCTAGAATCAGGAGAGTAGTTTTTGGTTCAAACAAGTAAAAACAAGCTAAAACCAAAAGTGCAAGGCCTCATGAACAGAACATGTATAGCTAATTTTAACCCATTTAACGGTCAGCCTACTTGAGATTTTGTCACACTTTTTAACAGGTCATTTTTCACCATTTCGCAATATGTTTAACTGTGATTTTTGCAGGAATTTCCAGCATTTTTTTAGACTTTAACATAAAATGAAAAGAGCACTTTATAACACTTAAAAATAAAATAAAACTACAATCCACACCATAAAGGGTTAAAAAATGCCGTGCCCCCCCCCCCCCAGCAGTACCAGCACGTTGCCAGCAATGACCAGGGCTCAGAGGCCAGCTTCAGTGGTCCCTGGCCCTAAAAGCTACAAGCCCACTTAGCCTTCACATCCCCCGAATTTTCTGGAATTTTCCTTATCAGTTCACAAAGGGCTAAGTGTAAAAACATAAAAACATGCACACAGAAGAAAAAAATATTTTATTTTTTTATTAACTATGTCCAACGCCAATCACTATGGATTCTGCTCCCCTGCTTGTGCTGGAAGCCTTTTATACCTGCTGGGTGATGGGACAAAAAAAAATGCCTCTGGGGGGCAGTTGGGGGAATTTTTAATGGTTAATAATGGGGATGTCCCTCACCGATCTCCAATGACAGATGGCGGTGATCGATGGAGTGGGTGGAGAGGTAGAGGATCAGACTCTCCTGCCTCTCTACCCCTCTCCGCTGATCACCAGCATCTGAGAATTGTTGGGCAGGGATCACCCGTCCCACCCCCAAAAAGGCTGGGCTAATGGTGGCATGGCAGAAGCTGGGTGACGGGGCCCTCTCCTCATGTGGAAGAGCCCCGGAGGTGAAGAGGTGAAGAGGAGGGTTCTCGGGCGCAGGTGAGTAAATGTAATTTTTTATTTTCTCTGTATAGATGTGAGCCACAGCGGAAGCGGGGGGGGGGGGGGACTTTTGGGCTTCTCCTGAAGCTAGAAGAGCCCCGGGAGGGGGTCGGATTCCCCCCGGGAGAAGAGAAGGACCGGCTGGATCGATAGAGGGGTCAGGTGAGGGTCAGATAGTGTGTATGTTAAATATCCATAAAACACCACTGAGACCACCTATATACTCCCCTTGGCATCCCAATTTGGAATGGCTATCTTCTGTACGCTGGCTAAAAGTCATACTCACCCTTTCATTGCCTGGGACCACAACTACACATGTCTTTCTTCAGCGCCGTGAAGAATTGGCCCAATTTGGGTGATTTCCAGTGCAGTAATAGTACGAGGGCATTCCAAACCAGGGATACACCAGGAAGCCCCCCTACATACTTTCAGCGACATTGACAGCCTCTGTACTATAAACATTTTTCCTCAGCAGCCAGTATTACTTCTGGTTGAATCAAGAGATACCGGCTAGGCACCTGCTTTAGACTCCGCCGCTGCCATCAGAAGACCCCAGCCATGGACTAGGAGGGAGCCCCCAATCAGGCCCACCAGGAAGAGGACGCTGCCCGGCAGGGGACAGAGGGAGGAAGAAGCGGATCAGTGAGTACTGTGACGTTTAGAATAATAACTGTTTTTTGTGTGGCATGTTTTTTCTTTAAAGCAGTCCCACACCCTGCCAGGGGACCAGCACTCAGCACCCAGGGCCAGGGTCTGGCCTTTCGGCCTCTAAACCCAAGGTTGCCAGCCCCTATGCCTGGTGCCTGGGCTGACTGGCCCAGGAAAGGGGGGCATGCTTTTTAAAAGATTAAATAGATACGAAACAGTAAAAAACTAATGAAAAGAAAGATTTCTTACATCTCTAGCAGTACTGTGCCTTTTAGAGATACACTCAACACTGCAACAAAAATTGCCAGAACCAGAGGTGAAATTAAAAAATCACATGCGAGTCTAAAACTCTCATCTGCTGTCTCTCACAGGCAAAAATATTGTGTGGGTGTTTCTTTGATTAGGCAAATGGCATTAAATTGGATACAATAGGAAATCCCCCTCCATACCCCCTTCCCTCCAGTGACATAGATACCTCTGTACCATAAAACCTCCCCCCCCCCCCCCCCAGCAGCAAGCATTACTTATGGCTGGAACAAGAGATAATGGTGGAATGGTGAATGTCTTTAGATGCCGCCACTGGCTTTGGAAGGCCCCAGCTGCAGACACACTAAGCATTGAGACCAAATAGAGGAGAAGAGAACTGTCTGAGGACCTGAGGATAAAAACTGTGAATAAATATCAACCATCTTAAGATTACAAGTCCATCTCCAGGAATCTTAATGTTCCTTTGTCCACCGCATGAAACATAATCAAGAAGAAGAAAGTCGATGGACGCCGCCCTCCTATCACAAAAATAGTGGTGAACAGGTGGGTGCAAGTCCAGAACGAAGAATAACCAGCACTCCAAAACGATCTTCAAAGATCAAACAAGTGTATTCAGCTCAGTCAGAGTTTCAGGGGTGTAGCGAAACACCCTTCATCAGGACCAGTAGTAACAACAAGAAAAACATCCATTGTGACACATATAAATAAAAATAAACCAATAGGAAAGCAGAGAAAACCCGCCTGACGTCATCAGCGATGTCAGCGGCGTGTCACAAACAACCCTAAATACATACTTTGAATATGGTAGAGTATATATGTAAATAAGGAAAAATCACCAAGGATTAATCAAGTATAGGTATAAAATGTATGAGGCATATTACCAAGTAGCCACCCCCGTGGCTGTGCCCGCCTGGAGAGCCCCGACATAATCAAGAAGTTTACAACCCATGGCACTGTAGCTAATCTCCCTGGACGTGGACGGAAGAGAAAATTGATACAAGGTTGCAACACAGGATAGTCCAGATAGTGGATAAAGCCCAATCAAGTTCCAAGGAAATTCAAGTTGTCCTGCAGGCTCAGGGTGAATCAGTGTCAACACCAGGGGTGTAACTATAAAAGGTGCAGGGGTGAGACCACACCGAGGCCCAGGAGGTCAGGCCCATCATTGTTGCTCCTCCACCTAACTTATCATATTTATCAGATTTGTGCTCAACTGCCATCATTGTTTCAGTCTTTAGTTGTCTACCTGCATCCAATTGAGTTAATTGACAGAAAAAAAGTTTATTGTATGAGCCTCACCAGGCAGGGCCACGTCATCTGAAGATTGCCAAGGAATTTAGGGCCACAATGTGGGGCCCAGTGTCAGAAAGCTGGGTTTACATCCTAGGTCATGGGTTTTCCAGTAGGACAAGGACCCCAAACTTACTTCAAGAAGAACCCAGAAATGGATGGAAACAAAGGACTGGAGACCTCTGAAGTGACCAGCAATGAGTATGGATGTAAATTCCATTGAACATCTGTGGAGAGATCTTATAATTGCTTTTGAGAGGAGGCACTCTTCAAATATGAGAGACCTGAAACAGTTTGCAAAGAAGACTGGGTCAAAATTCCAGTTAAGTGGTGTAGGAAGCTTGCTGTTGGTTGTCAAAACTAACTGATTTAATTTTCTTATTCCAAGCGTTATGCAACTAAACATTAATTTGAAAGTGCAAACAATTTTGTCCGGCCCAATATTATTTATATAATTTATCATTTTTTTGCATTTCTTGTGTTATATATATATATATATATATATATATATATATATACACATGTATAGTTGCTATAACTTTTATTTCAGGGAGAAATAAATAAAATCATGGATGCCAGCAATTACGGCATGAGTGTATATGCTGTTTTTCTTAGATGTCAGATTTGATGATCTTCTCTGATTTTTCTCCTTAACTCAGGCATTGCTTAAAATGATGGTCCAGTAGAGGAGGTGGGAAAATGAAAAAAACTCACTTGTTCCCACCTTGACGTCTGCTTCCAACACACATCGCAATGACTGTAAGCTTGCAAGGGCAGGGCTCTCTTTCCAATTGTTCCTGGTTTCCAAAACACTTGGTCTGAACTTTGTAGCATCTAGTCTGTAATGGTCTTTGTATTGTATGTTTTACCTTGTTTGTTTTCATACCTTGTACTGTGGTATGGAAGACGATGGCTTGATAGGACACCGCTTGTTGGGTTGCTTCGCATGTCACTCAAGCTGTGAGTTCTAAGGCACCTGTGGAACATGGTCATGTTGCTGACCTAACCTGCTCCATGGTCAGGTGAATAGTTTTCTGTATTGTCCAAACGGGGCTTAGCGCTGGGGAAGGGCAGTAGGCGGTGGGGCAGGAAGAAGGTAATGCAAGTTACACAGTGCACACACTTCCTTTCTCTGTCTCTCTGCTCCATTCATCCCTGTCCCCTCAGCTCTGCCTCATTGACTGTATGCCACCTCTGCCCCATCCATCCCTGTCCTCTCTGCTCTGCCCCACAGCCTTGTATCCCTCAGTTCTGTCCCATCCACCCCTCCACCCTCAGCTCTACCTAATCCGCTCAGCTCTACGCATCTCCATCCTTGCATCCTCCCAGCTTTGCCCATCTATCCCTCTACCTTCCATCTCTACCAGTCTATCCATCTTTCTTTCAGATTTGCCCATTTACCCCCCCACCAGCTCTACCCAGCCATTCCTGCCCTTTTCATTATGCCCATCGATCCCTCTTCCTCCCACTCAGCTATATCTCCATCCATTCCTGTCCATTCATGTGGGGCCAAACTAAAAACCAGCTCCAATAGGGGTTGGAGGTTCTTAGTTGGCCATGGAATTTATAGACCCCTGACTCGCGACTCTCCACTGCAAAGGGGCCCACTGAGGCCATGCTGCCCGAGGGTCCATAAACCTGGAGCCGGGTTTGAAGGTTTGGAGGTTTAAGAAGCAATGTAAATGTGAATGGCTGACAGCACTGCATGACCTACCCTCCATCTCTATTTAAACAATGTTGTTAGATGCTGATGTGAGGATTAGAAGAGTATTTTCTGTATATAAGAAAAACCTTGGTGTAATTTGTTATGACTCCTGCAGTACTATCTGTTTCAATTACATTTGGCCTCCAGAGACAGCTGAATGCGATTCAGGAATGATGGGGATCATGCTATGTATGCACGGTGGGCCTATGTCTAGCTGGATGCAGTTAATTAGCTGGAATAAGTGTATGTAAGTCTCACACAGAAAATGAAGCCCCTGCATGACATTGTGTTATATTACTCGCCTGAAGCACTCTCCCACCATGAAACCCGGTGGCCCTCAACACTGCCCAGGACAACAGTGATTCAAGCTTTGACTTGATGAAATGATGTGTTAGTGTAATGACTTTATAATTAAAATACATAACCAAGAGGAAAGACTGGCCCTGGCGCAGCTTCTCCTATGCGAGGAACGGAAACAAAGAAGCAGTTGGCCCTGTTGTTCTCCATCAGCACAGCACAGCTTACCTCCTCATTCTCAATAATTCCGCCACTTTATCTCACTCTGCCTGACGCCTAATAAGGTGATTGCTATTTACTTTGTACCAACAGCTAATCTGTTAATGATTGATTTTAAATTTGTGCTGCCGTTTGTCTATGGCAGAGACAGAGAGTCTAGAATACAGAGTTTGTTGCAGTGATGAATTAAGATTTTTAAAGTCCTTTTTTTATATTAATTCTCTTTGGTTTTTTTTTCATTCCTGAACAGAAAATGTACTTGTTACAGTAATGTGGCAAGATTATCTGACAGATTACTGGTATGTTAATGTATATTAAAATGATATAGTTCCAGCAAATGCTGTATCATTGTTATTTGATTTATAAATTCCCTACCAGTAAAATCCAAATGACTGTGCACCGATACCTATCGACAGCCTACTTTGGACAGACCCCGGACTTAGACCCAAAACGCTTAGCCCCATAATGAGACATTCACTCGCAGTGTGGGACTCGGTCAGGTATTCCGCCTCCTTGATGTTCCCCCATACCCCCCTGGCACATCTATGGGGCAACGCAAGTTTCCTCCCAGATGAACAGAACAAATTGGCCTTTAAATGGTGGCAGGACCGGGGTATAAATAAAATATCTGACCTACTCATAGAGGGAGGACTTGCAGGAGAAATACGGTATTCCCCACAAGGAATATTTCTGTTATATTCAACTAAGGCATTGGATTTTGCCCCTGACAAAGCTGTGTCCTTCCTCCCGGAAGGACACAGCCTACTTTGGACAGACCCCGGACTTAGACCCAAAACGCTTAGCCCCATAATGAGACATTCACTCGCAGTGTGGGACTCGGTCAGGTATTCCGCCTCCTTGATGTTCCCCCATACCCCCCTGGCACATCTATGGGGCAACGCAAGTTTCCTCCCAGATGAACAGAACAAATTGGCCTTTAAATGGTGGCAGGACCGGGGTATAAATAAAATATCTGACCTACTCATAGAGGGAGGACTTGCAGGAGAAATACGGTATTCCCCACAAGGAATATTTCTGTTATATTCAACTAAGGCATTGGATTTTGCCCCTGACAAAGCTGTGTCCTTCCTCCCGGGAGAAGACCCCCTTCGAAGAATTATGCGCTAATAACCCCTTTCAAAGAGGAACAACCTCCCTAATTTATTCAGAGCTAAACGTAACTAACGCATATGTGAGCTGCTGGGAAAGGGATCTGGGTCCACCTGGCGAAGAAAGGGGGTGCACAGAGATATGGTCTCGTATCTCAAAATGCTCCATTAACATCCTGACAGTCGAAACAGCCTATAAGGTGATGCTCCGCTGGTACCTAGTGCCGAGCTGCTTGAGCAGGATGTTTCCGGGGCAGGCTAAGTCATGCTTTAGGGGCTGCAGTGCAGAGGGGGACTTTATGCACACTTGGTGGTCCTGCCCTATGCTGGCTCGCTTTTGGAACCAGGTATTCAGGATGGCCAATGAAATCTTCCGATCCAGCATGAGAAAAGATCCCTGGGTTACCCTCCTGCACTGCAAGCCCCGGGAATTGTCCAGTAAGCAACATAGACTTTTTGTCTACCTTCTCCTGGCGGCCAAGCAGACTATAGCTAAGGCCTGGAAGAAGCAATTTACCGCAATCTCAGAGGTGTAAGCCAGGATGAACGGTTTTCTCATCAACGAGAGATTGTCTAGCATCCTGACCGACTCCCATGACAAATTTCTCTCAATATGGGAACCATGGATAAGATTTGCCTGGCCTGGCGAATCTCTGCGGATACTATAATAATCATACGCGGTGTCTGGTGGAGCGCGGGAGCGATAACCCCCCCTCTCCTCCCTCCCTCTTTCTCTTCCCCCCTTCTTTATACTTTGACCCCCCGTGTGGGGTCACTTTCTTTTCCTTCTCGCAATACAACAGCTCTAATGTTTTTTGATGGTTCCTTTCTGTACATACGCATGGCTGTGTAGGACAGCCCACTGGCATACCCCAATGGACCTTGAGTGACAAGCACAAGATTATGGGTGTGTGGGTGAGGGTGCTGGTCACGGACACCGTGAGGTTCCGTGGCCCGCACAGTCCCGGAAAAGATCATGATGTAATGTAAATTGCGCTAGTAGTATCAAGCTCATGTCTCGTGCCCTGCCATATTTGCAATTATTATGTAAATTGTTAAAATTGTGTAGGGGGGAGGGGTACCTTTGGTTTGGGGTACCTCTAATAGGAGAGCTTACTTGGTGGGGGTATACTGGTTCCTAGTTTGTGTAACTAGAAACTTTGACTATACTATGTATAGCTGGTTAAAAGTTGAAACCTTGTTTATTTTGTACACTTGGTTTTTTTCACATATTTAGCATATAGTTCACACATATTTTACACTTGTCTCTGTTATCATTATCTTTTTTCTCACATATTTTGCACATTATTTACACTTTTTTTCACACATATTTTTACCATCATACTCTATCGTATTGATTCAAAGAAACATGTAACAGCTTGGATTTGGCTCACGATCATCCTATTTTTCACGTCCGCTCGTGCGTTCGTATGAACTTGCGAGTGATTCAATAAGCAAATACGTTTCTATCCTAAAAGATACGTCCGTTCGTATGATATCTCCCGAACTTGCCTCAGTCAGTTGGCAATCGTAAAAATCACGTTCATGTGCTCACCTGTTGCGGCGGCAGCCTGTTTTTTCGGCTGCTTCCATCGTCAACCTCTTCCAATTACTTGCGTTTGCCTCTGGCTTTCATTGGTTTTTGGCCTCTTAGATTCGTGCGTTCGTATGTTTATAAGATCTTGCGCATGCGCACCCTCAACCAGAAACTTACCTAAACCTCTTAGCGCTTGCATCCAACTTCATTTTTCGGTCCCTCAAACTTACCTAAACCCCTTAGCGGCTGCATCCAACTTCATTTCTCGGTCCCTCAAACTTACCTAAACCTCTTAGCGCTTGCATCCAACTTCATTTCTCGGTCCCTCAAACTTACCTCAACCCCTTAGCGGCTGCATCCAACTTCATTTCTCGGTCCCTCAAACTTACCTAAACCCTTTAGCGGCTGCATCCAACTTCATTTCTCGGTCCCTCAAACTTACCTAAACCCCTTAGCGGCTGCATCCAACTTCATTTCTCGGTCCCTCAAACTTACCTAAACCTCTTAGCGCTTGCATCCAACTTCATTTCTCGGTCCCTCAAACTTACCTAAACCCCTTAGCGGCTGCATCCAACTTCATTTCTCGGTCCCTCAAACTTACCTAAACCTCTTAGCGCTTGCATCCAACTTCCTTTCTCGGTCCCTAAAACGTAAGAAAATCACATAATGTACATATGTCTATATGTTTCTAAGCGTGTTGTTTCTGGTTTGTGTAATTTTTTGGGTGTGTGCATATTAGAAAAGACACATTTAGGAAGGCTTAAAATCTAATTTATTTAAATGATTTTCTCGGTTTTGTTTTAACTAATTTTAAAAACCTCATTTTTTTTTGTGGTTGTTTTTTTAAAATCTTTTTTTTTTTTTTTTTTGTCTAGGTAAAACACATCTAAATGTTTTTTTTTTTTTGGAACAGTAAAAGACATAATTGTTTTTTGTTTTGGTTTTTTTTTTACAAAATTTTTTTGGGATTTTTACAAAATCCATAAAACCATTTTTAAAATCTTTAAAACTTTAAAACCAAGTTAAACAAAGGAGCCAGGACCAAGGGCACTATTCATCATCCTCTTCTTCATCTGTTGGCCCCAACGTCGCCTGTATGGCCAGCAGCTCGGCCACCAACTCCTTCATTCTTTTTTTTTTCCCCGCCAATGTTTGGGGGATCATCCCTGTAACCAATAGAGAAAGAAACATAAATAGGAGTCCCAGACCGGTTTGTATGCTGGAAATAGATTTAGGGTTAATCAAATACATGTAAATGCATGACATATGTCATTCTTCCAAGGGATACAGTTAATGCATTTCCCACAGGTAAGTGTTTAAACTCCTTAAACCGGACCTTCCACATTATTTAATGAAAACCAATAACTATTCACAAATGATTCTGCACCACCTCAAAGTTAATTAGGGTTTTTTTGGGATTACAGCGCCGCCATCTGGACTCTGAAGCATAACACTTAATGAGGAGTGGAGAGTTGGATAAAGTACAGGGGAGTAGGTTACAGTGGTGCGTTGGGAATCCCGAGCATAGCTGGGTTGAGGGAAAGGTCATCACTCACACAATGCATGGCAGCACCTTCCTTTTTTCAATCTGTATCCCATGCTGCCTGTAAATATTGCGCATTCCATATTCCCCAATATTGGTTTGGTTCAGTCTAATAACATGCATTAGATGGGTGAAGGGTGTTTTTCCATGGTTCTAATCTGTAGGTACAGTGTGATGGCTAATTCTTTGGTTCTTAATACTAGTTAGGGTCCTCTTTAAGCTAACGAAGTGCCCACATGAAAGTGTGAACTACACATTGGCTACGCCTTTAGTTATGTGTGTGTTATTAGCTAACCAAACATTAATATGAATAATGGCATGGAGACTTACAGAGTTGGTGGCCGACAGATGGCTGGTTGGGGCCAACAGGCTGCCCTTGGTCCTGGCTCTGCTGTGAAGAAGTCCCTGGAGAAACATGTGACATTTGGTTAGTACTTGTAGAGAGTCACTATTGCCAACATATCTGGCTCCCAGTCTGGCTGACATCACTCACCTTCGCCAGGATCGACTTCAAGCATCTCTGCTGCCTCCTCCTCCACTATCTCACCCGCTCCAGAAGCTTCTACAAATACATAATAAAGGATAACTTAGTTTTTGGCCTGCCATGTATATCTTTGTGCCTATACATGAAGAGTGACATACCAGAGCCTTCCCCATGCGTGGCCAGGTATGACTCCACGCCCACGCGGTTTGGCCCCTCCTCTGTGGTAAGGTCCAGGGGCTGGTCTGAGGAGGCCACAGAGGAGGGGTAGGTCCGTCGCCCGGGAGATCCACCACCTTCACTCACAGATGCAGACTCATGCAGCACTGGTCGGCCTGTACGTCTCCGGGTGCGGCGAATTCTGAAATCCATTTCCAACACTACCAAAGAAAAGTCATTATAAATAAAGGCATAACTTATACATTTGGAACATATACCATGCAATTGCTTTGTACTTACTTGGGAAATGGATTCCAAAAAACCTCCGCACCCGGGGCATGTGCAGACGTTTCAGGTCCGACCAATGCTGCATTATCTGGGTGTGAGTGAAGGTGGTGCTGGTCACACGGTGTATCTCGGCGATGATCTCCCGGACGATGTCCCTTTTCTCGCACACATTGGGCGCGAAGTCATACCGGCGCTGAAGCATGATCTGAAAAACATAATGGACACAGAGCTTTTACTTTTACACACAGACCCATATGTGTTGCATCACAAGTTGAGAATTTAATGTCATTAACACACACATTTCGAGTGGCAGCCATTTTTGGGGAGTGCCTTAAAGAGGACGTTGACTGTGAATGACAGTCTGGTCTTATGTTATATGTATCACACACCATGTACATACAGATAATAGCCAACATCAAGAATCAGCCCACCTGCATCTATGGCATGTTAGGATGGTTTAAACATCCAAGATGTACGCTAATGCTTAGGCTTTTGGACCACGTGTGTGGCTTCCCGTTGTGTTTTTATGGCTTAGGAAAACAGTGTTCCTCAAACATCCGCATCAAGGTCCGAGACAGGCCAGGTTTGGCAGCTCGCCCCGCTACTCCACAGGTTAATTCACTGTTGCTAAGCCGGAGCAATTGGCCGAATTAGGACATCAGCAGAGACAGGTGAAAACGTGGCCAGGCTCGGCCCTTGAGGATGAAGTGTGAGGAGCCAGTGATTAAACATTAAGAGACCCCAAACTAGTTCCAAACGCATCATTTACATTTAGGCCATCATTGACTATTAGATTAAAATGCACAGGCAGCCACTTACCAGCATGAGGATCTCTTCCTGTTGACGGGTGAAGATAGTGGGCGCCATCTTTATGCTTCTTCAAGGCAGCAGATAAGTGAAACCCCAGCGGTTTCCTGGTTCCGCTCGAACGTACGTTCGTACGAGCGCGTAGTCGTGCGCATAGGCGTCACACGCTGGGCTCATTATTTAAAGGTCCCTGCACCCAAAGCTCATTCTCTTTGAGCATTTGTGGAAGATGGCACCTAAAAAGCCTATGAGCAAGCGACCCCAGCAAAGCAAGACCGCGGAGGGCCCAACAACAAGGTCCCAGCAAGGTAGGAGAAAGCTGAGAGCCAAGACTCCCACCTCGACCCCACCAAGGGACCCTGGACCCTCAGGAACCAAAAAAAGGGGCCCCAAGCCCCGTGCCCCTGCAGCCAAAAAGCTGGCAACTGCAGCACCCACCACCTCTGCCCCCAGAAGAGGCAGCACAAGGGAGCCCACACCGGCCATGCCTTCAAGTAGGGCAGTTCGGCAACCCAGGCCCCGCAGCAGGGCCCGAACCCCATCCAGGGCCAGAAGCCCATCCAGGGCCCGAAGCCCAGCCAGAGGCCGCCGAACCCCATCCAGGGCCCGAAGCCCAGCCAGAGGCCGCCGAACCCCATCCAGGGCACGAAGCCCAGCCAGAGGCCGCCGAACCCCATCCAGGGCCCGAAGCCCAGCCAGAGGCCGCCGAACCCCATCCAGGGCACGAAGCCCAGCCAGAGGCCGCCGAACCCCATCCAGGGCACGAAGCCCAGCCAGAGGCCGCCGAACCCCATCCAGGGCACGAAGCCCAGCCAGAGGCCGCCGAACCCCATCCAGGGCCAGAAGCCCAGCCAGAGGCCGCCGAACCCCATCCAGGGCCAGAAGCCCCTACAGGGCCCGCCGAACCCCATCCAGGGCCAGAAGCCCCTACAGGGCCCGAAGAACCCCATCCAGGGCCAGAAGCCCCTACAGGGCCCGAAGAACCCCATCCAGGGCCAGAAGCCCCTACAGGGCCCGCCGAACCCCATCCAGGGCCAGAAGCCCCCGACCTGGCACCAGCCGGGAACAGAGCCCCCGACCTGGCACCAGCCGGGAACCTAGCCCCCCAAGAGGGCCCCGAATTGCAACCATGACCACATCTACACCTGGAAGTTCGGTGGCCAGCCACGCAAGAACACCCAGTCCCTTGGCCAGTCCAGTCCAGTCATTGGGAAGCCACCAATCCGGCCATTCCCCTACCCAGCCCCAGGCCATAATGTCACCACATGTGTCTGCACACATGGAGGAGCAGCCAAGCCAACCATCTGGCCGCACATTGCGCCGCGGCCAGTTGAGTGGGAGATTCTCCCATGACCAAAATATGGCATTGGCTAGTGGCCTTACATTATACTATGACGAGCTATATGGGAGCAAATCCAAACACACCACAAAGCAGCGCAAGATGGAATTGTTTGAAACCATCCTCCGACAAGTAAATGCAGCGGGGGAAGAGAGGAAAGATGTGTCCCAAATTCAGAAGAAAATCTCTGATCTGAAGTATGCTGTACGGCAAAAAGAAATTAAAAGGCATAATTACAGGTAAATAAATGTTTTCGCTAAATATAATGTTTTGGATGTACTGTATGCACCTTTTCTGAGTACCAAACGATTTTCTCTTTTCAGCATGAAAACTGGAGGTGGCTTTCCATCTAAATTGGAGTTTACCCCTGCTGAGGAGATTGTGCTTGGACTTCTCCATCCGGTCGCGGTCGGTGGACATGCTGGTCTAAGGGACACAGACTCACCGACCCGTACCCACGGTGAGTACTCTTAAATCTGCATGTTTGACTGTTTGCTAAATAATCTACAGTTCACTAGTAACAAGATAACGGGATGCCCCTATGGTTTGCCTTGCTTGGCCTCGCACTACTGTGGCTGTTTGTGTCCTCTTTTGGTCCCTGGGAATCACACATTTAGGCCCACAGCCATTATGGCAAAGATCAAATGTCCAATTGGATTGTTAAAGTCATGAAGTTTCTCAAGATAAGTGATATATTTGGAATCAATCACAAAACACACATCATTATGTATGGGTTGCCTTTTGGTTGTGTGAGTTGTGTTTGAGTTAACAATTTAATTAGCCACCCCCAAACATATCTGACCTAGAGCAGCGAGACTCAACTGGCGGCCCGGGGTCCCAATGCGGACCTTGGCACCAGATTCCAGGACCCCTGCCCAGACAGCCCTGCACTCAGTTACTTCTGTGTTGACGTGCTCAGAGCTGCCCCCTTGATCGGCGATGTAGTGGTTGTTCTCCTGCCCAATGTGATGGCTCCCTGAAACATAGCATTGCAATATGAAGTACTGCACAGGAAGTGGCATTGCAAGGTACACAGTAACTTGGTAAAACTTTCTCTTGGCACAATCGTGTCCCGCTGCCCCTGCTCTGGCCCATCTGCCACAGTCCCCCCATGCCCCCCCCCCCCACATAAGCCCCATACATTTGTAACAGATTTGCTCCATCCATCCCATCACCATCAATACGTTAACTCCCCCCTTTAGCAATCCAATCCCTGTCCCCTCAGCTCTGCCCCATCCAGCCCAGCAAGGGCAAGCAGCCTTTATTAGTTGGCACTTTGAAATCTCCAGCCCCTCCACCAGTGTATTTATTTATAACTAGACACCCCCTGCGTCAGCACCATGGCCAGACATTCACTTCTCACCACATACCTTGAAATGGGCCTTTACAACAATTGTTTGAGTACCACGGACCTAGCGAATGGTAGGCTAAATCCCAAAATGTGCGTTGAAAGTTGTATGCTGACTGGGTACACTTCCTGACTTCGAACTGAGGTCAGTTAGCAGTTTGTGCGAGCCATTGCACCTATGTAAACTTGCGTGTGTTTGAACAAAGGTCCCCATTGCTCTAGAGTTGAATAATATTACAAATAGAGCTATATTTGATTACCTATCCCAAAAATGGTTATGTGTGTGTTTACGTGGTTTGTTTTTCTCTTCTTCAGCCCAGCATGATCCCTCAGCAAGGGTAAACTCACCCCCCAGTTTGGTTATGCCTACCAGGTCCGTACAGCATAGGAGCCCAGATCAGAGATTTCCGGTAAGTTAATTTAGTACCATAAATACTACCAAGTGCTTAAGAATGTGTTAAACTGTTGGAATCCCAAATTTGGACGCCAACTTACACTTTTTTTTTTATATGTCCCTACAGACCCGCACACTCATGGAAGAGATCCAGGACATGGAGGAAGATGATGATGTCTCCGTGCAGGGCACGTCGGATGACCTCCCCCTGGGTCCCAATTTGGAACTGCTCCATAATGTTTCTCTGGCCAATCCTCAGCAGCAGAGTGAATCTCCATCCATTGTGCATGCACATGGGGAGACTGACACTACAGTCCCCAGTGTTCACTCTGCTGCTGAGGATTTGCAAAGCAGGCCGGTTGCTGTTGAGGGTACGACACCACGCGGCAGGGCACGCCCAAGAGCCAGGGTAATTGTGCGGCGGACTCCATTACGCCGCCCCACAATTTCCCAGGGGAGGCAGAGTGCCCTGCTTCAATTATGGACCCAACAAAGGGACTCTTATGACGCCCAGCTCGTTACAGAGCGTGAGCAAAGGCATGCCGACATGGTCAACATCCATACCAGTCTACAGGGCATCCTCGCGGAGTTGCGTACCCTCAACAGCAACGTGGCCAATGCAAGTAATGGCATCCAGTCAGCCATGGCTGAGATGACCAATATGCAGAGAAACATTGTGGAGCAGTTTCAAATTCACAATGCTGCCATGGCCCAGGCTAGGTCCCATTCACATGGACCTCCACCTGGACCTCCACCTGGGTATTATGGGCAGCCACCCTATTAAGCCATGGGTGTGTGGGACATCTTTTCTCTTAACCCCCACTGTATTTACTTGTCCTTTGAGGTTTCAAACAATCCATTTTGTGTTGCTCATGCAGGTTGTGTTTTGTATTTGCTCCCATATAGCTCCTTAGAGTAATGCTTAAGGCCACTAGCCAATGCCATAGGTCTATGTGGAGTGTATCTGGCCACTTATGGCTTTAAATATGTATTTGGTTGGTGCTCCTCCTGTTTGCAGACATGTTTGTGTGACATTATGGCCATGCCCAAATATCCCTGGGCACAGGCAATATTAATGACTGGACTAGGCTGGCCTTTGGACTGGGTGTCCTTGTTTGGTTGTGCCACTCACTTCCAGGTGTAGATGTGCTCGATGTTTTTTTGGTAATGTTATCCATTTGTAACCACAGATGTATGTGGAATGTTTTCTGTTAAGCACTATAATTTTTCCTTTTCAAAGTAAAAAAAAAACTTCACTTACAATACTTGTGGCGTTTTTAGTGGGAACACATTTTAAACAGCTTGGGCTAAACCTGATAATTTGGGTTTGAAGAGGTGTAACAATGCAAAGCTAAAGCTAAGGAAACTACATGAAATACATTAGGCAACAATTAAGGTCTAAATGTTTTACTTTGAGGTAATGCCACATTACGGCAAAACAACATATGTAACAAAAAGGATAACACAGACACACAGAATGTTGAGACAGGGAAAAAAGTTAAGTAAAATGCTGCCTGATCAGGTTGGCTCGAACAGATTGGCCAGACTCACTGGGGGGCCCCACAAAATTCTCGACTTCATCCTCGACGGCTGAAGAGGGCAGGCTGTCCACATAACGTGGGACACGTTCCATGATGGCAAAATTGTGCAAAACAGCACATGCCATTATAATGTCGATCACTTTCTTGGGATCATATTGCAGGGCCCCCCCAGTATGGTCAAGGCAACGAAAACGTGTCTTCAGCAGCCCAAAGGCCCTCTCCACAACAGCCCGGGTCTTGCGATGCGCACGGTTGTACGCTTCCTGAGAGGCATCCTGGGGCCGCAGCACAGGCGTCATGAGCCAGGGTAGAAGTGGGTACCCGGAATCACCTTAAACAGAGAATTAAATGTAATCAAAATTAAAAAGGCAACACAACAAACACCAAAAATTTAACAGATATCATAATGATGTAAGGTAAAGTGGCCAAAAAACAAAACAGGGCACATTAGGCCTAAATAAAATTCCACTAATGTATTACCTAATTCAAAATGGCACTTCTATATACCAATTAATTAACAAACATCTGCACGGCCAAGGGTATTTTGATTTTACATATATTTTTAGTTTTCAGACATGTTACAATTAGGATGCTGCTGAGGGCCTATCCACATTTATCTGGAAACTACAATGTATGCAGTTTAAGTCCACTTTGACATTTAAAGACCAATAGTACAAAAGGAGCCAAAGGTCAAAGATCCTTGGGTATAAACTCCAAACCAATATATTTAGGGACAAGGAACTTACAGACATCCTAACTAAAGGGAAAACATTCTGAAGGACAAAGCGAGGCAAGCATTTTTTTGGGAAGTTCATAATATATGACCCAAGAAAAAGGCAGTTGGACGCTTATGTAAAGAATTCAAAAACAAACATATCAACAAATACAAGATTAATGCCACATTTAATAACACACAAATAGGACACACTTACCAAGCAGCCATGCCCCCGAAAATTCACCTGCCTCAAATCTCCGAAACAACCCAGATCGCCTGAGGATATAGGAGTCGTGGGACGATCCTGGGTAGCCGGCAAGGACACTCATAAACCGCATATCCGGACCAACCACGGCCTGGACATTAAGGGAGTGTCCCATTTTACGATTCCTTAAGGCAAAAACATACAAAAAGGGTAATTGATATTTGACCCAAAATAAAAAATTAACCACAAAACATGTCTGCACTCTATTGGGAAATACTAATGAAAAGCCTAGATAAAGCAGCTACACAAATGAGGGATAAACAAATATGCTGCCGCAAAGGAAAACAGGTTACATGACACGTTGGCCAACATAATAACCAATCTCAATACCTATATATATACTCGTCGGCTGCCCTAGGTACGAGTGCCACATGTGTGCAGTCAATAGCACCAATAACGTTGGGCATGTCGGCCACATTATAAAACCCAAGCTTAATGGCGTTTCTGGCTGCCATATCATCAGGAAAATAAATATATTTTTGAGTTATGGCAGCCATGCCTTCCAAAAATGTAGACAGTGCGCGGCTCAGCGTAGGCTGTGACATCCCCACGGAGAGGGCACCCAGCCTCTGGAACGAGCCGTTCGCCAAAAATTGCAGGCAGCCAAGCATCTTGGTCATACCTGAAATTGCATGCCCCTTCCTTGTGGTGCGGGCTAACCATGGCCGCAGCTCACTATATAATTTATGGAGGGAAGCGCGATTAAGCCTGGTCAGCTCGAACAGCTCAACATCATTCATGCTATCGATGTTCATGCGACGACGCAGGGGCAATCTGCTCTCAGACATCTCGATCAACTCAATGCCAAAAAGCATAAGCCCTTGATGTGCCACAAACTCGCTCCGCTCCATCCTACTCCCGAGGCCAAAGAGCTGCCGGCAAACATTTCGTAAAGCAGCTCTTTAATGGGCTTCCAAACAATTAGCAATCACCTCTCTGAATTGGTCGCAAGCCCATGTGAAGGACGTAAAAAATAGGATCGGACGCAAATAATACGATTTGGACGGGAAAAACACACGAACTAACGCAAATTATACGATTCTCGTACGAAATGCGTATGTTCATATACGTCTATGCGCGAACGATCGTGCGAATACGAAATGGCCAAAAAAACAAGAAAAAATGACAAACACCCACCCAAACTTACGATTCTCGATACGAAATCAATTAACTTTGGCTCTTTGAATCGAGGGGTATCTGTACAGGATGTCTTGTTTACCATACCAACATATATCTCTGTGATATAGTGTTAATGTTCATGCTGTAGTTGTTGAAAGATTCGGCCGGGTCCTGCCATCAACGTGTGGCTGGGTCCCGCCTTAACAGATTGTAGCAAGCATTAAGATTTTATAACTCTCTTTGTAGTTGTAGCAAATTCAAGTAGAAATGCGCGCAGACGTTTCGCTTCTGATCGGCTTCTTCAGTGCACAATTGTATATGTCTAGTTTGGGTAGTTGAGAGTACATGGTTCTTAGTATTATACTCTATGCATGTTATGTCAAATGGTATAGATTGTATATCACATACCTTTTTCCATATGAGAGTGGTAAGGGGGCGCTTGCTTCAGGTTATCCTTATAGGTCTGGTGCTGTACACTCTTGACCTGTGTGATTATTCAGTTTAGCTTCTCTTTAAAGTAAGAGACAGGTTTGTTATACCTGTATTGTAAGGGTACCTTGTCAATGGTTGTTGTTCAGGGCTGAGGACAGGCTGTTTAAGAGAAAGTCAGTCTATAAGTATTGGATGTCCTCAGGTAGTGAGCTAGGTTGGCTCTTGGATAGTGAGTTTCTTACCTGCTTCGTGCTGCAGAGACTGTCAGTGTGACAGTCAGTTTGTCAAGGCCGTCCCCGGGTCCCTTGCTGCCACGAGCGCGCCTGCTGGCATTTGGATTGGGCGCGCTTCTTGTGGAGGAGGTGCGGGGCGGTCTCGTTTTACAGAGAGCTGTCTATGGGCGCCTGAGGGGGAGGAGTCCCTAGTCGCCTCCTAGCTGCCTATGATAGTAGTCCTGTACAGATAGAGTATGATGGTAAAAATATGTGTGAAAAAAAGTGTAAATAATGTGCAAAATATGTGAGAAAAAAGATAATGATAACAGAGACAAGTGTAAAATATGTGTGAACTATATGCTAAATATGTGAAAAACCCAAGTGTACAAAATTAACAAGGTTTCAACTTTTAACCAGCTATACATAGTATGGTCAAAGTTTCTAGTTACACAAAATAGGAACCAGTATACCCCCACCAAGTAAGCTCTCCTATTAGAGGTACCCCAAACCAAAGGTACCCCTCCCCCCTACACAATTTACAAAAAAATTTTGGAGAGTAAGGGGAAAACAAACTAGATACCAATCGGGCAAGAGGAGGGGCAGCACCAATAGGTGCTTACCCCTCACCCCCCAAACAAACTAAATTGTTAAAAACTTGGTTTGGTTAACCTGCTATATTGTAAAAACATATGCCGCTAGTCCTTTTCATCTTCTATATACCTCCCCTGCGCGGGATGGCAGTACGATGCTGTATGCTTTGCAGAATTGTATCGTTGAAAATTTCAATAAAAATATTGAAACAAGAAAAAAAAATCCAAATGACAGTAATTTGATTTACAGTTTCTCCATAATGGATTATAATCCTGAAAGAGTCATACATCCATTATATTAAGATTGGTCAATCCAGGGCCACCAGCAGAAATTCTTGGGCCCATACAAGCTACATTTCTGGTTGCCTTTTGTAGAGGTCCTTCTTACAGGGGGGTCCAATGCAGTGCCACTCATATCCTAGTGTTAGAAGTGTGGGTTCCAAACTTTTGTGGAGTTGTTTTGAAGTTCCAAGAAGAAAGTATATGGTAATTATCTTGCAGGGCTCACTGGGGGTGCAAGAGGGTGCATATACTACACCAAGCCTTTTTATGTGGCCCTCTGACAGCTAGAAGATTGCGGTGGTGCACCTTCTAGCCGGCCCTGTCTGTCCAAGGCTGCTGACACTGGAAGCACATCTTTGTGCCTGTGTGTGGCACTGCCAAGTGATGCACCAGTACACTGCACTCCACCCCACTTTGGAGTGCGGTACCAGCACTAATCCTGCCCCCAGACCCGGTGCCTATAAAAGCAGCGAGTGTGTGTCTTTTCAATGTTCTGGGGGAGAAGTAGTGTCTGCAACTGTTCTGCGTCTTAACCAGCAACTAGCTCTCACCACACAATGGGTGTCCACCTAACCCATTCAACTTACTGCCACAGCCGAGGAAGCTACAGCTGCTTCAGGGGTTATTGCTAGCTATTGCCAGTTGGGGTAGGAAAAAGGGATTTCTTTTTTTCATTTCATTTTATCAAAATAATTCCGTGTCTGCATCTGTCTATGGCAAAATAATTTGGTGTCAATAACCATACATTTAAATGGTTTGAAGGCAACCAAATGCTGATGAGGCCCTCAGTGAAAATTAGTTTTACACCCCTGATATAATGTGCACAGCCCAGGGGAGGTAAGTGAGTGTGGTGGGTGGGTGGAGTTGGAGGGGGTGGATGAGCTGGGAGAGTGGTGTGGATGAATGGAGCTGGGATGGATGAATGGAGCTGGGTTGGGGGATGGAGGAGTAAAGTTAGGCCAACAGCTCACTAGTGAATGGAGCTGTGAGGGCAGTGCAGTTGGAGTGAGTGAGCACAGTAGGCTACATGATTAACCTGGTGGCTGGGAGTGACTGTATAGCCCTGATGGCTGTATAGCCCTGATGGCGACCTGGCTCAAGCCCAAGATATTGTTTGGTCCCATCAAAGATCAAAACAATCCTTTAAACTGGCTTTACTGCTGATTACTTATGTTTTAATTGTGTATTATAGGGTGAAGGGGGAGTCCTTGTACCTGTACCAGCCCCACATTTTGGGCTGGTACAGGTACATAGATGACATCCTCCTTCTTTGGCATGGACCCCAGGACTTATGTGAGGAATTCCTTGGGGCATTAAATACCAATGATTTCAATATACATTTGACCCACCATATTTCACCTAACAGTATTGAATTTTTGGATCTAAAACTGCAAATAGAGGAGGATGGTACGATCACTACCTCCCTCTTCAGAAAGCAGACTGCTACTAACAGCATACTGCACTATTCCAGTTTTCATCGGAAAAATTTGAAGGACGGGATCCCGATTGGACAATGGCTGAGAATTCGAAGGAATTGCTCGAAAGAAACAACCTTCATTGAAGAGTCCAACAATATGCAATTACGTTTTCAGAAGAGAGGTTATCCCGGCAGAGTCATCAAAAAGGCAGCAAAACGAGCTAGAGAAATTCCAAGGGTGGAATTGTTGCAGTACAAACTTAGGAAACCACATAAAGAGGTAAGATTTGTATCTACACTAAACAGTGATTGGGGGAATATCAGAAATATTCTCCAATCACATTGGGCAATTTTACAATCTGATCCCCGACTTAGACGATGGACACAGAAAGGTCCCCTTATGAAGGCCAGACGAGCCCCAAGTCTAAGAGATAAGCTTTGCAGGAGCCATCTGGAAAGATCAGTCTCTTGGCTACAACGTGGACCCACCATTAAGGGTTGTAGACCTTGCGGACACTGTAACATATGCCGGTTTGTGACTAAAACTGATCGGATTGTGAACTTAATTACCAACCAAACTTTTACAATTAGACATTCCCTATCTTGCTACTCAAAAGGGGTGATATATGCAATTAAATGTACTTGTCCCATGTATTACGTGGGCGAGACAAAAAATGCAGTGAAACTTCGAATACAAAAACACCTCTCTGATATCAAATTGGCTAATAGGGATGCATTGGATTTTAAACCACTTACCCCTGTTGCTGCCCACTTTAGAAAATACCATCATAGTGGGACGCAGGGCATTGAATTATTTTTCATTGATCAGGTGACTTTAGGTATTAGAGGAGGAAATTTAAAAAGACGTCTCCAACAAAGAGAAGCCCAATGGATTTTTCAACTTCAAAGCCGTGCACCTCTGGGGATAAATGAGGAGTTCTCCTTTGTTCCATTTCTGGGGAGGCAGGACTGAGTTTTTCATAATTCCATGATGGCTAACCTCTTTTTATCTATATTAGATCTTCCATATATATTTTGTTTGCGTAGCCACAATCATCATCAATATCTGGTCCACATGCTTGGACCTGTTTCTATGGATGACATGGGCTTATATTAAAGGAATGTAGGGTGGAGAGCCTTCTGGCAGTACATCCTCCCCTTATCCTTGGGCCACACGGCTGGGGCCGTACTCCACACGTTTTATACAATATATATATTTTTATTATTCTTTCATAGCATGTGATTTTTAATACACTGGTTGGGCATAGCACTGGACAACATATATGGGTTTTTCCCTTTGCTTTTATGGCTACAGTCATACACTATTTATTTTTTACATCATATAATTTTTTCTAAGTTTTCACATTTTTTCAATGCATTTTAACTTTATTAATACTTGCTTTGTTCTGTGCATGTTTGTTCGGGTTGTTTAACACTTGGCACTAGTTTATTTAGACTTTGCATTTCTGTTATATTTTGTCTAGCATTATTATATATATATTTAATTTATTTTGATCATTATTAGTATTATTATTATTAATTCTAATTAGTTTTGTTCACATTTTCTCACATTTTTCACATTATTGATATAATTATTGGCCCATTCCGTCTTGGCGTTATATTTATTGTCATCATCTATGTTTACATTCACAAGGAGCTTTTCTTCCATAGATCCATATATTTGGGCTCGCAGGATATATTGGTATGAAGACATCAGTTCAGTTTAGCCAGAGATGGGCTATGTTTGAGAAGACATCCAGACCAATGAGAAGATATTCAGTCCAATATGGGCCACCATATAAGTGATCTCCTCAGTGGCATCCCCTACTGATGTGGTTCATACGTTTGGGTCCGGATGAAATGTTGTTGAAAAGATACTAGTCTGGCTCAGTTCCAGATGGGACAACCATGAGAAGATACCTGGTTCAATGAGGAGATACGTCTTCAGGACATTTAGTCCCACATGTGCGATTATTCACTATAAGTGGTATAGATATATTCCTTTGCCCAATTCCCCTGGACCATAAGGGGCAACTTCCTTTTTACAATTATTGTTTGATAGGTATAAGGACACTAGTTTAGTATTGGATGTTCTTGTGATGATTCATAATAATTTTCTTGTTCTGGATACAGATATTTGATATAGTTTTGATTGTTGATTGTTCAAATAACCATTAACTTTTTTCCATTATGTACCAATTATATTTAATTGGCTAGTTATTCACTTGATTATTGTTAGTATTCTTTAGTGCATTAGTTTTTTGTTTACTTAATTATTTACTTACTCACTTTCTTATTTACTTACTTTTTTACTTTTTTAGTCTGTATACTATAGTATATGTATTATATATATATTATGGTGTACATGGAGATTATTTAGAAATTATTATTCACTATTTATATATGTTTAATTTTTTCGTTTCATTTAATTATATATATATTTAGTCATTATCTAGTTTTTTATTATATTCACTCATTTATTCATTATTTGGATTTAGATTGATATTGGTTTCATGTATTTATGCAATTACGGTGGTTTGACACTTATTTTATACATATATTTAATATATTTCAACACCTATAATAGGAGGTATATAATCATTTATTATTTATTTTTAATTCAAACTCTCTATTTAATATTAATTTAATATCAATTAATAATATCAACTTGATTTATATTCACTATTCTAGGGTGTCTGTGTCACCTTCAACTTGATTCTATTTAATTTATTAAATTGCACTAATTTAAATTTATATATATACACTTTTTGATCATTAATTAGCAAAGTTTTTTGCCCTATATTGTTATCTAATGTATACATTCAGGGGTTGTCATTACACATATATATTATGCTCAAGGAAATATCTTGAGAATGGATATTGGCTAATACTTCCCTCTTTGTTTCTGTCCGTTTTTGCGCAAATAGCATTTATTAATGTCATTTAATCCATTTAACACACAATAAAATCTCTTTTAGATTGTATCTATCTCATCTTTATCTCTAATTTATTTTTACTTTATATTTAGTATTATTTATTATCATTATAGCTTATATTTAGGATCAATTCTTATTATTATTATAGTTTATTACTATTTAACAATAGCTGCTACATAATAATAATATACAATATAATAAACAATAGCTGCCACACGTTAACATCTACTCAATATATAATATATAATATTATAGTTCCATATACTTGAGCATACAGATAAGCAACAATGATGTAAAAATAATGTAATACTATATGGAATCCAATGGGCTTTGTTCACAGTAATAATGTATCCCTTTTGTAATATATGTTTGTTATTGTGTAAATGATGTATCCTCTGTGTCTGTGTTGTCCGCACTTCTGCTGCAGCGGTGCTGTTGGCGGTCGCGCGCCCCGGCCGGCGCCGCTCCGGCACCTCCCGCTACGGGGGGTGGGGGGGCGGCGCCGGCCGGGGCGCGTGGCCGCCTAGTTGCATTATGCTGGGTCAGTTGGCGTGCGCCCGGCGCCTTTGCTGTTTCCGGCTTTCTCTCCGCTCTGATTTATCAGGCGGGGGATGTGGGCTGGGGCGGATGTGACGCCGGGCGCACGTGGGTGCGCCTGCACAGATATATAGAGGATTCTGTCAGTTAGTCTGTGTCCCGTCCAGGAGAAGTGGTGTATCCACGCAGCGCGTCGGCGGTTGTTCACTTCTGGTGTGTGGGGGGGATCGGCAGGCCATGCTCCATCACGGTGATGTATTGATCATTTAGATTTTATTCATAGTTACCAATTGTACTCTCTTGGTTGCCAGCCAGCGAGTGTTTTTGTTTTGCCAATTACTTTCCACATTCATGCTTTGCTCTTCTCACCGGCACCCGGTCTCACAATTCAGCACTTGATTACACGTTTTTATGCACTTCGCTTTTTTTCTCTTTTGTATATCTCTTCTTCTCATTACACCTCTTGTTTTCACCTTGGCTAAACTTACACTCACTGGTCTGGCAACATTAGCATGCATGTCATGCTCCCTTGCTGTTTGGCACGTTGTTGCAAACACATTAATATCATTATATATATTGTTATTATACTTGTATTCAGCATTGCCTTGCCCATGCCCCCACCACCTTTTGTTTTTACTTTGTCCTGTACATGTTTTTTAAACGTATATGCCCATATGTGTTCATTGTGATTATGCTTGTTTGACTTTAATAAAATAGTTTTTTATATTATCTCTTTACATTGGGTTTGCAGCAAATTTTTTCAGGGTGAGTGCAGATTTTTCTTGTTGCATGTATGGGACATACCAGAGTGTCCCCCTAATTTCTTTTGATTATTATAGGGTGAAGATCGAAGCTTTTCTACGTTACCATCTCTGGTGCAAAAATATTTTTTTAATGCCTGCCCCCAGTTGGAAACCAGAGGATTCTTTCAGAGCATGGTGGAGGTGGTGACGCAGAGGAATCCAAAAGGAAACTCTATAGTTTCATTGTACACCATGGCATACGATATGGATCCTGAGATAAAACATCTTAGGTTTGGATATTGTCTACAATGGAATGCAGTTGTCACACTCAGTCTTCACAAGGGTAATGTCAGGGTAATGGGTTACGCCATATAGAGGCTGATTCCCTTCAATCCACAAACCCAGATATCAACCCAGGCGGAGTATCCAGCCTGTCTGTGACTTCCTCCTGTCCTCAACCCTGATCACCTCTTCCAACTCTGGTCTTATACACATGCAGCTCCAATCCACTGTAATGCCACTGTAATTCACCACTCTTCAGCACTTAAAACCTTCAAAAACACCCTTAAATCCAATCTGCTTAGACAAGCCTATCATCTGGATTAACTAACTCATTTTACAGTCTTGTCATCCTTCAGGGCACTTGCTACTATGCTTTATATATACAGTTTGTGACCCAACCTCTTGTTGCCGCCCTCCTCCTAGGTAGATTATTTAATTACAATTTATGCTGGACTAGAAGAGAGCCTGGGGAGAAAATGCCACCACCGCAAAGGAAGGAAGACACGGAGACAATGTGTAGTATGTTTCATTTAAAAAATGTTTTTAAATGGTTTGTGAACTGGTAAGGGGTCCAAGGGACAGTGAGTAGCTGTAGTGGTGTCCGGCATGCCACTTGTTGGCACTGATGGGTGGTATGGTGGATGATTTGTCCTAGGTTTAATTTGGCTTTGGCCCGGATCCAAAGCCCATTACTATTTAGAAAGAGGCCTTAAAGCAGCCATTTAACAAAATGGGTGTGGGGCCACATTATGAGAGGCTCGGGGGCATTCAGATTGCCAGAGCCCCCCAGCCATAGACCAGCACCACCCCAGGGTGGGCCAGGTTTGACCCAAAAATCCCAAAACAGGTAGTGAAGCAGTCCATTGTTGCTGCTAGAGATGAGCGAACTTTTGAAAAATTCGATTCGACTGATTCGCCGAATTTTCCGACAAAAATCGTTTCGACCCGAATAAATTCGCGACGAATCGCTATTAAAAACGGCTATTTCTGAGCCTCCTACAGCCTCAATAGGGTTGTAAACCATTCAGCCTTGCTGTAACACGCACAGGATGCGTGCTGGGTTAGTTAAATAATACTTTTAAGAAATATCACATGCAGATCAGAGGCATCGCTAATAGAATCGCAGAGCGGCACAATTGCAGAGAGTTGAAGTGGCATCACTATGAGGGGCAGAAGGAGCCCAAATATACACTGGAGTTGGCTTCAGGAGCCCAAAAATTGGATGAATCACACCCTGGAGTTGGCAGGAGTTGACAGCAGCAGCAGCAGGAGCCCAAATATACACTGGAGTTGGCTTCAGGAGCCCAAAAATTGGATGAATCACACCCTGGAGTTGGCAGGAGTTGACAGCAGCAGCAGCAGGAGCCCAAATATACACTGGAGTTGGCTTCAGGAGCCCAAAAATTGGATGAATCACACCCTGGAGTTGGCAGGAGTTGACAGCAGCAGCAGCAGGAGCCCAAATATACACTGGAGTTGGCTTCAGGAGCCCAAAAATTGGATGAATCACACCCTGGAGTTGGCAGGAGTTGACAGCAGCAGCAGCAGGAGCCCAAATATACACTGGAGTTGGCTTCAGGAGCCCAAAAATTGGATGAATCACACCCTGGAGTTGGCAGAAGTTGGCAGCAGCAGCAGCAGGAGCCCAAATATACACTGGAGTTGGCTTCAGGAGCCCAAAAATTGGATGAATCACACCCTGGAGTTGGCAGAAGTTGGCAGCAGCAGCAGCAGGAGCCCAAATATACACTGGAGTTGGCTTCAGGAGCCCAAAAATTGGATGAATCACACCCTGGAGTTGGCAGGAGTTGACAGCAGCAGCAGCAGGAGCCCAAATATACACTGGAGTTGGCTTCAGGAGCCCAAAAATTGGATGAATCACACCCTGGAGTTGGCAGGAGTTGACAGCAGCAGCAGCAGGAGCCCAAATATACACTGGAGTTGGCTTCAGGAGCCCAAAAATTGGATGAATCACACCCTGGAGTTGGCAGGAGTTGACAGCAGCAGCAGCAGGAGCCCAAATATACACTGGAGTTGGCTTCAGGAGCCCAAAAATTGGATGAATCACACCCTGGAGTTGGCAGAAGTTGGCAGCAGCAGCAGCAGGAGCCCAAATATACACTGGAGTTGGCTTCAGGAGCCCAAAAATTGGATGAATCACACCCTGGAGTTGGCAGAAGTTGGCAGCAGCAGCAGCAGGAGCCCAAATATACACTGGAGTTGGCTTCAGGAGCCCAAAAATTGGATGAATCACACCCTGGAGTTGGCAGGAGTTGACAGCAGCAGCAGCAGGAGCCCAAATATACACTGGAGTTGGCTTCAGGAGCCCAAAAATTGGATGAATCACACCCTGGAGTTGGCAGAAGTTGGCAGCAGCAGCAGCAGGAGCCCAAATATACACTGGAGTTGGCTTCAGGAGCCCAAAAATTGGATGAATCACACCCTGGAGTTGGCAGGAGTTGACAGTAGCAGCAGCAGGAGCCCAAATATACACTGGAGTTGGCTTCAGGAGCCCAAAAATTGGATGAATCACACCCTGGAGTTGGCAGAAGTTGGCAGCAGCAGCAGCAGGAGCCCAAATATACACTGGAGTTGGCTTCAGGAGCCCAAAAATTGGATGAATCACACCCTGGAGTTGGCAGGAGTTGACAGCAGCAGCAGCAGGAGCCCAAATATACACTGGAGTTGGCTTCAGGAGCCCAAAAATTGGATGAATCACACCCTGGAGTTGGCAGGAGTTGACAGCAGCAGCAGCAGGAGCCCAAATATACACTGGAGTTGGCTTCAGGAGCCCAAAAATTGGATGAATCACACCCTGGAGTTGGCAGGAGTTGACAGCAGCAGCAGCAGGAGCCCAAATATACACTGGAGTTGGCTTCAGGAGCCCAAAAATTGGATGAATCACACCCTGGAGTTGGCAGAAGTTGGCAGCAGCAGCAGCAGGAGCCCAAATATACACTGGAGTTGGCTTCAGGAGCCCAAAAATTGGATGAATCACACCCTGGAGTTGGCAGAAGTTGGCAGCAGCAGCAGCAGGAGCCCAAATATACACTGGAGTTGGCTTCAGGAGCCCAAAAATTGGATGAATCACACCCTGGAGTTGGCAGGAGTTGACAGCAGCAGCAGCAGGAGCCCAAATATACACTGGAGTTGGCTTCAGGAGCCCAAAAATTGGATGAATCACACCCTGGAGTTGGCAGGAGTTGACAGCAGCAGCAGCAGGAGCCCAAATATACACTGGAGTTGGCTTCAGGAGCCCAAAAATTGGATGAATCACACCCTGGAGTTGGCAGGAGTTGACAGCAGCAGCAGCAGGAGCCCAAATATACACTGGAGTTGGCTTCAGGAGCCCAAAAATTGGATGAATCACACCCTGGAGTTGGCAGAAGTTGGCAGCAGCAGCAGCAGGAGCCCAAATATACACTGGAGTTGGCTTCAGGAGCCCAAAAATTGGATGAATCACACCCTGGAGTTGGCAGAAGTTGGCAGCAGCAGCAGCAGGAGCCCAAATATACACTGGAGTTGGCTTCAGGAGCCCAAAAATTGGATGAATCACACCCTGGAGTTGGCAGGAGTTGACAGCAGCAGCAGCAGGAGCCCAAATATACACTGGAGTTGGCTTCAGGAGCCCAAAAATTGGATGAATCACACCCTGGAGTTGGCAGAAGTTGGCAGCAGCAGCAGCAGGAGCCCAAATATACACTGGAGTTGGCTTCAGGAGCCCAAAAATTGGATGAATCACACCCTGGAGTTGGCAGGAGTTGACAGTAGCAGCAGCAGGAGCCCAAATATACACTGGAGTTGGCTTCAGGAGCCCAAAAATTGGATGAATCACACCCTGGAGTTGGCAGAAGTTGGCAGCAGCAGCAGCAGGAGCCCAAATATACACTGGAGTTGGCTTCAGGAGCCCAAAAATTGGATGAATCACACCCTGGAGTTGGCAGGAGTTGACAGCAGCAGCAGCAGGAGCCCAAATATACACTGGAGTTGGCTTCAGGAGCCCAAAAATTGGATGAATCACACCCTGGAGTTGGCAGGAGTTGACAGCAGCAGCAGGAGCCCAAATATACACTGGAGTTGGCTTCAGGAGCCCAAAAATTGGATGAATCACACCCTGGAGTTGGCAGGAGTTGACAGCAGCAGCAGCAGGAGCCCAAATATACACTGGAGTTGGCTTCAGGAGCCCAAAAATTGGATGAATCACACCCTGGAGTTGGCAGAAGTTGGCAGCAGCAGCAGCAGGAGCCCAAATATACACTGGAGTTGGCTTCAGGAGCCCAAAAATTGGATGAATCACACCCTGGAGTTGGCAGAAGTTGGCAGCAGCAGCAGCAGGAGCCCAAATATACACTGGAGTTGGCTTCAGGAGCCCAAAAATTGGATGAATCACACCCTGGAGTTGGCAGGAGTTGACAGCAGCAGCAGCAGGAGCCCAAATATACACTGGAGTTGGCTTCAGGAGCCCAAAAATTGGATGAATCACACCCTGGAGTTGGCAGAAGTTGGCAGCAGCAGCAGCAGGAGCCCAAATATACACTGGAGTTGGCTTCAGGAGCCCAAAAATTGGATGAATCACACCCTGGAGTTGGCAGGAGTTGACAGCAGCAGCAGCAGGAGCCCAAATATACACTGGAGTTGGCTTCAGGAGCCCAAAAATTGGATGAATCACACCCTGGAGTTGGCAGGAGTTGACAGCAGCAGCAGGAGCCCAAATATACACTGGAGTTGGCTTCAGGAGCCCAAAAATTGGATGAATCACACCCTGGAGTTGGCAGGAGTTGACAGCAGCAGCAGCAGGAGCCCAAATATACACTGGAGTTGGCTTCAGGAGCCCAAAAATTGGATGAATCACACCCTGGAGTTGGCAGAAGTTGGCAGCAGCAGCAGCAGGAGCCCAAATATACACTGGAGTTGGCTTCAGGAGCCCAAAAATTGGATGAATCACACCCTGGAGTTGGCAGAAGTTGGCAGCAGCAGCAGCAGGAGCCCAAATATACACTGGAGTTGGCTTCAGGAGCCCAAAAATTGGATGAATCACACCCTGGAGTTGGCAGGAGTTGACAGCAGCAGCAGCAGGAGCCCAAATATACACTGGAGTTGGCTTCAGGAGCCCAAAAATTGGATGAATCACACCCTGGAGTTGGCAGAAGTTGGCAGCAGCAGCAGCAGGAGCCCAAATATACACTGGAGTTGGCTTCAGGAGCCCAAAAATTGGATGAATCACACCCTGGAGTTGGCAGGAGTTGACAGTAGCAGCAGCAGGAGCCCAAATATACACTGGAGTTGGCTTCAGGAGCCCAAAAATTGGATGAATCACACCCTGGAGTTGGCAGAAGTTGGCAGCAGCAGCAGCAGGAGCCCAAATATACACTGGAGTTGGCTTCAGGAGCCCAAAAATTGGATGAATCACACCCTGGAGTTGGCAGGAGTTGACAGCAGCAGCAGCAGGAGCCCAAATATACACTGGAGTTGGCTTCAGGAGCCCAAAAATTGGATGAATCACACCCTGGAGTTGGCAGAAGTTGGCAGCAGCAGCAGCAGGAGCCCAAATATACACTGGAGTTGGCTTCAGGAGCCCAAAAATTGGATGAATCACACCCTGGAGTTGACAGAAGTTGGCAGCAGCAGCAGCAGGAGCCCAAATATACACTGGAGTTGGCTTCAGGAGCCCAAAAATTGGATGAATCACACCCTGGAGTTGGCAGGAGTTGACAGCAGCAGCAGCAGGAGCCCAAATATACACTGGAGTTGGCTTCAGGAGCCCAAAAATTGGATGAATCACACCCTGGAGTTGACAGAAGTTGGCAGCAGCAGCAGCAGGAGCCCAAATATACACTGGAGTTGGCTTCAGGAGCCCAAAAATTGGATGAATCACACCCTGGAGTTGGCAGGAGTTGACAGTAGCAGCAGCAGGAGCCCAAAAAATGGCCTAAAGACATAAATATGTTTTGCACCATTTGGAAAGTGTAAAACGTGGCACCATGCTGAATCTAGTCGCATGCATCAGGCATTGGTGGGTGGAAATCCTGGCTGATCCATCCCTGATTCATTTTGACAAAGGTGAGTCTCTCCACATTTTTAGTTGACAGACGAGTTCTCCTCGCCGTAACTATGGCCCCCGCCGCACTAAACACCCGCTCAGATGGCACGCTACTTGCCGGGCAGGACAGCTTTTCCAGGGCAAACTCTGCTAGTTGCGGCCACAAATCAAGTTTGGCTGCCCAGAAGTCCAGCGGATCCTCAAGGTGTGTTGGCATGGTCATGTCAAAGTATGACATGACCTGCTGGTTCAGGTCCTGCTCCAGGTCTTCCTGCTGCTCATGAGTAGCCTCACTATGCGGGTGTAGAAAGCTACTCATTAGCGACTGAAGACTGAGGCTGCTGCTGCTGATGGAGCTTCTGCTGCTGCTGCTGCCAACCCCCCCAGCGGCCATGGCAGTGGAAGGTGAGCGCAGAGGTCCCCTCGAGTCAGACCTGCGAGAGTATGGACCATGGCGCAGATAGGCATCGGCCAACTGCCTACGTAGAATGTCTTTGTAGTAGTTGAGTTTGTCCTCCCTCTCGGTGGGTTTAAAAAATGCCCCCATTTTGTGCCGGAAGCGAGGGTCCAATAAGGTGGACAGCCAGAAGTCATCCCGCCGACAGATGGAAACAATTCTGGGGTCACTACGCAAGCACGTGAGCATGCTTCGTGCCATTTGCGCAAGTGACTCGGATGGACTACCTGTCTCCATCTCCACTGCATACTGCCACGGTGTGCCCGGGTCCTCTGTCTCTCCTTCCTCAAAAACCTCTAGCTCCTCTGGCTGCTCCTGCTCCTCCTCTCCTGTCCGCTGACTAGATAAACCAGCCATTTCGCCAAGCCTAAACTGTGTTTCGCTGGGCAACTCCTCCTCCTCCTCTTCCTCCTCCTCCTCCTCCAGTTCAGCTCCAAGGGGGTTCATGTGGCCGTAAGATGTAAACGCCATGTCTCCAGTGCCCTGACCAGCCATGGTTTCCAACATGTGCTGCAGTACATGAAGCAGTGGAATCACGTCGTTCATCCCGTAATCCTGCCGACTGACAAATAAAGTGGCTTCCTCAAAGGGCCTGAGCAAACGGCAGGTGTCACGTATGAGCTGCCACTGGTTGACATTGAAGTTACACAGGGGAGTCCCCCTATCTGCTTGGATCATCAGGAAATCCGTGATGGCTTTTCTCTGTTCATATAATCGGTCCAACATGTGAAGGGTGGAATTCCAACGGGTGGAAACATCGCAAATCAGACTATGTTGGGGGATACCATTCTGACGCTGTAGCTCAAGAAGGGTGTGTTTGGCAGTGTAGGAGTGGCTGAAGTGCATGCAAAGTTTCCGTGAAGTTGTTAGGATGTCCTGCAGATGGGGGGAACACTTCAGAAACCGCTTGACAACCAGATTGAAGACGTGAGCCATGCAGGGGGCATGGGTCAGGCTTCCTTGGCGCAGCGCAGACAAAATGTTCTTCCCATTGTCGGTAACCATGATTCCCATTTTAAGTTTTCTCGGAGTAAGCCATGTTTGGATTTCCTGATGAATACATTTAAGCAGTTCCTCCCCTGTGTGACTCCGTTCGCCAAGACAAACCATGTGAAGCACTGCGTGACACCTCCGTGCCCTGCACACATGGTAGACTGGAGGGGCACTGAGACTTGAGCCTACAGTGGAGGGTGAGGAGATGGCGGAGGATGAGGAGGCCGAGTCGCACGGTGTCACAGGCCCAATGGGCAGAGAGCGCGGAGGCCGAAGCGGTGTGACCTGTCCAAGTTGCTGCTGCAAAGGGACCACATTCACCCAGTGGGCCGTAAACGACATGTACTGCCCCTGACCGTAGTTACAGCTCCAGATGTCGGCGCTGCCATGTATTTTGCTACACACCGACAGGCTCAAGGACTGGCCCACCTTCTGTTCAACAAAAGTGTGCAGCGCTGGTACTGCCTTCTTGGCAAAGAAATGACGGCTTGGGACTCTCCACCTCGGCTCGGCACAAGCCATCAGTTCTCTGAAAGGTGCAGATTCCACCACCTGAAAAGGGAGCGACTGCAGCACCAGCAACTTGGACAGGAGCACATTCAGCTTCTGCGCCGTAGGATGAGTGGGCGCATACTGCTGTCTCTTGGACATGGCTTCGCTGATGGATTGCTGGCGGGATGCATGACTTGGAGGAGGAGGAGGAGGAGCAGGAGCGACAGAGGATGGGTATGACGCACAGCTGCCTTCGGCTGAGGTGCTGGAGCCTTGGCTGGCAGAAATTGGGAGCTCACTTGGTGAGGAAGCAGACTGGACCACCCCTTGGGAGCCTCGGTTCTCCCAGGTCGTTTTATGGTGACGCATCATATGTTGACGCAGGGCCGTGGTGCCAACATTTGGACCCTGGCCACGCTTCACCTTTTGCCTACATATCTTGCATGTGGCCATGTTACCCTCCTGCGGATGCCTCAGGAAAAACTGCCACACTGCCGAGTAGCTACTTTTCCCACCCACTGGCCTCACTGATTCACTGCTGCTGTTGCGAACTCCAGGAACCCCTGCTCCACTACCTCCCGATAAGGTAGACTGCCGCACAGCAGGTGCTCTACCCCGGCCCCGGCCCCGGCCGGCTCCAGCCTTTGGAATTGTGCCCCCATGCTGACTGCTACCACTTTGCTGCCTCAGCTGCTGACTCCGGGGCAACCTGCACCCCTCTTCTCCTGATGATGACGATGAAGCCCCTTCATCACCCGGCTCCCAAGTGCGATCGGCTTCATCGTCATCATCATCATCATCACCGGGTTGTGGCTGTACGTCACTGATGTTCGTGGATTCGTCAACAGTGTCTGGCGCAGGAGCTGGAACGCTCGCAGCACCCACGACACTGTCCACATCACTATTTGTCTGCCTAGCTAAAGAAGCCACCTCCATTTCTTGGCTGGGCAGTAGCTGCTGACTGTCCTCTATCTGATGGTCCTCCTCACTAAAGAGTGGAGCTGAACCCAAAGCATAGGATACGTCGCTGGGGGAGGGAACGGCGTAGGCCAGAGGCAATGGGAGGACAGGGACTGCTCTCGGGGCATGCCAACTCAGGGTTGTGTCAGAGGAACCTACCGACCCTAGACTGGGGGTCTCAGACGTAAGTTGTGATGATGTTGTTGATGAGCGCGTCAACCAATCTACCACGGCAGATGCGTTACTGGTGGAGACCCGACCGCTAGCAGATACTGGCAGATTAGGTCTCTCAGCGTGACTCCTGCTGCTACTGGCCCCCAGTCTGATGCGAGCTCTTCCTGCGGAATCTTGGCCTCTGCCACTCCTCTTTTCACTTCCAGGCACTTGTCTGCCCGACATAGTCTAACTGGCGTGGTAGTAGGTGATATTTAAAAAAACCCCGGGCAGCGGTGGGTCTATATGAAACAGAATATAATGCACACCAAAAGGGAGCAGTAACACTCAGCCTCCAACAGGCCTGCTTAGTGTAAATAAGAGAGCTGCTTAGTGTAAATAAAGAGGGGTATGCTATGTTACAGAATGGGATGCCTCAACAGAAGTGCACCTGGCAGGCAGCAGTAAGCCTATGCCCAGCAAAAGTGTCTTATAATATAAATATAATAAGAGCAAATGCTTATATGGTCTTAAACAGAGGCTGCTTTAGTCACAGAATGGGATGCCCCGGGCAGGAATCGAGCTGCCAGGGTACAGTAGTGCTTTGGCCAGCAAAAGTGTCTTTATCAGGCCTAATTTCAAATATGATTAGAGCAAATGCTTATATGGTCTTAAACAGAGGCTGCTTTAGTCACAGAATGGGATGCCCCGGGCAGGAATCGAGCTGCCAGGGTACAGTAGTGCTTTGGCCAGCAAAAGTGTCTTTATCAGGCCTAATTTCAAATATGATTAGAGCAAATGCTTATATGGTCTTAAACAGAGGCTGCTTTAGTCACAGAATGGGATGCCCCGGGCAGGAATCGAGCTGCCAGGGTACAGTAGTGCTTTGGCCAGCAAAAGTGTCTTTATCAGGCCTAATTTCAAATATGATTAGAGCAAATGCTTATATGGTCTTAAACAGAGGCTGCTTTAGTCACAGAATGGGATGCCCCGGGCAGGAATCGAGCTGCCAGGGTACAGTAGTGCTTTGGCCAGCAAAAGTGTCTTTATCAGGCCTAATTTCAAATATGATTAGAGCAAATGCTTATATGGTCTTAAACAGAGGCTGCTTTAGTCACAGAATGGGATGCCCCGGGCAGGAATCGAGCTGCCAGGGTACAGTAGTGCTTTGGCCAGCAAAAGTGTCTTTATCAGGCCTAATTTCAAATATGATTAGAGCAAATGCTTATATGGTCTTAAACAGAGGCTGCTTTAGTCACAGAATGGGATGCCCCGGGCAGGAATCGAGCTGCCAGGGTACAGTAGTGCTTTGGCCAGCAAAAGTGTCTTTATCAGGCCTAATTTCAAATATGATTAGAGCAAATGCTTATATGGTCTTAAACAGAGGCTGCTTTAGTCACAGAATGGGATGCCCCGGGCAGGAATCGAGCTGCCAGGGTACAGTAGTGCTTTGGCCAGCAAAAGTGTCTTTATCAGGCCTAATTTCAAATATGATTAGAGCAAATGCTTATATGGTCTTAAACAGAGGCTGCTTTAGTCACAGAATGGGATGCCCCGGGCAGGAATCGAGCTGCCAGGGTACAGTAGTGCTTTGGCCAGCAAAAGTGTCTTTATCAGGCCTAATTTCAAATATGATTAGAGCAAATGCTTATATGGTCTTAAACAGAGGCTGCTTTAGTCACAGAATGGGATGCCCCGGGCAGGAATCGAGCTGCCAGGGTACAGTAGTGCTTTGGCCAGCAAAAGTGTCTTTATCAGGCCTAATTTCAAATATGATTAGAGCAAATGCTTATATGGTCTTAAACAGAGGCTGCTTTAGTCACAGAATGGGATGCCCCGGGCAGGAATCGAGCTGCCAGGGTACAGTAGTGCTTTGGCCAGCAAAAGTGTCTTTATCAGGCCTAATTTCAAATATGATTAGAGCAAATGCTTATATGGTCTTAAACAGAGGCTGCTTTAGTCACAGAATGGGATGCCCCGGGCAGGAATCGAGCTGCCAGGGTACAGTAGTGCTTTGGCCAGCAAAAGTGTCTTTATCAGGCCTAATTTCAAATATGATTAGAGCAAATGCTTATATGGTCTTAAACAGAGGCTGCTTTAGTCACAGAATGGGATGCCCCGGGCAGGAATCGAGCTGCCAGGGTACAGTAGTGCTTTGGCCAGCAAAAGTGTCTTTATCAGGCCTAATTTCAAATATGATTAGAGCAAATGCTTATATGGTCTTAAACAGAGGCTGCTTTAGTCACAGAATGGGATGCCCCGGGCAGGAATCGAGCTGCCAGGGTACAGTAGTGCTTTGGCCAGCAAAAGTGTCTTTATCAGGCCTAATTTCAAATATGATTAGAGCAAATGCTTATATGGTCTTAAACAGAGGCTGCTTTAGTCACAGAATGGGATGCCCCGGGCAGGAATCGAGCTGCCAGGGTACAGTAGTGCTTTGGCCAGCAAAAGTGTCTTTATCAGGCCTAATTTCAAATATGATTAGAGCAAATGCTTATATGGTCTTAAACAGAGGCTGCTTTAGTCACAGAATGGGATGCCCCGGGCAGGAATCGAGCTGCCAGGGTACAGTAGTGCTTTGGCCAGCAAAAGTGTCTTTATCAGGCCTAATTTCAAATATGATTAGAGCAAATGCTTATATGGTCTTAAACAGAGGCTGCTTTAGTCACAGAATGGGATGCCCCGGGCAGGAATCGAGCTGCCAGGGTACAGTAGTGCTTTGGCCAGCAAAAGTGTCTTTATCAGGCCTAATTTCAAATATGATTAGAGCAAATGCTTATATGGTCTTAAACAGAGGCTGCTTTAGTCACAGAATGGGATGCCCCGGGCAGGAATCGAGCTGCCAGGGTACAGTAGTGCTTTGGCCAGCAAAAGTGTCTTTATCAGGCCTAATTTCAAATATGATTAGAGCAAATGCTTATATGGTCTTAAACAGAGGCTGCTTTAGTCACAGAATGGGATGCCCCGGGCAGGAATCGAGCTGCCAGGGTACAGTAGTGCTTTGGCCAGCAAAAGTGTCTTTATCAGGCCTAATTTCAAATATGATTAGAGCAAATGCTTATATGGTCTTAAACAGAGGCTGCTTTAGTCACAGAATGGGATGCCCCGGGCAGGAATCGAGCTGCCAGGGTACAGTAGTGCTTTGGCCAGCAAAAGTGTCTTTATCAGGCCTAATTTCAAATATGATTAGAGCAAATGCTTATATGGTCTTAAACAGAGGCTGCTTTAGTCACAGAATGGGATGCCCCGGGCAGGAATCGAGCTGCCAGGGTACAGTAGTGCTTTGGCCAGCAAAAGTGTCTTTATCAGGCCTAATTTCAAATATGATTAGAGCAAATGCTTATATGGTCTTAAACAGAGGCTGCTTTAGTCACAGAATGGGATGCCCCGGGCAGGAATCGAGCTGCCAGGGTACAGTAGTGCTTTGGCCAGCAAAAGTGTCTTTATCAGGCCTAATTTCAAATATGATTAGAGCAAATGCTTATATGGTCTTAAACAGAGGCTGCTTTAGTCACAGAATGGGATGCCCCGGGCAGGAATCGAGCTGCCAGGGTACAGTAGTGCTTTGGCCAGCAAAAGTGTCTTTATCAGGCCTAATTTCAAATATGATTAGAGCAAATGCTTATATGGTCTTAAACAGAGGCTGCTTTAGTCACAGAATGGGATGCCCCGGGCAGGAATCGAGCTGCCAGGGTACAGTAGTGCTTTGGCCAGCAAAAGTGTCTTTATCAGGCCTAATTTCAAATATGATTAGAGCAAATGCTTATATGGTCTTAAACAGAGGCTGCTTTAGTCACAGAATGGGATGCCCCGGGCAGGAATCGAGCTGCCAGGGTACAGTAGTGCTTTGGCCAGCAAAAGTGTCTTTATCAGGCCTAATTTCAAATATGATTAGAGCAAATGCTTATATGGTCTTAAACAGAGGCTGCTTTAGTCACAGAATGGGATGCCCCGGGCAGGAATCGAGCTGCCAGGGTACAGTAGTGCTTTGGCCAGCAAAAGTGTCTTTATCAGGCCTAATTTCAAATATGATTAGAGCAAATGCTTATATGGTCTTAAACAGAGGCTGCTTTAGTCACAGAATGGGATGCCCCGGGCAGGAATCGAGCTGCCAGGGTACAGTAGTGCTTTGGCCAGCAAAAGTGTCTTTATCAGGCCTAATTTCAAATATGATTAGAGCAAATGCTTATATGGTCTTAAACAGAGGCTGCTTTAGTCACAGAATGGGATGCCCCGGGCAGGAATCGAGCTGCCAGGGTACAGTAGTGCTTTGGCCAGCAAAAGTGTCTTTATCAGGCCTAATTTCAAATATGATTAGAGCAAATGCTTATATGGTCTTAAACAGAGGCTGCTTTAGTCACAGAATGGGATGCCCCGGGCAGGAATCGAGCTGCCAGGGTACAGTAGTGCTTTGGCCAGCAAAAGTGTCTTTATCAGGCCTAATTTCAAATATGATTAGAGCAAATGCTTATATGGTCTTAAACAGAGGCTGCTTTAGTCACAGAATGGGATGCCCCGGGCAGGAATCGAGCTGCCAGGGTACAGTAGTGCTTTGGCCAGCAAAAGTGTCTTTATCAGGCCTAATTTCAAATATGATTAGAGCAAATGCTTATATGGTCTTAAACAGAGGCTGCTTTAGTCACAGAATGGGATGCCCCGGGCAGGAATCGAGCTGCCAGGGTACAGTAGTGCTTTGGCCAGCAAAAGTGTCTTTATCAGGCCTAATTTCAAATATGATTAGAGCAAATGCTTATATGGTCTTAAACAGAGGCTGCTTTAGTCACAGAATGGGATGCCCCGGGCAGGAATCGAGCTGCCAGGGTACAGTAGTGCTTTGGCCAGCAAAAGTGTCTTTATCAGGCCTAATTTCAAATATGATTAGAGCAAATGCTTATATGGTCTTAAACAGAGGCTGCTTTAGTCACAGAATGGGATGCCCCGGGCAGGAATCGAGCTGCCAGGGTACAGTAGTGCTTTGGCCAGCAAAAGTGTCTTTATCAGGCCTAATTTCAAATATGATTAGAGCAAATGCTTATATGGTCTTAAACAGAGGCTGCTTTAGTCACAGAATGGGATGCCCCGGGCAGGAATCGAGCTGCCAGGGTACAGTAGTGCTTTGGCCAGCAAAAGTGTCTTTATCAGGCCTAATTTCAAATATGATTAGAGCAAATGCTTATATGGTCTTAAACAGAGGCTGCTTTAGTCACAGAATGGGATGCCCCGGGCAGGAATCGAGCTGCCAGGGTACAGTAGTGCTTTGGCCAGCAAAAGTGTCTTTATCAGGCCTAATTTCAAATATGATTAGAGCAAATGCTTATATGGTCTTAAACAGAGGCTGCTTTAGTCACAGAATGGGATGCCCCGGGCAGGAATCGAGCTGCCAGGGTACAGTAGTGCTTTGGCCAGCAAAAGTGTCTTTATCAGGCCTAATTTCAAATATGATTAGAGCAAATGCTTATATGGTCTTAAACAGAGGCTGCTTTAGTCACAGAATGGGATGCCCCGGGCAGGAATCGAGCTGCCAGGGTACAGTAGTGCTTTGGCCAGCAAAAGTGTCTTTATCAGGCCTAATTTCAAATATGATTAGAGCAAATGCTTATATGGTCTTAAACAGAGGCTGCTTTAGTCACAGAATGGGATGCCCCGGGCAGGAATCGAGCTGCCAGGGTACAGTAGTGCTTTGGCCAGCAAAAGTGTCTTTATCAGGCCTAATTTCAAATATGATTAGAGCAAATGCTTATATGGTCTTAAACAGAGGCTGCTTTAGTCACAGAATGGGATGCCCCGGGCAGGAATCGAGCTGCCAGGGTACAGTAGTGCTTTGGCCAGCAAAAGTGTCTTTATCAGGCCTAATTTCAAATATGATTAGAGCAAATGCTTATATGGTCTTAAACAGAGGCTGCTTTAGTCACAGAATGGGATGCCCCGGGCAGGAATCGAGCTGCCAGGGCACAGTAGTGCTTTGGCCAGCAAAAGTGTCTTTATCAGGCCTAATTTCAAATATGATTAGAGCAAATGCTTATATGGTCTTAAACAGAGGCTGCTTTAGTCACAGAATGGGATGCCCCGGGCAGGAATCGAGCTGCCAGGGTACAGTAGTGCTTTGGCCAGCAAAAGTGTCTTTATCAGGCCTAATTTCAAATATGATTAGAGCAAATGCTTATATGGTCTTAAACAGAGGCTGCTTTAGTCACAGAATGGGATGCCCCGGGCAGGAATCGAGCTGCCAGGGTACAGTAGTGCTTTGGCCAGCAAAAGTGTCTTTATCAGGCCTAATTTCAAATATGATTAGAGCAAATGCTTATATGGTCTTAAACAGAGGCTGCTTTAGTCACAGAATGGGATGCCCCGGGCAGGAATCGAGCTGCCAGGGTACAGTAGTGCTTTGGCCAGCAAAAGTGTCTTTATCAGGCCTAATTTCAAATATGATTAGAGCAAATGCTTATATGGTCTTAAACAGAGGCTGCTTTAGTCACAGAATGGGATGCCCCGGGCAGGAATCGAGCTGCCAGGGTACAGTAGTGCTTTGGCCAGCAAAAGTGTCTTTATCAGGCCTAATTTCAAATATGATTAGAGCAAATGCTTATATGGTCTTAAACAGAGGCTGCTTTAGTCACAGAATGGGATGCCCCGGGCAGGAATCGAGCTGCCAGGGTACAGTAGTGCTTTGGCCAGCAAAAGTGTCTTTATCAGGCCTAATTTCAAATATGATTAGAGCAAATGCTTATATGGTCTTAAACAGAGGCTGCTTTAGTCACAGAATGGGATGCCCCGGGCAGGAATCGAGCTGCCAGGGTACAGTAGTGCTTTGGCCAGCAAAAGTGTCTTTATCAGGCCTAATTTCAAATATGATTAGAGCAAATGCTTATATGGTCTTAAACAGAGGCTGCTTTAGTCACAGAATGGGATGCCCCGGGCAGGAATCGAGCTGCCAGGGTACAGTAGTGCTTTGGCCAGCAAAAGTGTCTTTATCAGGCCTAATTTCAAATATGATTAGAGCAAATGCTTATATGGTCTTAAACAGAGGCTGCTTTAGTCACAGAATGGGATGCCCCGGGCAGGAATCGAGCTGCCAGGGTACAGTAGTGCTTTGGCCAGCAAAAGTGTCTTTATCAGGCCTAATTTCAAATATGATTAGAGCAAATGCTTATATGGTCTTAAACAGAGGCTGCTTTAGTCACAGAATGGGATGCCCCGGGCAGGAATCGAGCTGCCAGGGTACAGTAGTGCTTTGGCCAGCAAAAGTGTCTTTATCAGGCCTAATTTCAAATATGATTAGAGCAAATGCTTATATGGTCTTAAACAGAGGCTGCTTTAGTCACAGAATGGGATGCCCCGGGCAGGAATCGAGCTGCCAGGGTACAGTAGTGCTTTGGCCAGCAAAAGTGTCTTTATCAGGCCTAATTTCAAATATGATTAGAGCAAATGCTTATATGGTCTTAAACAGAGGCTGCTTTAGTCACAGAATGGGATGCCCCGGGCAGGAATCGAGCTGCCAGGGTACAGTAGTGCTTTGGCCAGCAAAAGTGTCTTTATCAGGCCTAATTTCAAATATGATTAGAGCAAATGCTTATATGGTCTTAAACAGAGGCTGCTTTAGTCACAGAATGGGATGCCCCGGGCAGGAATCGAGCTGCCAGGGTACAGTAGTGCTTTGGCCAGCAAAAGTGTCTTTATCAGGCCTAATTTCAAATATGATTAGAGCAAATGCTTATATGGTCTTAAACAGAGGCTGCTTTAGTCACAGAATGGGATGCCCCGGGCAGGAATCGAGCTGCCAGGGTACAGTAGTGCTTTGGCCAGCAAAAGTGTCTTTATCAGGCCTAATTTCAAATATGATTAGAGCAAATGCTTATATGGTCTTAAACAGAGGCTGCTTTAGTCACAGAATGGGATGCCTCACAGCAGACTTAAGATCAGTTCAGTATATATGCACAGTTAGTTACTATAAGCAGCCTGAAAACGCTAACAAAGGCTGGATGAAAAAAAAAAAATCTCCCTGTCAGCCAGCTCCGTTTTTCCTACCTTTCCCTGGCTTTCTGTCTGTCTCCTGTCTGTCTCCTGCCTGTCTCCTGCCTGTCTCCAGCCTGTCCCTGTCTGTCCCTGTCTGTCCCTGTCTCCAGCCTGTCTCCAGCCTGTCTAACTGCCTCAGCTACACAGCGTTCTGTCTGTCTGTCACGAATGCAATAGAGAAATGAGGAAAAGCAAGATGGCCGCCGTTAAATACCGCTGTGTGACGTCACCGGGCTTGCTGGCTGCTGATAGGCTGCATGTGACTGCCCCAGCTTGCACTGGCGCGGGATACATGTCCAGACATGTCCCGCCCGCCATCTTAGAATGCCTGTAATGTAAATGAATGGATGTTAAAGGAAAACTTCGAGTGATCGAATCGCGGGGAAATTCGGATTCAATCCGAATCGAATTTTTCCTGAAATTCGGATCGAATCCGGGTTCGTCCGGATCGATTCGCTCATCCCTAGTTGCTGCCTTCTCCTCCTATTAATCTTTGCTTCAGGCTTCTAGGTCCCACCACTACTACCTTTTCCTCCCAGCCACTCTGGGGCACCTGCCCACTGCACTGCAGCCACTCTGGAGCTGCCTGCAAACAACCCTTGAAGTAGCATGGCCTCATCAAGGACTCCATAAGGACAATCAGCAACACAGGAGCCTCGTGAGTTCTCACGCTACAGCTTATACTGGCCAGTGGGCAAGGCTGGCATAACATCTGCCAGCCCCTGTACTTGGCGCTCCTCCATCCGGCACTTAGTGCTCTCCTGCTTGGGATTTGGTGCTTCTCTGTCTCGCATTTGGTGCTCCTCTGTCTGGCACTTTGCACTCCCATGCCCCACATTCAGAGCTTGCCTGTCTGGCACTTGGTGCTCTCCTGCCTGGCCAGCCACAGAGCATTTCCTTTGTTTTGCTTGTAGCATTTACTCCATAAGATGAAACTTTTGGTGGAAAATGTATCTTATGGAGTGAAAAATACATTAAGTTAAACCATTTTAATGTTGATTTTATATAATTAAAATAATAACTTTTTAACATAGAAGGCTATAAAACTATCCGGGGTCTTAGGTCTAAAGGAGGCCAGCATCATCTGTTAAATCCTGGTCCATCAACTCTCCTTGTGTCATGGATATCTTATTATTATTTATTATTTCTGGCTCCATGAACCAATGTTCTACTTGTTTTATATTTAAATTAGGAGGAGGATCATATAAATGGTATAAACACTATCAATCTTTCCTTATCTTAAACATCAAAATACATAGCTACTGCTAAAAAAGAACATGCATACCAGTGGGCAGTCTTGCGAAGATCAAAAGATTATCTGTTACGAAAACAAACTACTACAATCCTATTCTCTCAAATTGTTCACATTGTCCGTGCTTAAAATGAGTCCACAGGAGTAAATGATTATGGTATATTGAAAAAAATAATTTTGGGTAATATATGCTGCCTACAACTGAACGCTACCATGTGTTAATATTAGAGGTTTGACCTGACTGATGTACATATGGCTATAATGACCCGAGCCATATTAATGCCCCTGGTTTTGAAATGAAGCTTTCAAAATTAATATATATATGTCATAGTCTTGTGTCCAGCTGGCCATTGAACATAGTTGTAGTTTATTTTCCAATCTTTGCGTTATGAATATAGAGACTGTGGTTCACTGTATCTGTACATATGTTTCCCTCTTAATAATGATTGCATTCTTCTCTTTCTGTCTGTACAAATTGATCAAATAGGTAAAACAGCAACTGGGAAATGGAATATGTATAGCTACACAATGGCTTGTTGACCTCTTTGTAACAAAGATATCAGGTTAGAGGAAAAATGTCTTGTGCTGGTCATGTTGGACATGGGAGAAAGCGTTAAATATAAGCAGGTGGACGGTGATAAATTGACCCTCCAAAATATTGAACGTTTTAGCAATCAGGCAAAGGATATGATCAACAACATTATTCAATTTTGTCTCAAACCATTAAAGAGGCTACTTTAGCAAACTCACACACAATATCTATTGAATTCAATCTTCAAGCAGAGCCAGACACTTGACTTTATAGGTTGCCGAAACCTTGCAAAGGATTAAATTAGCATTTGTCATTGAAATGCTTCTGTTGACCCAGGTAGGTCCACACCAGTGCCTCCTAACCAGAAAAGTGCTTCTTAAAGGCTCAGTATCACAATATTTACTGATCTAGGAGGATCCCAACACAGAGACAATAGTGTTCATACACTTGCAAAGTTGTGTTTTGGAGTGTTCAAAAACATTTAGAATGCAGTTTGGCATAGTTGAATACCCTGAATACCCTGTTGTGGATGATTGACTAACCACCCAGGCTGAGTAGTACTACTTGTACATCCCTGTGAGTCTTTATCAGATTAGGTCCTTCATTTAATCAGGTCCTGATTAGAAGGTCATCCAGGTATGGCAGGATGCGATTCACCTAACAGTGGAGGATCACCATGACTGCTACAAACACTTTGGTACATACTCTGGGTGCTGTGAAAATCCTGAAAAGGAAGGACCCTGAACTGATAATGGTGTGGACTGAGCACAAAGCAAACAAGTCTCAAGGTAATCCCCCTGAAGAAGGGACACCACTGAGCATAACAACTCCACTCTGAATTTGCTCATGCGAATGTACATGCGGAGGCACTTGAGGTCTAAAATTGGCCGTACTGCCCCATCCTTTTTGGTAACAACAGGCAGGTTGGAATAGAAGTCAAAGCCTCTCTCTCCATGTGGTACTGGAGAATTACTTCATTCTGTAATACTGTCGTCAGCAAACTTCAGCACGGATACCTTCTATGGTAAGTGGGGCAATCTGTACGTCAGGAATCTGAATGGAGGCCACCTCTCAAACTCAATTTTGTGCCCCGAGGTTATTATCTCCTTGACATACATCACTTTGGTTTGCCAGATACCAGCAAACTGGCATAGACATCCCCCCACTCAACAGGATGAGGGCTTCTCCTCATGCCTGGCTCAGCTTAGGGTACAGCATAGGTTTAAGGTGCCAGGGAGACCAGCACTTACCCAAAGTCTTTCCCTTAAGAATTTCATTTGTTTCCACCTCTGAACTTGCCGTTCCATGCCTGCGGAAGGTCCGAAAAGTGGGACCTCGGCGACTGTTGCTCAGGCTTCTTCTGCTGAGGCAATCTAGTACTTTTACTAGCCAAATAAACAGCTGCCCACAAAAGGGAGACGCAAGTGTCCTCTTGGAAGTAATATCCGCAGACCACTGCTTTAGCCAAAGAGCGCTACGCGAGTAGTTTAGCTATATCCTCCAAACTTAGCCACATTTATTAAATTGTGCCAAAGCTCCTGTTCCTCACTCTCTGCTCCATGGGTCTTCTGAAAGTCTCATGCTCTGTGCCCCCAGGCTTTAGCTGCTAAGCAAGGCAGGGGAGTAGCAAATGTAGGGCACAGTACCGTACCATCCTGCACAAACATGTGGCGGGTAACCGAATCCAGCTTCATGTCTACCATGTCCTTCAGGGCAATGCTGTTGGTAGTGGGAAGCAGTGTAAGCTTTGCCAGACATCACAGGTGGACAAGCTGACATTTGAAGAGCCTTCTCTGGGAATGGATAGCAAATTTTCAAAGCCTTAGGAATAGAGGGAGGCTTGTCTGGGCTTTCCCATTCCTTGTCCAGGATACGATTGAAATATCACTGATCTGGAAAAACCTCATGGACTCTCTCGTCCTGGTAGGTATCCTCATCCAGTGCGACAGAGATATTTGTTGGTTTTAAATACTATCAACCGCATCCCTCTGCTGACTTAGTGAGACATTCTTCTCAGGCTCAGAAGTTAAAGAACTTTGCCCATCTGATGCTGCTTCCTATCTGAGGGTACGAAGGTCAGATTCTGGAAAGTCCTGACTCGGCTGAAAAAATTGCCAGAGTGAGTTTACGTTTTTCAGCTACTTTCTTGTCAGCATCACGAACAAGGTAGAGAATCCCTATTAATTTACCCATGGGAAAAACCTTGGAAGTGTGAACCAGCAGGAGAGGGATCCAGATCAGAGAAAGAAACTCTTGTGCCCAGAGAGGCATAAGAGTAATCTAATGGGGGTTACCCAGAATCAGAGAAAGTGCCCTGTGAGCGTAATGAGGACATAGCGGTCTTGTTGTAAGAAATGCATAGTAGCCAAACAATCTCCACAGACTTGGAGACCTCTCCATCTCCAGCTGAATTTGGCACCCAGGACAAATTGCTGTGCTGCCCTGTGTTTCTTTATCTGATGCCAACGACATAGTAATATGTCCAGTCACAGGACTGATCCCAAAGGAACTACACGGCCCTACCCTTTGAGGTCTGGAAAGAAGTAAATGGGCCTCATCCCTAGATACACCCCCCTAGAGCTAATCTTGGGGAATCCTGGGTTAAGACCCAGAATGTAGGGGGGGATTCAAATGGTGGAGAGCCTAGGGTTTGGTAAGAATTACGAAATTCTATGTCAAAAAGGGTCGGATCACGATGCAAAAACTGAGGGGAAAATATGAGATTCTGGCGAGGGAGGAATTTAGAGACCGGCAAATATAATGTTTTTATGTCACCGCGAGAAAAAACGTTGAAGACCTATAGAGCTGCTGCCCCTCGAAAACTATTTTACCAATTATGCGTTGAGAACGCTGAGTTATTCAACATTGTTGCGGCCAAAATCAAAACTCCCTTATATGAGAGCTTGGGAAAAAGACCTAGAACGGTCTCTGGGGACTGCTGGGAAAGAACAACCAGAAACGCAGGGAAAGGCCTTAGCCACATTCATTAAGTGGAAGCTAACTTAAAGGTCATCTGGCGATGGTACTTGGTCCCCACAAGACTGGCGAGGATGTTCCTTGAAAACCCCCCCAGATTGTTTCAGAGGCTGCAAAACCAAAGGGGATATGTGGCATATCTGGTGGTTATGCCCCAAACATTTTGGCAACGGGCCTATAATCTTATTAACGAAGTTATGAATATAGAACTACAGAGTGATCCTGAAGAGTCCTTGTTGGGTAGATTAAAGTTTAAAGGGAGGAGACCCCAAAGTAAACTTATCTTATTCATGTTGACAGCAGCAAGAATAACAGACGCATCAGCATGGAAAATATAGAAATAAAAATCTCTAAAGTGAAAAAAAAGAACTTGACACTATCTGGGCACCATGGATGTTGTATAATAGAAGGGATCCTGAGATATAATATAGGTGGTAACGCCTACCGGGAGCTGCTTCCCCAACTTTTTATTTGTTTGCTAGGCTAGAGTCTGTGTTCTGTTATGATGTGTTTTCTTTTTTCAATATGTTAATGTTGAATTTAATATGAAGATCGATATGGATAGGCCAGAGTCCTTAAGCCTTGCTTTGCCCTATGGTATTAAATACGCATTTATATGATTAGACTTTGAGGCCTGAAGGGATTGTTTGTATGCTGTGTCTTATATAACATTACAAGAAAAAATATTTGAACCAAAGGAACAACACGGACAAATGCCGCCACAGCCGTATGGGAATAGTCAACCACAGAATACCGTAAATCCTCCTACAGACCTAGGCTCAACCTACCTACTTAAGTGAACTTAAGGGAGGGAGTGGATGCCTAAAATAGTATATGCATAATAGTTTGCACAGACTATTAGTTTCTTCCTGAAAGAAAAACAAGGTATCCCATAATTATTTATTTTAAATAAAAAATACACGTAAAAGCAGAATGCCTCACTGGGGCCCTACCTGTATCCGAGGTTGATCCACCTGGGCTGCCTTGGTGTGGGTGCTTGTAGATGGAAATTGTGTGACCAGGAGCCGAAGCGATAATGGCGGGAGTGGTGGTGTTACCTGCAGCCGGTGTTGGCATCACCTGGTGGTGGCCAGTGGCGGTAATGATGGCAGTGGCAGTAAAACAGGGCACATCTACACCAAGCCCTGGGGAAGCAAATGTTTCACGTGACCTAGGTCTTGGCATTGTTTTTCATGTCCCCAAGAGACAGCAGATGCGAGGACCTGGGCGCATGTGCTGCCCCAATATAACTGGCTCCGGGCAATACCCAATCATAATGGAGCTGTGTCCCTGTATGGACAGCTTGGCAGGGAAACATGTATTCTTTAATCCTGAGACCTGATTACTCAACCTACTCCTTGCCTGTTGCCCACTGTAGTGACCTTTTAAATTGTTGTGTGACTCTGAATCTCAGTAGCCTAGCACCATTTTGTAAACCTATAACCTGTGCAGCAAACCTCTGATTTTAAAGACAATGGGATTGATTTGGAGCCTGGTGAGAAAACTCACCTCTTTTAAGGAGAGAAAACTGCCATTCACTTGCATTATCTACCTTGGAGCTGATTAAGAAACTATGCAAAAATGTATACTCGGTAGACAATACAAGTAAATGGCAGTTTTCTCTCCTAAAAAAGAAGTGTGTTTTCTCACCAGGCTCCGAATCAACCCCATTGTCTTTAAAGTCACCTGTGCTCCCTCCTTCTCATTTTGGCTCCACCCCCGCCACCAGTCAACGTAATCCTGGCATGCCCCCCCTATTGCATTGAGTGGAGGGGGCGTTCTGGCATTTCTGTGACTGATGGTGAGCACAGCACTGCGTTGAAAAGGAGGACGCACCAAAGGATCAAGGCTCACGTCATGGGACGTGGATTGGATGATCAGGTAAGGCAGCCAGCACCAGACTAGGAACAATCATCTGTGGGGAAAATGACTGAACCTTAGCATCTAACCATATTTTTCAAATGTGTGACATTCAGTAGGTAAGCCACCATAAGCCCACCTTTAGGACCAGGCCTGTTAGCAGACTTTACTTCCTAAGCATCCTTCTACATCTCCTGCTTTCTGGATATTCTACAGTCAAGTCTCATCTGAATTACTGGCTTTGCAAATTTTGGTAATCTTGCATTCACCGCTGTGAGCTCACAACCCCCAATTTCCATTTCTACCTCTGCCTATAGACAAGTCCCTCCTCACCAGGATGCTGGAAATGCCATACCAGAGACAGTTACATCCAGGACTGTAAGGTAGGTCAACCCCCAAGGAACTTGTGTACAGAGCTGTGGGTGTGGGTGACTGAGCCAGCAAAATGCCTGGGTCTAAAGCTGGTGGCTGAGCTGAACTGCTGATCCAGCCGGGAGCCGGAGACTGAAGCTGGTACAAGGAAGTTCAAGACAAACCGTGGGTAAGCTAACTAGCAAGCTTGGGGAAATCCAAATGCAGGGCCTGTAAGCCTGTAAGTGTATAAAGTGCATGGCAGGGATTACTCATCTCTTAACAGACACATTTAGTAACAGTCTGTTACCAGCACATAGCTTTTACTTGTACTTTTATAAAAATTGCAAAACATTAAACACACAACATGTTTTACTCAGAAGCTTAAAAGTGTAATCTAGTACATCTGCAAAGTGTTTAACGGACGTGCCCTTAGTGATGATGATCTGCTCTAGGCCAGTAATATAATGAACCAGTAATATAAAACTTACCAGCCCCTGACCATGTCAAATGACTGCCCCTCATGATAGTTCCAGTAATTTCTGCACACACATTATATTTATTTCTATGACTGGACCTGCTAAGGCATGGCAAAGTTATCCATTGTAGCGAATGAAGCGGACATGACCAGTCACTTGGACTAATACGGTGAGGGCACCAGGTGCCCTGGAGAGGTAATTAGAGGGATGAGAGGAAGCTCTCTCAGCCAGGAGCCACCTGCCCCAGCCACCATAGTGGATAGTGAGCCAGACTGGGGGTCAAAACTGAAGATCAATAGGGATGGGCGAACCTAAACCAAACAAAGTTCAGGTTCGTACCAAACTTTGTGAGTTCGGGTCTCTGAATATGAGCGCGGATTTCAAATTGAAAAATGTGCTCACCAGCAACCATTGGCCAGGTGGGACACCCCGCCGTATAAAGGGTGGGGTTTGCGTCACGCCGATCATACTTTGGCTCTGCAGTAGTTAGGGAAAGGTGCTGCTGGCTACTGCCACTTTCAGATTTAGCTTGTCTTTTCTTGTTTGCATATTGATATTTTTGGGAAATGTGTCCTTTATTCTGCTTTTTTATAAATTTTTTTGTGAAACCCTGTGCAACCAAAGAATTATTTGAGAGATTACTTCCAAAAAGATGAGCTCAATACAAACAGGGTAAAGCTAGAAAGCTTAATGTGTGTACTTTCAGGGAATATATAGTTTGTGGAGGTATTTCAAATGTAAAGGATTGTTTGGGTTGAAAAAGCGCGAAAAAGCGTAAAATTACTCTCATTATGCTTTACTTTGGGATGCTTGCCAACTCTTCCCTTGACAGTACGTACGAATGTTGGGTATTGTTTGGTTCATGGGACCTTGCTTTTTCAGATTTAACTTGTGTTTTCTTGTTTGCATATTGTTTTTAGGAAAACGTGGCTTTGGCCCTGCTTTTTTATGCTTTTTTAGTGAAACCCTTTACAACCAAAGAATTCATCAAGGGATTACTTCCAATAAACTTTGCCCACATCAACAAGCCTGGTACACCTAGAAAGCTTGTAAAAGCTGTAGCTGTGCACTTACAGAGAATATATATTATAATGGGTATTTGAAATATAAAAGGTTGTTTTTCTTGAAAATATCCTAAAGCGCCGTTTCAGTTTAGGGGGGTCTCCTGTGCAGGAAAAGGTGTCTATCAATACATATGTGGTACTGTTGTAACCAGGGGAAATGGGGTTTTTACCCTCAATATGATTGTATGGAAAAACTTACATTTTTTATTACAAAAAACACTACACATTGTAATAGATTTTTTTCCTCATCATATTGGCTGAATCACCTGCAAGTTGTGTATCAGCTCTCGATCACTGTATTGCAGCCTTTCCAAAAGGATTCTTCATTCATTTGTACATTACATGGCAGCAAGGCTGCCACACTAGAGAAAAAAAAACAGATCAGCCTTAACCAGTAAATGTTTCATTATGTATGAAAAATATTCTATACCTTCCACCAGTCTGTGTGTTTTCTGCCAGGTAGGTGGAAGAGATGAAGGTAGCCAACACTTTGGCACAAATGTTCCTAATGGAGGCCCACTCATTGGTGGTGAAGTGCTGTTGGTCTGCACTTCGACTAACTTCCTTCTCAGCCTCCACAACAGTCGACACTTGGGTTTCATCCTCATCCTTATCTGGGAACCCCTATGTCTGCAACTGGGCCAGGGGCAGGTGGATGGCCCACAGAATCCCAGATAGGAGTGTCGTCACAGAGCATTAGTGACTGCTCCATGACTTGTGGCTGAAAGGCCTTACTGATTTGAAGGGGGGTTAGGTGGAGGGCTCTTAAGAAGTGGAGTGGGTTGAAGACAAAAAAGAGGGGGAACTTGTCGAACCCGAACTTCAGCAGGTTCTCTCATCCATGAAGATTAGGGGATGAAAGAAACAGCTACCTTTTTAGGCTGCCATTTTATTTTGTTACTATTTGTCATTATATTATTTTATATTATTTATTTATTATATATATATATTTTTAGCAGTGCATTTTGTGCAGGGCAATGGTCCTGGTGTTCCACTCTGTTTGCAGCCCTCTAGCCCTTGCTGCCCTCACTTTCCAGCCATTTTGGCCCCCCAAATTTGGGTCCCTAAAGGCTTCAATGGGGTTCAGGTTCGGGTCAAGTTCAGGGGACCCAAACCGAACATTAGCAGCAAGTTTGGCCAAACTTGTTGAACCCGAACTTCAGCGGGTTCTTACCTTTTGAGGCTGACATTTTATTTTTTTATTATTTATCATTATAATATTCTAAATTATTTTATATATATATATATATATATATATATATATATATATATATATATATATATATTTAGCAGTGTTTAAAGCAGGGAATGGAAGAAAAGCCTTTGTAAACACTGTACTGCAAGTCCCATACTAATCCTTAGGGTTTTTTATTCATTTGTTGTCTATACTGCTCAACCTGGTAATGGAGACTGGTGCTGCCTCAAATGTGTATTAGTTCCTGATATCAAGTCTGCCTTGTAGTTTAGTTAAACACACACCTCATGTGTTGTTAAAGACATTTGTGGTCCTGCTAAGCCCACTAAGCCTTCACATGTAACAGAAAAGTGTTTCTCATGTTTTTCTCATGCTCTTTTTGAGTTAGGCTAGTGTAGGTTAGTAACATTTATTAGCAAGTGACTGGTGGCATTAGAGATATTAAAGAGAACTTTAAGACAGGCAGTCTCTACTTAGGCTGGTTTCACACCATGCCGATTGCGGATGGCTCAGTCTTTTAGGCAAGCACCCCACAATTGCTGCGTGCAGCGTGTGGAGGGCGTTCAGCACTAGCACTCTTCACTCACATGGAGGGTCAGATCTTTCAGAAAAATCCCTGCCAATAGCCCAGCAAACACCCAAAGTACACATAAAAGAACCCATAGATTACTATGGGCAGATTTTCACAGGCAGCTGTGGGGTGCTCGCCCGAAAGAGTGAGAACTCCGCATCCTTGCTGGTGTGCCTTAGGGATATCTTTCCTGTTCCAGGATCTACTCATTTTTCCATCATTTCCTAGTTCATGTATTTACCTTGTATCGAAAGACACATTTTTCCTTCCATTTCCTAACCAACTCTCTTGCTTCACTAATTGAACTAGGACCCCCACTAAGTGGTACCTCGGAATGGAATGGTTGTCTGTAGGGGAAACTACTCATTCAGGTAGAGCCCCTCCCTTCTCTCATCTTTACCCTGGGAGTAACCTCCTCTGTGTGGTGCCTTGAAATGGATTGACTGCCTAGGTGGGCTGACTATCAGGATAAAAAGTAGGCCACATAAGATGCTCAGTCCACACACTACTTGGCTACCTCCACCAGCATATCCTTGGTTACAAACAGTAAGCAAAAAGAAAAGTATACAAAGACAGAATGGGCTCCTGCATTAGAGAAGCCAAGGAAATTTAGAGAACAGATAAGTAAGGAAAACATCTCTGTGGACAGTATAGAAGAGTATACAAAGCATGTATCTGACACAAGTCAGGACAGCAAGAATCACTAATAGAGGCATGTCCCATCACTGGTTCTACAGCGGCAAAGCCAACTTCTCTGCAAATACAAGAAGGCTCTAGCTCCATGCCATGCAAAAAGATTACATTTTTGAGTAAAGCTGTTGTGTTGCCCACTGATAGAATATCTATAGTTTTAGATACAAGAAGCTTTATTAGATACAGTTAAAATAATAAGCTACAAATTGAATAATAAGGACTTAATTGGATAATTAATTGAATTTCACGCTTAAATAAATAAGGAATAATTAGCCCCAACTGCATAATAAATAATGGATGGTTTGAAGCATGTTAAATACTGCAACATAAGCATTAATGCAACTTATTATTATTGAACTCTGCAGTTTAGCTATAATCAGAGAAAAAAAGTGCGCTCCCCTGGAATCATAAAACATAACCGTGATGTGAGGAATAGGGCAAATATTACATTTCATTTTATCGCTGATGCCCGGAATCCCCCTTTAAGATTCTCTGTACTTAGCAAATGTCACCTTTACAAGGCTAGCAGGAAAAGGAAGTCCATATATGGGCATGAGGTTCTGACTATCAGAAAAGGCAGTTTGAGGATGAAAGTCCCCCTGCGGCTCTCCTAACACCTTGGTCAGACAGAGAGGTGCCATGTTCCTCCATTGCTGGGGAGGTGTGATAGCATAGTGTCTGGGAGGGGGGAGTGGAGGGGCAGAGACCGCGCTTAAAGGTAGGCAAAGGAGACGAGAACAGGGTCACTTCTGGGGAGATCATGGTGCATGCGTGCTGGAGGTGCCCATCAACAAGCTTGCCACTTACCTCTATGTGGGAGCTCACCATCATCACTACTCTGCAACTGCATCTTAAGGTAACTGACTATTATATCTCTGTGTGTAACTCGCTGTAACCTGTATCCCACTTCTCAGAACGACATTTATATTTATTCATATTCCATCATAGCCAAATGTTTGTCATAACTGCCTATTGTGCTTATTGCATTAAAACCTATACTTAACTTGAGCGTTCTTTTAGCCTTAGCCAAGAACCTGTGTGTCCGCAGGCTTTGGGCTTGGGAGTCTCGCTAGGCGGTCTGCGTGTCCGGAGGCCCCTGATTGACAGTTGGATCACGTGACCTGCGGTTCCTTGACACATGACGTCACTTCATTACACCTGGAACGCATTGGCAGAAAGGTGATCAGCTTTGCTCTTGTGTGGGAGGTTCCAACACATTCAACAGCCTCCCATTGAGTGGTACAAGAAGGCAATTACCAAATTAAACTCTTCTTGGTAGTGGGAGTGGCCACCAGTGAGAAAAGTCTTTCTCTAGAACTTTGTAGAAAAATGGCTAAGTGCCCAATGATGTCTTGTGACCAGGATCAGCACGTCCTCTCTCAACAGTAATGTTAGTCTGATTATGGGCCTCATCATGCAAATAACCTATGGCTCAGAATAGCCATTAACTATTTCATATCCCTGAACTGTTTAATCTTCAATTTTACTATATATATTGGTAATGGCAGCATCACATAGATTTGTAAAATGTGAATTCATAGACGCTTTATAATTATATGTCACGTATGCGTAATCCCTATCTCCTGGAGTGTCGTGTTCAGTTGGACTTTATGCGCTTTTTTCGATGACAGTTTCACTTTAAGAGGGAAATGGAACCAGCAGGTGAAATATATAGATGCTGAAGATGAAGATGCTCCTGTATGGGTAAATATAGCTGCCCTTATTTCTGAAAAACGCTAGACATGTCGCTTCAGAAATACATTTGTGTCTACTTATTTAAAATACAGAATGTAATGACCTGATTCTGAATCATTAAAATGACTTATTTCTGTGTTGGCAGACAGATGTTAAATGTAGCATGAACTCAGTCACTGCTCATTTGTATTTTATTATCCCAAATTTTCAGCGAGAGAAATGAGCTGGCCGCAAGTTTCATATTGGATTATTAAAATCAGTTAAGTATAAATATAATAATTAGCTTGAACAATGGTATTGCATGCAATAAATATACTTAAATATTGTCATTAACATGTTGTTTGGCACAAAATGTGATGACGTGCTATAGCTTTATTGCAAGTACCAAGAATGAACCCAAAGAAGACTTTTCCCTCCACCTACTGCCCTTTGCTAAATTGAAATTTTGTACAGAACCAATTTAAATCCCAAATTCATGTTACATTAAATATGACTTTCCAGTCTATCAGTCTAACAGTGTAGGTAAAGCTCCTTTAGCCCACTTTCGTGTTGGTGCCTACAGCTCAGATGCCAGTCACCCAGACTCTTCAATCAGCTTTATCCTATTTGGTAAGCAGTATGCATGCCTCTTCAGCCCAGAAGGCTCGCTTAAGATGAGGTTTAAATGTGCTTGCAGCTGTTTAATGTAAGGCTAGCATGTCCAGGTCAGTAGAGATCACCTAATCTCCGCTGCAATCTTTACCTTTAGACAAGCCCGCCTTTGCTGGGACACCAGCAGGCCTCACCAGACATGGTTGCCCCCAGGTCTTGCAAGCTTAACAATATGGACTGAGGGCTGGACCTTCAGGTGGGTGAGCGTAACTGGGGTTCACGGGAGGTCAGGCAAAGCAAGGGTCATACACGGGAAGTCAGTTCTAAAGGTGTCCATGCAGTGGAAGGTCAGGCTGAAGGTCAAATCCATAGCAGGAGCAAGGAACAGAAGGGATCAGGCAAAGGCAAGTTCAAGAATTCTGAGGTCAGCAACTGGGGTATAGAGGAGGCAAGGTCAAAGGTCAATATAGGTCAAACACAAGAAGCACGAAATACAGGGCAACGCACAACACCAAAGCACTAGCTATCATGGGCACTGATGACAGGGACTGGGACACTTTTATTAGAGAGAGCATGCAGGGATTGGCTGGGCCGGAAATGGTCGACTGGCTGATAGCCCCATGCTAATTGAGGGCTAGGTAGCCCTTGCAGTAATCTGAGGGCTCATTGGCCCATTGACAATAACCTCTGGTGGCTGCGCTGCCAGCAGTGCCACCGGAGGGCATGAAGTGAACCTGTTTGCGCGCACATATGTAGAAATGCCAGGGGTGCAAGGAGCATGGTGCACTGCTCAAGCCAGTGCCTGAGCCTGATGCACCTGTTGGCATCAGTCGGTTCAGAGCGCCGCACAATGACACCACTGGAGTGAGGATGGGGTGAGCAGACACTTGAATCTGCCATTGGCAACTGTAAGTGGCAATATAGCGGAGGGAGTGGTTGCCAATAACTCTGTAAAAGGTGGATTCACTACAGACTATAGGACTGGCTGAACCTATGATCCTTGTCCCTGCGGCTTATTTGGACATTTGCTTTCCAAGTGGGCAAAAGCCTGGGAGACTTGTGCCCCTTAGGACACTTTCCTTAACCTAAAATAGATGCTAATCAGTGGAATTGTTTTACAGTGGGTACTGGGTGAATGGTGCCATTGACATAAACCTCTTTCCTTTAAACCATCTTACTGACCCGTAAATACAAAATGTGATGTGCCTTTACCCTGGCAGTAGACAATGCCCCCTCCCCATGAGTCCAATATGGGGGGATGAGGGGCTTGGCGTATGGTCGGCACAACTAAAAGTGACCTCAAACCATCACCAAAACAGGATGGCTAGGATAAGGCCCACCACTGGAAACAGGTCTGTAAAAAACATTTTCATAACCACTTCTTGCCTCCTCTCTGTTCCTTGCAGCTCACAGTGTGAGTGAACATGGCAATCGACAGTGGTCACACAAATGACCAGTCTGACCACAGCAGAGCATGCCAATTATTCATAAAGATGTGCCATGAAATGCCCTTATCAGCTCATCCACTACCCAGAAAATTAAAGCGAGGAAATGGGCTTCACTTATAATACATAAAGGTATGTATTTTGAGATGCTTTGAATGGCTTATTCTACACTATTCCCAATAGGAATATGATCAGAGGAAGTTAGCATGTGCCTGGAGAGGGACCTTAAGCGGTCTAGAAAGGTTCTGCACGTGGAACTGACTTGTGGCTATTATGCAAATGTTTATACAATGTTTGTAAATAGGAGGGAGAGTTATGGTATGGTTATGGACTGGAAGTCCATCTACATAGAACCTGAGGAAGAAGCTTAAAGTGGACCAATAGTCAAAACTGACAACAAACAAACACTGCTCATATGCATCCCTCCCTAGAGCAATTTAGATTGCTGCAAATTTACCTTTTTCTAACTCCTGCTGTATTAAATTTAGGAAACAAAATGGCGGCTCATGCATTCACAGGCCACCTGAAAACAGGAAGTGCTGCTGGGCTTCCTGTTACTGTGCATTGTCAGTTATGTCAGTTGAATCCAGGCAGCAGCATGACTGAGATGCTGGGAGAGGAAGCTCCAAAATTGCCGCTACCTTTCTTTGCCAACAGTGCCAGACTGTTGTTCCGGTTTAAGGCCCAGGTGTCTTCACTAAGGTACTAGTGTTAGACTGTTAGGAGTTAGACTGTTCTGTGTTAGTTGCTGAAAGTTAAGAACAGTTTTCTGGAAAAATTAAAAGATAAATTGTATTGTACATTGTTGTGCCTTGAAACTACTTTGATAGTTAAAGTTGGTCTCAAAGGATAATTCAACTTTTAATGGCACACGTGTTTCAAAAAGAAAAACAATAGGACAGAACACCAAAACTTGACAAAAAGGGAGAACAGCCCTGTCCATGTAAATGCTAATGTCCCCCTACCCTTTACCACACGAGAACTTCCAAGCATCTTAACCCCTTCTTGCCACAATAAGATTTGGGATTATGTTGAGTCTGAATGACCCCACGGGGATGATAAGTCAGAAAAACCCCAAACAAGACCTTATTTTACAACGACACCCTTCAATGTATGCAAAACCACTTTTTGGACATGTATTAACCCTTTAGTTGCTTCACAGGATTTAACACATTGTGGAAAACTCCATTTAAACATAAAAAAATGTGTCAGGAAAGGGTTAAAATCTCTGATTATATGTAACTAGCTTTTGTATTCTAAGCAATTCTCTGCTGTGGTCAGAGCCAGCTGTGGGGACTGCTGTGGCTTGCCACTTGCAATGAAAGCTCTAAGGGACACTTTTTTGCGTGGTCCTGAAGGAATGGGATTAAAAGGAGGGACAAACATGTAACTAACAATCTATGTTAACTAACAGTCCATGTTCTGAACAAGTGTTAGCTAGGTTTTCCAATAGTATGAGTGTGCAGAGGGTTACATTTCTTTTTTGTCTATGGAGTGTGGTCACATCCCTCTAGCACCTCTTGACTGCTATATATTGACTGGATGAGGACATCCTACCTTCCTTTCTGCTGTTGCATTTGCAGGTCAGTGGCCAGATCTGCTGGATTGTAGCTCTCCCAATGTAACAGGGAGTCCAATTGGCCTCTACCTAAAACCCCCTTTTCTGAACTGTAACACTGTGCAGGCAAGTAAAGCATTTTTCATTGTGTGTGTGCAAGCAAGTTAAGTTATTGCAATGTCTTTAGACAGGCTGATTCATGTATTGCATTGCTTGTGCACACACAAGTAAAGAAGTAGCAATGTCTGCACAAACTTTTAGACTTGGTAATGTTAGGGACGGGGTATAAATTGGACGGCCTTGACGTGGCTACCTTGCTTTTACATTCATTACAATCTATGTTAACTAGCAGTCCAAGTGTTAGCAAGGTTTTCCAATAGTATGAGTGTGCAGAGGGTTAACTTTCTTTGTTGCTTGGTGCGTGGTCACATCCCTCTAGCACCTCTTGACTGCTATATATTGACTGGATGAGCACATCCTACCTTCCTTTCTGCTATGGACACTTTTTAGCCTATGGTTTTAGTATTGTAATGGCAGATACTGTGGTAAGGGTGGTTATGCCCATGATACTGAGGCTATAGCTCTCTAGGGGCAAAACATATGCTGGGCTACCTTGGCTAGGGAAGTAAAGTGGGGCTGGGTAAAATGGGGCTGAGGAAGAATTAAGGAGCCAGGTATTGGGTGTAGGAAGCTGCAACCAAGCCCCTGCATCCCACCTGGAATTCTCTCTGGTCTTCCTATGGCCAGTCCCAGGCCCGGCGTCAGCACCTGGCAAGCCTGGTCAGCTACCGAGGGCCCCACCCCCTAGGGGGGGCCCACTGACAGCTAGCACAATGTGGCTAAAGAACTGCACACACTCAGCCCTGCCCCATCCATCTCTATCCCCTGAGCCCTGACCCATCTATTCTTGCACTCTTAGCTGTGCCCCATCCATCCATGTCCCCCCAGCTCAGCCCCATTCATCCATGTACACCCGGCTCTACCACATCCATCCATGCCCCCCCAGTTCTGCCCCATTTGCCCCTGTCCCCACAGCTCTGCCCCATCCCCTTAGCACTACGCCTCTCCACCCCTGTTCTCTGCCAGTTTATCCATCTTTTTTCCAGCTCTACCCATCTACCCCCCCCCCCCACCAGCTCTACCCAGCCATTTCTGTCCTTTTCATGTTGCCCATCCATCCCTCTTCCTCACAGCTATCTCTCCATCCATCCATTCCTGCCCTTCCTTTTTTGGCCATCCCTCTGACTTAATACTCATGTGGGACCAAACTAAAAAACAGCTCCAATAGGGGGAAAGTAGCCCTTCTAAGTTGTGGCCATGGAATTTATAGATCCCTGACCTGCGACTCTCCACCACAAAGGGGCCCATTGAGACCATTCCGCCCAAGGGCCCACATATACCTGGAGCCGGCCCTGGCCAGTCCATCCCCTGCCGGTCAAGTACAACATGTATTGAGCAAGCATATTCCAGGTATCTGTATATTAGAATGCATTGCTTTTCTAAAGAAGCTGAATTCTCTTCTCTTTTCTTTAAAATACACAAATCAGTAGTGCCGAAATAAACTCTCCAGGACCGCAATGTGCTCATCAGCCTGAATGTGAAACTAGCAGGAGGGGGTATAGGGAGGGAATGTTCAGAGGAACAGAAGCCATGGCGCTATTTGAATATCAGGCTCTGCCACACTCTGGGCTCGTCTGACAACTTCATTACCTCCGCATATAAAATGACTGCAGGGTAATGCAAATGGCTTTTCGTCAGTCAGGCAGAGGGCATCCAGAGACACTGTTGTGAGAGAGACAGCTTTTGTCCAATTTAATAAGATATCTTCAAGCAATAGTCCTCCCACTCTGCATTTGTTATGGGGCCCAGTGACCTAGCCTTTCAGAAATTTTAAGGGGTTGATGTCTTCGTCGTGACCTCAGCTGTCAGTCACAAATGAGAAAGAAGACAGGAGGTAATGTTGAGGCCTTTGCTTATCAGTGGAGAATTTCTAATGAATGTTGGGGAAATTTCACATTACTTGACAAGGTGATCTAATTAATATTATAGAAATGCCAACAGAATATCATTTGGCAGATTGGATTTATCACCTTGAAACGCTGTGTAACTGCTGCTAACAGAACCAGCCTCTCCCCTGACAATGATTAAATTAGACACACAAGCATCAGCATGTGCTGCTCATTGGGAGCATAGGAATTCACACCATTCCTTCTTAGCTTGTCAGATCATTTGGAAAAAAATAAGTAGAATGTTGTTCAGAGCGTCCATCAGAGATCAATTAAACAAGTCTTGGCACGGGTTTTAACATATAATTGCTTAGTAGGCCCACTGGTGTATAAGAAATGCCAGCATGACATTGTACAAACTTGCCTATAGGCAAATATTGGCTAAAATAAATATAGAACTAATACTTTATGTAAAAAGTTGCTAATTATTACAAGTAATGCCCCACAACATTAAAAAGTGTTAAATCATAACATGTATTATAAGTGAATCCATCATATTCTACTGTAATAGAGGAGACACATCGCTTATCATATTAGGCTTAATATAGTGGGCTAACAGAGATATAAAGCCCCCTATTCAAATGTACAAGGTAAAGAGTTTTTTCTTAAACCAGACCTTCAGCATCATTTAATGAAAAGCCCAAACCCTTAAAAAACTATTCCCAGCATCTAAAATTAATTATTTTTAGGTTTCTAGTTGCTTACTTTATATTCTTTCCCCTGCTGGGCTGCAACTGTTCCGGACTCTAGGATACGAGCGCCGCCATCTTGCCTCAGCAGTATCACATACTGAGAAGAGGAGGGGGGAAGTGCAGGGGGGGCGGGTTATAGCTGTGCTTTGCTCAGACAGAGCCAAAGGACAGCAATCCCAGAATGCAGAGGGACACAGTCAGAAGACACTTCCTGACTGGAGGCAGCCTGAGACTCCATGGGCCACCATCTTGGATGTTTAAAGGCTCAGAAAATGCAGTAGATGCAGGTAGGATGATTTTAAATGTGGGCAATCTGTAGGTACAGGGTGTGGTAAACATATAAGATATGCTCTTATTCAGGGTGAAGGTCTGGTTTAATATAGAGGGATAAAAAAGATAGAAAATACCCTATTCAAAAATTCAAGGTAAATAGTTCTTTCTTAAAACAGAAAATATTGACATTACACATACATAACATATGACAGGACTTACCCACAACTCTTACTATTAGGCAGAGCTATGCAAATCATCGCTTTCCACTTTTGAAAAAGGTAAAGATCACTTTCTTAAAGCCAGTCCAGTTCATTGTTACAAAAAAAATCTTTGCCTCGCTTGGGATTCATGTGCCAGTGCACAGACAGCCGCAAAGAGGGTGCACAGATCTGCATCCCCCGCATCCCTCCCCTCTGTGAGCACCCACGCCATCCATTCAAGTGATTGGAAGAGTCAGGCTGTGCAAGGGATGCTGCTCCGTGCAAGCGCTGCTAGATGGCTGCAGCCAGTGCTGGAATCGCTGCGGAAAAGGTGCTGGGCGAGGCTTTTTTTTTTTAACCCACCATCCCCAGGAGGCAGGGTAGGGGATTATTTCCAGAATGGACTTCTGCTTACATCATTAGTATTTACATGATTTACATACAGGATTTACCCATGATACTTCGTATGAATCCAAACTTTGTGGGTCAGTTTCACCCAACACTGCTTAGTACCGGGGGTAAATCCTGTGTGTAAATCATGTGAATACTCATGACGTAAGCAGAAGTCCATTCTGGAAATAACCCCCCCACCCCGCCTCCTGGGGATAGTGGGTTGCAAAAAAAAGCCTCGCCCAGCACCATTTCTCCAGCGATTCCAGCACTTTGCGAGTTCGGGTACCCAAACCCAAACACGGACATCAGCCAGAGGTGCTGAGCAGCCCATCAACCAGCTTAACCTAATGCAGAATATTGCAGCAGCAGGAAGCAACTGGACACATAGACAAGTCGGAATCCAGTCCGCAGTCGCGCTGTCAATTTGGTTATGGCTGGGGCTCCAGAAAGATGGCAGCCACTCCCTTGATTAAGGACACTGACAGATGGCACTAGAAGTGCTGCTGCATGTGTCCTCACTCATGGCAGCAGCAGGCATCTTTCTAGAGCTCCAGGCGTAACCAAATTGACAGTGGGACCACCAACCGTGTCCAGCCGCTTTCTGCTGCACACTTTGCATTACTTTAAAGTGCCCTCCACCACAATTTTTCCATGTCACAATTCTGCCTCCAGGGGGCCCCTTGAAAGGCAGGCCCCACCTCCGCCTGGGTGGTTGAGGTGTAGATGGGTGGCGGAGGGGCTCCCAGAGGCAAAACTACCGCCCAAAGTTTGGATCTCCAGTGATTTCAATGGGGACTGGGTTCGGGAACCTGACCCTAACTTTTGTCCAAAGTTTGGCCAAGGGCGGGTCTAAACCAGTACTAAAGCAGATGATGATGTGTCCCCATAACTACACAGACTGGCCTTCCCACACTAACCTCTTCTTTTCATCCCATAAGTCTAAGAAATGATACCACACAGGATCCTAGCCAAAAATCCAGAAAGCCTTGCCTGACCAAAGAGAGCCAAAGAGGTCAGCATAGCCCAAGTGAAATGGCCAACTCTCACCCTGTCCTTCTGTCCTGAATAAAGCAACCATACAGTATAATGAACTTCAGCTGAAAAAACTGTCTACCTAGTCTAAAAAAACTCAGTATCTTCTTGGGCACAGGCACAAGCATAAACGGGGATAGTTAACTGAGATGGCTTATTTTTGATTCCAATAGTCCAACATAACAAGGATTCAGCATACAAATGTATAAAACACAGAATCGCCTAAAAGACAGTTATCATTGCACTGACCACATAGGCTAATATTGAGCTCTTCTGCCCCAGAGTTGGTGCTCCCTGCACCAGACTGCCCTCCTTCAGCCTTCCAGTAGCTGTGCACGTCCCTGGCACCTGCCCTTCTGCAGGCCACCCTAGAATTCACACTTTACTGGGGTCCTTGCCACCTCAGCCCTCAGTGGTGGCTCATCAGCCATTTAAAAGCCCTTCTTTCCTGGAGTACTGGATTGAAGTGATCAGCAGGACCAACCCAGCTCCCCATGCTGGCCAGACTCCAAGGTCCTATACATTGTTTGTTTAGCTGCCCATTAAAGAGCTAGTAACTCAGAAAAGACCTTTCCTGGAGCCCTTTCCACTTTAACCCTGCATTATATCACTAACACGGGTTGATCTGCGCTATTTTTTCCTCTCCTTCTGAACAGCCTACTACACTAGATAAAATACTTCACACCCAACTTTAAAGTATTTAGACTTTTCAGCTATTTACAACAGTTACTTTCTCATTCATATTTCTCTTGTCATTTAGAAAAGCAGCTGTTTTTTTATGATAACCATTAGTGTTGCTGATTCAGATTTAAACCGGACCTTCACCATGATTTAATGAAAAGAAGCATCACACTTACTGAGGAGAGGAGAGTGGGATAAGGTACAGGGGGCGGGTTATAGCTGTGTTTTGCTCAGACAGGGCAGAGCTGGGGTCAGGTAACAGTCAGCAGTCCCAGAACAGAGCAGCACAGTCAGGAGGCACTTCCTGTTTGCAGGCTGCCTGATAAGATGGCGGCTTCCATAAGCCGCCATCTTGGATGTTTAAAGGCTCATAACATGCAGTAGATGCAGGTAGGATGATTTTTAATGTGAGCAATCTGTATGTACAGGGTGTGGGAAACATATAAGATAGACTCTTATTCAGAGTGAAGGTCCGCTTTAAGTTAAATTCAGTTCCAATTAAAGCGGACCTTCACCCCGAATAAGAGCACATCTTATGTTTCCCCCACACGTTGCATACAGATTGCTCACATTAAAACCTGCATCTCTTGCATTTTCTGAGTCTTTAAACAACCAAGATGGCGGCCCATGGAGATGCAGGCTGCCTGCAATCAGGAAGTGTCCTCTGACTGTGTCTCCCTGCATTCTGGGATTGCTGACCTTTTACTGACCCCAGCTCTGCTCTGTTTGTGCAAAGCACAGCTATAACCCTGCTCTCCTGCACTTCTGACCCCTCTCAACTCCTCAGTATGTGATGCTACTGAGCCAAGATGGCGGCGCGCATATTCTAGAGTGCTGAACAGTGTTGCAGGACAGTGAGGGACAGTAAGTGACTAAAAGCATTAAATATATTATTTTAGTTCAATAGATTTTTATTGAAATAAAATCATATCCAAATTACACAACAGGCATTAGTCTCCAACATGGAGATACTCAATGCAATATAATGTATAAGGTACAATGTTTTGTCCAATGTACGGAGCGGTTGCTGTACGTGTACTTCACAAGGCCGCTTTCCCAGCTCGAAGAGTCTCACGTCGGTCTCCGAGGCAGCCTGTCAGCAAAATTGCTACATGCAATAAACTCTTAAGTTCTTATGAAAAGAAACGTTCTCAACTCTTGAAGCAAAAAAGGGCTTAAACTTTACACTAAAGGAAGGGGGAAGGGCAGATAGGGTGGGAAAGAGAGGTAAGGGAAGATTAAGGGGGGAAAAAGAAAGAGAGAGAAAAAAAAAAAAAAAAAAATTTTAACACATATGCAAAACTAGGGTAGATCTCCCATTAGACCCAGAGTAAGTATTCATCGAAATTTTTAGGACCGAAGGTCCGTATCCAAGGAGTCCACATCTCCCGAAATCCCTCCAAATCTCCACCTTGGATTGCAGAGAGCTTATCCATGGACATTATAAAGTTCACCTTATTAATGAAGAGCCCAAATTTTAGGTCTGAGGTTTTCCATGAGCCAGCTATCGTCTGTTTCGCACCCGTCAGAATGTGATAGGTCAGTATTCTTTGGGTTCTAGAGCAGTTGTCAATAGGGAAATTTAGTAGGGCCACCCACGGATCTTGTGGTACCATTTTGCCTAATACCCTTCCAACAGCTTTAAATACTGCTTGCCAGAATAATTTCACTTTACCACAGTCCCACCAAATGTGCTTGTAGGAACCTACACCAGGGCATCCTCTAAAGCAAAGTCCTTGGCCATCTGACCCAAAGTGCTTCATTTGTTCTGGTACTAGATACCATCTGAGAGCCAACTTGACATTAGCTTCCACTGACATGACTGATGCCGAAACCCCAAAGCTCGATCCCCACATTCTCTGCCAATCTTTTTGTTCCTTCACCTCTCCCAGTTCTCTCTCCCATTTTTGTCTATAGGATAATATTTGGGCCTCTGACATCTCGCATAATTTACCATAAATTTCAGAGATGGTTCCCCTCCCTCTTGGGTCTTGGCTGCAGCGTTTCTCAAAGAAAGTGAGCTTATTGTAACTAACCTGCTCTAAAGCCACAGTCTTAATATAATGGGCAACCTGAAAGTATCCAAAAAGGTCCTTAGGCTGTAATGTAAATTTATCTTGCATTTCCTGAAATGTAGCTATCCTGGAGTCATGAAAACAATCTCCAATATATTTAACTCCTCCATTCTTCCAGGAGTTGAACCTTGCAGGGTCCAGGAGGGCAGGAGGGAACATAGGGTTGTCCCAAATCTTCAATAACGGCATATGAGGGGAAGCAAGACCTGCTGAATACCGCAGATCATCCCATATCTTCAAGGAATGATCCATTACCGGGTTGCCCGATGGTATCCTTGCTTTAGCTGGCAACCACAAAAGATTGTCAATCCCAACTGGATTGCACAAATCAGCCTCTATTTGAATCCATGCTGGGACATCCAAAACTGTATGATATGACATCACTTGCGCTAATTGTGCAGCTTGATAATACTTTCTAACATTGGGCACCCCCAATCCACCCTGGTTTTTTGGTTTAAGCATGATGCTACCCGCAATTCTTGGGCGTTTGTGGTCCCATACAAAATTCAATATCATACTTTGAAGCTGTTTTAAATAAGAAGAGGGGATTCGCACTGGAAGCGTTCTCGTTAAGTACAAAAATTTGGGGAGAAGGGTCATTTTTATGGCCGCAATCCGGCCTAACCAAGAGAGACCATAGGTTTTCCATTTCTTTAGTAAAGCCAGAAGTTTATGCCGGAGGGGAGTGAAGTTGGCATCAAATAAAGAGATGTAGTTTTTGGTCAAGTTCGTTCCTAAGTATTTAATTGTTTCTCCTTCCCAATGAAAGTCAAACCCAGCCTGAATCTGGGCCCAATGATTGTCTGGGATATTTATATTTAGCGCCCTCGATTTCATAGTATTCACCTGTAACCCTGAGATCCGTTCGAAGTCCCTCAAAGTCTTCAATATATTGGGGAGGGAGACAATTGGATTTGATATTGTTAATAATACATCGTCTGCAAATAGACATAGTTTGTAAATATCTTTGCCCACCGTCACCCCCGCAATGTCTGGTGACATCCTTATAGCCTGTGCAAGAGGTTCCATTGCCAATGCAAACAGCAAGGGTGACAATGGGCAGCCCTGCCTAGTGCCTCTCATCAAGGGGAAAGTTTCTGACTTGCAGCCACAGTATTTTACATAAGCGATTGGTTTAGAGTAAATTTTCTTCACTATCCCAATAAATTTCGGGCCGAAACCCCACATATTTAACAGATAGAAGAGATATTCCCAAGCCACAGAATCAAAGGCCTTTCTTATGTCTAAGGAGAGGAGCATGCATGGAATACCCTTATTGTTAGCAATCTGTGTGAGCTGTACCACTCTCCTGATATTATCTCCGGCTTGTCTACCCGGGATAAAACCCACTTGATCCCTGTGGATCAACTGAGGGAGAAATTCTGCTAATCTATCAGCTAGGATTTTTGTAAATATTTTCATATCTAGATTGATAAGGGATATAGGTCTAAAATTAGACCACACTGTGTGGTCAGTGTCTGGTTTAGGAATCATGCTGATTGAAGCTGTTAGAGATTCCTGGGAGAATGAACCTCCTTCTCGGATTTCATTGAACATAGTCCTCAGTTTTGGAGCTAGCACGGGACAGAAAGTCCTGTAATAGGACGCTACAAAACCATCTGGGCCCGGGCTTTTATTAGGCTTCAGACTTGAAATAACTCGCTCTATTTCTGAGATACTGAATTCCTCATCCATATTTTCTCGTAGTTGGTCTGGCAGGGAGGGTAGAGATACGCCTCTCAAAAAGTTGTTCATGTTTCCGGAGGTGGGCGGGTTGCAATTAGCATATAATTTTTTAAGTTGTTCTTTGAAAATTTCAACAATTTTAGTAGGGTTGCTAGTCAAATCCCCTCGCTCATTTTTCAATCGGACGGGGTTGAAATTCTGCTCAGGGGTTTTTAGTTTTTTGGCCAATAGTGCATCAGGCTTATTGGCCTTGCAATAGTACCTGTGCTTAACCCAACGAAGAGCGTTTTCCGCCCTCCCAGCCAGAGCAAGATTCAGCTCATGTGACACCCTGTGTAATTCAGCTCTCACCGAGGGGGTCAGCCGCTGTCTCGCTGCCTCTGCTACCCTCAGGTATTCTTCTTCTAATTTGTCAATGTACTTATTTCTATCTTTCTTCTTTCTGGAGGCAATCTGGATAAGCCTGCCTCTTATATTCAATCAAAGCGTTAGAGATCTCTGTAACCACCTCTGGGTCCGCTAAAAGAGAAGCGTTCAGTGACCAAGAAAATCCAGTCCGCTTGCAGGACAAAAAATCCAATTTCACTATAATCCCGTCATGGTCCGACCAGGATATTGGGAGAACTTTAGCCGATCTCAAGGCCGTCATGGACCTCTGTGTTAAAAAGATGTGGTCAATTCTTGTCCACAGATTATGAGGGTGGGAAAAGTGTGTGAAGTTTTGATTGCCTGGGTTAGCCTCCCTCCAACAATCAGCTAGATAATGGGAGTCCAGAAGTCCTCTAAAGGCCTTAGATGCTGCTACCATTTGGGGGCTCACTAAAATATTGCTTGGGGCCTGTCTGTCCATATAAGGATTTATGACTAAATTAGAGTCCCCACACAGTATAACTAACCCTTGTGCTAAACTATCTACTTTATCAAATAGATCAGAGAAAAAGGCTATCTGATTTGTATTGGGTGCATAATAATTTATAATAGTAATCTCCACATCTTGCAATGTCCCAACAAGGATCAAATATCGGCCGTCTGGATCTTTAAACTCCTTTTTGCAGTGAAATTGAGCGCCCCGTCTAAAACCAATCAGGACCCCCCTTTGTTTGGAATCTGCGCACGCCATAAATACCTGCGGGTAAGCTGCATCCAAAAACCGGGGAGTGGAGGACTTTGAGAAATGTGTCTCCTGTAGACAAAGGACCTCAGGCCGGAGAGCTCTAAATTTCCTAAAAGCAAGACTTCGTTTGTGTGGAGAATTGAATCCTTGAACATTTAAAGAAAGTACAGTAGACATTTTAATAATATTCTTCTAACTTTCTAGTTGTGGTCAGAGAGAGAGAGAAAAAGAAGAAAGAAAGAGAGAGAAAAAAAAAAAAAAAGGGGGAAGGAAAAACTAGGGAAGACGGGTAAATTTAACTCACCAGAGACGGCGTATATGGGGGCACCCCCAAGCGACTGTAGATATTAATTAGGTAAGAGAAGCGCCAGTAGCTGCTCTCAGTGGTGCCTATATAGATGAGCAGTTGGATTGGAATTGCAACCACCAAGAGGACCACCTAATGCTTCTCGATTGGGAGAGTCCCCACACACGTCAACTCCCTGGTCCAATATCACAAATACTCTGGTATCGTCTTTTTATCCATTCCCGTCAGATTATAATGCAATATGTAGAGCCTTGGTCTGCAAATACAAAGTCCCACATGTCAGATCCATCCAGGCCGAATAAGCAAACACTAAAAGGCACTGGAGTCAGGAAAAAATTCAAGTCCTGATGATTCAACTTCAATGGCTTGGCTTGCTCAGGGGTCAGAAAAAGAGAGTGAGGAGCTACATCCCGCTGACCGAGGGCCTTTTCTTAACCTCTTCCCAGCTCGTTGTATTTTAGGCGATTCGTCTAGGTTTCTAGGTGATTTGGTCTGGGCTGGTCTGGTAATACCTGCTGCCGCCATCTTGCCCTTTAGATCTTCCAACGAAGAAGCGGAGTATGATAAATCTTTGTGCACAAATGTTATGCAAAAGGGGAAGCCCCATTTATATTTGATTTTGTATTCTTGCAAGATTGCTAGCAATGGTTTTAATTCTCGTCTCCTTGCCATAGTGGCCGCAGATATATCAGAATAAACTTGGAATTTATGGCCTTGAAACGTTAGATTCGCTGATTGACGAGCTGCTTTCTGGACCAGTTCCTTAGTATTATAAAAATGGAATTTGGCTATTATATCCCTTGGTAAATCTTCAGGGGGTCTGCGGGGGCCTAGGGTTCTATGTATGCGGTCAAATTCAAGCCTTTCTAATGAAATACCTGGAACCAGTTCCTGGCACAATGCTGTGATCGCTGACTTTGCGTCTTCAATGTGTTCTGGTAGGCCTCTGAACCTGAGGTTACATCTTCTGTCTCTATTCTCCATGTCCTCGATCTTTGACAGCAAAAGGGAGTTATTTAATTTCAGCTGGTGAACATCAGAATCAGTGGCCTCCTGTGAAGCTATGACTTCAGCCACCTTACTTTCTAATGCATTCAGACAGCCTGACACCCTGTTTAGCTCTTTAGACAGGTGCTCTTTAATCAGCAGTGTGTTATCAGCCAGGGCTTTTTGTAGTAAAGTTTCAAATTGATGTAGTAAATCTACACTTACTTCTGGTTGCGTGGCTAAGCTCTGCGAGCCCGTTCTCACCTTCTCCTCTTCAAGAAAGGATGCTTCGCTGTGATTGATCTCAGCTAGGTCTTCTAAGCTTATGTCCTCCGCCATCTTGGAATCGCTTCCTCCGCTGTTTCCACCGAGGCTCCTCTGTTTCACCCCCGCAGACAGACGCCGCTGCTGCTCCAAGTCTCTCTCCGAGTGCCGGTGAGTCTCGCCTCCGCTCGGCTATATTTAGCTGGCTCCTAAACGCAGTTTATGCTCCCGTCTGACGCCGCCGGGCGCGGAGCTGACTTAGACCGCCGCCATCATCGCCACGCGCGCATGCGCACTCCTAAATATATTATTTTAGGCTAGGGAATAGTTTTTTAAGGGTTTGGGCTTTTCATTAAATGATGCTGAAGGTCCGCTTTAACCAGAACAAAATATTCCAAAAATGTTGTCTTAAATTGTACTAGAAAAGAGGTAGTAAAAAGTGGCGCCATGGAAGAGCCTCAATTCTGTAAATTTGCTCTAAAATATCTCATGCAAATCAGGATTGTATTCTGCTTTATTTTACAATAAGGCATGAGATAAAAGGTGTGATTCAGTAAAAGGAGGAAAATTATGCATTATTTGCACCAAAAACTTTCACTAGAATAATGCGACAAGGTATTTCATTTGCTTACAAATTTTACAGTCACTGGATCCTTATACTTCCCTGGAGTGAAAGTTCTAGGTGTTAATAACAGTATATGGGGACTTTTTACACATTTGTAAATTCTTGTAATATTCCTTCTTTGAATCACATTTATTTTACCGTGAACCTTAATCTGAAATAAAGCAAGAAATGACCCTTGGATAGTAAAGTTAATAAAGTTTACTGAAACAAGTGCTTGATAAATCAAGCCCAAAGCCTGGTAAGCCTTTCAGATCCAGAATAACCATTTAAAGTGTTTGGGCACCATACAGCCAAAATGTCAGGGCCCCTTGGACCCTCACCCGCCTCTTTCTTTTTCGCTAGCCTATAGCATCTATGAATGACAAGGTAACTGCATGTACTGAAGGCTTTATGTTCTTTACTGCTCCTTTTCAAGAATTAGTTAGTGTCAATGTTAACTTTATATTTAGCTTAAGGAATAAATGGGTCTATGCTAGAAGCTAAGGAGGGGTGGCAGCCGCTCAGACCATTTTATAACTAACCTGGGAGGTGCACGTTAGCAGGGCAATTAGGATACAAAAGTCTTAAAGGAGCCACAGCACTCAAACCAGTTAGCTTGCTGACCAACCTACAATCTGTCTCTAAACTTGGTTAAAAACAGAGGACTCGGTCCCAATTTATCTATTGCATTGTATGTCCCAAATGGGGCTCTCAGAGATTAGAGTTAGGACTGCACCTCACAGGGGCACCTTGGCGCTGGTGGTGCAGCTTAAGCATACTTCTGCAGATGTGTGTGACCGAGCCCTCTGTTTTTAACCAAGTTTAGAGACAGATTGTAGGCTGGCCTGCAAGCTAACTGGTTTGAGTGCTGTGGCTCCTTTAAGACTTTTGTATCTATGCTAGAAGCTATGTGGATGAGCCCTATATAGGATTTATGCCTGTACTAACCTGACTCTAGAGAGGGTCCAACCCTTTACCTATATGTGCTTGATGGTCTAACTTGAACACAACTCTGCCTCTGGCAAAAAATAATGTTACACAAGAAAAGTTGTATATAATGTCACCATATATCCCTCAGAAAAATAAATATCACTCAAAAAAAAAGATTATGATTAGAATATATTAGAACAATTATTTTAATACTGATTCACAAACTCTTTGTTGGTGTGTTTGTAGGTGGACAGCAGGGAAGATTTGGCTTGTAATTGTCTGAAACCTCTTACCATATGCTTTGTGCATTATTGTAGAGGGTTTCTTAGAGCAGTATCAATTTCTAAAAGTTTTGCTTGGCTGGGCATAGCATCCCCATCTGACTGATAACACATTCTGCTAATTGGCATTGCATCACTTTCCAACTGCTGGAACGACAGCACAATTGACTTGTCAAGTTTCATGAAGACCCATCACATTCTCACAGTCATGCCCCGTCTGTCATACAACACAAGTTTTGAAACAATGGCTTTGATAAGTCCCAACTGACGGAACTTAAGCAAACAATTGCCATAGAACTGACTTTATTACAGAAATGTCTAGGTCCTGTACTAGCCAGGTAAATTATTCCCAAAAGGGTTAAACTGGACCAACACCCTTAAACAAGACCAGGGCAATTCAGCTTGCTGTACATAAGAATTAATTGACTTTTTTGTAATTCCTGCTGTGGTCAATTTTCCCCCATGAACAGCATCCTATGGATCTGCCAGTGGCCTGCAAAGAGGAAGTGTCACTGGGTTTCCTGCCACTTTGCATTGTGCCATTGTCCAGCCAGCAGCACAGGTGGGATGCTGGGAATGGAAGCCTCTTGGTTGCTCCAAGATGGCCACGACCAGGAAAAAATTGGTAAGATAGCGTTTCAACTTTGAGTGGATGCAGGAGCAAAGTTAAGTGCTGACAATGAGTCAGTATTGAGTTTTGGGTCGTTTTTTTTTCAGCTGTGCAAGGCTGTTGGTCCAGTTTTAGAATTTGGAGGTAGGGCAAATCCATAAAAAGCTTTACATTGCAACATTTTCTAGCAAGGACCAAGATCTGGCAAATCTTTCTAAGCCACTTGATATGGATTCTTGATTCTTTTACAAATTGAGTATTTGAATTGGGAGCCAATATGAAATGACTATCTGGGAAACTCCATGGCATTCTGACACTTTGCCACTACTGGGATTTTTTTGACCTCAGAGCAGTTGTTGTTCATGTACCTCTACTAATTCTCAGCAGTTCTTTGGAATTAATTATAGAACTGTGTCCCAGCCAGTGGCACTACTGTAATGGTACAACTAGCGTAGGGATCAGAAGTTTTCCCAGTGTCATTAGGGGAAAAGCTAACCTAAAAAGTGTTAGTGACCAATGTCATAGACAGCTGCAATAGTGTAGTGGGATCATTTCTGGTAGTCCATGGTCAGTTTTGTTGTTTTCTCATTGCCTGTTAGAAAGAAATGGTGGCAAATGCTGCAGCATGTATGAGTCAGAGCCAGAATGTTATGTTTTAGTCTCTAAAACAAGTGGCGCTTTGGTCTCTTTTCCTGTCTGATTAGCATACAGGTGTCAATGTAAAAATTTCACCAGGGCTTTATTTGTCTGGCAGTTTACTTTACCATGAACTAAAATAATAGACTTACAGAGGGATCCCCTCTGCAGACACAAGCAGCGGTATGCTTCACACAGTCTGGCTGCAAAGGGGGTCAAAGGAGAAAATGGGATGGATCTCAGCTTCACTGGGATGAGTCAGCTTCATAGAGGGTAGTGACATGTTCCTTAAATCTTACAATTTAAGTAACTAAAACATATGCTCAGACTTTGGTAGCCTGGAAAGTTCCACACATGCAGGGACACGTGCCTTGGCTGGCAATGTTGCAGCTGGGCCATGCATAGACATGTGAAGTATCATACTAGGAACAAATCAGAACAAGTTTAGAAAGTAATTGTCCTGGGAGTGGGATCTTTCAGAAGATGTAGGAGGGAAGGAAACCAGAAGGACAGAAAAAAGACAGCCATGTTTTGAAGGAAACCTTGAGTCAGATCTAGGCCAGATAGCCATCTTTAGGATCTGTGGAGTGATCTAAAGGTTGAACCTTCCTTAACAGACTGCCTGAGTCTATGTTTGTACCCCTGCTGAGTATAAATGAGAACCTGTCAGCAACCACAAGTGCACCCAGAAAACACGTACCAGTGGTGGTATCAAGCGTCATTATAAGAAGAGATGGGCAATCTCAAGTAGGATAAAGAGGAAGGAGAAGTATCTTTTAAGGATATATATATATATATATATATATATATATATATATATATATATATAGGCTGGAAATGGGTAAAACTCTGTATACAAAAAAGAGGGCCTGATTTTTAGTTCTTCTGCCAAAATTATGGAGCCTGGTGAAGGTAAGCAGAATCATACTGTAGATTATCCTTCTAGTTAGTATTATAGTTAGTTTATAGTATAGTTAGTATATTATAACCTGTGTTAGCAATATAAATGCACCCTCGTGTGAAGAAACAAACACAGTAGATCTGCTGATTGCTGTCCCCATTGAGACCACATCTTGTATAGCATTGGAATGAAAACAAAGTCCTTGGTGCAGGAAACATTTTTTTGTGCTGCCCTCACAATGTAACACTTGTGTTTTACGCCCTGTAGCACCACAGCACTGAAATTAAATTTATTTAGCCATTAGAACATCTTTTTTTGCTTTCTCTTTAGTATTAATACCTAATTAGGACCACTAAACCCAGTGAACCTTCTTCCAGATATTACACATTTGTGGATGGTGTTTTGGAAAGAGATTTTAAAAGATGATTAGCATTTTTATAAAAACCAAAACCAGTGATATCTAGAAATCCAGAACACACACAATTTCTGCATGGAGCTTCATTATAACTTGGTGTATGCCCATTTCATTATATTCTTGACAAATGTAAATAATTAATAGACTTTTGGAATTCCGTCTGCCCAGCATGTGATATTGCATTGTTTAAGTCAAGAGTTTAGTGAAAAAGAGTTTAGAGAAAAGGGAATAATGTTGCAGCTCATAGACCTCCAGAGGGCCAGTTGCTGCCACACCTCAAAGAAAATCCTGAAATGGGGAGAAATTCACCTCATACTGAGGCAAACCATGTCATTGTGGTGTGACAGTATATCCTTATGTTGTACCTTATGGTGTCATTTTTTCATACTATGACACTGAACAGCTGGGATAAAAGGCGCTTGAGGCTTTTTGGAAGCATACATGTGATGACTAAGAAGGCTCTAATTCATCCAGGCCATGTTCTACCTGTAGTGAAAAGCAGATGCTGAGGTTAGTGCACGTTATTCTAAAACAAATGTGAGGGCAGCCATTCAAATGTAGCTGAAAGTTAATTGATAAGGACAAGCCCATAGATCTGTCTCTTAGGTGAGGCACAACACCATTTTCCTCCATCGCTTAAATATAAGGTCTCATGTAACCTAAAACGGGCTTCAACACACCACAGAGCCCATGGCCAAATACCTGGCGAAGGTCTTCTCTCAATGGGGGTCACCTCTCCCCCTCAGGATCATTAATCTTTTGAGGCAGGTCTAAACCAGTCCTTTTGGCAGGTGATGATGTGGTTGGAACCACCATCTCCTTGACTGCACAGATTGGTCTCCCCACATTAACCAATCTTTTTCATGATCCTGTGATACTACGGTAGGAACAGACACTACACATGATCCTAGCCAAAAGGCTGGGAAGCGTTGCCCAACAAAAGTGAGTCACGACCAAGGCTCCTCTCGGTGGCTAGCATAGCCATAAACGAGTGTCTGGTTCTTAAGTAGTATATACTGAACATGGGGACAGGTGCTCCGAAGGGTGCCAAGACTATCAAGTGGATTTGCACCTATACACAGAGGGAAGTGTCGTCACCTTTCATCCCCAGCCCAGTGCCCCAAAACAGCATGTGTTTCTTTTTTTACTTATTTTTCACTAATAAAAGGCTCATATGAATACGTGAGTTTTGATGACAGTCTTTAGAAGATTGGGGAGTGGCAAATGATATGAGGGAGGACATAGTGAAGAGGTGCAGTGAAGTTCTGAGGAAGAGAGTGGGAGACAGTTGACCAGTGCTGAGTATAGGAGGAGGTCCTCGGCAAAGGGGCGGCTGTGTCTGGGCTGTGTGATATGAACACAAATGATTAAGACCCACCATGGGAGGGGCTTCATACATTTCTTTGTGTCTCTTTCCTGTACCATTAAGCCCAGACAAAGTAGGACAAAAGCAAAAGGAGTAAAATAGAGAAAATGTGGGATTGAGAGAAGAAAGAAAAAGGGACAGATTAGCAAACTTAAAGCATATACATAGGCAAAAGTCTGTCTATGTGTGCAAAAAAAGGTAATAGCACTATGGCCAACTTTCACAGCTCAAACCTCTGTGACCCCTCTAATACCCCAATACAGTATATTGCAGAGGGGGGACTAGAGAGAAGTAGTGGATGCCAGCTTTTGCATTGCAGCTCACAGGATTTCATCCACAGTTATGTGCCTATCATATGGTGAACAGGAAGTAAAATAAAGCAAGTGCGTAGCCTGAAGCTGGTGTGAAGGATGGATCCAGCTTGGGAGGTAAGGTAGGTATATGTAGGGACCTGGTAATAACTAGGAACACTTCAATTCACTAATAAGAATCCTTTAAATAGAGTTAACCATACATTAATTCACTTTTATGGTTTCTACCCATTTAAGTACATAGGAAGTGCCATAATCTAAACAGACACAATAGTGGGTTTAGGCCATAGACTAACATTGTCCATAGACTATGGGGAGCATTCTAGAAGGAGAGGTCAGAAGGGTTGTTAGTCATAACAGGAAATAGACTAGTAACATAGTTACAACTGAAAGCTAGTGATTGGTCAGAGGGTTTACCAACCATCCTATCAGATGTCGGACACGAGGCCGAACATGTGATAGAAGGTTCTGGAAGGTAGTCAGAAGGGATATAGGGAAGCCCCCAACCCAGAGTGTGTGTGATTCACCATTTGAATTGTAAGGAGCAGGAGCACAGACTCTAAAAGAGAGCGAAAGGAGAGATTCCAACCTAGATCATTATTCTCTATGGAAGCAATGCTGATGATTGTACCTGATATTGGACAGAACCAGAGATGTAACTGGAAGACATGTACTTGTTCCGTGTTTGCCGTTTGATTATGGAATAAATAAAGATAAACAGTTGGACTGCTGTACATCTTTCCAAGCGGCACCAGTGAGTACTTACCTTTCCATGAAACCCTAACCCTTACCTACTCACAACACACACATCGGACACCTGGGCCCAGCAGAACTTGCTCCCTGCCGTCACGTGTCGGACACCCCGGTACGTGAGGGCTACATATACTATGATTGTTTTACTTGACTAGACATACCCTTATTTACAGTGCCTCCCTTGGATGGCAGTTTTGAGAGTTTGCATAATTTCATTCAAAGAACATTCCTACAACGCTGAACACTTGTTTTTCTTTTTATTGTGAAACAAACAACAAATCAGAACACTTCAGTGTGCATAAGTGTTCACCCCCCTAAAGTTAGTACTTTGTTCAGCCAACTTCGGGGAAATTACAGCTGCAATTTGCTTTGGATAAGTCTCTACGAGCTTGCCACATATTGCCACTGGAATTTCTGTCCATTCTGTAAGGTAAAACTGCCAGCTCTTACATGTTAGATGGTTTCTGCTGATAAACAGCAATCTTCAGGTCTAACCACCGATTCTCAATTAGATAAAGGTCTGGGCTTTGACTAGGCCATTCCAATACATTTATACGTCTCCCCTTAAGCTACTCGAGTGCTGCTTTAGCAGTATGCTTTGGGTCATTGTCCTGTTGGTGACCCTCGATCCCTGTTTCAAATCACTGACAGATTGAAAAAGGTTTTGCTCAAGAATATCCCTGTATTTAGAACCACCCATCTTCTCCTCGACTTGGACCATTTTCCCAGCCCCTGTTGCTGAAACACATCCCTACAGCATAATGCTGCCACACCAAGTTTTACTGTGGGAATGGTATCCTTGGGGTGATTAGATGTGTTGGTTTTGTACCAGGCATAGCATTTCCCTTTATAGCTCAAAAATTCATGTCCCATCTGACCAGGGCATCTTCCTCGATACATTTGGGGAGTCTCAAAACTTGCCTTTCTATTTTTGCCTGTATGTAAAGGCCCAGTTCTGTGGAATGTACAGCTTATTGTAGTCATATGGACAGATACCCCAGTCTCTGCTTGGGAACGCTGCAGCTCCTTCAGGGTTACCTTTTTTTTCTGTGTTGCCCTCATTGGCTAGTCTGGGAGTTTTTGTGGGCAGCATTCTCTTGGCAGGTTGGTTGTGGTTACCATGTTCTTTCCAGTGGATGGTGCTCCGGGGGAAATAAGAGTTTAGGATTTTTTTTATACCCAACCCTGACTTCTACTTCTCAACAACTTTGTCCCTGACTTGTTCAGAAATCTTTTTGGTCTTCATGGTGTTGTTTGGTTAGTGGTGCCCTTTGCTTAATGTTGTTGCAGCATTTGAGGCCTTTCAGAAAAGTAGTGTTTATACTGACGGACCAGGTGACACTCAGATTGCACACAGGTGGACTTCATTTTACTAAGCATGTGATTTCTGAAGGTAGTTAGTTGTACCAGAACATTTTTGGGAATTCATAGCAAAGAGGATGAATACATATGCACATTTTTTTTCCAAAAATGTTTTTGTATTTATATTTTACTCATCTCACTTCACCAACCTAGACTATTTTGTGCAGATGCATCACACACTCCAATGGGGTTAAATACTTTTGCAAGGCACTAAAAAGAGGCAAAAAAAAAGAATCCAGGTGCAGTCCATTCACTATCCCTGTGGCATCCCAAACTGGGAAGTCTTGCATTGCAAAACCCCCTGGAGTCCCTGTAAACGCACTTCCCCGCTCCCTGATGCATGCGTTGGGCCCCCTCCCCCCACCCCAGATCCCTGCTGTGTGGGTTTACTGTGCCCGACAGACTAGAATGTCTGCAGACACAAGCGTGCACAGTGGATGTAGCATGGAATGCAATTACACTAAGCTTAACTGAGCACCCCATGGCATCCTCTGCTACCTTCACCGTTCATGCCTCATGTTCTATAGACACTCAAGTCTGCCAGGCAAGGGGCTGCACATGTGCTATGGGATTGTCAGATCAGGGTAAGTATTCTGGGGTTTCACACAGCAAAATACTGGGTTTTGGTCAACTTTAAAGTGGACCAACACCCAGGGGTGATCGGCCCGGAAATCTATAAGATTCCCGGGCCAATCACCTCCCACCCCGCGGGACATCCGAGATCGGGATGTCCCGCGGGGTGAAACCCCCCAGAAACCCCAAAAACATCTTACCTGATCCGCCGCCGCTTCCGCCGCCGCCTCCCGCCGCCGCCTCCCGCGCGCCCCTCCAGACGTGCACGCGCCCGCGCCGGCCCTCTGTGAATGGCCGGCGGGGGCGCGCGCGCGCCGAGAGTGACGCGCGGGAGGCGGCGGCGGCGGAAGCGGCTTGGACGTTCCTGATCCCCGCCTGGACGTTGGCGGGGATTGGCTGCGGCGTTCACGTGGGAGCGTTGAGAGGTGAGTTTTTTGGGGTTACTGGGGGGTTTCACACAGCGGGGCACCCCCGATCGGGGTGCCCCGCCGAAGTGGACCAAAACCCAGGATAGTCAAAATCCTGGGTGTTGGTCCACTTTAAAGTGTATCCCTCTTACCCTGCGTAGATTGTAGACTATATGATGTTGTTTAGATGTTTGTTTTTACACCTTCTGCTGATGCTTAGTTTATATTTTACTAAAGAACCAAAGGATTTAGGGGGATGCCCAAATCCCTCAACTATGCCAGAAAGTAAGACTGCACCACCAATAGGTTTACAATTAAAATCCTTACAAATCTTTATTATCCAAGGCAGACTATACACATAGACAAACCTACTGGTGGTGCAGTATTACTTTCTGGCATAGTTGGGGGATTTGGGCATCTCCCTATATACTTTGCTCTTTGGTGGCACACAGCCAGAGTATTGCACACCTGATAGTGGTGATTGGTTTGCTTGTGTGGCTTGTACTTAGGGGTTTATTCATCAAGGGGTGGCGCCAGGTAATGCCTCGTAGCGGCAGGCAGCATCTGGTGAACGCTGAGCACTGTACGCAAAACCACATTTATGAAAGCGAATCTGGTGAGCGACTCTAACAGCTCCATTTAGTGTACAATTCATCATTACAGGTGGCTCAGCGTATAACTCCGGCGATCTAGTTTCCAGAGCGCCATGTATTACCTGTCGCTACCTGTCGCTCTCCCATACATTTCAAAGGACGTTCCTTTTCTTCTGTTTAAACAGGGTCACCTCCCCTGGCCTAGAAAGAGTCAACTTTTTAGATTTTTTTTCGATTTTTATGCAGAATTGTCATTACAGCTGTGGCACTAAAGTATTAATGTCACAATGTTAAAACAATGTCATTCCATGTGTTTTTGCTTTTTTACTTGTGGACACGTGTTCAAAAACAGACTTTAATCACACAGCGTCTGGCGCTCTTTGCTATAGCACCCAGCTTTAGAGCGCCGATGCTCTGTGAGTCTGTTTTTTTGTTGAATATGGTGTGAGTCACTGAGAGTCGGTCGCAATGAGCTGTTGCTACCTTTCGCTCCCTGCAACGCTGTACTGGTGTTAGAACGCCCAACATACATCACATTCATCAATGCCGGCCAGGTTACTACAGCAAATGAGACACTCTGTTACAGCGCCCTATAGCCGATCACAGCGTATACTAGCAGTCACTCTTAGCACCTCTGTACAGACGCTCATCTGCCGATACCTGCCGCTAATAATGAATCAGCATGCCCGTGTTGTTAGTTTATATTTTAGGCAAAATGCTCTAAATGTTTTATGTAGCAGAAATCATCCAACGATTCTGGAGATTAAACCTTATTATGCCGAAGAAATATTATTATGCTCAATAGAGCATACACAAAGTGAAAAAAAAATGAAACCCCAGGAATAAATAAATGGATTTCTCCCACCTTTGTTGTATTGTGACATTTGGATGGGATGGCATTGATCTCCTCCGAGGAAACATGTACTGATATGCACGGTTCCACCCTTATGCCTCTGTCTTCTCGCCATTAAGACACAAGTCCCCTCTGAGGTCTTATTAAAGTTGATCTTTTGTAACATGTGCTGTCTGTGTAAAATGACAGTGATCTGATGAAACTCTGCGGAGGGTGACAAAGAACCTGATGGGACACTGGAAAAGGTGACAGCGAGTGCGGCGCCGTCCTGCATGTCACACTTCATGCAGCATTTGTGAAAGAAGGGAATGAACGCTGTGACGGGGCTGTTCACTTAGTTTCATGACTGAGTGCAGATGATGCCTTTCTTATCACAGCAGCGTGTCACACTAGCGGATGATAAAATAATAATGCCGTCAAAAAAGCAAGGGTTATGCTTTCAGCTATATTTGCTTATAATGTCGCTTTCATATCCATCTGCATTCAGGATTCATGTAAGTGCCCAAGTTATGGGAAACCAGTGTCTCCTTTAGATTGTTTCCTTTATTATAGTTTTAATTGTTTTTTTATCGCTCATAAAGCATGCATGCCTGTAACTTGGCAGCAAGTGTAAGTTATTCTGGTCCCTCAGGCATCTGTTGCTTCTTGAGTCACTACGGTGGTTTTAAAGGCCTTTGCTTTGTTTTTGGTAACTGCCCATGACATAGAAACATAGACGGTTGACAGCAGAAGGAGACCATATGGTCCATCTAGTCTGCCCTTATGTGTATACTGTATGTACTCTTTATTTTAGGATAGATGTGTGCTTATGCCAGGCATTTTTAAATTCAGTGACTGTCGATTTTTCAACTACCTCTGCTGGAAGTTTGGTTGAAGCATCTGTTCTTTCTGTAAAATAATATTTTCTAACATTGCTCCTGATCTTCCCCCCGACTAGCTTCAGGTTGTGCCCCCTTGTTCTATCATTAAGTTTCTTCTTAAAAACACTTCCCTCCTGAACCTTATTCAATCCTTTCACATATTTAAATGTCTCAATCATGTCCCCTCTCTCCCTTCTTTCCTCCAGACTGTACAAATTAAGTTCTTTAAGTCTCTCCTGATAAGTTTTAAGTTTAAGTCCTTCCACCATTTTCGTTGCCCGCCTTTGGACACGTTCTATTTGAATAATGTCTTTTTGCAGGTAAGGTCTCCAGAACTGCACACAGTAATCTAGCTGTGGCCTCACCAGGGCTCTATACAGCGGCATCACAACCTCCCTCTTCCTACTGGTGATGCCTCGAGCTATGCAGCCGAGCATCCTGCTTGCTTTTCCCACTGCCTGGCTACACTGTCCACTCATCTTGCAGCTATCAGTAATCAGTACCCCTAAATCTCTCTCCTCCGAGGTCCTGGCTAACACAGTGCTGCCCATACGGTACTCAGAGCAGGGATTCCTTCTACCCAAGTGCACGATTTTGCATTTAGAGACATTAAACTCCATTTATACAGTAAAGCTAAATCCTTTTTCATGTTGCAGACACTTCCAGGAATATCCACCCTATTACTAACCTTTGTATCATCAGCAAACAGGCAAACTTTTCATACCAAGCCTTTTCCTATGTCACTTACAAACATATTAAAAAGAATTGTGCCCAGGAGTACAGATAAATTAAACCTATACTTTCCCTTGAAACTAGGTGTGAGAGTTGGTCTTGGTCCACAGAGACACTAAAATAACCTAACCTACTCCCCCACCACAGTGACCCTGCATTAGAGGGATAATGATACATGTGCAAACTCCACAGCTCATCCAATAGAAGACATGCTTCACCAAAGTGCAGAGATACTCCCTGCTTAATGTCTGGCTTTGGCTTTCTAAGGTTCTTTAACTGTAGATGCATCCCGAACAAAAAAACACGGCGACCCCAAGCCTGCCTCCAGGGCTTCCAAAATTGGGATGCCCCACTGTGTGAAACTTCCGGGTTGAGAGGGTGGGTGTGGGGCGAGGGGGATGAAAGAGGATTTGTGCCGCTTTAAATTTATGATTTATCAGTCAGGGCTGTAAGGGGGGGCAAACTGGGAAAATAAATCAGGCATACACAGTGATCTACAAAAGGGACCCAGCCTTGCATTGTACAAAAATGTCTGTCGCTGTGTTCATCTCTATGCAGAGACTACAAGATCCAGAATTCTGTGTGATATCTGGTATCATTAGACTTGCGGTAAAATGTAGGCAGGGGCTTAGCTGGAAATCTGGAACACAAAGTTGCTGAGATTTGAGACCTGGACCAGAGAGTTATATTTGAGTGGTGTTGGAAGCCGAGTGAGGCTATGAGTATGCCAAGACCATACATGTAAAATAAGAAGAGTAGGGATTCAAAGACAGAACTTTGTGGTACACCAACAGACAGAGGACGGGGAAAGAAGACTGTGTTAGACTGCGATACAGTAAGATCATCCTGGTCTAGTACAGCAGTATCAATGTCTTTTACACGTCACGGTTAATGGTAACTTGCGAGGGGTCTTATCAAACCATATATATATATCATGTCTGCAGGCAGAGAAAAGCTGGCACCTAACTCCAACATGCCTCAAAATATGCTACAATCCTAATTTGTGGCCATCCAGGCGCTGCTTTATTGTATGTCAATCATCCAAAAGATTTTAAGAACCTTTTGAGAGCATTTTGAAAGGCCATGTGACTAATGATTAGGCGAAGGGTAGGGAGGACATTGAGTGGATTTCCCAAGGAATCAGACTCATTGTCCCTCTCCGCCAGTGATGTAGTAACATGGGGGTTTCCACAAAGGCTCCACTTCTGTGGTATAAAGAGGTTCCTTCCGCTACGGCCCAGGATTTGCGTGACAGGCCACCAAGGTAGGAGGAGGGGGACCTGTGTCCTCTTCATTACAGATGCCAACGGGGTGGCTTCTACTGTAGCTCCCCAGCACCAGAAGACCAGTTCCTGCCGGACCAGGAGAGAGCCCCTACCTGGTGGACCTGAAGAGAGGAAACTGCCCAGCGGGGGACAGGAAGAAAAAAACGTCATAAGGTGAGTTTTTAATTATCGGTTTGTGAACTGGTAAGGTTCAAGTGTAGTGGTGGTCAGCATGCAACCTGCCAGATTCAGGTGGCATACTGAATGATTTGACCCATATCTTGCCAGTTTCTGTGATGATCCAGAGTGAATCAGCAAGACGTGGGTCGAATCCAACTTTCAGCCCGATCCAAAGCCCATCACTAAATGTAACACAAGAATGTCCAGGCAGTTTTTACTGGATTACCTCTTTAAGCCATAATTCCCTTTAAACCATTCTACAGCACCTTCATTTTACAACTTCATTTATTTTGCGCGTACCGTTGGCCATGTCGTATCTTACAGATGTATTTAAGTCAGTTCAGACTTCATCTGCATTTATTAAATATATTGAATTCCTTGTTTATATAATCTACTAATATATATATATATATATATATATATATATATATATATATATATAGCCATATCACATGTTTATGATAGGGCTATTATAGAGCTGCTCGCCACCAGTGGTTTAATATTCTATTTCAGTGTAAAAAGCTAAAGGAGAAAATGTGTGATTCTGAGAGTGGTTGGGAGACATGGTTGCATCTCACAGGCACAGAGTGTGAAATTAGCTGAAGGTGTCAGGTCATTTGACAGGAGTCGGGTGACCATATCTCATTTTAGAGTGCGCTAATTGGTAGTCTCAGTTGAGATATCAGGAGATGCGAAAACTTATAGTCAGAATATAATGATAACCTTTGAAGTGCAACATTGGAACACCGAGACTACACTGTGACATTGCTTTCAGCTTTGTACCTATTAAGCAGACAAAATGGAGAGAGAACATCGCTGGAGCGCAGGGCGCAATTTACCACTAATGACTATACAATCCAGTAATACACATACTGGAGGATGTCCCACCTAAAAAACACCGCACTAGCTGATCAGAGAAACACATGAACAAGTAATAGGAGGTAGTCATTTTCTATTGTTTAAACTACTTCATCACCAATGTGTTCCCCAAGTGTCCTTAACAGGCCAATTAAACTAGACCTTCACCATGATTTCCTGAAAGCCCAAACCCTTAAAAACTATTCCCCAGAATCTAAAATTAATATATTTTAAGTTCTTAATCACTTCCTTATTAGTCTTTCCCCTGGCCTGCAACTCTGTTCAGGACTCTAGGATACGGGTGCCGCCATCTTACTTTAGAAGCATCACATACTGAGGAGAAGGGGGGATGAAAAAGTACAGGGGGTGGGTTATAGCTGTGCTTTGCACAGGCAGAGCAGAGCTGGGGTCAGGGAAAGGACAGCAATCCCAGAATGCAGAGCTACACAGTCATAAGACACTTCCTGTTTGCAGGCTGCCTGATGCCCCATGAGCCCCCATCTTGGATGTTTAAAGGCTCATAGCATGCAACAGAGGCAGGTAGGATGATTTTTAATGTGAGCAATCTGTATGTACAGGGTGTGGGAAACATATAAGATATGATCTTATTCAGGGTGAAGGACCGCTTTAAAGCATATCAAATCATATCTAACTGCAAATAGCTATTACATTTCTGAGCCAATCTACATATATTTTTACAGGACATTTTAGACAATCCTTTTTTGTTAGGAGTGTCAAAATCCGCCCTGTGATGTACTTAATACATAAAATACAACATATACCGAAGAGATTCCCAAGTACATGGTACACGAACCACCAGCAGCTTATTACAGGGGACTGAAATAGCTGCCGAACGTCTGCCTTATTCTAACAGAAGGCAAAAATCCTGTGCTCTCTCTGCCATATTGCTAAAGACAGTTGCGTATACAGCAGTTCTGAACCTGGCATGCCCACGCTCCCCTCCTCAGCCAATGTTAGAAATGAAAAAATAAAAGTAATTAAAAAGTAAAAGTGGTCCTAAAGACTCTACAAACTGGGAGGTAGGGGCAACAATGTTTTGGATATCCACACCTGCACACACCGAACAACATTCCAATGCAGCTGGCCACTGGTTCATAAGCCCATGTGACCACTACCCGCTATGCAAACCCATTTGGTCGTATGGCAGTCACGTGGGGTAGCGAGCCAGGGGTGTTTAGGTGGTCCATTTGGGATGGGGTCCCCTCTAAAAGTTCTGAAGAGAAGGGGGCCCCACCATATGGCTTGGTCCTCGCTAGGCCTTCCCTCCAGGAATATTCCCCAGGAATGTTACCACTCCCTAAAGGATCCCTGCTCAGAATGAAGGGGGGACTCTAATATTCAGTGTCAGCCTTCCTGATTAGTTAAAGGGGAACCAGACTCTGGGCTTCCTCTGGCCACTCACAGGCCCATCCCCACAGGTATTTCTTTGGCCACTCACAGGCCCAGCCTCTTTCAGTGGCTCCCCATCCTGAGGTCTCATGCCACTGCTCTACAAAGGATGGCACCTGGTCGGTCCCCCCCATCAACTCCTCACCAGTCCAGCCCCCGGGGGGTGCTTCTGCACTAGATAAGCACTTCATCTTTATAGCTTTTTAAAGGACTCACTTCCTATGCCCTACTGCTCGAGCACTTCCTGGGTCTTCCCCTTATAGTGGACCAACAGTCAAAAATAACTTAAACCAGACCAACACAAAAAACAGTGCTCATATGTATCCTCAAGGCAATTTAAGCTGCTGCACTTTCTAACTCTTGCTGTGGTAAATTTTAAAAACAAGATGGATGCTCGTGCATTTGCAGACCACCAGCAAACAGGAAGTGCTGCTGGGCTTCCTGTTACTGCACATTGTCAGTTATGTCAGTTGTATCCAGGCAGCAGCATGGCTGAGATGCTGGGAAAGGAAGCTCCAAAATGGTCACTACCTTTCTTTTTCAACTGTGCCAGGCTGTTGGTTTAACTCCAGAGACCAATGGCATGAGGCAGTGGGATGTGCTTATGACTCTATTAACCCCTATATGGCAAGAAGGTAAGTTTCGCCTTGCCCACCCCGCTGTCCCAAGCAGCCAGGCGTTCCCCTCAAACCCAGAGAGCCCTATCTTTCTCTCAACAGGGATGGGACCAGGTTCTCATTCTATAACATTAGAAGTGGTCAGGTGACTGGCATCTATTCAAGGGAAAAGGGAAGTGGTAGACATTGACTTGACTTTAGTTCCTCTTAGTTCCTCTATACTTATTGTATACGTTTTTATACAATATTAATAAAATTGCAATTTGAGACAAGAGATTAGCCGATATCACTTAATGCATGATCGCAGGAAGTAAATGAGACTGCCATTACAGAAAGAAAACAGACCATTTTTAAATATTTGGTCTATTGCTAAAGGGTTTGGTTGACCACTTATATCCTGTTACCTTTCAGGGGTGGGAGACAGGGTAAGAATAGATACCTTCAGCATCTCCAGAGTACTGCAGTAGAGAACTTGGTAACTTAATATGTGAAGATAAACCAGCATTACTGGAAGGGGCTTGACAGTGATAAAGCATATGGTAACTGAGAACATGCTCTTCTGCTCCGAGATAATGGAAAAATGTTGTTTCTAAATTTCAGAACTGAAACCCAATGCTGGCTGGAAACCTAAATGCTGAAGCGGATTCCTGGAACTGAGGTGTCAAGGATCAAGAACGCTGAAGACTAATAATCTATGACATAAAAACTTGTAGGCTCTCCTCTTCTAGTCCAATGAAGAACATTATTAAAGGGACAGTACCATCAAAGAATAAGGGTATAAACATTGTCAAAGTGTCCTCTTAAAGGACAACTATCATTAAAGTCCTATGACAAATAAATAGATTTCATTCACCAGATTACATGGCATCATGTATCTGTCACAGCTGTTTCAGTCTTTCCCATATTCCTGAAGTAGAATCCTAAGTAGCTTTTTTTATTTACTATTAAAAACCCTCTGAAATCACCAATATCTAGTATTCACCCATAAACCTACACTATCACCTCCAAACATTTTAATGTTTAAATAGATAGGTGAGGGTGCTTGTTGGGGTTGGGTTCTAATTATACTTTTATCGAGGAAGCCTAAGCTTTTTGTGTGGATGGACGGGCAGGGAACGTTCATCCACATAAGAGGCTCCAGCATGCTGCACTATGGAACACATGACCCTTTATGTCACTTGTCTGAGCTGCATAGGAGTGCAGCAAGAAGGCGCCGTCCCTTTAGGGAGGGCAGCCCACATGACTGGCCTGCGTTCCTGCCCGGAAGCAGACCAGCCTTGTGGGAATGGTCACGGGGGGAAGTGACATCAAAGGGAAGGGGAGTATAAAGGGACGTTCCTCCCTCCTCCCCTTCCTCTTTTGACCCCCGGCTTGGATGGACGAGCAGTCAGGACTGACGCTCGTACATCCATCAGGTACCAGTGACATAGTCACTGCGGCGGAGTTGCACGTGGGGGGGGGGCCCCACCCCAAGCCCTCGCCTCCCTGCCGGAACCGGGCGCCTCTGCTCGGGCCGCAGTGGAGCCGCTTTTCCGCGCCGCCTCGGTGGGCGGGGGGGGGGGGGGGGGAGAACGTCACACCCTTCTCCTCTCCTGCGTTCAGAGCAACCGGGCGTCTCCGCTCGGGCCGCAGCAGCACCGCTTCTCCCCGCGTCTCGGTGGGAGGGGAGAGGCGGTGACGTCACCCCCACCTTCAGTGCGGCCCGGGCAGGCGCTCGGGCCGCAAGTGAGCCGCATCTCCCCGCCGTCTCGCCGGGCGGGGAGCTGCGGTAGGGTCATCTTTCCCCCCCTCGCGTGGGGGAGATCAGTAGGCGCTCTGGCCCCTCCCCGCATCAAGCTGGAGGGGGGGGCACCTTCCCACCCCCCCCCTCTGTCACAACAGGGGGGTCAATTCCCTGCTCCTAGCGGAGCAGAGATTGGAGCTGGGGGCGTGCTTTTGCTTCCAGCTCCACTAGTGGGCACTCGGGTGTCCCCCCCGACGCCTGGTGGGCCCTTCAAGCACCACACCTGCCGCACCCTGGCAGCGCACACGCTATTCACCCCCCCTTTTTTGCACACTCCCCCCCTCAGATCCTCGTCTGCATTACCCCTCTCCGCCCCCCCTCCCCATCATCGCAGCGCACCCCTGCGGTCCCTCCAGCATGCCGCGCCCCCGTGGTCCCTCCGGCATGGCGCGTCTCCACGTCTTCACCATTTGACCTGGGCCCCTTCGCATGGCATCCCCCCCCCCCACAGTTTAGCGCAAGCCCCGTGGATGCGCACATGTATGGCCGTGGACTCGGTCTGTTTCTCGGCCAGTACCAGCTGCTCGCCTTTCCTTTTTTATCAGAAGGCGGTGTTCGACCAGGAGCCGGCTCGGATGGCGCGTCAAGGACACCCACGATCGTTGATCGGGCATCATCTTCCGGAGACACAGCGGCGGCTTCAGGGTCAGCGGCAGCGCCAGGACGTCCGGCGGGAAGCGGGTCACTGGGCCATTCAGGCATGGTGACCCAGGGAGCGGATCAGAAATCGGGCGGACCAGGCGGCGTGATCATTCGGCTTGGTGAGCCATACTTGATCGTCGATTTTATTTGTGTCGCAAGTTGGGGGCGGGGTTTCTGCAGGTGAGGGATCGGGCGGAGTCACAAGTTTTATGGCAGGGGTGAGTGAAGGGGCCAGCAGCAGTGTAAGCGGCGGGTCCAGCGGGCAGTACTGGGGGGGACGATGCAGCAGGTAGGGGCTGAGAGGGCAGGATGTAAGGAGGAAGGTAGCGGCGAGGACCCAGCGGCAGGGGGGGGTGATAGGCCCGTGCCGATCTCAGACTTGGCAAAGGGGCACACCTACGTGTGTTTCGAGGGTCTGTCGGGGGGCATCTTAAACTGGAGGTAAAGGAAAAAATTTGGCGTAGGGAATATGTGGACAATTTTACGTGGCGCAAAAGAGCGTTTCAGGTTTGAGGAAGGGATTAAAGGGTAAGGAGTATCGGAAGGAGGAAGATGAGGATAGAAGGCGCTTGCGGCTGCTACCAAGAACTTTCGGGAATTGGCTGCAGGCGTTTGCTATACTGGCGAATGTGATATGGGAAAAGAATCCGGAGCACTGTTCGTCGCTATGCTGCTACCTGGATACCATCTGGGAGGCCCACTGGGTGTATGATGGCTCAGCTTGGTTGCGGTATGACGAACAGTTCCGACAACGAATGGCGATAAGTGAGGGCTTGGGTTGGGATCACAGGGACATCGGGTTGTGGCTGAGGGTATGAATGCAAGGGAGGTGTACCGGCATGAGGGTTCAGGCTGGGGGGGGGAGCCACTTGGTGGGGCAATGCTTTAGGAAGGGGGAGGTCCGCAGGGGTGCAGATGGTCCTGAAAAAAGGGGTGACACCGGTGAGAGATGCGTCCTTGGCTAAATAGGTTTCCCAATCAAGGGGGGGGCTAAGTGACTGGCGGAAGGTTTGAGCTGGGTTTCGTTATCCCATGTATGGCTTCTCCTGGGGCACGCTCTCTTAAAAAAAAAAAACGGCACGGGATTGGCTGGAGGTAGTAAGGGAACAGCTGGGGAGGGAGGTGTCATGGGGGCGGATGGCGGGCCCATTTAGCAACCCCCCTCTGGAGGATCTGGTGGTGTCCCCGTTGAGGGTGGTTCCCAAGAAGGAGCGGGGCAAATTTTCGCCTCATTCACCACTTGTCTTTCCCGAAGGGAGTGTCGGTGAATGATGGGATAGACAAGGAGCTGTCATCGGTGTCTTATACGTCGCTTGACTTCGCTCTGGCCTTGGTGAAGGAAGCAGGCCCTGGGGCACTGATTGCTAAGACCGACATGGAGTCTGCATTTTGGCTGCTGCCGGTGCATTCGGATAGTTTGTACCTCTTGGGCTGTTTTTTGAGGGAGGGTAACATGTGGACCGTTGTCTGCCAGATGGGGGTGCTCAATTTCATATGCATATTTTGAGGGCTTTAGTTAGTTTCTGGGGTGGGTGGTGAAGGAGAGAGCGGGTGTGGGGTCCATCTCCCACTACTTGGACGACTTTCTGTGCGTGGGGCCGGCGGGCACCAGAATATGTGGAGAGTTGTCGGCGACCATGTTGAAAGTGTTTGGGGCATTCGGGGGGCCAGGGGGGGCACGAGATGACATTGGGGTCCGGCAATGGTTATGAAATTCTTAGTGTTGAGATTGACACCGGAGAGAGGGTCTGCAAGTTGCCGAGGGACAAGGGGGAGAATCTGGTGGACGGGTTGGTGGGGTCCATGGAGTCAAGGAGGTTTACATTGCAGCAGCTTCACTCGGTGCTTGGTTTTGCCTACGGGGCGGATGTTCACGAGGAGGCTGGTGGTGGCGCCGACACTGTGTGGGGGGGGAAACAAGGCGGTTTGTTTTCGGTCGCACAACATGTAAGTCGTTTCGTCAGTCAACACACAGACATTGTCACCGCCGTCGGTTGTCATGCCGCTTAGGCAGCTGGTATTGGGTTGTTGGTGGTATAATGTTTGTGCAGGGCGGCGCATGTGCCTGGAGTGGAAAATGGGATAGCTGACGCTCTTTTTCATTCACAGCGGGAGCGTTTCAGGAAACTGGCATCCGAGGCTTTGGAGGTCGGGAGTCAGGCACGAGTGGTCGGTTGGAGATTGTTGAAACGCCTTTTGGTTTATTCAAGGGTTGGTCGCACCATCTACTTGGGGGTCTTATGTGAAAACATGTCAGCAGTGGTGGGTCTTGGAGGTGGAATTCGGGGTACCGGCCACGGAAGGGGACAGACGGAGCTTGCTGATATGGTATGTGAGCGAGATGGTAGCGGGTGGTGAGATCTCGTTTGACAGGAGGACAAGAGGGTTGGTCGGATTTTGCCAAATCAATTTGGGAGCACGGATTGGTGGAAAGAGCACGGATTGGTGGATAGCAGGCGTCCAGTCTCGTGGGGAATGCTTCGGGGATTAGTTGGCATATTGCCCAGGGAGTGTTCGTTGTGTCTCAAAGCATGGTTGTTTAAAGCGGCATTTTCGTTGGCAGGGGATGTGGTTGTCGAAGGTCAAAAAAAATAAAATAAAAATAATAATAACTGATCGGGGGGTGGTTAGCTTATTTCTGGGAAGGTTGTCGCTTTGTGCTTCATGCCTGACTGCTGCTCTTTCGGATAGGGGCATCCATCGAGGCCGCTAGGCAGGGGCTTTCAGAAGAGATAAGAGGCTGGGGAGGTGGGAGTCGGCGGTATGATCGGCGGTATGATCGGATAGAGTCAAACGGTCATAGGTGATCGAGATGAACGTTTTTTTCACATTACCTACATCCCACCCTCCTCCCCTCCCCCTCCCTCTTCCCTTGTTTTTTGTTTTAAGATCGGCGTGCTCGGTCGTGACCGTCGGTCATTCTTTTATATTTTGGTCAGCTCGACGAGCGGCGTTGAGAAGGTGCAGGTCGCATCTGGAAATACCGGAGGAGAGGGCACGATTGAGCTGGGCTGGTGTGAGAGGGCTGCCGTGGGGTGAACTGCAGGAGCACACCTTGGAAAGGACATCGAGATTGGGGCCACCGGGAGTTTTGGCATTACAAGCGGGTGGTAGCGATTTGGGGAGAGTGCCGATGAGGCATTAAATCAACCTCAGGTGGTTCTGGTGTGGTCATAAATGGTCCCCTGGTATGTGTGGCGGCACGCTAGAGACTTGTTGGCCATAGAGAAGGTTCGGGTGAAGGTCAACAAGGTGATAGCGTGGTTTGTAAGGTTGAATGGGGGGTTGACGGTGCCATGTCGATGTTGGGGAATTTGGACCTTTTATCGATCGCATGGGGTGCACTTGCATGACAGGGGTATTGATCTGTTAACATGTCATTAAAGGAGCGGATCGACATGGCGGTGGAGTTGTGGCGCGCCAGGCAGCCCTAAGGTGTCAGCGCTGCCTGGCTGTGGCGGGTCTCCTCTCGGGTTTCGGGTCTGAGGTAGCAGGTTTAATTTGGTTGGGTATGCGGCTGTTTCCAGTGGAAACCGGCCAGGATGGTTTTGGTTGGTAAGATAAGGAATTTGGTAGATCAATTACGGAGGGGGGGGGGACAGGGGGAATTTTGTCTTCTGGCGGTTAGCTCAGTTAAGCTCCCAGGCCTAGGAGGTACGTGGCCGAGCTTACGTTGGCTTCCGCTTTGTGGCGCGTTTGTCTCTCCCCCCTCCCATGGTTGTCTTATCTTGGCCTTCTCAGACCCGGAACAAAAAGGGGGGGCCCTATAATTGCGTGTAACTTATTTATATGTTTGGCTGTGGCCGATTAAAATTTTAATCTTTCCAAAGATATGGTGGTTCGGAGTCATTATTTGGTGGTGGAATTTAGGGCATATGGAGCGCTAGCCCAGTCATACCGGAGCCTCTTGTGTGCATGACTCCCTTCCTACTCTACAATCCTTTACTGTCCTCTTTGTTCATTACAGAGCCACACCGCTCCCTCATCTACTACACTACCCTTTTTTGGGCTCCTGGTCCAATTGTTGGACTCTGGGGGGGGGGGGGGGGTTATAACACACAGCATTTTATTGCGCTCCTGGACAGGGGGTCTGTTAAATTTTGTTATATTGAGCTCCGGATGGGGTTCTTCTACACTGCTTTATATTGGGCTCCTGGAGGGGGTTCTGCTACCAGATGGGGCTACACTATCTTATATTCGGATCCTGAGGAGGGGGGGGCTGCTTCACTGCTTGATATTGGATTCCTGGGGGAGCCTGGGGGGTTCTGCTACACTGCCTGGTATTGGGCTCAGGGGGGTGTTCTTCTACACTTATATTGTGTTCCTGATGAGGGGGTTCTGCTGCACTGCCTATTATTGTGCTCTGGGGGGAGGGGGATTCTAATACACTGCCTAATATTGAGCTTCTCGATGGGGCTACACTGCCTTATATTGGGATCCTGAGGAGGAGGGGGCTGCTTCAGTGCTTTATATTGGACTCCTGGGGGGTTCTGCTACACTGCCAATTATTGGGCTTTTGCGGTGGGATTCTGCTACACTGCCATATATTGGGCTCCTGGAGCGTTCTGCTACACTGCCAATTATTGGGCTTTTGTGGTGGGATTCTGCTACACTGCCATATATTGGACTCCTGGGGGGTTCTGCTACACTGCCAATTATTGGGCTTTTGTGGTGGGATTCTGCTACACTGCCATATATTGGGCTCCTGGAGGGTTCTGCCAGGCTGTCTATTATTGGGATCTGGAGGGAGAGGCGTTCTGCTACACCTCTTTATATTGGGCTCCTGGAGGGGGCTCTGCTGTGCTGCCTTTAATTGGGCTCTGGCGGAGCGTTCACACATGAGATAGAATAAAGAATACATCTGTTTTATAATCAAGTCATCTCTAGATACCACCTCTACCAATCCCTCCCCACACCTCACTACAAAGTGTCACCAGGTACCCTAGTTACAAATAAACCCCCCTCGCTCCACAGACCTCTGCCCTTGGCCTGACAGTGGGACATAACAGATGCACAATACTGCATTCCAGCTGCCTCCCTGCCAGGGTATACTGAAAGCTCCAAGGAGGTATGTAATTAAAGAATCTTTTCAGGAGAGGTGTAAAATGGAAGCAAACATGTCTTACCTCCCAGTTAGCCAACTTCCGCTACTCTACTGTGCTTTGAAGAGTTTTGTTGCCACATTATCATCCCTTGTTGTAAAGCTATGACTTCAAATGTTATATTTTAGTCTCTAAAGCAAGCAGGGGTTCCTGTCTCTCTTTCTGTCTACTGTTATTTCAGTTTCTGCTCAGTGTACAAGCATCTAGAGTATTACAACACACTAAAACAAAGGAGGAGTGGCAGCCGGTCATTTTATAACTAACCTGGGAGATGCACGTTAGCAGGGCAATTAGGATACAAAAGTCTTAAAGGATCCACAGCACTCAACCCTGTGAGCTTGCAGCCAAACCTAAAATCGGTCCCTAAATCTGGTTAAAAACAGAGGACTCGGTCCACACACATCTGCAGAAGTATGCTTAAAGTGGACCGTCACCCAGGGGTGATCGGCCCGGGAATCTTATAGAATCCGAGATCGGGATGTCCCGCGGGGTGAAACCCCCCCAAACACCCCAAATCCCCTTACCTTGTCTTGCCTCCCTCGCGCCCCTCTAGACGTGCGCGCGCCCGCACCGGCCGTCTGTGAATGGCCGGCGCGGGCGCGCACGCGTCAAGAGTGACGCGCGGGAGGCGGCGGCGGAGGAGCCGCTTGTCCGCGGCTTGTCCGCCGGCGCTGGGAGCGAGGAGAGGTGAGTTTTTCGGGGGGGTTTCACACAGCGGGGCACCCCGATCGGGGGTGCCCCACCGAAGTGGACCAAGACCCAGGATAGTCAAAATCCTGGGTGTTGGTCCACTTTAAGCTGCACCACCAAGCGCCAAGGTGCCTCTGTGGGGTGCAGTCCTAACTTTAAACAATACACTAAAAGAAATAAAAAAGTAGTGTTATACGGTAGATCTACCCTGCAGACACAGGCAATGTCTGATGCAAGAGGGATAGAAACATGTCCACCTCTCAGTGCCAAAAAGGTGGTCATGCATGAATAAAATCTGGGGGATTGGCTACAGAGCAGGGGAGATAGCTTTGCTTCAGCAGCATCACACTAGGAGGAATCAACTGCATGGCAGGTGAGGAAACATTACTTATAATTCTACTACTAGTTTTAATAATCCCTTTAATATGTACCTACACTCAGACAGAAATCACCTTCTATCTCCCGGACAGTTTTCCAAAACAGCTGGTGTTTCTTTTTTTTTTTTTTTAATAAAGCCCAATATTCATAAAAATACTAACAGGAAGCAGTAGAATGTTGAATAACAGACACATACTAATTCATTCAGTTAGGTAAACTGGTAAAGTAAGCAAGATAAACTGCTACATAATGGCAGTTGAGCTTGCAGTGCTTTCAGGATGACCTTCAATGCTGAGCTGTGTTTAACTGAGTGTATAATCGCTGGAAAGCACCAGGGCCCACGATTCGAACAGCGGACTGCATCCAGTTTGTGTTTTTATGACTATTTGGCAAAGGCTTTAGTAAAAAAAAAAAAGAAACACAGGCTGCTTTGGGGCACTAGGCTGGGGATAGAAGGTGGCCAATCACGGGACTCCTTTCCCGGCACTGGCTCGTAATGAAGGTGAGCATTATGGGTGTTCGGGGGGGTTATATGCAAGGGGGGGTTCCAGCATTCTGGATGCCCCCCCTCCCCCCGTGCTTGTTGTCTTTAACTGACAGCAGGACAAACACCCATTAAAGAAAAAACGGGTGTTGGTCCGGTTTAAGGCAAGGACTTTTGTGCCTCTGTATTATGCAGAGCCATGCTGTTCTGTGGTGTTTATGGTGTTTTGTGGCACTGGGCTGGGGATAGAATTTGATTACATAAATGTACATTTAATCGAAAAGACACAATGCCATCAACATCAGTATTACATTAAAGTAGCAGTATCATGAAATTGTGTAATTGTGTAAAAACCCATATAAACACATTAGCTAATGAGAGGAGGGGTCACTTATACACCCAAACTCAATAAAACTACTGCCAAGCTTGTGGTTTTCTTCTCCTGGTAGCAAGAAAACAGGGGGTGACAGGTTTAGTGTATCAGGGGTGACAGAACCTGTCACCCAATTTCCTCTTCCTTACATTAATAAAAATAAAAAACAGGCCTGGCTGGATATTTCTTTATGCCGGGTGTATAAGTGACCTCTCCTCCCGCCATCCAGCATATTTATATGCATTTTTATTATTGGTCCATTTTTTTAGTGCTATTTTAAGAAAATTGTATTTTGGCAGGGTGACTATGACAGGTTTCCATCAAGGAAATCTACATGTACTGTACATGAGATAAAGATTTGCCCAGTATCAGGGTAATACAGGCGGAACTCCAGTATGGGGCCCAGCCTTGAAAGATGGCCCATATAACAGACCTGATCTGCTTTTAGCTTATCAGATGCATTATGCAGCTACTTCAGCTATCCATCCCCACTCAGAACCTCTGTGGAATGGGGCCCTGGATAAAAGGTAAGGGGCACACATTGGCATTGTCATCCTTTGAACAAGGGTCTAGAGCAAACTTTACTTTCAACTGTTTTTTTTTTCTTTGGCCATCCTAATCATGTTTTATTTCTAGCAATTCTTTGCTATTTGATCACGAACGCATGTTTTCTGCTCCATCAGATGAAGGACAAATAATTTACCGGGCCTTCAGATAATAAGACTTTTCTTGCCGTAATTGCAAATGTTAGCGGTCTCTGTACATTTGGGCATGCCGAGCATTATGCCGAGCATTATCGCCACCCTTTCATGCAGTACAATGATGTCCTCTCCCTTTTTCATTATCTGGTAACTGAGAACAGTGCTGCTGATTACAAAGAGAGGCAGTGGAACTGCTCGCAATAGGTCTTCTCCACTAATCCTTACTGTCATGGAAATTCGAACTGCTACAATGAATAAGAGGTTCAATCCATATTTGCCAGGCCTAATATGAAATCTGTCAGAGCCCAAATTAATGAGTTCCAAATTCCTTACATCACGTTAACAGGTTAAGACTGGTCAATTAATTACATAAATCCTTCCCGATTCATTGTGCATTTTCAGCGGAGATTGTGTCTTACATCACTTTATGACACGGGGCCTTTTGGCTCTTGTTGTTGCATGGAAAAGCCCCATTTAAGCGCAGGCCGCCTGCCACTGCAAAATGTTAAATGTCAGATGTTAAATTTGCACTTTTCTGTAATTGCTTTTGTGGGGAAAAAAAATCTAATTTAACTCTTCTGCTATTTCAGTGGCGCTGTATGGCTCAGATAAGAAATGTAAGAAACCAACAACCTGTAATTAAAAATAAAAACAGAGTATGGCGGATACAAACAGATGCGCCATGTGGAAGTGCATTCGCTCAGTTAGAATTATATGGTGCGCTCTCCATTGCTGGAGAGATATTCTCATACACAACAGCTTGTCATAGTAGGAATGGCCTGAAATGTTTATATTGAGTGACACTAGCTTTCATTAGGGTTGATGACGTTCTTCTAAGAAATAGGGAGAAAGAGGCTGCAGTTGACTCCCTTGGGGTGGGGGGGGGGGGGGGGATTGCTCCCACCAAAACCAATAATTAACTGCGAGAAAATCTAAAACAAGGGGCATGGAGCAGACCAGGAAAGAAAGATGTAGTAATAAATAAAGGCAACGTTTTTCTTGGCCAGTTTCCATTTCTAGCTATACCAAAATGATAAGGAGGGGGTACCACCAAAAAGTGCCACTCCTACATTAGGGATACATCCCCAACTCGTTGTCTTCCAAGTGGCGTACATAACCCTGATGGGGCCCCATAGCCGAGCCCCCATCAGTGGCAGCACAGCGGGCAGAAGCCCCACCCCCAACACTCACAGGCCACGTCCGTGCAAGAGGCAATTGGCGCGCAAAGAGTGCGCACCGCTCTCGAGAGAGGTGCCGCCACGTGAAGGAAGCAGTGGCAGGTGCAGGAAGGTGAGGGAGGTGGCGGCCATGGGGAGGAAAGCATGTGGCTCATGCACGGAGGCACGCACACAGAAGCAAGGAGGCGCCATGGATAGACAGGCAAGTATGTACGCTGGTCGGGTTCACAATCGCTGGAGGTGGTGCATGTAGCTTGCACCGGGCCCCCTTCTTCCACGGGCATGTGCCTGCACTGGTATGGACGCCCCTGTGTTATCCTTCTATGTCAATGTGATGCCAAGTAATACAAGTAGTTATTAGGTAAGAGCTGTGATTATTGGGGACTAATAAATTGCATATGTGATTACTATAATTAAATAATAATAATAAAATTATAATTGATTTTATAAGTTTACATTAATCAGATGGATGGTCCCTTTCACAATACACATCCTGATTACTAAGAGGCCCCTGTACATATGAAACAATTTACTTTCTCCCCTTAGACATTTGCTTCTCTGTGGTTTTCCCTATCACTATCTGGATGTGCTAGATGCCGCAGGGTAATTCAAAAACAATAGTACAAAAAAAAAAATAAACTGCTTAAATAAATGCTTTAATAAATGTATTTTACTAATAATGGTATAAAATAAAAGTATTCAAATCTCTATGGACAGTAGGGTTTCCACCAGGGTGTTTTTTACTGGCAACAGAGGATGGGAAAAGTAAACCCGCAATTAAAATTACCAGTAAAAAAATACCGCAACTGCCAGGCCAGTGGCCAGTAAAGTAGAAAAAAAATGATGGACAGTCACAGCTGTTCGATGTGATGGCCCTTTGTATGAGACGACAAATGTCTACACTATATTCTAGATCTTGCCACACCTGTGCTAGTAAAGGCAGAGCAACTGAGTAGCCTGTGTCACGTGTCCGTATACCTCGTCTTTCACATTGCCCAAAAGGAAGAAATCGCAAGGCCAGAACATCAATGACATATTGGCCTTGATTTACTAAGAAAAAAATTCAATTCATGAGAAAAAAAGCCTGAGAATGTCACTTTTAGTGAATCACCAGATAGGAAGACAATGAAAGTCAATGGCAGTTTTTTTACTCTTCAAAATAGTATTGAACTTTTTACCCCTTTTTACCTGTAGTAAAAAGTACCATAGACTTTCATTGTCTTCCTATCTGGTGATTCAGTAACAGTGAAATTCTCAGGCTTTTTTCTCATGAATTGAATTTTTCACTACCATGAGAATCTTCTTCATCTCTTAGTGAATCAAGGCCAATGTTTTCCCTCAGCGCAGCCAATTCATCGTCCTGGAAGAAGCTGGCTGTGGTAACAGTGTATATGTTTCTATCAATCAACCTAAAAGGTAATCGAGGTAAGTGAATCCTGTGACCGTGCGTGAAAAAGAAAGGCCCAAACACATTGCTGCTGCTTATGGCAAAGAAAAATCTTCATCTTCATATTCCAGTGCAGTATGCGGATTTTCCAGGCCTTAAAATTTAAAACCTATGTTTGACTACTTTACTTCATTTGTAAAATGCGGCTTATTCAGTGAGTACGAGTCTGTTGGTAAAACCCATCCACCTTCAGGCAAGAAATCTCTTAGAGGCTGATTCATTACTAGCGCCAGGTACCGGCAGATGAGCGTCTGTAACAAAGCGCTGAGAGCGACTGCTAGTAGTCGCCGTGATCGCCTATGGTTCGCTATTACCGAGCGCCTCAGCGCCTGATGAATTTGATGTGTGAGTCGCTATAACACCAGTACAGTACTATATGGGAGCGAACCGTAGCGACTGGTCAGTGTGAGCAACTCAACCATATTCATCAAAAAATCACACAGCGCCGGTGCTCAAAATTGGGTCGCTGTAGCCCAGAGCGCCAGAAGCTGTGTGATTAAAGTCCGTTTTTGAACACATATCCACTAGTAACAAAGCGAAAACATATGGAATGACATTGTTATTACATTGTGACATTAACACTTTAATACCAGACCTGTAATGACAAGTCTGCATAAAAATATATAACATCCAAAAAGATTTAAAAAATGACTTAAACCAGGAGAGGTCACACAATGATTTGATAAAAAAAAAGTTTAAAAGAAAACCCTGTTTAAACAGAAGAAAAGTAACGTCCATTGAAATGTATGGGAGAGCGACAGGTAGAGACAGGTAATACCTGGAGCTCTGGAAGCCAGAGCGCTGGCGGTATACGATAAGCCTTCTGTGATGACGAATCAGACGCTACATGGCTCTGTTAGAGTCGCTCATCGAAATCCCTTTGATAAATGTGGTATTGCGTACAGCGCACGGCGGTCACCGTTCGCTACCTGTCGCTGCCAGTCGCTACCTGGCGCTATGGCTTGATGAATAGCCCCCTCGGTTTTGTTTTGTCACTAGTTATTCGCCCATGTACCATTTGAAATTTGTGGGGCTTGAACCACAGGCACAGAGTAACATGCGTCATACTGCCCACCCCCCAGATGATGATCAGTTACAGTACACACAGGTCAGCAATGGGGAGCACTTCAACCTAACTGCCATTATATAACAGTTTGGTTGTAACTGAATTTAACCGGACCAACAGCCTGGCACAGTTGGAAAAGAAAGGTAGCAGCTATTTTGGAGCTTCCTCTCCCAACTGACATAACTGACAGCACTTCCTGTTTTCAGGTGTCCTGCAAATGCATGAGCTGCCATCTTGTTTTAACCTCAGTAAGTAATCTAAATTGCCCTGGGGAGGGATGCATATGAGCGCTGTTTGTTGTGTTGATCTGGTTTTAGTCATTTTTGACTGTTGGGCCGGTTTATTAGCATATGGCTGCCATTCACCATAATACTACTTTCTGTTGTTTTTTCCTAATGTTTTTATGAATATTGGGCAAAGGCTGAGGTAAAAAATAAACACAGGCTGCTTTGGGGCACAGGGCTGGGGATGGAAGGTGACGACATATACTTTCTTTCTGAGTATAGGTATACTTTAACTTCTATGCTGCACGATAAGAACTTCCTAGGCATAAATGTTTTCCACCATTTCATTATTGACACTTGCTTAAGTAGCTCATGGCCTCAAACTGTTTCACTACCTTTGTGATGTTGAGGGGCTTTAGACAGTGGTTATCAGTTATGTTTTTTGCGTATTCTGACACACAATAAGATTTTTCTTTCACTTTTGTCACCATTTTGTAGAACAGAACTTTTCATTGCTGCAAAATGAAAATTGGAAGGTTTACATTATATCGATATTTGTGAAGAAAATTCATTACAGCCGTTGGTAGGTTTTCTCTTTGTACTGTTCTTTATGAATTATCTTGTATTATTAACCAAACATCTCAAGTGATCCCTCTAGACTACATTTTATACACTGCATCTCTGACTATAATGCGTATTCACATGACGACAATCCAATTAAACCAACAACTACGGGAGGCCTGACAATCTGCAGCTCTGTCATCAAGCCGTCACCAGGCTGAGAACGAAGAGATCCATGACATGCCGACAGCAAGCGATGACACTGGCGGGACCTATCAAAACCTCCCAGCTGCTTAACCTGCACACAAAACCCACATCAAAGTTTCTTAGCGGGTTTCTTTGGTATGATGCCAGCTCTTCCAACATCAAGTCAGTAAAGCAAACCTCCCCCTAATATACACTTATAGCAGGGATGCTCAACCTTTGAAGAGTGCAGGCCACCTCCGTGATTTGGTATCTGGTCACGAGCACAATGAAATTAAATGTTAGCTTTTTTCTTTTCAGAAATAAGATTTTAACCCTTTAACCGCCAGCCTACCTAGAGATTTTGTCACCCTTTGTTGCCAGACCATTTTGCACTATTTTGCGCTCCACATGTTCAACTGTGATTTTTGAAGGGATTTCCCAGTATTTCCCTGGAAAATTATATATTGTTTTTTTCAGCACAGTCTGGGCTTTAACATGAAGTGTCTTGTTTGTAAGATTGTCAGTGTTTTTTAAATATTTTTGTGGAAAATATGTAAAAAAAAACCAAAAAAACTTTTTTTTTACAATTTGTAGTGCGTTTTCTTAATAAAACATGCAAGTTGTTTCAGGAAATCATATTGTGTGTAAAAGCCTTATTGCTCCCGATTGCAACAGTACCACATATGTATTGGTAGACACCCTTTCTTGCCCAGGAGACACGTAAAACTGAAAATAGCGACTGAGCCAATTTTGAAAGAAAACTCAACCATTTTGCTCTCCTTGCAGTTTTTCAACCAAAACACCACTTTTCAATTAAAATACCCCCCACAAACCACATGTTCCCTGAAAGTACACACCTCAAGCGTTCTAGGAGTACCAGGCTTGTTGTTGTAGCTGCAGCTTTCTGGACGCAAGCCTTCCCGAAACTCACTGGTTGTACCGGATTTCCCTAAAAAAATAGCAAAAATGCAGCATTAAGACCAAATTTTTCTATAAAAATCATGCGCTAACCAAAAAAAACTAATCAAATCTGAAATGGCAAGGTCCCCTGAACAGAACAATACCCAACATGCATAGCTACCTCCAAGGGTAAGGTTGCCAATTACCCCAAAGCAAAGCGTATGCATAACGGGCATTTCACTTGAAATTTCCTGCTCTGCAGACAAAGTGCGCACCTTGCGCTTTTTCAACCAAAACACCACTTTTCAATTAAAATACCCCCCACAAACCACATGTTCCCTGAAAGTACACACCTCAAGCGTTCTAGGCGTACCAGGCTTGTTGTTGTAGCTGCAGCTTTCTGGGCGCAAGCCTTCCCGAAACTCACTGGCTGTACCGGATTTCCCTAAAAAAATAGCAAAAATGCAGCATTAAGACCAAATTTTTCTATAAAAATCATGCGCTAACCAAAAAAAACTAATCAAATCTGAAATGGCAAGGTCCCCTGAACAGAACAATACCCAACATGCATAGCTACCTCCAAGGGTAAGGTTGCCAATTACCCCAAAGCAAAGCGTATGCATAACGGGCATTTCACTTGAAATTTCCTGCTCTGCAGACAAAGTGCGCACCTTGCGCTTTTTCAACCAAAACACCACTTTTCAATAAAAATACCCCCCACAAACCACATGTTCCCTGAAAGTACACACCTCAAGCGTTCTAGGAATACCAGGCTTGTTGTTGTAGCTGCAGCTTTCTGGGCGCAAGCCTTCCCGAAACTCACTGGTTGTACCGGATTTCCCTAAAAAAATAGCAAAAATGCAGCATTAAGACCAAATTTTTCTATAAAAAACATGCGCTAACCAAAAAAAACTAATCAAATCTGAAATGGCAAGGTCCCCTGAACAGAACAATACCCAACATGCATAGCTACCTCCAAGGGTAGGGCTGCCAATTACCCCAAAGCAAAGCGTATGCATAACGGGCATTTCCATTGAAATTTCCTGCTCTGCAGACAAAGTGCGCACCTTGCGCTTTTTCAACCAAAACATCACTTTTCATTAAAAATACCCCCCACAAACCACATGTTCCCTGAAAGTACACACCTCAAGCGTTCTAGGAGTACCAGGCTTGTTGTTGTAGCTGCAGCTTTCTGGACGCAAGCCTTCCTGAAACTCACTGGTTATACTGGTTGTTGTGGAGGTTGGTCTTCCCCTGGGGAAGGGCGCCGGAACCACCGAACTGGCCAGATTTACTTGTTGGTCATGGGGCACGGGCGCCCCTATGGGCATGCGCTCGGGAGCCCCGTGACCAAACTGAAAAAAAAAACCACACATATACACACACACTTCCTCTCCAAAATCAACATCTATTTTTTTTTAGTTTTTTTTAAATACCATTTCTTCCGGGGTCTCTTCCTCAGCACTTCAGTCAGTCACACGTCCCTGACCCAGTAGGTGGGCGGAGTCCGGTGGCCTGCTCTTATGTCCCGCGCTGGCAATGCTCTTTAACCAATGGCTGAGGCGGGGCAGGCAGGGCGAGGAGGCCAATCAAGATGCCAGCTGTCAGAGCCGACCGAGATGGAGGCCAGGTGGGTGCGAGCGCGGCCGCCAGGGAGCACATGATTGCCTGGGGGTGACAGGATGATAGGCTTGGCTGCATGGGAGGATGATAGGATGGATGGATGGCTGCATGGGAGGGTGATAGGATGGATGGATGGCTGCATTGGGGGTGACAGGATGGATGGATGGCTGCATTGGGGGTGATAGGATGGATGGCTGCATTGGGGGTGACAGGATGGATGGATGGCTGCATTGGGGGTGATAGGATGGATGGCTGCATTGGGGGTGACAGGATAGATGGATGGCGGCATGGGGGTGACAGGATGGATGGATGGCGGCATGGGGGTGACAGGATGGATGGATGGCGGCATGGGGGTGACAGGATGGATGGATGGCGGCATGGGGGTGACAGGATGGATGGATGGCGGCATGGGGGTGACAGGATGGATGGATGGCGGCATGGGGGTGACAGGATGGATGGATGGATGGCGGCATGGGGGTGACAGGATGGATGGCGGCATGGGGGTGACAGGATGGATGGATGGATGGCGGCATGGGGGTGACCGGATGGATGGATGGATGGCGGCATGGGGGTGACTGGATGGATGGCGGCATGGGGGTGACTGGATGGATGGCGGCATGGGGGTGACTGGATGGATGGCGGCATGGGGGTGACTGGATGGATGGCGGCATGGGGGTGACTGGATGGATGGCGGCATGGGGGTGACTGGATGGATGGCGGCATGGGGGTGACAGGATGAATGGCTGCATGGGGGTGACAGGATGAATGGATGGCTGCATGGGGGTGACAGGATGAATGGATGGCTGCATGGGGGTGACAGGATGAATGGATGGCTGCATGGGGGTGACAGGATGAATGGATGGCTGCATGGGGGTGACAGGATGAATGGATGGCTGCATGGGGGTGACAGGATGAATGGATGGATGGCGGCATGGGGGTGACAGGATGGATGGATGGATGGCGGCACGGGGGTGACTGGATGGATGGATGGATGGCGGCATGGGGGTGACTGGATGGATGGCGGCATGGGGGTGACTGGATGGATGGCGGCATGGGGGTGACTGGATGGATGGCGGCATGGGGGTGACTGGATGGATGGCGGCATGGGGGTGACTGGATGGATGGCGGCATGGGGGTGACAGGATGAATGGATGGCTGCATGGGGGTGACAGGATGAATGGATGGATGGCGGCATGGGGGTGACAGGATGGATGGATGGATGGCGGCATGGGGGTGACAGGATGATCGGGCGGGGGGGGGGGGGCGGTCTGATCGGGCGGGGGGGGGTCGGGGATCGGTATTACTTACGGTCGCCCTGGGCTCCGGAAAGGTTTCTGCTCCACCGTCATCTGATGAGGTAAGCAGGGGGCGCCGGCTGATGACAGCTGCCGTGCGCCCCCTGCTTATTGGTCAGGGGAGCGATCGGGTGACTTGGTTCACACCCAGGTCACCTCCCCCTGACCCCTAGACTCCCTGCAAGCTGCTCCACAGCAACGGGCCCGCTGATGCCCCCCCGATGGCCCGGAAGGTAAGGGAACGCTAGCTACGTGAAATTCACGTAGCTGGCGTTTAACGACAGGAGAGGCAGCTACGTGAATTTTACGTAGCTGGCGCTAGAAGGGTTAATGACACTAGATACCTACTAATTACATAAAACACCAATATCGCCACCTCACACACACACCTATACCAAACACATTCAAATCACACATACCTACTAACTACTAGGCGTGGTCAGGATATTAAAGCGGTCCTTCACTCTGAATAAGAGCCTATCTTATATGTTTCCCACACCCTGTACATACAGATTGCTCACATTAAAAATCATCCTACCTGCACCTACTGCATGTTATGCACCTTTAAACATCCAAGATGGCGGCTCATGGAACAGGAAGTGCCTTCTGACTGTGCTGCTCTGCATTGTGGGATTGCTGACCTTTTCCTGATCCCAGCTCTGCTCTGTCTGAGCAAAGCACAGCTATAAACCGTCCCCCTGTACTTTATCCCACTCTCCTCTCCTAGGTAAGTGTGATGCTTCTGAGTCAAGATGGCGGTGCCCGTATCCTAAAGTCCTGAACAGAGTTGCAGCCCAGTGGGGGAAAGAATAATAAGTGACTAAAACATATTAATATATTAACTTTAGGTGCTGGGGAATAGTTTTTTAAGGGTTTGGGCTTTTCAATAAATCATGGTGAAGGTCCGGATTAAGGTTGATGCAGAGCCTTCTATCTCGTTTTTGTCTCTGTTATCATTACACATGGCTTTCATTCAGTATCGGAGCGTTCACATGATTCAGAGCCTCCATTGGGAGCGTCTCGTACTGTTTCCGATGCTGTGTAAGCCACAAAATGAGTGTCAGGTGAGATCCTCCTGGTTCCCACCGGAAAAATCCAATTTTTACCCTTTATTTAGCCCCTAAATTCCGTAGTATTTTCGTTTTGTGAAATGTATACACATATGCTTTTTTTTGGTGGCTTGTACACATATGCAAACCTCTTTTTTTTTAAATGTTTCACATACCCTGGCCCTGCTAGTTCATTACTTACTTATTGCTGTGCCAAGTCCCTTCTGTACCAAACTACTTAGCATGCCATGATTGCCATGCATTCTTCTTTCCTTCTTCCTAAAGTATACCTTAACCACTTTCATGCTTCTTTTTTATTCCTAAAGCATACCTCCACCTACCAGTATACCTTAACCACTTTCATGCTTATTTTTTATTCCTAAAGCATACCTCCACCTACCACTTTCATGCTTGCCATGCATTCTTCTCTACTTCTTCCTAGTTGAATATTTGGGATGCCCACATAGATATAATGTAAACATTACTCTGATTGTTTATAATATTAAATGAAATACAACACAACATTATTTTTTTTTTATCTGTAATTTTTTTGTCATAATGTTTTGTTAATTTTATTATTTTTTATTTTACTGTTAACGTTTTTTTTTTTCATAAATTTTAGGAATAAATCTTTGTGCTACCTATCGTTCACATCAGGAGAAGGGGCCAAAACAATGACAAGGAACCAGGAGAAGGGGCCAAAACAATGACAAGGCATCAGGAGAAGGGGCCAAAACAATGACAAGGCATCAGGAGAAGGGCCAAAACAATGACAAGGCATCAGGAGAAGGGGCCAAAACAATGACAAGGCATCAGGAGAAGGGCCAAAACAATGACAAGGCATCAGGAGAAGGGGCCAAAACAATGACAAGGCATCAGGAGAAGGGGCCAAAACAATGACAAGGCATCAGGAGAAGGGGCCAAAACAATGGCAAGGCATCAGGAGAAGGGGCCACAACAATGACAAGGCATCAGGAGAAGGGGCCAAAACAATGACAAGGCATCAGGAGAAGGGGCCAAAACAATGACAAGGCATCAGGAGAAGGGGCCAAAACAATGACAAGGCATCAGGAGAAGGGGCCAAAACAATGACAAGGTATCAGGAGAAGGGGCCAAAACAATGACAAGGCATCAGGAGAAGGGGCCAAAACAATGACAAGGCATCAGGAGAAGGGCCAAAACAATGACAAGGCATCAGGAGAAGGGGCCAAAACAATGACAAGGCATCAGGAGAAGGGGCCAAAACAATGACAAGGCATCAGGAGAAGGGGCCAAAACAATGACAAGGCATCAGGAGAAGGGGCCAAAACAATGACAAGGCATCAGGAGAAGGGGCCAAAACAATGACAAGGCATCAGGAGAAGGGGCCAAAACAATGACAAGGCATCAGGAGAAGGGGCCAAAACAATGACAAGGCATCAGGAGAAGGGGCCAAAACAATGACAAGGCATCAGGAGAAGGGGCCAAAACAATGACAAGGCATCAGGAGAAGGGGCCAAAACAATGACAAGGCATCAGGAGAAGGGGCCAAAACAATGACAATGTATCAGGAGAAGGGGCCAAAACAATGACAAGGCATCAGGAGAAGGGGCCAAAACAATGACAAGGCATCAGGAGAAGGGGCCAAAACAATGACAAGGTATCAGGAGAAGGGGCCAAAACAATGACAAGGTATCAGGAGAAGGGGCCAAAACAATGACAAGGCATCAGGAGAAGGGGCCAAAACAATGACAAGGCATCAGGAGAAGGGGCCAAAACAATGACAAGGCATCAGGAGAAGGGGGCAAAACAATGACAAGGCATCAGGAGAAGGGGGCAAAACAATGACAAGGCATCAGGAGAAGGGGACAAGGCATCAGATATACCATGGAATGCAGTGAAAACAGTCATCAAGAAACAGAAATAATTGAGCAAAACAGTGACATTACCAAGAGCTGGGCATCCGTTAAAAATTGATGAAAAGAAAATTGGTCCTGGAGGCAGGCAAAAGGCATAAAGCTTAACAACTACAGCTAAAAGATTGCAGTTTGTTTTCCGGAATGTAAAATAATCATGTGTGTTAGGATTGTGCCCCCAGGCCTGTGATTTACTTCCAAATTTCTCATATTCCTGGGGGGGCTCTGTTTTTCTATAGCGGCAGTGGTTTTAATAGCTTTGAGTAAGAAATACTAACTTCAAGTCCAGAAATTCTTCCAGCTTAACAGATGAGCAAATCAGCTGCTTTGGCTAAGTCTAAGCAGCCTAATGACCTATCTTTGTGGAAAAGCTGACAGTAACCCTTTTGCTACTGGAAAGCAAGTCTGTTATCCGTCCCAACAGAAGAAACTGAACTTTAGTTAAACCTGTTGTCCATGCCTTAGCCTAACAGATGCTTATCAAGCTAGAGTGAGGAAGTCTCTGAAATTTACTTGAAATTAAGGTAAACACATTGTTGCAATGGAAACTGTATTTTTTTATAACACAGAGTTGCAAACAAAACATACTTCCCTTTTGTCCCCCGCAGCTCCTAGACTGGCACTATTTCACCTGAGCAGCTGCTCCATGTCCCGCGTCGCCTGGCCTGATCATGGGGCGCACAACATCTCCATTGCAGCCAGTGGAAGGGCGTGTCAGGTCTGATGGCGGGGGCGGTGCAACAGCGGACAATCAGGTCAGGTGGTGCAGGACCTGGATTTGCTGATCAATTTAGACAGCCAATGCCGGACATGGGGCAAAAGGCTGGACAGTGTCTTTAAGGCAAACATTTCCAGTAATTCTCCCTTGTGGGACCATTTGCCTATATATGCCATGTCTGCTTTATTAGAAACCTTAATATCTGACATAGAGTCCCAATATGCTTTAATGTTTATCAAGTATAAAATGCTAATTAACAGGTAAGTGACAAGATATGCTAATGAGGAACAGTAGGTGTTGTCATGTATTCAGAGCACAGAGAAAAGTCATTAGAGGGTTTCTACTAACTTGCACCTTCCATCAGATCTCACAGTGACTAAAGAGCAAAGCAGGCTAAGCATTTATTTTAGGGGAAAAAATTAAAACATTTTAAAGGGGACCTCTAGTCAAAACTGAGATAACATTTAGATGCTCCACCCAACCTTCCCCTGCTATTAATCAAGTTATGGACCTGTGATGTCCTTTCCCCAGTTATAAGGGTCTCAGCCATAAACCTTTTGTTCTATCATTTTTAATATATTAAAGTGGACCAAAACCCAGGATTTTGACTATCCTGGATTTTGGTCCTTACCCCCAGGGCACCCCGATGTGTGAAACCCCCACAGGTTGCCGAAACCGACTCACCTCTTCCCAGTTCTACAGCGCATGCAAGGCCGCTCGTCCAATCCTTCTAGTAGGGCACGTGCCTGCACCAGGCATTTGTGAATGGCCGACGTGGGCACGCTCCCTGTTAGAAGGTAGCAGGGGATGCGGCTGTCAGCGCGCTTGGAGCAGCTCGCCTTAAACAACTTGACGTCAGCGTCACAGGCCATTCACAAATGCCTAGCGCGGGCATGCTCCCTGCTAGAGCCTGAAAAAGACAATTCTGTGAGTACTCACCTGAAGAATTGTTTTTACTATGCATGGCACGGCCTGCTTCACAAAGTCCTTACGTATGGGATATTCCGCCACAAGGTGGCGCAGTATACTGCAGAAGAGTTGTGGTTCCTCCTGGCACCATATAAAAACAGGATCACCAATAGACCTCCCCAGTGTTGACAAGCAGTTATACAAGAAGCCGGGAGATAATAAAGGTAAAAAAGGTTACAACCCCAACTAACTTGGAACAATCACCATAAAGAGGCAACCAAGAATAACGATAACAAGGGTGGGGTGAAGCAGGCCGTGCCATGCATAGTAAAAACAATTCTACAGGTTAGTACTCACAGAATTGAATTTTTCCTATTGCATGGCACAGCCTGCTTCAAGAAGTCCTTACGTATGGGACATCCAATAGCAGTGTCCGTAAGGTAGGGTGGGATCCCCAAAAAGTAGCAGCAGGCAGTTCAAACCACCACCGCCTGAAGTACTTTGCGACCAAGGCAGCATCAGCTGAGGCCTTAACATCAACCTTGTAAAACTTGGAAAAGGTATGAACAGAAGAACAAGTCGCGGCCTTACAAACTTGCTCAACAGAAGCTTGGTGCTGAAAGGCCCAAGAAGCACCAATAGCACAAGTGGAATGAGCAGTAACCCGGAAAGGAGGAACCTTCCCTTTAGCAGAATAGGCCTGGCGAATCCACTTGCTGATAGTAGATAGATAGTAGATTTAGCCGGAGGCAAGCCCTTCCTAGGTCCCGCAGGAAGAACAAAAAGAGCATCAGATTTCCTGAAAGACTCAGTAGAAACCAAGTAAAACTTCAGAGCCCTGACAACATCCAGAGAATGCAGGGTCCGTTCCTTGGAATTAGCAGGGTTAGGATACAAGGAAGGTAAGACAATGTCCTGATTCCGCCCAAGAAAGTATCAGAGACACTTCCTTGAGAGCTCGCTTGCTCTGAGTCCCTCCCTAATGATTGATGTAGGCAACTGCCGCCTGGTTGTCCGAGCGGATCTAAACAGCCCGACCCCGAAGGTGCATGGTCAGCTGAGACAGAACCAACCTGATCGCCCTCAGTTCCAGGACGTTGATGGAAGCATGGGCCTCCTGGGGGCCCCACCGACCCTGGAACTTCAGAGACTTCCAAAAGCCCCCCCAACCGGTCAGACTGGCATCTGTGGTGCAGCACCTCCAAGCACGGAGGCAGCACGTAGGCAGAAAGGTCCTGCCCACTATAAGGTTACTTTAGTCCAGCCACCACGAGAGGGACTGTCTGGACAGGGGGGACAGAGCAAAATCCTGATCCAGGGACACAGGGTCCCAATCCCAAACTGACAAGAGGTGCAATTGAAGAGGTCTCGTGAAACTGAGCAAAGTAGACCACCTTGAAGCAGGACACCATCAGGCCCACTAACTGCATCCCTTGCCGGATGGAGGGATGGGGGCACAAGAGCAGAGCCCGTGCCTGCTTCTGAAGGCCCTCAACTTTCTGCTGAGGCAGGAATACCTTGACCTGAGAGGTATCCAGAGTCATGCCCAGAAAGGACCTCACCAAAGACTTGGGAAAGTTGACCACCAAGCCAAAGGACTCGAGAGTGGAGGTCACCACCTGAGTATCCCTCTCGGCCTGATGAAGAGACTGAGCCGCAATCAGAATGTCGTCCAGGTAAGGGAGGATGCGAATGCCCTGGTTCTGCAACAGAGCCATCAGGCCCGCCAGCACCTTGGTGAACACCCGAGGCGCCAAGGTGATAACGAACGGTAAAGCCACAAACTGGTAATGCTGATCCTCTAGAGCGAACCTCAGGAATCTCTGATGACCTGGAACGATTGGCACATGAAGATTGGCATCCTTGATGTCCACGGTCATGAAGTCGCCCGGGCGAAGGGTACTGACAGCCGAGCGTAGCGTCTCCATGCGAAAATGCTTGAACCTGACAAACTTGTTGAGACCCTTCAAGTCCAGGATGGGCCTCAAAGACCCGTCCTTTTTGGGGACCGTGAAAAGATTGGAATAGAACCCCTGACCCTGTTCTTGGGAAGGCACCAGGCAAATGCCACCTAACTCCAACAGGCGTGGAACTGCAAGGCGCAAACCCTGAGCTGACAGAGGGTTTTGAGACATCCGGGATCTGAGGACTCTTGGGAGCGGCCAGGCTGCAAACTCTATCTTGTAACCGGAGGACACCACCTCCTGAATCCACCGGTCTGAGACGCGGTGCCTCCAGATGTGAGCAAAAAGCCGAAGCCTCCCCCCCCCACCCGGATGGGCGAGGGAGCCTCCTCATGCCTGAGGGGCCTTAGGAGGGGGTTTGGGCTTGGAACTCCAGGAGAGACTGGGACGACCAGGGGATCTGCCACGGCCCCAAGAATCTCTGCGGCTACCCGAGAAGAGGGAGCCACGACCTTCTCTGGAAGCACGAAGGGAGAGGAAGGAAGCGGAGGGCCCCCGAAAGGGACGAGGCTGTTTCCTACGCTGAGGTAACCTCCTATCCTTGGCTAGAACATCCAGACACTCACCAAAGAGCCGTAGCCCCGCAAAAGGGAGCCCAGTGAGAGCCTTCTTAGCTGCAGTGTCGGCTGCCCACTGACGCAACCAAACAGAGCGTCGCATAGGTACCAAGATGGCAGAGGCCCTACCACCCAGCCGTACAGCATCATCCATGGCAGTAAGGACAAAGGCAACAAAATCAGAGCAAAGCAAGAGGGCCCTATAAGCCTCCCTCCTCCTACCAGCCATAGCGCCATCAGTGAGACGCTTGAGCTTTTTCTTAAGGGCAATAGCTGTAATGGCAGCGGCGCAGACTGGACGCAGCCCAGCCCCCACAAATGTAAAAGCATGGCAGGCCAGCTGGTCCGCGCTGTCCCGCAATGTAGTAGTGTCAGGGGAAGGCATGACCAAGGTGTTGGACAGCCCTAGAACGGGAGCGTCCATTTAGGGGGACACAACCATCGCTTGACCAGGTCAGCAGGAAAGGGATACCTCTTATCCAACCCTTTGGGCACCGCGGGCAATCTACTAGGACGTTCCCACTCTTTGAGAACCATATTAGAGAAATGGCCCTGCTCCGGGAACTCCAGACGTTGTTTATCAGGACGAAAGAGCTCACCCTGCTTCCTCTTAGCCACCTCAGGGGGGGCAATGTGCAAGGTTTCAAAAATGTCAGACAACAGTCTATCACTGTCATAGGGGAGCCATGAATCCTCCCTGGACGCAGACCCAGGGTCACTGTCACACCCCTCCTGCAGGTCCCCAGAGGAGTCCTGGAAAAGCTCCCCCTCCTCTAGGGAGTAACGGCCACCAAGGGCATCAATTCCCTCATCCTCCTCAGCAAAGAGGGAGGGCGTGGGAGCCATAGGCCTTACCTGGAACAGGCCTGGCAAGCTGCCTTTCAATGCTGGCCACACGAAGTGCCAGATTGTGACCCCCTGCTAGTATCCCCCTCACTGGGGGCTAAATGCAGGCGCAGGGGGGGGTAGGCGATGCTGAAGGGAGCGCAGAACTGGGAAGGGAAGCGCTCAGCCCAGCCTGGGCCGCAATGATACCTTGGCCCACGGCACGCACACCGCGGCACTATCACTCAAAGGGGATGCTCCGCACATGGCACACAGCCGGGATTGCCCCGAAGGACCCCCGAGCACGCTATCCCCAGAAGCCTCCATATGGTGATTAACACAGGCGCAATAGGCCAGCACAGGGTAAGGGCTAATAAAATAGCCACCCGGGATGCCCCCCCAATGGATGCTCCCAGAAGAGCCAGTAAGGGGGAGATTGGGGGGGGGGTAAGGAGCAGAACTGGGAGAAACCACAACCCACAGTTGTCCCGCCTGAAAGACATAAGTAAAATGCACATAAGTATCCCGCAGCCCATGCCCCAAGGAAACAAAACCCCCAAAGGGGACTCACGGACCAAGGAGACCGAAGGATCACCAAGCCGCCAGACCACGGGAGGAAGCGACACAGGAAACGATCACCGGCGCAGCCCTGGAAGGAAGAGGGGCCCCAGACGCTCAGCAGGCTCAAAATGGAGCCGGCAGAAGAACCTTGAGGGGCAGGCCGCGGGGGGACGATGCAATACGCATCATCCCCCAGCCCCGCCCCCCAAAGAGCGTGCCACGCCTCACAGCCATAGCGCCACCCGCCGCGGAATGGAGTACAAAGCGGTGGCGGCGAAAAACAGTGTTAAAAACACCTCGCCGCTGCCAGCCGCCCCCCCCCCCCCCCCCGAACACATGCCGGGGAGGGGGGGAGAGGAGAGCGAGCAGGCAGCAGCAGGAGCCGGACCAGGGTAGGGGGGGGGGGACCCCAGAAACCAGACAAGGCAAAACAAGGGTATGACCAGAACACAGTCCCCAAAAACACTCACCCCCCCAGAAGCTAGGACAGGAACTCTGCATCCCTCAGTAGGCACACCATAAAGCCTAAAGCCGGCTACCCTTTGTGGTAGAGGGTCTGCGGCTTGGAGCAGCGCTCTTGGAGCACTTGACCCTAGTGCTCCTCTACCCTCAACCAATCCGTCAGCCGAGGCTGGGAGGCACAGAGGGTCCAGAAACGGGTGGAAACAGACATGCAGGGCCGCAGGCTTGGTTGCCCCACTCACCTGCGCAATATAGAGAGCCATCTTCTATCTTCGCAGAATCACTGCAGAGGAAACACTGGATTGGTCTATTGGTGATCCTGTTTTTATATGGTGCCGGGAGGAGCCACAACTCTTCTGCAGTACACTGCGCCACCTTGTGGCAGAATATCCCATACGTAAGGACTTCTTGAAGCAGGCCATGCCATGCAACAGGAAAAGAAGGTAAGTGTATGGGTGAACTGGGGGGTTACACACAGTGGGGCATCCTGATTTTGGATGCTCCACAGGGAGGGAATTAATCAGCCGGGAATCTTATAGATTCCCGGGCCAGTTTAATGAATGATAAATATAAAATTAATAAACAATGCATCAAATACTTCCAATATGATAAATATGATAAAAGCAGAGTGAGATAACCAAGTGAGATACTAGAAAGCATTTCGGTCAGGTGGGGCCCAGGAGCGATGCACTCTGAGGTCTGATGTATTTTACTGTTTTGATCAAGTATGGAAGTATTGGATGTATGGATTATTGATTTTATATATATCATTCATTAAACTGGACGTTTTAACTTTACTGTCAAAATACCTTTCTTGAACTGTACTAAAGGGGCACCCAGATACATTGGTGGTTAGAGTGACCAAATTTAATCCTTTGCCTGGAATGCCCCTTTAAAGTGGACCAACACCCACCGGTGATCGGCCCGGGAATCTATAAGATTCCCGGGACGATCACCTCCCTCCCCGCGGGACATCCGAGATCGGGATGTCCCGCGGGGTGAAACCCCCCCCAAACACCCCAAACTCCTTACCTTAGTCTAGACGTGCCGTCTGTGAATGGCCGGCGCGGGCACGCGCGCGTCAACAGGGACGCGCGGGAGGCGGCGGCGGAGGAGCCGCTTGTCCGCGGCTTGTCCGTCGCCGCGGACAGAGGTGAGTTCGGGGGGTTCGGGGGGGTTTCACACAGCGGGGCACCCCGATCGGGGGTGCCCCACCGAAGTGGTCCAAGACCCAGGATAGTCAAAATCCTGGGTGTTAGTCCACTTTAAGAGGTTAGTGCCCCCATTAGGATGTATTCTGTATCCACAACAGAAAAGGAACATTGTGGAAGTAACCAAGAACAATGACAATCCACTACCCAATAAGAGATCCAGATCATACAGAGGTGCATGCTGGGAAGTAAGTACTGGACCTATCCATAGGCGAGTCAGGAATGAAATCCCATTTCAATTCAGAGGAAGGATGTGCAAACACACTAACTATCCATTCAAAGTTAAACCGGAACTTCACCATGATTTAATGAAAAGCCCAAACCCTTAAAAAAACTATTCCCCAGCATCTAAAATGATAATATTTTAAGTTTTTAGTCACTTATTCTTTTCCCCACCGGGCTGCAACTCTGTTCAGGACTCTAGGATACGGGCGCCGCCATCTTGACTCATACATACTGAGGAGAGGAGAGCTGGATAAAGTACAGGGGGTGAGGTTATAGCTGTGCTTTGCACAGACAGAGCAGAGCTGGGGTCAGGGAAAGGACAGCAATCCCAGAATGCAGAGCGACACAGTCAGAAGACACTTTCTGTTTGCAGGCTGCCTGATGCTCCATGAGCCACCATCTTGGATGTTTAAAGGCTCATAACATGCAGTAGATGCAGGTAGGATGATTTTTAATGTGAGCAATCTGTATGTACAGGGTGTGGGAAACATATAAGATAGGCTCTTATTCAGGGTGAAGGTCCGCTTTAAACCTTAAAGTGAAATTCCACTTTCTCTGGCATTTTTAAAAGTCTCCATTATTGTGTGCCAAAATGATGTAATCAATGTGCTAAGTGTATCTGTTTTTTTATTTTCCATTTCTTTGCAATTCTGTGTTATAAAAACATTTCTCCCTAGCAACAATGTGTTTACCTTAGCCATGTACATCAGCTGGTGTGTTACAAGTACAGATCCTCACTGACGCAGCAGATTTAACCCCTTCTGCTGCAATTCAACTTATTGAAATAGGGAGGATCACAGTCTTGTGTACCAGTAGCTAAAGGGTTATTGGCAATTGTCAGGCCCAATGCCTGATTAAAGAATAACCATATGTATTATGATTGTATAATGTATAGTCCAAGACCTGGGTGAGGGGTCACCAGACTGTGTTTTGTGTATTCCAGCTTTATGGGGGGTTCTGTTTGTGGTACTTCCTTCTTTGAAGTCAAAAGCCTTTGAAGTAGCAGGATGTGCAGTGGCTGGATCCACCATAAAACCAGAACTCAGATAAGAGACCTGGGAGAGAGACCTGGGGTCAGGGGGAGGGGGGATGAATCTTTTCCCTCCTAAATGTAGCTAATAAAACCTAATGCTAAGGACATTCTAAATCAGAAACCGAAGGCAGAAACCTCTGACACAAGCCTGTGGCAAAAGCTGGACATAAGACCTTAAGCAACAACTGGATACTCACTCACAAGGACTGCTCCGCCATTATACTGTAAGGACTTTCTTTTTATTTGCTGAACTGTCTTGCTGTACTCTTTTATGTATTTTTGTACCTGTATGTCATTTGTTTCTGTATATTACAACTAGCACTGTGATACCTTTTTATCAGATTAAATGTTTAATTAATCAGCTCTGGCCTTTGATCTCTAAATATATGAGCTCACCTTTCTGAAGGAAGCTCTGGTGAAACACGTTTATCAAATGGTTAATTTGGTGACTTGCTGGGACTAGTAGTGCATACCCAGGGGTCTGGTGGCTTTAACCCTTGCACCATCACACTCTCTCTCTAGCGTCTTGGCTGGGCTGACCGTGACAGCAATGTTCTCAGCTGGAAGCATCATTACTGTTGTGTGACCTGGCCAAAGCTGGTGAGGAGTTCATCTGTTACAATTGAATAAAGGGGATGGGAGCAGCTCAATCACTATTATTTATACAAAATTATTATTATTATTCAGGGCCTGGGAACTAATTTACCGCCCAGTTTAACCCTCTCATCAACTAAATATCAAGCAACAAACATGTCTAGCTATGTGGAAAGACAGAGATTTGGTTGCATATATCTGCAGATACACGTGGAAGCCACACTGCCCCGGCAAGGCACTCTGTGTTTAGTGTGGTCCCTACTCTTAATTCTGAGTCCCCAAAGTTGGGACATACAATGCAGACAAATATCTGAGAGCTACTCACCTGGGAAGCTGTTCTAAAGGGAGGCTGGCAGCTTCCCAGGTGAGTAGCTCTCAAATATTTGTCTGCATTGCATGGCCCAACTTCCCAGGCCCTGAATAATAATAATAATTTTGTATAAATAATAGTGGTTGAGCTGCTCCCACCCCCCTTTATTCATTCATCTGTTACAATGGAAGGATTGTGGAATTTGTAGTTGGTACTTTTTACTCAAGGCCGGAAAAAACAACATCTTAGCATCACAGACACACAGGAATATAGGAAACTTGAAAACAGTGTGAAGATAAGTAAATCACAGGTTTGGGGCCACAATCCTAATACACAAGTTTATGACACATTCCAGAAGTGGAAAACAATAAGACAGAACACCAAAAACATGACAAAAGGTGAGTTTTCTTTTAACAAGGAGTAGAAGGGATAAACCCACACCCAAGTGGCCCCCCAATGACAGTCTGACCTGCGAATTCAGACGAGGAGGCTTCTTGACTGTCACCCCATTCTCTTATCACATGATTGCAGTGATGCCAGGCTATAGCATTGGGGACTGGGGTTTCCTGGCTTGACTCCAGGGCCACTTTTGGTCCACTTTAAAGTGATTGACCATCCAATCAAAAAAAAAAAAGTACTCACTTTTTGTCTGTCGCAGCTGATCAGGAACTCGCATGAACGCTGGGGCCAAACAATGGTCAGATTGATGGCGCTTCCGCCATCTGTTATTGGAGCTCTTACGCCCTTTCCATTCATTGAAATGGAGGGAGCGTGTAGTGAATGGAGAAGGCGTGGCCACACCCATGTGACTGAAGACGCAAGCTGGACACGGAACAGTGTTTGGGCATGGGGCCGATGCAGGAAACAATGTGGTGAGTTGCTATTTTTTTTTTCCTTATGTGTTTAATCTTTTTAAAGTTCATTTTCTAGACCTGCCTGAGATAAAGACAAAACCTACACATAAAAGACAACTAGATGGACCATGTGGTCTATTTCTGCCATCAGCCTTCTATGTTACTAGTACCAGTTCACACGGGCAGGCTGATTCATTACTAGCGCCAGGTATCAGCAGATGAGCGTCTGTACAGAGGCGCTAAGAGCAACCGCTAGTATACGCTGTGATCGGCTATCGGGTGCTGTAACAGAGCGCCTCATTCGCTGAAGTAACCTAGCCGGCATTGATGAATGTGATGTATGTTGGGCACTCTAACACCAGTACAGCGTCGCAGGGAGTGAAAGGTAGCGCCAGCTCATTGCGACCGACTCTCAGCGACTCACACCATATTCAACAAAAAAAAAACACACACAGCGTCGGCGCTCTGGATCTGGTCGCTATAGCATAAAGCGCCAGACACTGTGTGATTAAAGTCTGTTTTTGAACACAAATCCACCAGTAACAAAGCAAAAACACATGGAATGACATTGTTGTAACATCGTAACATTAATACTTTAATGCCAGAGCTGTAATGACAATTCTACATAAAAATATAAGAAATCAAAAAAGTTTTCAAAAGTGACTCTTTCTAGGCCAGGAGAGGTGACACAATTATTTGAGAGAAAAAAAATATTTAAAAAAAAAAAACCCTGTTTAAACAAAAGAAAAGGAACGTCCATTGAAATGTATGGGAGAGCGTCAGGTAGTGACAGGTAATACCTGTCGTTCTGGAAGCTAGAGCGCCGGCACAATACGCTGAGCCACCTGCAATGATGAATCAGACGCTACATGGCGCTGTTAGAGGCGCTCACCAGAATCGCTTTCATAAATGTAGTTTTGCGTAAAGCGCCCGGCGTTCACCTGCCGCTATCTCTTGATGAATAAACCACATAATATTCCAGGCACGAATGGTTTAACTGCTTGACACATAACAAGGTCATTGACAGGCAACTTTCAGAGTTCTTACAAATCAATTGTAGTATGCTGCAATTTTTTTTTTTGTTATTCGTGAAGCTTTTACATATTTTTTTAAAGAACATCAGCGCACTACTGATTTCCTGTAAATTTACCCAGATAACTAGCAGAGAAGACCGTGCCCGCCGCACTGAATGCATGCAAATGTAGATATGCTAATGCAATCCTTTTTTTTTTTTCATGCACACAATGATCAAGCATTTTATATAATTAGCTTTTTTAAAGTCCAACCCCCCTCAGGCAGGGCTAAAAGGCAGCTATGAATGACATGGTGCATGCACCCCGGGCAGTTCTGGAGACAGAGAATCCTGGATGCAGGACTGTGTAATGGTAATTGCTGCAGCCTGTCATTCACATGCCTGTGATTGGTATTGTTAGCTTCCACTTCAGTGTGCAGGGATGGAAGAGAGCGTCCCCCCTCCTGTCTCTCAGCCGACACCATCGCATTACTGATGCGATGCCCCTCATCACTCGTGCCGCGGTACCTGCAAACTGATGCACCTCCATCAAAAGGAAAGAATGGAGCAAGAGGAGATGCTTCTGAGCGGAGGTAAGAAATAGCTTCATCATCTGTCTGTCCTCGATTACAATCACCAACATTGGCTTCAATTCACTAAGAGTTGAAAAAAAATAATTTCATGAGAAAAAAAGCCAGAGAATGTCACCAGATAAGGAAAACAATGAAAGTCAATGGCACCTTTTACTACAGAGTAAAAAGTTCAATACTTTTCTCAAGTGTAAAAAAGTACCATTGACTTATATTGTCTTGGTATCTAATGATTCACTAAAAGTGTTCTCAGGCTTTTTTTTTCTCATTAAATGATTGTTTATTACTACCATGAGAATTTTTTTCAACTCAAGACCATTGTGTGTAGACCAGACCTCTTTAAAATAATTTTAAACAACCTAAAAAGTTTCCCCACTTGGTCTTATTTATGTTAGCCCCGTTTTATAGGTTCTCTTCAACCATCAGCAATGGTGCACAGACCAGCCAACATGCACAACAGAAACTTTGCAGCGAGTACCCTGAACTTTGAGAAAACTTTTGTGCTGAACAACAGCCAAACCCCGCAGGAGCCTGGCAAACAGGAAGGTTTAGAGAGGTTTCCACACACTTTTGTTGCCATATATTCACAAAGAATTTTTATAACGTTCAGTGAACATTTAACATTCAGATTGTTAATGTTATTTGCAGACAAATGTTAAAACAAATCATAATAGAAAGTAGAACAATGAGTTTGTCATCCAGTGTAAACTTTGTGTAACTACAATTAATAAATAGGCAAAAAGTTCTAGGTTGTACCCAACCCACTGGTGATATTGATTGATTGATTGAAATTCAATGCTGATTGCTGGGAGACAGCAGCTAAGAGGCCGATTCATTAATAGCGCCAGGTAGCGACAGATGAGCGCCAGTAGCATGATTTTCACAGCGCCAGCTAGTATTCGCTGTGCTTGGCCGGGGTTTGCTTGTTGACAGCGACTCAGTCGGTGTGCGGTAATGTTGAATACGGGCTTAGGGGTCACTGTTTCACAGGTTCAGCGTTGTATGGGTGCGCCTGACAACGAATGGCCAGAGCGAACGGCTTGCTGCAGATTCATTAACAAATCCGAATTTTTTCGCGCTGTGAATTCCTTGTTTAAACCCCAGAGCGCTGGCGGCGATGGATTTAAAATAGTTTTTTAACCCCCAAACAACCATATTTTTTGATTGTAAAATTATACAAGTTTTTATAAACATCCCGTAATATGAATACATTAATATCAGACCTGTAATATCAATTCTGCACAAAATCATTTTTTTTTTTTTTACCTTAAAAAAAAATCCTAACATTGCAGAAGTGGTCACAGAATTTTTGACATTAAAAAAAAACATTAATAGCAAGTAATTATGATTAATTAAAGATTGCTCCACTGAAATGCATTGGACATCGCCAGGGAGCGACAGGTCATACCTGGCGCTGTGATGGGATTAGCAGCGGCGCTGTTCGTTGCAGTCGGCTACATGATGAATCCCGCGCTAGCTGTCGCTCTCGCCGGCGCTAGCCTCATTTAGCTTGATAAATGCGTCATTGTGGCCGACGCCGGGCGTACTTGAGTCGGTAGCCGCCGTTAGATGGCGGGACCTGGCGCTCGGCAGACACTACCTGGCGCTATCGCTTGATGAATAAGGGCATAAATCTAATCTATCAGGTTATAACTCATAAATAGAAAGGCTTACCATAAGTAGGAGCATTTGTGGCAATACTTTTTACTTTTACAGTTTTATCATTTCTTAAAAAAACAATGTTAGATGCCAATTTTAGTACATTCATCTTATGAATGTTCTTTTTCTTATAACCCGATACATTAGTTGGAAGTTAACGGCTGCAAGTGTACATTTCCAGGTCTTAACTTATAGTATATACACAGAATAGTTGATTTTTTTTTGGCTTAAAAGGAAAGCTCCTTTTTGTGTTCTGCCTTATTGTTTTCCTCTTTTGGAATGTAATCATTTATGTTAGGATTGTGTCCCCACTCCTGTGATTTACTTATCAGCATGCGGTTTCCATGATTCTCATATTTCTGGGACTTTGGCAACAGTGGGAGTGGTTTTCATGGCCTTGAGTAAAAGTCCCCACAAGTCCACTATTCTTCCAATGTAACAGGTGAACTATTTAGTGGCTTTGGCTAAGTCTAAGCAGCCTATCCAGCTTAGAACCCGGCCATTAACCTTTGCTACTGGAACACAAGACTGTGATCCTTCCAAGGTGAAGAAGCCAAATTACAGTAGTATGGCTAAGGCATGGATGACTGGTTTACCCCAATCAGATGATTAGCAAGCTAGAGTGAGGAAGTCTAGGATAGGTCCTTGAAATCAAAACTTTGATGTACATAGCTAAATTACATTGTTGCTCTGGAAAACAGTTTTCTTTTATAATACAGAGTTACAAACAAATAGAAAATAACAGATAAGCTTAGACAACAATTTGCCACTCAATAATGGAAACTTTTAAAAATGCCATTGAAAGTGGAATTACCTTTTAATTACATAAAATGGCCTAGAAGCAGTGAATGTTAATCGCATTACAGCAGTCCTTCACTCTGAATAAGAGTCTATCTTATCTGTTTCCCACACCCTGTACATACAGATTGTCCACATTAAAAATTATCCTAAAATTATCCCATCTACTGCATGTTATGAGCCTTTAAACATCCAAGATGGCGGCTCATCCTCAGCATGTGATGCTTCTAAATCAAGATGGCGGCACCCGTATCTTAAAGTCCTCAACAGAGTTGCAGCCCAGTGGGGGAAAGAATAATAAGTGATTAAAAACTTAAAATATATTAATTTTAGATGCTGGGGAATCGTTTAAGGTTTTTGGCTTTTCAATAAATCATGGTGAAGGTCCGGTTTAACTCCAAGATAATCACATATCTGTGAAATCAACCTGTCCAGTTATGAAGCAACAATGATTGTGGATCAGTTTCTCCTGTTGTTGGGCAAATGGAACAGACAAGCAGAAATGATCGCCAATTAGCAAGACAACCTGTATAAAGGAATGGTTCTGCAGGTGGTGGCCATAGGCCATTTCTCTGTTCTCATCCTTTTTTGGCTGCTGCTTTGATCACTGCTCTTACCCCTAGAGGTAGCACAAGGCAACAACCCACAGAAGTTGCTTAGGTAGTGCAGCTCCTTCAGGATGGCACATCAATGCAAGCTGTGGCAAGAAGGTGTGACATGAGGGCAGTATTAGAGGCCAACACCGTGCAGGGTGACTGGCATTTGCCAGAGAACACCGAGATTGGCACACTCAACGTAGGCGCTCTGCACTCTTCATGGATGAGACTAGGTTCACACTAAGCACATGGAGATGCCATGGAGAACCTTCTGCTTCCTGCAACATCCTCCAGCATGACCGGTTTGGCAGTGCGTAATGGGATGTGGGAAAGCATTTCTTTGGAAGGCCGCACAGCCCTCTATGTGCTAGCCAGAGGTGCTTTGACTGCCATTAGGTACCAGGATGAGACCCTCAGACCCATTATGAGACCAAATGCAGGTGCAGTGTGCTCTCGGTTCCTTGGGATGCATGACAATGCTAGGCCTCATGTGGCTGAAGAGCGTCATCAGTTTTTGCATGACGAAAGCATTGATGCTATGGACTGGCCCACCCATTCCCCAGACGTGAATCCCATCAAGCACATCTTGTCTGGTTCCATCCACCAATGCCATGTTGCACCAAAGACTATGCAAGAGTTCATTGATGCTTTAATCCAGGTCTGGAGATCCCTCCGCAGAACATCCACTGTCTCATCAGAAGGATGCACAGGCCTTGTAGGGAGGTCATACAGCCACATGGAGGCCACACACACACCATTTTAGTGTTCCCTTTATTTTTTTGGAGATTACACACAGAACTACTTATGTTATGTCTTCTACCTAGAAAAGCTAGATTCTGCTCACATCCTGGGTATATTTTGAGAGATATAATTCCAGGGCTGTGGAGTCGGTAGATAAATGTTCCGACTCCTCTGTATTAATATGTGAATGTATTTTATACATTCCTTGAAGGAAAGAAAGGCAACATACATGTCATTACTTCTAGCTGAGAGGTAGTTGGGCAGAAGCTGCCTTCTCCTTTCTGTGTGCTGATCTTCTGCTGAAGATAGGGCAGTGGGAGGATCCAGAAAGGGGCCTTTATTGTAAAACATGATTTCCCTAGTAGAATCCCATAGTCATGTTTAAAGTTTAAGCTAACAATCAAAGTTTACAAGTTTTTATAGCCTTTTGCTGAATGACAGCAGTTTTTCCAATGGTACAGCTTCAGTCTTGAACTATTGATCCTCCATTCCCTTCACTTATACAAGTGTCTCAAGTCCTGCAAAAAACATATTTACTTAATCCCTTATCAGTGAGAGGCTAGGTTACCCATGGGTTCCCTGTAACAGCAGAACACAACACTATGCAAAGTATAAGTATTGCCGCTTCTAATTGTGCGTTGCGTGCCATATAGTGAAGCACATGAAAAGCATGCTTCTTCACGGTCACTTAATGTGTTCGTTTTGCGGTTTCGTGAGGCACTGTATGCATTGGTCTTTATTCTTACAATAGAGAAGTCATTAATTATAACTTTTTGTGAATTGGGACATTTTGTAGGAGTAGGTGCATTGTTTGCCGACTCCGACTCCAGGTACCCAAAATTTCCTCCGACTCCTCGACTCCGACTCCACAGCCCTGATTAATTACACCATTTTTATAATAGCAGAAGTCTATTGTTTAATATTTAATGTATGGTTTATTCTTCTGTTCATTTATGATGATTATCTTTCTCTGTGTATCTCCTAGAAATAAAACGTTCCTTATATGTAAATATATGCACTTGGCTAAATAAACGTCTATTCTGTAATATTAGCATTTAAGGGACAAGTTTGGTTATTTATTGTTATATAGTGACTAATGGGTCAGTTGAAAAAAATTCACGGTAGAAAGCGCGAGAATGTCACTGTTGCTGAATTACCAGATAGGAAGACGATGAAGGTAAACTGTTCTTTTATTCACGCCTAAGAAAAGTAGAGAACTTTTAAATCTTTTACACTGTAGTAAAAAGTGGCATTGATGTTCATAGTCCATGAAATTCTCTAGCTTTTATTTCTACTTTTAAAGAACTTTTTCATTTTAAACCTGCTGTAAATTACACTTTAGGGCCCTATTATTCTGGCCAGTATCCCCCACCCCTCCCCCCCGACAAAAAAAAACTGACCTAATACTTTATTCATCGTGATCCTGCCATCAGTACAAACTAAAAAGTTGACCAGCCTCAGTGGAGATTGAGGGAAAGCCCTTTTATGTCTTTTAGCAGTTACCAGGGGAGGACTGGCCATAGAGAGACCCGGGACAATGCCCAAAAGGCTGCAATGTTTTGGGGCCAGTTAGGCTGCTGCTTTTTACACCCACATTCAGTCCCTGCCCCTTTAGTCCCCCTAATGCTATATCACTGGCATAAATGATTGGGGGGCCTCAGCAGGGATGTCTCGGGCTTGTAAAATCCAGGGCCGATTTTTGGCAGTTATTAATGTGGAACCAAAAGTAAACAATAACTTTTTTGCAAACAGAATACCAACATCAGGATTTGAGGTTAGTTTGTTCATACCATTTAAGTTCTATATTCATCAACTGGATGTTATGATTATTTGAACTGCTCAGTTAAAATGATTTAGGTTAGATTTCAATCCAGTTAAATGTTGAACTCCTGAACTAAAGAGTGATGGGCACGAGTACAGGCCCAGGCCCCATAATGTTGGCCATTCATTTTACATTCTTAACAAAAACCTGTGCAGGAATCCTAACTGGTAAGTTGAATAGAGCAGGGGGCCCAAACGTGTTTTGCTACTTATCTCAAGTATATACTAGGTGCTATGTGTGGGTTGTCAATCACTTAAATCAGACACAATGAAAACATAAAACAAATGCATATACCGTATATACTCGAGTATAGGTCGACCCGAATATAAGCCGAGGCACCTAATTTTACCACAAAAAAAACTGGAAAAGTTATTGACTCGAGTATAAGCCTAGGGTGGGAAACGCAGCAGCTACCGGTAAATTTCAAAAATAAAAATAGATACCAATAATGTTTTTGAATACCGTATTTATTTCAAAGAAAAACAGTAAACTAGCTCTGTAAGTGGAAAAGAGGGTCAATAAAAACAATATAGTATCAACAATAACTTTAAGCGTTTGTTGCTTTGTCCTTTGCTTTGTCCTGGGGCATACCAGAAAGGCCAGTAAACATTTACCTTCCCTGGCTCCAACGGAGCATACGCGGGCTCTGATCCAATGAAAGCCACAGGCCATTACTTCATAATTTGGCAGGCAGGAATGCGGCAGCGCGCGCTCCCCATTCATGTAATTGAGAGCCGTCTACTGAATTACATATTGTTGGTGGGAGGCTCTCACTGGACCAGAGCCTGTGCATGCGCCGTTGGACCGGAGAGGTAAGCGATTATGGATGACCTGGGGGATTTCACAGCCCTGGAATCTCAAAGATTCCAGGGCTGGCTGCTTGCCTTCCCCAAGGGCATCCCAAATCAGGATGCCCAAGCAGAAGGCCAGCAGCCAGCCCTGTAATCTTTTAGATTCCAGGGCCGGCCTCTTATGGTTTTGTTCCACTTAAAAAAAACATTGAATTAGTGAGCTTGCTCCCTGCCCTGCTCCTCTAATCTTAAATTCAATGTGCACACACAAACACACAATCTGTACAAACCCCCATCAACATAATCTAATTTTTCTTTTTAAACCCCCAAGTGACAGTCCACCCTCCCCCCGAATCCCTGTCCGCTCCTCCATTACCTGTTACCAGGCGCTCCTAGGTTGCCGGTGTACTGAGCAGGCCGGCAGCCCCCGCGCGCCTTCTTCTCTGATGATGTCACGGCAGGAGGGCGGAGCTGGCCAGGCCGCTCTCCTATTCACTGACGCGGCCACAGCATAACACAGTGACCGGGGGCGGACAATGCAGACAGGGAGGGAGCAAGGATGGCTGGGTGCGTGATTGCCGGGCACGCGCGCTGGACGGTGACATGCGCGAAGCCCGCTAGGAACTTGTACTTAAAAAAAAAAACCAGCTGAGTCCTTCTGACTCGAGTATAAGCCGAGGCGGCTTTTTTCAGCCCAAAAAGTGGGCTGAAAAACTCAGCTTATACTCGAGTATATACGGTAAATTGATTTTATCACCTTTTGGAGTTTTATGAAGCAAATCAGGCTTGGATATAGATCACAGCACATGGCTTTGGGGAATAGATCAGCCTGTAGCCTTGCCATGCACTACAGCTGGTTTCAGTGTTGGGTAACAATGTGATGGATTGCTCTACGTTAAGGCTCTTTTACTTACTTTACATACTATCATACAAATCGGATATTAAAAGGCACATGTTACAGTAAACACACCATCAATATTTAAACAATTTATTGAAATACATCATTTCAATTAAAATATACATTGTAATAACTAACTTAAAATATAAACAGTAAATTCAAAAGGCAGCATGGCCTGATCGCATATATGGCATCTCACATTGTAGTCAGGATAAAGTGCGTACACTGGGTGGACATTAAAGGCCAGTGACCGCCTGGCATCTCAGTGTTACAAGTCTTTCCTAGTGTATGATACGTGTTCGATATGGCAGCCGTTTGATACTGGAGTCAAGTTTTGCCTCCGGACAATAAGGGAGTTCTCAAACAGCAAAAACTAAATGGTTTGGCAATATGACTATATCCAGAGTATTTAAGTTTTCCAGGATAAATAGAGCAAATGGTTGTCTATATATATTAATAAAACTATATTATAAATTGTAAGGTGAAATGGAATCAGCTGCCAGTCTTAACACTGCATAATAAATGAGCTCATAGTAGTTCCATTTAATTTGAAACCACATCTTTATAATAAATAAATATGTCCTATTCAGCTCCGCTGTATTTGAATAAAATAAAAATTTATCATATAAGCTTCTCCACGAGATTAGCCAACTATTAGAGCTTAAAAATAAAACATATGGACCACAGATATTCTTCTACGATCTGAGAAATGTAGACATTGAGCTGCATATACTTTTTGGCAATACATCCATTTGGCCGACCAGTAGCCCAAGCTCTTTCCTCTGTAGGCCTGCCTTCCAGAGAAATCGAGTCATTTGCATATAACAAACTTTGGTTCCCTTTTGCAATGTAAGTGGTTCTTAAGAACAGCGGTTACACAATCTAGAACTATAACAGAAGCACATGCATAAGCCTCCTAATGTGTACATATCATTCCTGTTTCCTTTTAGTTCAAACAAGGCCCCATCTAGGCTGGTCTGCTATTTACCATAGAGACCTAACTGATTAAGCAACTCTGCAGCCTGTAATCATCATCTGCATGACCTGTCTACTTTATAATAAGGCAGTACAGCAAGCCATAAAGGCCACTGGTGCTCTATTGCTCTGGTCAGTTTAAATGATTTCAGGTAAAAAAAAATGTGACTAGGGCTACATCAGTTTTCACTGCAATAGTCTATGCAATGGCTTACTCTATAAGCCTGGAAATGTGTCACCTTATCAAGGAAGTCTACTCAAAACAGGTAAAAATGAGACATGGAGTGTAGAACACAGAGGATTGCACGCCAGGGTTTGTTCAGGAGAGGAACTGAAGTCTATTTTGGAGGTGATGGGGTCAGGTTGGAAGTCCAGATATTCACGTTGACCGTTTTGCAGTCTTGTGGGAGACAGCTTTCATTTTGTTGTCCTAACACAGAAGAGCTGTAAGGAAGAGATACAAAAATTACACGTTGAAAGAAAACAATTTAGGTCACTATTAAAGAGGTATACTGCTAATAAAAGTGCCATAGACCAGTGTTTCACAACCCTCCTTTTGGCCAGCCAACAGGTCATGTTATGGGAATCTCCACATAGTCGGCTCCATAGCTGTCTGTGCACTAATTGCTGCATCTGTGTGGAGAGCCACAAAACACAACCAATTGGCGAACCTTGAGGAGAGGGGTTGGGGAACCCTGGCATAGCGCGCCCATAATCCCTGCATGGCTACTAGATACATTACAGCTAGTTATTTACCACTAGAGTTCCTAAACTAACAGCTAAAATATATCTTATCCCTCTACTAAAAATAATCTTTGTGGAGTATATTTATCAGGGCCCCAGAAACAGGGCTCTGTCTGCAAACCTACCCACCTCCTCTATGGTCAGCATCATTTTAATGTTGGCCTAGAAAGCTTATGGATGCCAGGCTGCTCATCTCTATTGTAAATTTGTGGCTAGAACCTACACTAGCTTGTGTCACAAATAGCAACCCAGTGGAGGCCATACCTAGCAGCACACTTTCAGTTTTGATAAATGGCATGAGAACCTCAACTGAATGATTAGGAGTGTAACATATGATCTTGGGGTCTAATTAAAGTATTGCACAAGGGATTTTGTCTACCTAAAAATGGATTGTCTGGCCGGAAAATACCCCACAAAGCTGAATATGTCTTGTATCTTAAAAAGGGGCCAGCCAGTACTTCTGGTTTAGGCAATTCCGGCGAGGGGCAGGGATGGAACGACGTGGGAATTATTTTAGAGAGGAGAATGCACTGCCCAGAAGTAAGACTAAGGGGACTCCGGGGTTTTTTTTTAGGAGATCAGGGAATTTACACACATCAGGCATCTAAATTGCGACAGAGAAACCATATCTGGGATAATAAAAATCTTGGGTTTCGCTACGCTTTAAAGATGACAAGTCAAATCTGGTTAGTCAGTGGCTGAAATTACAAAGGACCAACAAAGTATAAAGTACAGGGGTGAAAGACGAGCAGCAGTGGTTAAGAGAGACCTACTGAGGCCACAAAGTTTGTTGTCCCAATATCTAAGATGGGAGATGATAAAAGGAATTGACTTGCTCTTGCTTATAACATTGACCAGAGAAGCAGGAACATTAAAGGATGTCCATATCTATTAAATTTAAATATAAACACAACATGTAAAAATGAAGACTCTAGATTCCTAGAAGTCCTAGAGGAGGAGACCCATGCAAGATCAAACCCCAGAAGGGTGTTCAGTAGAGGAGGTGATGAGTAGGGGGATTGGGGGGGATGTGAGAAGGAAATTGGTTTTCACAACACACTTAAAGCCTGTGTAGCAGAGGAGAACTTTAATTATCTCCAGTCAGAAAGAGAGACAGGAAATTTGGACTTTTAATTAGCCATTTGGAGTGTGGTTAGATTTTTTTTTTTAAAGCCAGATAATTTAAACGCGAATAATTCAAGTCTGACTAAATGAAATTCACATAATCAGAATGCAGATAATTGAATTTCTACTGCATCCATTAATTCAGTGTGAAGGTGTGTGAGGGCCCTTATGAGAAGCTGTCACAGCTCAATAAAATCTCAGTCAATTAATTTTTTCATTATCGTTGTATTATACCAACAACAGAAAACAAGAGGCTACCGCACATGAAATACCTCTCAGGAGTCAAGTGATGACAACTTGTTTGCTCTTCTTCCTCTGCAGGAAAACGCCGGATGGATTTGGTAAACTTGTCAATGGCTTCGGCCACCGTGTATTTAGTCTGTCCAGATGCACAAGCTTCGATTTCTTCCAAAGTGAGCTGTGTTTGTAAGAAAAGGTGAAGCCGACTGTCTGAGAGCAATACTGGACACTGCACCACCCTGGGAATAAAACAGAGAAAGAAGTTACATCTACAGGTCACTTTCTAATGCAGTGGCGCAAGGTTTAATGGACAAATACCTCAGCTTAAAAGTCCCATTGAGGCACGGGGCTCCCCCGCAGCATTTATTGTACTCCCAAGGGACCCCAGTGTCTCACGCCGGGTAACAGTATTTGCTTCTGGCCACTAGGTGGCGTGTAGAGTATGAGGCTAGACCAAGGCACCTATTCTTTATTGGAACCTTGGTCGAGCGTCGAACTCTGCTATACACCTCCAGTAAGCCAATGTGTGGGACCTGGCTTTAGAAAACCAAGATGTCAGAGCGCAATAGATTCTGGAGGAGCGGGCAAAATACAAGCAGGGGAACAGATGGCACCCCTGATCGGAGGTGTATAGGAAAGTCAACCCAGGTGGACTTCCAAACAAACTTTATTAAAGAGCCAGTCCACTCTAAACATATCTTGTGGTTCATGGGAGCAGCCATAATTACCTGCAGCAGTGTCCCACTGTCTTCTATTGAGATGTATAAGACAAAGCATTCCCCCTCCTTCTCCTCTCAATAGACAATAGGGCTATTGCCGCAGTAATTCCACCATGGCTGCTCACATGAACCAAAAGAGTTTTTTTTTTTGACAGAAATGGCCCTTTAAAGTGGATACAGGTATGACAAGCAGCAATACATTATCAAATGCAATGAAATAAGTATGTGTCAATAACAAAAGAGCATCAGGCATAAGTCCAAAAGACCTGCAATCACTTAAAAATACGGATTTCTGTCCCTTTTAACTAGAATTCCTGGAATTACTTCCTCGATGAAGACTGATGAAGTAAGGGCAATTTTCGTTGATCCTGCATCACTCTGCTTCTGCTAATGCCGCCTGTTTTAGCTGCAAGTCCCGCCTCCTTAAGTCATGCTACGGTTGTGAGTGACAGGTGATTGCCGCACCTACTGCAATGACCAATCACCTGCCATCTCACATTGCTGCAGTAGAGATCTTGTGCCAGGTTCCCCTCTAAAGCACTCTGCACACCCTCCTTAAGGTAAAGCCATGGCACATGCGCAAGATCTGTCCAGGAACCAGAATTGCACAAACTCCCATGGTAAGGAGTATGTAGGGCCAGTAGAGAAGGATAACAAGAAATAAGGACAACTCAGTAGGCACAAATATCCATTTCAAACCAGTTACCCAATAAGGTAAGTTCTATACTATTGGGGTAGGCTAGAGGGAAAGAATAGGTGAGTATGTGCAATTTGTTGTCTGGACAGGGACTGTATATACAAAGGCAATTTACAATAGAAGGGGGGGGGGGGCAACAACATTCTCTATGTTGGAAATTCTAAATCAACCCAAATTAAGGACAACTAGTCAGCTAGTGATCCACTTCTAGGCTTCTGCTACAGACTAAATTTACACATTGAGGGGCAGTTGTGGCCTAGAGGTAAGGGGAGCGGGAGCGGACTTGTGACTGGAGGGTTGCAGGTTCGAATCCCGGTCCTGGGACATGACTGAAGTGCTCTTGAGCAAGGCACCTAACCCCCCAATTGCTCCCCGGGCGCCGTAATTAGGGCAGCCCACCGCTCCGGGCACGTGGCAATGGCCGCTGCAAGAGATAAACAAGCATCCGTTCATTGGTTCGAGCATCAACATAAGAATTTGTTCGTTGTATAACTATTGACAAGTAGAAACAGAAATGGGACAATGCACTCCACCCTACGTTCTAAAAAGTGAAAATCATCGATCTTTCTTTTCATGGAAATGGGCCATTAACCCTTTTGTTGCCAAGCACGTAACACCTACGTGCTGGCTTGGCTGGGCCTTAAGTGCCAAGCACGTAGGTGTTACGTGCTTGACTTTCCTCGCTTGTAGTTTAAAAAGTAAAAACAACAAATACTCACCTGACCCCTTGTTGGATCCGGCCGGGTCTCCTCTTTAATTTGGTGCCATCCGATCCCCCGTGGGGGGTCGGATGGCTCCAGGAGAGCCCCCGGAATAGGCCGCCCCCCCCCCCCCGCTTCTGCAGCAGCAGCTTCTAACTGTAAAAAAAAAAATAAATAAAAATGACATTCACTTACCTGTGTGTGCGCTGGCTCCCGCTGTCCCTCCTCTTCACCTGGGGGGCCTCCGATCCCCCCCCAGGACTTACCGATCTTCAGGAGAGAGCCTGGGAGGCTCTCTCCTCTCTTCTGCACGATGGCGGCCGCCATCATGCCTCTAAGCCCCGCCCCCTTGGGGCGGGGCTTATGAAGTCATCCCGGCCCCGATCTCAGGCTTCAGCCTTCTCAGCTTCTCAGATGCCGGTGATCGGCACAGGGGAAGGAGGTGACAGGAGATCCTCTGATCTCCTGCCTTCTCCTTCTCTGGATGCCGATCACCGGCATCTGTCAGCTGAGCGGCGAGGGACAAGAGCTTGCAATCGAAGGTAAGTACAGTAAAAAAAAATTTTTTTTTTTTCTAATAAAATACTTTTTATTATTGTGTGGTGTTTTTTTTCACATTAACCCTTTGTGAGCTGGTAAGGGGTCCATGAGACCCCTTATACCAGTTCACAAGGCTGGGGGGGTGGCAAGTCACCTGCCCTAGCGGGTGGCTTGCCATTAACCCCCGCACCCCCATTACCTGCCTCCCCAAAGGCCAGGGGGGGGCAGAAGAGCCCGGGCCCACATAGGCTATGTGGGCTCGTAGGCTGCAGGGTGGGGGGGCCACCAAAGCTGGCCCCCCCACTCTGTGCCTACAAGCCCCCATAGCTGGTCCCGGGCTGGTTACTTTGGGTAAGGGGGACCCCACGTCATTTTTTTTTTTGGATTTTGAAGGGTTTTTAACCCTTCAAAATCCAAAAAAAAATGGGGTCCCCCTCCCCGGGAAGGGGGACCCTATGTCATTTTTTTTTTAATTAACCATTTGTCATCCAGCAGCTATAAAAGGCTTCTGGGCAGGAAAGGGTGTCTACCTATACATATGTGGTATCGCTGTAACCGGGAGAAATTGGGGTTTCTCACGCAATAAGATTTTATTGACAAACTTACATTTTTTATTACAAAAAAACTCTACAAATTGTAAAAAAATGTTTTTTTTTTGTTTTTTTTCACACATTTCACCCAAAAAAATTGAGAATACACCTAAAAAATACAAACAAGACATTTCATGTTAAAGCCCAGACTCTGTTGAAAAAAACAATATATAATTTTCCTGGGAAATCCCTGGAAATCCCTTCAAAAATGACAGTTGAATATGTGTAGCGCAAAATGGTGAAACATCGTCTGGCAACAGGGAGTGGCAAATGCTGCAGGTAGGCTGGCAGCGAAAGGGTTAAAGCGTTTAAGCCTCTGTAGCCCTCCTCGCATGGTTATAGTGGTCATAACAGGTGAGACCACTACAGTGTATTATGCAAGTAAATTTGTGTGGTGCACAGGTGAGCATCAGTGACAGAGATCTGAATGAGACAGTCACCTGTAAAGCATTGCAAATTATTTAGCACCATATAAGTCCAAAAATTAAAAAGTGAAAACATTAATGAGAAAGTCAATTTAAAAAATCAATTTAAAAAACATAATATTTGAGAATGCAAATAAACCTCAGCAGATTATACCACATATGGTTGTATAGAAATGTGTTCAGTATACATGAATGAAACATGTTTATATGCTAAAGAAATGTATGACAAATCTGAAGTCTGCATATTTTTCTACACATGCAAGATCCCTATGTAACAAATTACACAGATCCAGGAAGTTTAGAGAGACGGGAGACTGTCTGTATAAGCTCTATACAACCTAACCAAATAATTTTAAAGGAATACCCTTCTGTCAGGTTTTTGGTGTTCTTCCTTATAGTGAAGTGCAGTGGTCCAGCTCTGTGGCAAACCTGATCTTGGGTTTTCTACTTATTTTTCAATCAATATGAGGGGTCAACATCTGTTTAGATGAGTGGCAAACAGCCGCAGTATGCGCCATGCTTTGAAGCAATCCCGATTGTTGATAGCCCCCACAAGCCTGGGAAGCCAGGCCTCTAGACTTGCCTCTTCCAGGTTACAAGCACACATGACAATTTTTGTCCCTGATAGGGTCACCGTGATTGGCCACCAGCAGTCACATGGATCCAGGACCAGAAACCAGTTGAAGTAGTCGTGAAAGAGGAGAGTATTGAGGTCTGGATTTTTACATGTGCATTGGGAGGCGGGTTGAGCACTATGCACAGTGCAAGCAGCGTTCCTGCCTGACCCTACAAGGAGTGGGGTCGCCTAAAGTCCTCCATCACATGGGGACCTAGTGGGGGATAAACAAGTTATTGCTCTGTGGGGTAGGATTGTATTAGAATGTAGAGGATTTCCCCTTCTACAGTTTAAAGATTGGCTCAGAAAAGGCCAGAAGTGCCTGTAAACCATTAAGATGTATGCAGAGAAGTCTTGAGGAACACCTCAAGGAGGTATTTCCAAGAAACAACATCTGCAGTTGGAGAGGAACCAGGTTGTGCGAGCCGCAGCTCCATTCCTCTTCGTGGTCTGTGTGCAGCTCTGGTCAATACACTACAGTTACAAATGACTAAGTGATGCCTTGCACGGTAATGGTTCTCTTAAGACACCAAGAGCCATATTTATCATGTAAATTTAGATGAAAGCAAATTATCGAAAAGCTGTAGAGGTTCCTGGTGAATAATACTTCTGTCATCTTAACTACAATATAATCTATATATCCTTCAAATAAATATCTTCTGTGCCACATAACAAACAGTCTCTTTAAAAACAAGTATGGGCAAAGCCCGGTCTAAATCATTATAACAGGCAAGTGTGCAAATGAATCAGCTGCAGGATGGAAAGAATTTGGAGTCTGGAGAGTTGGCTGCGGGAACACTGAAGAAAGAGCGAAAGAGAGCTCATTTACTGGCCACCAAAGAGCTTCCGCAGAAATGCCCAAGATGCACATAATATGCAGGGATATATGGCAAGAACGCTCCAGGGCGAGCCGGAGGAGCCAACACAATTCATAAGCCAGAGATGCCATAATAAGGAGCCAAATAAAAAAGAAACCGATTCATCAGAATCAATAGGCAAGTACAAGCCCGAACTAATTTAACAACCAACATTCGTTTACAGTTATTTAACAGGACATGGCATACCATTTAGTGAAAGGTTTCTTAGCTGGGAGGTAGTCACCTTCTGCACTGGAGCCCAGGAATATGAAATGAACTAACCTAGATTTACTGTCAGTGCAAACTCCCAACCTAGCAGTACGAAAGCTAGAACATTAGCTTCCGCCCAAGGCAGCGCTGCCAGACAACTCCATTTATCAATATAGGTATCCAAGAGGTAGGCCATGGGCAACAGTTCCAACACATTGCCTGCACCTCATGTATCCTTAATTCAGATAAAAAAAAAAGTTATCATCTACTCCAGTGGTCACTCATGTAAAGAAGCTGCAAAGTCTTCACAAACTTGTGTGCTTAGTAATATTAGGGGAGGGGCATAAATTGGACGGCCTTGACAAGGCTGCCTCGCCTATACATTTATTGCAATCTTTGTTAACTTAGGATTTATGCTTTTAAAGCGGATTTAATTGCCCTGAAATCTAAAAGATTCAAGATCTTCCGGGGTCGCTGGTAAACTCACCTTCACCAGACATACGTCCGAGAGAAAAAAAGAAAAAGACAGGGGGCTGGACTGCGCGCCTAAACAGGGTGGCGGGAACGGGCCAGCCGATTGTACCTCATCACAACGGCACCTTTGAGATCAGCCAATGGGCAATCTCAAATATGTCAGGGGGTGCGGCTTCAGCCGTGGAAGAGCCCAGATTTATTTGAAAGTAGTTGGACATGTAATGCAGCAAGTATTGCTAATAGCAGAGGTGCTATTCAATAGTAGACCATCACTATTAGATTTAACTGACCAGTAGTAGCTGAAACCCCTAACAAAAGTGTGCACGTGGCGAATACAGAATACATACAATGGAAAGCCGTTCTGTAAATTATTAGATAAAATTAAGCCTGTGGTTTTCGTCAACCAATAAGAGTATAAGCTCAAAAAATGATCCCTCTGCTGTATTTCTGTTTCCTAGCTTTTTAACTGCTTTAACATTTCTTCAAAGGCCTGCATCAGAAATATTGCCATATCAATAAGCTATTATTGAAGCACGGGCTGACTCAAAGGACAAGCTGCTAGAGTTGGGTAGTTCTTCCCTGTAAAGTGTAAACCCCATCATTCCTAATAATTCATCCTTCTGGTAAAAGAAAAACAAGATGGGGGGTATACTTGCAAAAAAAGAGGGAACTGAGCAGTTGAGGTCATATTAACTCCTCTGGCTCTTACCAAAATCCTTAAAAAATAGAGATTCAAATAAACAGGATGCAAAAAAAGAAAAACTTGCTAACAGAGCCATGAGAAAACAAGTCTCTCCAAAGAAGCTGGAGACTCCTAAGAGGAGTAGGTCTTCCCATCAAAGAAAGGAGGCAATGGGGAGGAGAATCCACTTTGCATAATCTCCAGCTCATTTCTGACCTCTCCTGGTGACACTAGGATATTACCCTATATGACTTACCTGTGTGAGTGAAAGAAAAGCCATCACCCTTGATTCTTCCTTCTTCCTTCCAGTAAAACAAACAACCTTAGGTGGCTAGAGAAAGCAATGCTATTTCTGGATTTTATGTGGATTTCTATTGAGAACATTTTTGGCACAATAGTGCTTCTTTTACGTAAATGTAACCTGGAAAGCTTGGAAAGACTGAGGCTGTATGGATACATCAGTAACTATTGTATGTCTCTATTCGGATTACATAGGCTGGTCTGACTTTTTTCTCAGAGAAAGGTCGTTTCGGTAATTGGGGGAGGCTTTATTAGAAAAAGACAAAAAAAAAAAAAAACACACACAAACTGTGCACAGGACATAGACAAAAACAGGTCTAAAGAACGTGGGCCATCACATCCATAGGAATTAAAGAAAGGTATAAACATTTAAATGAGGTCCAGCCAACCCTGCTCTGAAGTTCCCAAAAAAGTAAAATAAAACAAAATCAGATAGCTCTTCACACTTCAATAAGCCTCTATGCTGTATATTACAGACAAAAGCAGAAGTGTGAGCAGACACACACCTGTCTGTGACGCGGAGGTTACAACTTGGCTGTCATATGGTCCCCTAAGGCCGGCCAGACGGTATACTAATAAAACCACATCTGCAAAATGTTCCTCGTAGAAAAATTAGTCATTTTAATAAATTTATTACATAGATAGGGGGCATATTGAACAGGGTATGAAGCTGAATTAGAACTAGGAGGGACAACTGAAATTGTGAATTGATTAAGTCACGGAGAAAGCACTAAAATTGATTGTCCGTAACGCAGCCTATCACATCTGTAAAAAGGTAGAATTTATTTTAGTATTATTTAAAAAAGGTACTTAAAAGTGATACGATACTCCAGTCCAAGAACAATGAGGTTCTCATGTAGGCAGCAGTGAGCGGTGCTCCACTATAATAGCTGCAAACATTTGTTTAAAGCAAATATATTGAAAAAGCACAAAGAAAAGAGGGTCCCAAATACTGTAAACTATTTGTGAATATAGCCTACCTTCTAGAAACAGATTGTGGTTCCATGCCACTTATGGCTGGTTTAGGGCCTGGAATTTAACATATGTATTCAATATATTAAAAAGCTTAAACCTTCATCCTGAATAAGAGCATATCTTTTATGTTCCCCCCATCCTGTACATACAGATTACTCACATTAAAAGTCACCCAACCTGCGTCTACTATATTTTCTGAGCTTTTAAACATCCAAGATGGTGGCCCATGGAGTCTCAGGCTGCCGGCAAACAGAACAGCCTGACTGTGCCGCTCTGCATTCTGGGATTGCTGTCCTTTATACTCGACCCCCAGCTCTGCTCTGTCACAGCTATTACCCTCTGCATTTTCCCCTCTCTCCTCAGTATGCAATGCTTCTAAAGGCAAGATGGCAGCGCCCACATCCTAGAGTCCTGAACAGAGTTGCAGCCAACTGGGGGAAAGAATAAGTAAGTAACTGACTAAAAGTATAAGATATATTGAGTTTAAATGCTGGGGATTTTTTTAGGCTTTCGGGCTTCTCATTAAAGTGGACCAACACCCAGGGGGGATCGGCCCAGAAATCTATAAGATTCCCGGACCGATCAGATCCCTCCCCGCGGGGCATCAGAAATCGGGATGTCCCGCGGGGAGGAACCCCCCAGGAGGCCCACAAACCTTACCTCAGCCCCGTTCCATCGGCGCATGCGCGAGCCGTGGCCGCGTCTAGCGCTTCCCTCTAGCAGGGTGCGCAGCCGCACCAGCCGTTTGTGAATGGCCGTCGCAGGCGCGCTCCCTGTTATAGGGAAGCGCGAGACGCGGCCTCCAGCGCTCAGAGCCAGCTGAGCTGGTAAGCGCGTCCAGGCGGCCTTGGACGCGCATACCACAGCGGCTCTGAGCGCTGTGATTGGCTGGCGCGGTCACGTGGGAGCGGGGAGAGGTGAGTTTTTTGGGGCTTTCTGGGGGGTTTCAGACAGCGGGGCACCCCCGATCGGGGTGCCCCACCGAAGTGGACCAAAACCCAGGATAGTCAAAATCCTGGGTGTTGGACCTTCAGCATCATTTAAAGTGGACCAAGGCCAAGGCTCCTGGGCTTCCCCTGGAGCATCCGGTTTTGAGAAGCCGTGCCATGTTCACACAGTGGGGCATCCAGATTCTGGACGAATCGGGCAGGCGATCACCATGGGTTTTGGCACACTTTAATAGGAGGTTACATAGCTAGTGGTTATAAAGAAGCAATTGCATCAAGTCAATTCTTGGTAATATGGGATTATTAGGGTTTACAGTTATTAAATATTGCATTAGAACAACAATATTACAAGGTTTAAATTTCACATATTAATTCAGATCTCCTTTTTTAATGCAGAAATATTTCCAGACATGAGAAAAGTAATAATGAAAAGAACAAAATAAGGTTCAGAGATTTGATCCGACGAATCAGATATTACCAAACCCTACAAATGCAAGATACAATTGCCTACAACACCTCTGGATATCAAGATCAACATAAGCCCATTATATAGAGAAATTCTGCACATATGTACAAAAGCATAGAATATGGAAAAAATACTACAAATATTATAAATAGTAGCAATTTTTTTTCTACTTTTTTACAAATGACCGAGAGGAAGAAAAGGCCACTTAAATTGTATCATAGGTGATAAACTGTACTACAATAAGATGAATCTCAAAGCCATAAATCTTCATCCTATCATAGAGCACATTAGCCTGGCTATAGAAATATAGCATGAATGGTGTAGCAAAAATAAACATGACTATGTTTCCTTTGTTAAATGGTTCCATTAGCACATGCAATGAGGACAATAAAGTAGGGAGCGGCGCACACTGCCAGTGTTAGGGAGCCCTCTACTGGCCGTCCTGGGGATATATGTCTGAGCGACAAGCAGATTTATATTCCGCCCATAAAACATGAGCATACCCAGTGGTTACTGGGAGAAGGCACACGGCTGCCTGGAGGCTATAAATACTGGCTGTCACATGGCGTGTCTAGCATGCACAATCACGTTACGCAAAATAAAACAACGCTGGTGTATGTGCTTGAATGAGAGAGAGAGTCAGGCACAACACAGATAAATAATGTGGAGTAATAAACTCAGAGCTGGAAAATCAAGGACCTGGTAGACATCACAAGGAAAAGGTCACGGCTTGTCGTTTATATATTCTTGATCGTACTGCACCGTACACAAGGATGTAGCTAGAGGGGGGCAGGAGGGGCATATGCCCCGGGTGCAGCAGGTCAGGGGGCGTGCCATTTTGAAATTTTGCGCCATGTGACAAAAAGCCTAACTACTGCCCGTACATATGGCATAACACAATCGTATTGTACACATCTGAAACGTGTCCGTGCGTGTAATAAATATTATATAGTCACACACACTAATATAAATTACACAAGGCTCAGTCCTACGACCCCTACTTTTTTTCAATATACACGTCTGGTCTCGGACAACTAATAACCTCACTAGGCTTCCAATATCACTTTTATGCACATGACACTCAGATCTACCTCTCTGGCCCAAATCTCTCTTCCCTCCTCTCTCGCCTTCCTGACTGTCTAACAGCCATCTCTTCCTTCATGACATCTCGCTCCCTTAAACAGAACATGGACAAAACAGAGCTGGTCATCTTCCCACCATCTCACTCCCCTCCCCTGTCTAATACCACAATCTCTCTAAATAATGTTACAATAACTGCAACTCATCAAGCTCGATGCCTGGGCATCATTCTGGGCTCCTCTCTCTCATTCACACCTCACATTCACTCCCTAGCCACCTACTGTCATCTTCAACTTAAAAATATCTCCCACATCCGCCCCTTCCTGTCACCTGACAACACTAAAATGCTAGTGCACGCCCTGGTCATGTCCCATCTGGATTACTGCAACACCCTCCTCTGTTTACCAACAAAGAGACTGGCTCCCCTCCAAGCTATTCTAAACTCTGCTGCTCGCCTCATCCACCTCTCCTCTCGCTTTTCCAGTGCTGCTCCCCTGTCAATCCCTCCACTGGTTACCCATCTCTCAGAGTTCAGATCAAACTTCTAACACTTACCTACAAAGCTCTCTCCAGCCAGGCCCCTCCCTACATTTCATCTCTGATCCAGCGTTACCAACCCAAGCGCAACCTCCACTCTGCCTTTGACATTCTCCTGTCCTCCTCCTTGGTTACCTCCTCAAACTCCCGCCTTCAAGACTTCTTCTGTGCCTCCCCACTTCTCTGGAATGCACTCCCCCCGCTCAATCCGCCACTCTCCATCACTCCAAGCCTTTAAAAGTGCCCTCAAAACTCACTTCTTCAGACAAACAATATTCTGTTCCAAAATATTCCTTACACATGGGACATCCAATAGCAGTGTCCGTAAGGTAGGGTGAGATCCCCAAAAGTAACAGCGGGCAGATTAGACCACTGCCGCCTGCAGAACTTTGTGACCAAAAGCAGCATCAGCTGAGGCCCTAACATCAACCTTGTAAAACTTAGAAAAGGTATGAACAGAAGACCAAGTAGCGGCCTTACAAACTTGTTCAGCAGAAGCTTGGTGCTAAAAAGCCCAAGAGGCACCAATAGCACGAGTAGAATGAGCAGTAAGGCGGAAGAGAGGTTCCTTCCCCTTAGCAGAATAGGCTTGAACCACAGCCTGACGGATTCACTTGCTGATAGTGGACTTAGCTGGCGCCAAACCCTTCTTAGGCCCAGAAGGGAGAACAAAAAGAGCATCAGTCTTCCTGAAGGATTCAGTAGCCACCAAATAGAACTTTAAGGTCCTGACCACATCCAGAGAATGTAGGACCCGCTCCTTAGGGTTACTAGGATTAGGACACAGAGAAGGCAAAACAATGTCCTGATTGAGATGAAAAGCAGACTCAACCTTAGGCAGAAAATCTGGCTTAAAATGAAACACCACCTTGTCCTGGTGTCTCTCAAAGTAAGGCGGTTTGATGGAAAGCGCCGCCAACTCAGAAACACGCCTAACAGAAGTGATAGCCACCAAAAAGGCTACCTTAAGCGTCAAAATGGACAAAGGGGCCTCACGCAAGGGCTCAAAGGGAGACCCCTGCAAGGCAGATAAGACCAAATTCAAATCCCAGACTGGTAACCTAGGCTTACGTGGAGGACGCACGTGGATAACCCCCTGAAAAAGGTCTTAACCAGACGATGGTTGGCAAAGGATCTTTGGAAGAAAATGGTCAAAGCTGAAACATGACCTTTGAGGGTACTAAGTTGAAGACCCAAATCCAAACCACGTTGCAGGAATTCCAGAGTCCTGGGGATTGAAAACACCCTACAGGGAAGTGACTTAGACTCACACCAGTCAATGTAAGCATGCCATACCCTATAGTAGATAGATGACGAGGACTTCTTCCTAGCCCGAATCAGGGTATTAACAACAGAAGCAGGCAGCCCTTTTTCCAAGATGGAGGTTTCAGCACCTTCGGGGTAGGGCTGTTCAGTTCCGCTCGGACAACCAGACGGCGGTTGCCTACATCAATCATCAGGGAGGGACCCGGAGCAAGAGGGCCCTCAAGGAAGTGTCCCTGATACTGTCTTGGGCAGAGGAGAATGTTCCCTGCATCTCAGCTGTGTACATCCCGGGGGTGGAAAATTTGGAGGCAGATTCCCTCAGTAGGGGGACTTCTCGTCTGGGAGAATGGTCCCTCAGCAGCAGGGTGTTTCGCTCCCTGTGCCATCGCTGGGGGCAGCCGTATGTGGATCTGCTTGCTTCCCGTCACAATCACAAGCTTCCAGTCTTTGTCTCTCTTAAGTTCTTTAAGTCTCTCCTTTTAAGTTTAAGTCCTTCCACCATTTTCGTTGCCCGCCTTTGGACACGTTCTATTTGAATAATGTCTTTTTGCAGGTAAGGTCTCCAGAACTGCACACAGTGACGGGGACAGGGAAGACTTGGGATGGTTGATCACCCAGCCGAAGGACTCCAGTGTGGACACCACCAGCTGGGTATCCAGCTCGGCCTGCTGGAAGGACTGGGCCGTGATGAGAATGTCGTCCAAGTAAGGAAGGATGTGAATGCCCCGAGATTTCAGCAGAGCCATTACGCCCGCCAGCACCTTGGTGAATACCCTGGAAGCCGAGGTGATACCGAAGGGCAAGGCCACAAATTGGTAGTGCTGATCCTCCAGAGCGAACCTGAGGAATCTCTGATGACCTGGAAAGATTGGTACATGAAGGTAAGCATCCTTGATATCTACAGAGGTCATGAAGTCGCCCGGGTGCAGAGAATTGACTGCAGAGCGCAGGGTTTCCATGTGAAAACGCTTGAATCTGACAAACTTGTTGAGACGCTTTAAATCCAGGATGGGTCTGAGGGACCCGTCCTTTTTGGGGACAGTGAAAAGATTGGAATAGAAGCCTTTGCCCCGTTCCCAGAAAGGCACCGGGCAGATGACCCCCAACTCCAGAAGGTTTTGAGCCATCCGGGATTTGATGAATCTTGGGGGCGGCCAGGCTGCAAACTATCTTGTAACCGGAGGACACTACCTCCTGAATCCACCGGTCTGAGACGTGAAGCGTCCAGACGTGAGCAAAGAGCCAAAGCCGTCCCCCCCACCCGGATGGGTGAGGGTGCTCCTTCATGCCCGAGGGGGCTTGGGGGGAGGACTTTGGCTTGGGACCCCAGGGGGGGACAGTGCGGCCACGTCCTCTGCCCCTGCCCCAATGATCTCCGCGAGCCCCAGCAAAGGAGACTCCTCGACCAGTTCTGGAACCTCGGAAGGAAGGGAGAAAGGCACCCGTCCCCCGAAAGGACAGGGACGGCCTCCTACGTTGAGGTAACCTACCGCCCCTGGCAAACAAGTCCAGGCGTTCACCAAAGAGGAGCAGCCCCTTAAAGGGAAAACCAGTGAGAGCCTTCTTAGCAGCATTATCAGCTACCCACTGACGCAGCCAAACAGAGCGGCGTATAGCCACCAAAAGGGCAGAAGTCCTCCCACACATTGTAATGGCATCATCCATGGCAGATAGAACATATGCAACAAATTCATAGCAAAGCAGAAAAGATCTATACTCTTCTTCTCCTGCGTCATCAGATGCCCCATCTAAGAGACTCTTAAGCAGCCCTGTAAAAGCAATAGCTGTAATGGCAGAGGCACAAACAGGGCGCAGCGCGGTGCCCACACAGGCACGCTTAATCACCTCAGCAGGAAAGGGATACCTCTTATCCCAACTCTTGGGCACCCCAGGGAGCTTGCTAGGCTGTTCCCATTCTTTGAGCACCAGATTACTAAAGTGAGTCTGCTCCGGGAACTCACCCAACAACCCAGACTGCAGCGCAAGCACCTGCTGGGCGCAGGGTACACACACCCTGACATCACTTATAGGGAATACCCCACACGCAACACATAGCTGGGCTTGTCCCGAAGCAACCCCAAGCACATTATCCCCAGAAGCCTCCATATGGTGATTAGAGTAGCACAACAGGCCAATAATACCATTTTGTGATTACTCACCTATAAAATGGGTATTATGTCTCACACCCTGCTTCGGAATGATTAATAACACGTGGGTTATGTCCAGTAGAGGGCGAACTTCTGCAGAGATGACTAGAAAAAAAGAAGCCCCTCCTGGTCCATAAATACCTGGGACCTCCCACACATTCCCCAGTATAAGAAAGCAGTAAGGGGACCAGGAAGAGCCAATAAAACCTATGAGAAAAAATGTTCACCAAAAAGAGGATCCAAGATACAACTCAGGGTGGGACGAAGTAGGGTGTGAGACATACTTATAATACTCATTTTACAGGTGAGTAATCACAAAATGGTATTATTCCAAGTATGCCTCACACCCTGCTTCGGAATGATTAATAACACGTGGGACATCCAATAGCAGTGTCCAAAAAGGGTGGGGATCCCAACAGGCAATAATGCACAAATTAAACCACTGCAGCTTGCAGAACTTTGCGGCCAAAAACAGCATCTACTGAGGCCCACACATCAACCTTATAAAACTTGGAAAAAATATGAACAGAAGACCAAGTAGCAGCCTTACAAACTTGTTCAACAGGAGCCTGGTGCTGAAAAGCCCAGGAAGCCCCAACAGCATGAGTAGAATGAGCAGTGATCTGGAAAGGGGGATCCCTCCCTTTAACAGAACAGACCCTAATAACGGCCTGACGAATCCATTTACTAATGGTAGACTTGACGGCCGCCAAACTCTTTTTGGGCCCAGAGGGCACCACAAAAAAAAGGCGTCCGTCTTCTGGAATGGTGAAGTAGCCACCAGATAGTACTTTACACATCTAACAACGTTCAGAGAGTGCAATGCCCTCTCCTTGTCATTGCTAGGTTTAGGACACAATGAAGGAAGCACAATGTCCTGATTGAGATGAAAGGCAGAGACAACCTTTGGCAAGAAGTCTGGTTTAAAATGGAAAACCACCTTGTCCTGATGTCTCTCAAAGTAGGGGGCCTGAATGGACAGAGCCGCCAACTCCGAAACACATCGAACAGAGGTGATAGCCACCAAAAAGGCAACTTTTAAAGGTGAAAATGGATAGAGCAGAATCCTGCACTGGTTCAAAAGAAGGACCCTGAAGGTCAGACAACATCAAATTTAAATCCCAAACAGGTAACATGGGTTTGCGAGGAGGGTGCACGAGTGACCCCCTGAAAAAAGGTCTTAACCAAAGGATGAAGAGCGAAAGATCTCTGAAAGAAAACCGCCAGAGCGGACACATGCCCCTTAAGAGTGCTAAGCTGAAACCCCATGTCCAGACCAGGCTGAAGAAACTCATCGCGAGCCGTGACACGAGGCGCGCCATGCCAGGCCCCGCCTCCTCGAAGAGCGTGAAGTCCAAGACAAGCAGCCAATGGGGACGCAGAAGCGTCTGAGGTAACTCCGCCGCCCGACGCGGAACATCAAAAATGAAGGAAAAGGCACGCGTCGGTGGCCTTAACAGTGTAAAAAATACAATTCTGGGAAATACTCACCTGTAGAATTGGTATTATAAGTATACAGTACGTTCTGCTCCAGATAGATAACTTACACTTGGGTTATCCTCCGCCAGATGGCGCTGCACTGCAGAGACATGTAAAACAGGCTCCTCCCGGCCCCTCAAATACCCGGGGACCTCCCACAAATCCCCAGCATTGAAAAGCAGTGAACAAGAAGCAGGGAGAATTTAACCACCCAAAAAAACTGGTAACTATAACAATGATAACAATCACCATACAGGGGATCCAGAATAATGCAAAAACCAGGGTGGGGTGGAGCAGGACGTACTGTATACTTATAATACCAACTCTACAGGTGAGTATTTCACAGAATTGTATTATTCTAAGTATACAGTACGTCCTGCTCCAGATAGATTACTTACACTTGGGACATCCAATAGCAGTGTCCATAAAATAGGGTGGGATCCCCAACAAGAAAAGGTAACAGCAGGCAGTTTAAACCACTGCCGCCTGTAAAACCTTGCGGCCAAAAACAGCATAAGCTGAGGCCCTAACGTCAACCTTGTAAACTTTGAAAAGGTATGAACAGAAGACCAAGTAGCGGCCTTGCAAACTTGTTCAACAGAAGCCTGGTGATGGAAGGCCCAAGAGGCACCAATAGCACGAGTAGAATGAGCAGTAGGACTCTTCCCCTTAGCCGAATAGGCCTGAATCCCAGCCTGGCGGATCCATTTGCTAAAGGTAGACTTGGCAGGAGCCAAACCCTTCCTAGGACCAGAACGGACCACAAAAAGAGCTTCAGTTTTCCTGAAGGACGCAGTGACTACTAGGTAATACTTCAGAGACCTGACCACATCCAAGGAGTGCAAAACCCTTTCCTTAGCATTACTAGGATTAGTGCACAAGGAAGGAAGAACAATATCCTGGTTCAAATGAAAAGCAGACCCCACCTTAGGCAGGAAATCCGGCTTAAAGCGGAACACCACCTTATCCTGGTGTCTCTCAAAGTATGGAGGCTGGATAGACAGAGCCGCCAGCTCAGACACACGCCTGACCGAAGTAATAGCCATCAGAAAGACAACCTTGAGGGTAAGTACAGCCAGAGCAGCATCCTGAATAGGGAGCACCCTGCAAGGCAGACAAGACCAAATTCAAATCCCAAACAGGGATCATAGGTTTTCGTGGGGGACGCACATGAGTAACCCCCTGAAAGAAAGTCTTGACCAAGGAATGTTGAGCAAAGGACTTCTGAAAGAAAACAGACAGGGCAGAAACATGACCCTTCAAAGTACTGAGTTGGAGACCAGACTCCAAGCCTTGCTGTAAGAACTCTAGAACCCTGGGAAGTGAGAACACCCGACAGGGAAGAGACCTAGACTCACACCAGTCAATGTAAGCACGCCAAACCCTATAATAGATGGAGGATGAAGATTTCTTCCTAGCCTTCACCATGGTCTCAACCACGGAGGCAAACAAGCCTTTCTCCATCAAGATGGAGGTTTCAGCAGCCAGGCCGTCAAAGCCAGAGTATGTAAATTGGGTTGGGATGGCGTAGTGAGCCCTGAGTGGCAGGACGTACTGATCTACTACCATCTGCACCACGTCTGCGAACCACACTCTTCTTGGCCACCTGGGGGCCACCAGAATCACTGGCACCCTTTATAGAGCAATCTTGCGCAGTACCCTGCCAGGCAGGGGGAATGGAGGAAAGACATACGGGAGCCGAAATTCCTGCCATGACACGGACAGAGCATCTGTGGCCAAGGCCAGATGATCCAGAGACGGAGACAAAAGCCTGGAGCTTGTGATTGTGACGGGACGCAAACAGATCCACATCCGGTAGACCCCAACGGTGACACAGGGACTGGAATACCCTGTCGCAGAGGGACCACTCTCCCCGACGAGAGGTCCCCCTGCTCAGAGAGTCTGCCAGTAGATTCTCTGCCCCCGGGATGTACACAGCCGAAATGCATTGAACATTGGCCTCTGCCCATGTCAGAATCCGCAATACCTCCTGGAGGGCCCTCCTGCTCCGGGTCCCTCCCTGATGGTTGATGTAGGCAACCGCCGTCCTGTTGTCTGAGCGCACCTGCACAGACAGACCTCTCAGGTGATTGGTCAACTGCTCCAGTACCAACCTGATTGCCCGCAGTTCCAGAATGTTGATGGGTAAGTGGGCCTCCAGAGGGCCCCACCTCCCCTGGAACCGCAGGGACTTCCAGAATCCCCCCCATCCTGACAGACTGGCATCCGTGGTGACTGTCTCCCTGGAGGGGGCCAGGAAGGATCTGCCTCCCATCAAGTTCCTGTGGTCCAGCCACCAGAAAAGGGACCGTCGGACCGAGGGGGGAAGCACACAGATCCCGTCCAAGGACGTTGGATCCTTGTCCCATACTGACAGAAGGTGAAGTTGAAAAGGCCTCAAATGGAACTGAGCAAAGGGCACTGCCTCGAAGCATGCCACCATCAGGCCCACCAACTGCATTCCCTGCCTGAGGGAGGGCTGGGGGCACGATAGCAGGAACCTCACCTGCACAGTTAGAGCTTCCACCTTCTGCTGAGGAAGGAATATCCTTGACTGAATCGTATCCAGAATCATTCCCAGGAATGGGGTCACCGAGGAAGGGGACAGGGAGGACTTGGGGTGATTGATCACCCAGCCGAAGGACTCCAGGGTGGACACCACCAGCTGAGTGTCCAACTCTGCCTGTTGCAGAGACCGAGAGGTGATGAGTATGTCGCCCAGGCAGGGTAGCAAGCGTATGCCCCTTGACCGCACCATCACCGACATCACCCCTGCCAGCACTTTGGTGAACACTCTGGGAGCTGAGGTGAGACCAAAGGGCAGGGCCACAAATTGGTAATGTTGATCTTCCAAAGCGAATCTGAGAAACCTTTGGTGTCCAGGGAACACAGGGATGTGAAGGTAAGCATCTTTGATGTCCACCGACGTCATGAGATCCCCTGGGCGGAGGGAGCCAATGGCCGAGTGCAGAGTTTCCATGCGAAAACGCTTGTTTCTGACAAATTTGTTGAGGATCTTTAAATCCGGAATGAGCCTGACTGACCCATCTTTTTTGGGGACTGTGAAAAGGTTGGAATAGAACCCCTTGCCTCTTTCTCTTAAGGGGACACTGCAAATGACCTCCATATCCAGAAGGCTTGCACGGCCTGCATCAAGACCTGAGCTGAGGCAGAGTCCTGGGGGATCCTGGACTTGACGAATCTTAGGGGGGGGGGGGCGCACAGTAAACTCTATCTTGTAACCAGAGGACACTACCTCCTGAATCCAGACGTGATGCCTCTAGACGTGCGCAAAGTGCTGTAGTCGTCCCCCACCCCGATGGGCGAGGGCGCCCCATCATGCCTGGGGAGGCTTGGGAGAGGGTTTTGGTTTAGAGCCCCAGGAGGCGCTGGGGCGTTGTCCACTGTTCCTGCGCCAGGAATCTGTACGAGCCCCCGCGAAGGACACCCCTTTGCCCTGCTTAGCACCGCGGTAGGGGAGTGAAGGGAGCCCCTGGCCCCGAAAGGGCCGAGACTGCCGCCTGCGCTGGGGTAACTTACCTCCTTTAGCAAAAAGGTCTAGGCGATCTCCAAACAGGCGTAGCCCCTTAAATGGAAACCCAGTAAGGGCCCTCTTAGCAGCGTTGTCAGCAGCCCACTGGCGCAGCCAGACCACGCGGTGTATAGCTACCGCCAAGGCAGAGGTTCTGGCAACATCCTAATGGCATCATCCAAGGCAGATAGGATAAAGTTCACAAACATATCACAGTTAGACAGTGCATTACATGTATCAGGTCGCCCTTCATCAGACCCATCAAGTACACTTCTGATCAGGGTCCTGAGCACCACAGACGTGATGGCCGAGGCGCAAACCGGGCGCAGCGCCGCCCCCACAAACGCAAAAGGCATGGCACGCTAATTGGTCAATGCGCCGGTCCTCAGCATCCCGCAGCGTAGTAGTGTCAGGGGAGTGCATAATAGAGGTGTTAGAATAGGAGCATCGACCTCAGGGGGCGATGACCAGCACTTGACCATATCAGCAGGAAAGGGATACTTTCTGTCCCAACTCTTAGGTATGCCGGGAAGTCTACTGGGACGTTCCCACTCCTTAAGCATGAGGTTATTGAAATGGGTTTGCTCAGGAAATTCCAGATGAGCTTTAGCAGTATGGAAAAGCTCCCCCCTTTGGCTGGGAGCTGCAACCGGGGGAGAGATAGACAAAACCTCAAATATTTGGACCAGCAGTCTGTCAGTATCATCCGGGGTCCAGGGGTCAGAGCCAGAATCGTCATGACCCCTTAGTCTCTCATCAGATGACCCCGAGTCATAAAACAGCTCCCCTTCGTCTGATGGGGCGTAGCCATACAGATGCAACAACTCCGCAGATTCCATAGGAGACGGAGTGGCATCAGGAGTTAAGTGACACTTTTTAGCGGAGGCCTTACGCGCTAAGGTATTAGCGGTCAATCTTTCAACACTGGCCAGTCTAGCAGACACATCAGGTTGAGAATCCCCGCTTGTATGTAATTCAATGGGGGTGAGACTCAAGCTTGGGGGAGTAGGTGAAGTGAGACAAGGTGCAGGCCCAGCCACCGGAGGGGCGGGTTGCAACGTTAGCGCCTGCTGTGCGCAAGGGACACAGACCCGCGCATTGTCACCGCTGATAGGCGAGACCCCACAAGCTACACACAGCCGGGCTTGTCCCGAAGGAACCCCGGTCCCAATATCCTGGGATGCCTCCATATGGTGATTATTAGGAACAATATGCCAGTAGGGATTGACGCTATAAAGCAACCCTGGATGCCCCAATGACCTGCTAGGGAAGTGGGAGTATTTATACTATGCCCGACTACAATTACACCGGGCCGGGAGAAGCCACTGGATTCACCGGTCTGAAGGACACAATGAGAAGGAGGGGTGTCAGAGTCATACATAGTAAAACAATGAGTATCAAAGTCGCCCGCGAGGGCACTTACAGACCACGGAAGGGGGGACCGTTACACGCGCGCGACTGTACAGGAAAAGGCGCCAAAAAGAACCTCGAAGGGCGGGCCAGAACGAGCCGTGACGCAGGGCGCGCCAGGCCCGGCCCCGTCCCCCCGAAGAGCGCGAAGTCCACAGACAAGCAGCCAATGAGGACGCAGGAGCGTCTGAGGCGTTTGCAATAGTAAAGCAAGTCAGCGCGGCGGTTGACACACATATACAAGTCCCAACACACATGCCAGCAGGCAATATACACGAATCACGGTACATGTTCAACCACACCCCCCCCCCCCTTGTTTCCTCCCGAAGGCTACGGGGAGAATGAGGGAGGATGGCGGCCCTTTGTACAGGACCCACCGCTACCGGGGCATGGGACAATAGTGCGGGTGGGGCATCCCATAAGGCTCACCATCAGCCTATACCGCCTACCCTTTCTTTGGTGGGGGACTGCGGTGGAGCAGCGCTCCTTAAGCACACATGGTGCTGCCTACCTTCACCCGACCAGCGCAGCCCAGGCTGGGAGGCACATCACATCAAGGACGGGTGGGAATAGTCCAACAGGGCCGCAGGCTTTAATAGCCCCGCTCACCTGTGACAGAGTGATATTTCATGTCTTCGCAGTAAGCACTGCAGAGAAATCTGGGGATTTGTGGGAGGTCCCCGGGAATTTGAGGGGCCGGGAGGAGCCTGTTTTACATGTCTCTGCAGTGCAGCGCCATCTGGCAGAGGATAACCCAAGTGTAAGTAATCTATCTGGAGCAGGACGTACTGTATACTTAGAATAGACAAGTCAGCGCGGTGGTTGACACCACATACACCAGTCCAAGCAGACATTACAAGAGGACCATAAGCGTGTAATCACAGTACACGGACACACACACACACACACACACACACACACACACACCCTTCTCTTCGTCCCGAGGGCTACTGGGAGGGGCATCCCATAAGGCTCACCATCAGCCTATACCGCTTACCCTTTGGTGGGGGACTGCGGTGGAGCAGCGCTCCTTAAGCACACATGGTGCTACCTACCTTCACCCGACCAGCGCAGCCCAGGCTGGGAGGCACATCACATCAAGGACGGGTGGGAATAGTCCAACAGGGCCGCAGGCTTTAATAGCCCCACTCACCTGCGACAGAGTGATAATTTCATGTCTTCGCAGTCAGCACTGCAGAGAAATCTGGGGATTTGTGGGAGGTCCCCGAGTATTTGAGGGGCCAGGAGGAGCCTGTTTTGCATGTCTCTGCAGTGCAGCGCCATCTGGCAGAGGATAACCCAAGTGTAAGTAATCTATCTGGAGCAGGACGTACTGTATACTAAGAATAAACACTCGACAAGGAAAAGCCCTGGCCTCACACCAAGCAATATAGGAACGCCAGGTACTGTAGTAGATATGAAAGGAAGACTTCTACCTAGCTCTAACGAACGTCTGGACAACAGTTACAGACAAAATTTTTTTTTTTTTTTTTTTTTTTTTTTTTTTTAGGATGGAGGTTTCAGCCGCCACGCCGTCAAAGCCAGCGTTTGTAAAAGCTGACCTTGTGTGATCAGATCCGGAACCAGAGGCAGCCTGCACTGATCGACCACCAGCCGCACGACGTCTGCGAACCACACCTGTCTTGGCCACCTTGGGGCCACCAGGATTGCTGGCACACCCTCGGGAAGCAGCTTGCGCACCACCTTGCCCACCATGGGAAAGGTGGGAAACAGATACAGGAGACAGAGATCCCGCCAGGACAGAGACATGGCATCCACTGCCAGAGCCAGGGGGTCCTGGGACAGAGACACAAATCCAGGGAGCTTGTGATTGTGACAGGAGGCAAAGAGATCCACTTCCGGAATCCCCCACCTGTGACAGATGGATTGAAATACCTTGTTGCTGAGGGACCATTCCCCCCCGGCGAGAGGTCCCCCTGCTCAGGGAATCCGCTTCCAGATTCTCCACCCCTGGAATGTACACTGCCGAAATGCATGGAACATTGCTCTCGGCCCATGCAAGAATCAGAGATACTTACCGGAGGGCACTCCTGCTGTGAGTCCCTCCTTGGTGATTGAAGTAAACGACCGCAGTCCGATTGTCGGATCGAACCTGAACCGCTAAGCCCTGGAGGAGATGCGTCAGGTGCGACAGCACCAACCGAACCGTCCTCCACTCCAGAATGTTGATGGGGATGTGGGCATCTTGAGGACCCCACAGCGCCTGGAACAGATGTTCCTTCCAGAAACCCCCCCAGACCGACAGGCTGGCATCGGTAGTGATCGTTTCCCAACGGGGCGCCAGAAAAGATCAGCCCCCCAGAAGATTCTTCGGGTCCAGCTACCACTGAAGAGACCGCCGGACCAGACGAGACAGAACAAAGGACTGATCCAGGGACAGAGGACATCTGTCCCAAGCCGATAAAAGATGGAGCTGAACAGGTCTCGTGAAACTGAGCAAAAGGCACTGCCTCGAAGCAAGCTACCATCAATCCCACCAGTCTCATCCCTTGCCTGATGGACAGACAAGGGTTGGACAGAAGGAGACGAATTAGTGCTTGAATAACATCCACCTTTGGCTGGGGTAAGAACACCCTGGTCTGAATGGTATCCAGATTCATGCCCAGAAATGAAGTCACCCTTGACGGAGAGAGAGAGGACTTGGGTAATTGATTACCCACCCGAACCTCTCCAGCGTTGTCACCACCGTCCTGGTGTCCAGATAAGGCACAATGCGAATGCCCCGGGCTCTGAGAAGGGCCATCACGCCTGCCAACACCTTGGTGAACACCCTGGGCGCCGAAGTCAGCCCGAAGGGGAAAGCCACAAACCGGCAGTGCTGATCGCCTACCGCGAACCTGAGAAACCGCTGGTGTCCCGGGAAGACCGGCACATGAAGGTAAGCGTCCTTGATGTCTAATGAGGTCATAAAGTCCCCAGGACGTTGCCTGAGTGGACAGCAGAGTGCAGAGTCTCCATGCTAAATTTCTTGGTTCAGATGAACCGGTTGAGAAACTTTAAGTCCAAAATGGGCCTTATGGATCCATCCTTTTTGGGCACCGTAAAGAGGTTGGAGTAGTAACCCTGACCTCTCTCTATGGGGGGGACCGTAGAAACGACCCCCATATCAAGAAGGTTTTGCACCGCCAGAAAAAGTCCCTGTGCAGCCCGAGGTTCTGCAGGAACCCAGTACCTGAGAAATCAGGGAGGAGGCCGGTAAGCGAACTCCAGCTTGTACCCAGAGGAGACCACCTCCAGGATCCAGTTGTCTGTGACCTCCAGAGTCCAGACCTGTGCAAGGAGCCGCAGCCGTCCCCGCGGGACATCCCGATTTTTTGGATGCCCGGGCCGATCCCCCCTGGGTGTTTAAGGTTGGAGCTTCCCTGCAATAAACTGCACATTTTCCTGCTTCGATTTCATTGTGCCCCATTGAAGTGGAATAACACAATATGTCCCCTTGGACCACAAGGAGCTTGTGTACTCTTGGGCTGAGTTTGGCATCTCCTCATCTAGTAAGTATATGTTAGAGGAGGAAAAACAAAGTGACTCCATCATCCTGCGTTTAAGTCTGAGCCTAATTCGACGTCCATACATGTGATCTGCCATGTATGTCAAGAATATAACGATCTTAAAGAGCGCTGTGTGCCTGGAAAGTGCATGAACAATCAAATCATACAGTGTAACAATACCAGCTCTGTAAGGCAACAAGAGGCAGGAAATGGATTCCACAGATAAGTTCTGACTTTTCCTGGTGCTTAATCTACTCTTGTGACTCAGCATATCATGAAACCAGTATTTTCAGAACGGTTTATTAAAGCAGACTTGCAGCCTAAAAGTAAGACCTAGCTCACACTGCTGAGAGTGAATCACCATCCATATAAGCCTACAGGCCCCTTCACATAGTTCTGCCTGCACAGTAATAAGGATTCTATGCCACTGAAGGTCAGTCGCAAGCACTTAAAAACCAATGTGCATTTGCAAAAGGGATGTAAATTGCTTTTACATTGTGACACCTTTAGTTTGAATCAGGTGGCACTTGATTTAAGATAAATGAATTGCCATTTGGCTATAACAATGTAACACACTGGACCTCTCAGCAGGCTTGTTAGAATGACTCATCTTGTTTGTTATAGGGGGGGAGAGATAGCCCATCCCAAGATCTTACTTCCCATCTCAATATATGTCCCCCAGAACTTTGTCTGTAGGATGGCAGCCCTACACCCCCAAAGGTCACTAGTGAATGGAGGGATAGGCCTGCACACCACAGGACCTAGTAAATTTAATCTAACTGGTGTAGGGACAGAACAGCTGCAGGGGACAAAAGGAAAGTATGTTTTTATTTGTTGCCTGGACTGTGAATGCTTCTGTAGGGCATTGCTGTTCAGATTTGAGTTAAAGTTAAATGTAACTCTAATAGACAAAATTATTTTTGGCCTGAACCAACTTATTACATTAGGGTAAGATTCAGCCAGCTCTATCCTTAATACTAAAGGGCTCTTAACTGAAAAATCCTGTTAAAGCAAACCTCCGGTGCCCACAGTTTCCATCCTAACTGCCCCCGATAAGCATTGTGGACTGCAAGCTGCATGTCAGTAATGGGTGCTCATGTGGTGTCCCTTACCATCCCCTTAGAAGGTTTTGTTCTGCTTGTTGTCTACATCTCCAGCATCCTTCCCTTCGCCTTACCTGACACAACTACAATGTTAGTGCACGCCTTGGTCATATCCCGACTGGACTCCTGCTACACTACTGGGGACTGGCATCCCTCCAATCTATTCCCAACTCTCTTTTTCGTTTTTGCTATGATCTGTCTATCAGTCACTCCACTAGCTGCAGGTTTCATAAAGCATCCAATTCAAAAAAATTCTAGGTCTAACCTATCAAGCTCTCTCCAACCCAGGACTCTCCTGCACGACCAACCCAGGTGCAACCTCCACTCTGACCCTCTCCTGTGCTCCACCCTTGTCAAGTACTAAGGAACAGGACTTCTCAGGTGCCCCTCCACTTCCCTGGAATGCCATCCCCCTGCTCAATTAGACCCTCAAACACGTGTCTTCAAAAATAAACTCACAAGCCTATAACCTGGTTTAAGCAACTCATATAACCTCCACAGGGCACATGCTGCCAAACTCTGTAACCACCACTTCACATCCTTCCTCTTTTGTCTCCATTTTTTATCCTTTACACTGAGAGTTCATAAGGGCAGGCCCTCCCTCCTATTGATCCATTGTATCCTTCTTTCCATAACATTCACTTTGCATTTTGATTGTAATAGTCTACATATTGTACGTTTACCCCGCTTGTATTTCGACCTTGTACAGCGCTAGATGAAAAAATGGTGCTAAACAATTAAGCAATAATTATAATAAAGAATCCTTTATCCTAATAGGCTCTCTAACTATATCTCTCCCATATAAGCTGGCCGCTTATTGAGCCATAAGATCTTTTACATGTGGCTACTGAGGTCTAAAATACTGGTCTCACTAATAGGAGATACAGCTAAAGCATCATTTCTTACTGCCCAGAACCAGGGGGAATTTATCTGCCAATACATCCTTCTAGAATTGCATTAAGAATTCCATTCGGTTACCATCTATAGGGGATGATATATAGGATACTGACAAGACACCCACCAATAAAATGGAGGAATTTGTGGTGTTAGACAACATCTGCATGGAGACCAGTCCTGTGTATATAATACACTACCCCCTCCACAGAAAACCAAACACATCCCCATGTGCCCTGCTGTGCAGCACTGCCCCTCCCATGTGTTTCTATAGGCACAAGTCCCTTTCAGCTGTATTCTGGCTCTAGGACTATGGGGGATGGGTGTTTGATCCATGTAGGAGAGAAAGGGGAGGAAAGAAAAAAAAAAAAAAAAAAAAAAAAAAGAAAAAAAGGCGGTTCATGCAGTAGCAGGATACAGGACGCCACTAGGTGGCCGTATTACCCAGCAGATGAAATTATAAAAAGCAATGAAGTAAGACTCACTTATTCAGGAACGCCTGCAAGCCGCGGGCTCGCTGCTCCACATTCTGAGAATTACTCATGTTGAAAAAGGGGATTTTAGGAGGTAGTTCTGGCAGATCACTAAAATAAAATAAGGGTAAAAATACATAAATGTTCAGGGTAGCATACGTATAATCTATACAAAAGGGACATTGTAGTGTAGGTTTTTTGCAAGGTATAAAGCAAAGGTCCGCAGGCAGCTACTAAAGGCTATGTATTATAATTCTACAACTTCCCTTATCCCAGGATTAGACTTAGTGCCCCCTTCTTTTGTGCTGAGTCTGGCTAGTGGCCCATGGAGCAAACATCCAGATGGACTGTCATACTGAAACATACATGTATGACCTGCTGCTGGGGAGGCCTGCAAAAGGGACAGAGTTCACTGGGAGATATTGAGAAATGTAAAGCAGGCAAATGTAACCCTTTGCCAGGAGTGTCCCTTAAAAGTGGACCAAATCCCAGGATTTTGACTATCCTGGGTTTTGGTTCTTGCCCCCAGGGCTGTGTGAAAGCCCGAATGCATGGCCGCTCGTCCAATCATCGCACTCGGATCCGCTCATGTCAGCACGTCTAATGCGAGCGGGTCCAAACGCAATGACGGCCGCATCCCCCGCTACCTTCTAACAGGGAGCGTGCCCGCGCTGGCCTTTCACAAATGCGCTAGGGAGTGGCTGCGGCTCATGCATGAGCCGTTGAACCAGAAATGAAGGCAAGTGTATGGGGCGACCTGGGAGGTTTCACACAGCGGGGCATCATGATTTTGGATGCCCGGGGGGGAGGGAATCAATCTTCTAGATTACCAGGCCAATCGCCATGGGCACACACCAGAAATGGTAGGTCTGCTGCCTGAAACAGTTGGCAAACAAATGATCGGATGCCATATAAATGCCCGACTGAGGACTAATCAAAGGAAATAGGGATTTCCCAGGCAAAAACAAAAACAAAAGCCACAACTTACCTTTTGTCCACCACAGCTCTTCCATGCAGTAAGCTCCTCTTGTCGAATGCTGCCATTTTAATACCAACAGGACCAAAAATAGCGCTCATTGTGGGAAGGAAAAAATTCTACTGTCCCATAGAGGTATGTGCCATGCTGTGCCTCTATATTAGCAATAGGTAGTGCTCCTCTACTCATGCCTGAGCCCAATATGGGGGGTGAGGAGCCTGCCTTATGGGCTACACCACTGACCCTCATCTGTAGAAGTCCGGATAAAGCTGCTCCCAAGGGCTTTGGTGCCCAGGGTCAGCCTGCTCGCCCTCCCCTACAAACAGTCCTTGTTACAAAGGACAGGGATCTAGTGATTTTGTCTCCCAGCACCGGTGGGCTTGCAGGGCAGCATCTGTAGAAATCTTTCTCCCCAGTCCCGGGGTAAAATCAAACAATGTGATTGGCCGTCGTGGTCACATGCTTGCCAGTGGCTGGAAACCCAGAAGCAGCCTACAGACAACGTGGCCAATCACAGCTCTTGACTTGGCAGGGGGACTGACAAGAAATGCAAGATTTGACCCACAACAGTGGCATACGGAAATGGGGAACAAAACTCCGGATTTTGATTATCCTGGGTTTTGTTCCCGACCCTGGGGGCATCCCGAATTGGGATGCCCTTCTGTGTGAAACCCCTCTCCAGATCGCCCATAACAACTCACCTCTTCCTGGTCCTATGGAGCATATGTGGGCTCTCGTCCAATCAGAGGGGTTTTCTGTGCATATTAAACGTTCAGCAAAAGCTCTTGTTTACCGCAATCTGAGCAAGAGCGGGCGCAACCCCTGCAACATGGGACCGCAGGCATCCATGTTTACATCAGCGAAGTAGCCAGTAAGAAGGTGAACCCGGGGGGGGGGGGGGGGGGGGGGCTGCTTCACACAGCAGGGCATCCCGATCGGTGATGCCCCAGGGCAAGGGCAGCAATCTTAAATTCCTGAATTCCAGGGCCATGCTCCGAAGGTTTGGTTCCGCCTTTAGGTGAACAGAACAAATGTTAAAACTTTCTATTTACCCTAGAGCAGCATTTTCTAGGGCAAAGAGTTAATGCTGGCTGGCAGAGGCGGCATGTTTTATTTATCTGTGATTTTTATTTCTTATAAAAAGTGTAAACCCTCTCCATTTTGCTGGGCTTCCTCGGCAGCAGAGCATGACTCATCCATGCATGACTCAATGTGACAGTCCCCCTAGGGAATGGATTCCTTTTGGGTAAAGAGAAAGATAAATCACCAGAAGTTCAAATAAGGTTTTATCAGGAAATGCAAAGTGCTGGGGACTGAAAGATGCTGCCCCTGACAGCCAGCATAGAGCAAGCCAATTTAACCCTTTGGCGGGAACTTTTCTTTAAAGTGGGCCAAAACCCAGGATTTTGACTTTCCTGGGTTTTGGTCCTTGCCCCCAGGGCTGTGTGAAAGCCCCCAGGTTGCCAAAACCAACTCACCTCTTCCCGGTCCTACGGCGCATGTGCAGCCGCTCGTCCAATCAGCACGCTAAGGCCAGCGGCTCCAAGTGTGCCCTAACGACCACATCCCCCACTTCCTTCTAACAGGGAGTGTGCCCGCGCCGGCCATTCACAAATGCCTGGTGCAGACACGTGCCCTGCTAGAGGGATAGTGGGGATGCAGCTGCGGATCGCGCATGCACCATTGGAACGGGAAACTAGGTAAGTGTATGGGGCAACCTGGGGGTTTCACACAGTAAAGCATCCCAATTTTGGATGCCACGAGGGGAGGGAATCGATTGTCCCGGAAATTGTATAGATTCCCGGGACGATCAGCGTGAGTTTTGGTCCACTATAAGGCCCAACAACAGGTCATGTTCGGGCATCTCAGGTTCCAGGATCGTGTTGTGCTGAGTCACCCCACAAAGTACAGAGTCCGTTCCAGTTTTACAATAGCCACTGCGGTGTTACCGGTGTAATAGAGGATAAAGCAGACTTACATTAGCACAGCGTTGCTCTGAAGTTTCTGCCGAAGCCAAACAAACTCCCGGAACCTTCTCCTTACTCTTGAGGTCTTCACAGTGAAGCACATGCTGTTTGTCTGGAAATGGCAATACATGTTATAACACTGATTTATCTCAAATGTGACGACACAAAGCACCACAACTGCTGGGGCCGCGCCGAGAGCTGCCCCTATTAAAGCCCAAATAGAATTCAGTATATAGGGGAAGGCTTTGGGGTCACTGGATATTCATTCTGCTGCCTGTGATCCCCCTCCCCCACCATTTCCCCTATGAAAACCTATTATTCATTCATGTCTGCAGAAACCAAAGGGGAAGTTCACTAAACAGGAAAGCATTAGTGGTTACAGGTACCAGACATAAGGGCCGATTCAGCACCATGAGAATTTTCCTCTCTTACTTTGTGCAAAAACATTTTTAAAATGATTGTTCCTTAGTGCAGCCCCATTTTTCGCTGAGAAAATTATTTAAAGATTTGCACAGCTAAAATGGTGCGGAATAGAGAAAAAAGACGTGAGAAATAAAACTTCTCATTTTGTTGAATCAGCCGTTTGCATTAAAACACATCATTCTGCTGCAGTCTTTTAGTCTTAGGCTACTTTCACAGCGAAAGCGCACTAACGCAGCACAATTGTGTGATGCGCCATGTCTTTGAAGCAGTGAGGTGCTCTGCTTCATAGTTTCCTGTCCCCCAGCAAGGAGGACGTGGCCCAGTGGTGGACCATCGGAGGGGGAGGGGGGGGGGGTGAGGCGGGGGGACCAGGCAGCAGAGGAGTGGGAAGCAAGATGGGCGGGGATTAGCGGCGATGAATTGGGAGGTGGTGGAGAGTAAGGCCGTTGCACCACACCACAGGTACAGCGCAATACATGCACTTTACCTGCGATGCCCATAGACTTTTTATGTGGCTGCGTTACAGTGCACTGCATGCAGCGCTTTGCAAACCACAGCAAACTGATGGGAAAGGGCCCATTTACTTTAATAGGCTGCATTATGTTGCCATTTGTGATATGGAGTATTTATACTCTGACGCAACACAGATAGGTGTGAAAGGGGTCTTTGCGACAGCCAAAAATTTCTTTATTAAAAGAACACCGGTAGGCAACCCCCCCCCACATTCGTGCATGATCAGCTGTCCAAAATCAAACCTAGCGTCTGTAAGATACTAGGTCTGGTGAATTACCCACCCTCCTGGGGCATTCCGATTTGGGCTGCCACACCATGTGAAATCCTGTCAGTCTCCCGATCGTCTTACCTCGCCAGTGAACCAGCCGCACATGCGCAGCCAGCAGTGGTATCCCTCACATTTTTCAAGGTCGCGCACAGCAACAGAGGGATTTAGGGGGTGTCGTAGGCCAATTGCTAATACAGCAAAGCTCCCATTTGGCTTCTTTAATATGTACAATCAAAGAAGCTGATTGGAGCAGAGCCGCGTCTGCATAGTGGAAAGCCTTGTGGATATCGGGCGATTGGCAGGTAGTCACACAGCAGGGCATCCCAAATCAGCAAGCCCCAAGGGTACGACCCAAAACCAAGGATTATGAAAATACTGGTTTTGGTACACTTTAAAGCAGAACTAAACTTCCCTTGGTCCTGGTCTGTATGGCCACTAAACTAACCAAACACTTGCTCATCAGCGAACTGCTACAGCAGGTAAAAGGTAATTGTTAGGTCATATCACCTTTTCACAAATTAATAATTTGTGATTGCAAAAATGGTGGACCATATATGACAGATATTTTTGTGTGTCATGCTAGGACACGTATTGGAGAACACTGAACTATGAGCAGAAGCCATGTTTATACTGTATCTAATAATAAAAATGGCTCCTGTTCATAAATGGGTGTTCTCCAAGATAATACACACATATATATATATATTATATAGGGATACAGAAAGCAAAGGCAATTGTTGGACCATTGTGTCGGGCCATGTTTGCCAGTGTCCTAAACAGTTTTGAAGAAGAAAGGATAGAAATCGAGGTTTATAGTTTCACATTAGGACTTAGCTTTTGAAATATCTGGGTGTGGCGCTTGGCTCTGTGATTCAGCTTAATAATCAGCATAATGAGCAGGGTCTGTAAGACAGGCATTCACATCAGCCTGGCTGTGATGTGGAGCTTTAGACCACCAATTTAGCCCTAAAATTGGTGGTCTATAGCAAAAGAATTCAGGGGGTGTGCTACTCTTTACCCTTCAGGAGCCGCTGTGTTCTGACAGGAAGGGAGAGCGCAGCCATGACGTAGTGAGCTGCTGAATGACAGTTTATGCTCTTTGCCTACATTTAATGATCCCTTACAAATATCATTAGATTTAAAAACCTAAAGCTTTAGTAAAAATACAAAAAAAAAACACCATTAACTGACCCCACTTCTGCAAGGTAATACAGGCTGTCTGATCTGCTACAGTGTATTGCTGCAACATTGTTTCCTAGGACATTTAAGTACTTTAAATCAAATAATCACAGATTCAATTTTAGGACTCTGCGTCATTTTTGTTTTCCCTGCCCATGTGCAGGACGGAGACCTTTAATGTTCTTCTGAACAGCGCAGTCAGCCACTGTTCAGAATAAGAACATTAGAAGGCATCCCCGGCATGATCAGAGTAAATGTCCTTAAAAGTCCTATAAAAACATAGAAAATCCATAATTAATGGTTTCGTTTAATGGGATTAGAGAAACAGATCAGATATTTGCAGTAAAATGCAGTATTCATATGATATCACAAATCTCGGAGTAATAAAACAAGCTCCACTTACGTGAATGCAGATCTCATAATCCACATACGAGTGCCAGTCGACTTTTTGGATTTTGGGGTCTCGGACCCAGATGCTGATCGTCTCCTGTGAAGGCATAGTGGAAGGTTAGAAGGCTGTGGAAAACGTGCCCAGCACGAAGCCCTTCTCAAATGAAGGCTTGAGGGAGGGAACGGCCCTCTTATAGGCTCACTGAAGTGAGAAAAAAAAAAGGGTGAAGTCACGAGACAAGCTTAAAAGTTCTGCCTGCAGCAGTTTGCAGAAGAGGAAGATTCCGGCAGGCGTTTTTTCCCACATTACACTACATAATAAACAGGGCAATTCCCTGCACTGAATGTGATAAATGCATTTATTAGACGGATACACACAACATTTTGTACTTTATAATATACAACATAATACAACACAATACATCAATCTTTTGTGAGGTTACATAATCTGTGTGCCTCAATACAGCTAGCCCTTTATATAGGGGTGGGGGGGTCATCACATTAAAGTGGACCAAAATCCAGGATTTTAACTATCCTAAGTTTTGGTCCTTGCCCACTGTGTGAAACCCACCAGGTCACTGAAACCAACTCCCCTCTTCCCAGTCCTACGGCGCATGCGCGGCCACTGGTCCAATCAGCATCTTATAGATTCCTGGGCCGTTTGCTGTGGGTTTGGTCCAGTTTAATAAGGTATTACTTTATGACGTACAGACATGTTCATTCAACAATCTGTTTATTTTTATGGGGAGTGAGACTGCTCGGTTGGGGGATGGGATTTACAGGCATAGTTCTGTTCTTTAAATAAACAGATTCAAATGATGAAGGCTCCTTGCATTCTAGAGGAACATCAGAATACTAAAAGACTCCAGGGCTGTCAGAGTTCCTCTCCTTGGGGCATCCCGAAGTGGGATGCCCCACTATGTAAAACCCCTCTGATCGCCAGTTTCACTCACCTTCTCCCGGAGCCCTCACTGCTGACCTTTAGCTGTGCACACGCCCGGCCTTTATGAATGGGCAACACGCGCATGCCACAGCTGAAAGGTGGGCAGAGATGCAGTTGGCGTTGCTCAGCCAATCAGCACACTCGCCCAAATCTGGGAATGGAAGGAAGGAAGGCGAGTGAAACGTGGTGACCGTGGGTGGGTACACACAGTGGGACATCTCAATTTGTGATGTCACCGCATAGAGGAAAACCACAAGGGAAAGTGGAATTTCAGCCAATCAGTGCACTTACCCGAGTCTGCGCCATGGGAATGGAAGTAAGGTGAGTAACGGGGCAACCTGGGGTACACACAGCAGGACATCTCAATTCGCGATGTCACCGCATAGAGGAAAACCACAAGGGAAAGTGGAATTCCAGCCAATCAGCACACTCACCTGATTCTGCACCATGGGAATGGAAGGAAGGTGAGTAACCTGGGGTACACACAGTGGGACAGCTCAATTTGGGATGCTGCCGCACAGAGAAACACACGGGAAAGTGGAATTGGTGTGTGGTGTTCCTCTTTAAGACTCCCAGGTACCAAAATATACCTAAGATACTGTATTTATCTCTCAGTATTAGCAAACCTATTACCAAACATGCTGGATAGCGAGAGGGGAGGTCACTTGGTTTTCTTCAACTGTGCAAAATAAAATCCAGGGGCGACAGGTTTTTGAGCTTACCATTCCACTTATACAGGAGTGATCTGCTTCATTTTATTGCCCGTCTCCTGAGCTAGCATGTGGGGAGCAGCAGCATTAAAGCTGAACTATCCCAGGTATTGCTCCATGCCCAGAGGCATCCCGTTGCGTGAAACTCCCCAGATTGGCAAAACTCACCTTGTCCCAGTCAAAAGGAACATGCAAAATCTCTCATCCAATAAGAGCCCCTACCCTCTGTACCTGTGGGACCCCAGGGCTAGCCCACCAATCGGTCCACAAAATACTAGTTGCACACTACTAAATCTAAAATCCAATTTATTAGAGCATAGAGTATAAACATATAGTACTACATAGAGACATCAACACTATATACAAACATTTAAAAAACTATAAAGCTATAGTTATAACCAATTGATAATAAATAAATTATACATCCAAATCATCATGATGGATGACATACATCATGATGTGCAAAGGCGCTTATAGGAAGTGCTGGTGCATAAAGTGCCTAGTGTCTACTCAAAAAGTGTCCTATCTTTACGTGATATGGAGCACTGCTAAGAACTTGCAGTACTAAAAGCAATACAAACCCGTGCAAACATGCAAAACTGATAACTCTAAAAAGAAAGTGCCAAGTGCAAACAGTGGTGTCTCTACCCTAAGCTAACCTATATAGTGCTACTATTGTATCCAATAAGCGCCATCCACATACAGTGTATCATATATAACCGTCATGTACGGTATGCAATATCCTAACACAATACTCCAATGAAGCCCACTGTCCTCTCCACTTACCTCACCGACGCGCTGCGTGGTCCTCCACCAGTTCACTAGGGTGTCTAAGACACATAAGAGCCCCTAGCCATTACTATGTCATCCAGCAAACACTTCTGATTTGCTTCAATAAAGAGCACAAGCGGCCGCATCCCTGGTGGTGTGTGTGCCCCAGCCTATCTGAATGGCTTAGTCGGGAGTATGCTCAAAGCAGGAATATGCAGAGGATGCATTCGCTGGCGCTCCCCATTGAAAACAATTAAATGAGTTAGCTGAATGAAAGTCACAGAAAACAGTTCTGATTGGACAAGAGCCCACACATGCATTGTTGGACCAGGAAGAGGAAAGTTATTATGGGCACAGGAGTGCACCTCAACAACAGGCCGAGAATGCAGCAAGCCCCAGAAAAGGTGAGTGAATAGCAGGGCATACAGATTTGGAATGTCCCAAGGTTTTTCGATCGACCAGCCCTGGAGTCTTTTAGCTGACCTCTAGTCTGCTTACCACCCCCAGTTCCTGGCCAGACCGATACAGTAAAATGAGGTCTGAAATCATCCAGCGACCACGCTCCCGCTCCCATTTTCATGCTTGCTGGTGGCCAATGGGGTGTGCAGCAATCCTGGTTGTTTGCCAACAGTCATGTGGGGCACAGAAGCAGCGACCATCAGCGATAAACAGGGAACCTGCATGTAGTTCGGACCAATTTTTGGGCTCCTTTTTCATGTATTTGCAGAGACTTTCCCAATTGGGATGAGGGCAAGTGGATCTTCAATCATCTTGTACAAATTTTAACGGAGAAGAAGCTGACAGCGCAGTCTGGCAAACCTGGTGCGTTTATTATCAACTTCTAAATCAACAGGAACTGTGCGAGCGTTAGTCCCAGTACATAACTCCATACACTAAAGGTGTAACTAAATGTGACCAAGCCCTGGTGCACACATCAACATGGGGCTCTGTCATGGGTCAAAGAGGGATCCTATTCATATTGTCTGAACTGAATACAACGGGACTACCAAAGACTGAAACACAAATGGGGCTACATTTCTACAAATTTGATATATTGATTGATAAATTGATAAACATTCAGAAAGACAATTTTTATAGATACCCCATATAGGTTGTGGTTTACACATTTTAACGTGGACCAAAACCCAGGGTTTTGACTATCCTGGGTTTTGGTCCTTGCCCCCGTGGTGCCCTGCTTTGTGAAGCCCGCGTAGCCCAAACAAACTCACCTCTTCCTGGTCCTATGACGCATGCGCGGCCACTCGTCCAATCAGAGCTCTGGCGGCCGTGTCCCCCTCTACCCTCTAACAGAGAGCATGCCAATGCTTGCAATTTACAAATGCCTGGGGCAGGTACGTGCCCTGCTAAAGGGATAGAGGGTATGCAGATGCTGCTCGTGCATGTGCCGTTGGAACAGGAGCAAAGGCGTTTTTGGGCGACCTGGGGGGGTTTCACAGTGGGGCACCTCCGATCAGGGTGGCCAGGGGGGAGCAAGTATTATGCCTGCCCCGGAGTCTCAGACTCCAGGGTGGGTTTTGATCCTCTTTGAAGAAAATAACCCTTTTAAAAAGCTCACTGGAAGAAGTCTGCAGTTCACCTGTAGAACTGCCCAAATTCAAATACAGGCTAGTTGCTCTTGCACTGAAACACGTAAGGTTGATGGCAGGAGGAGACCATTTGGTCCATCTAATCGGCCCTTATGCGTGTATGTTCTCTTTATCTAGGGTTCCGTGCCACGGGGGGAAGGGGCATCCCGAATTCAGAGGCCCGCTGTGTGAAACTCCCCAGAACACCCTGTACAACTCACCTCTTCCCAGTCCAAACAGTGCATGTGAGGGCCGTTGTCCAATTATAGCCGTTTGCTGTGACTAGGTAATTTGGTTCTGGTGTTCTTCAATACGGAGCACAAGCACGTGCCCAATTTGGGATGCCCCAGGGGGAGGGGTTGGGGTGGCCAGCTGCTCTGGGTTTTGTTCCTCTCTAAAATGCCATCAGCACCACCTAGACTCGTCCCTTTAAAACTGGCTGTCTAAGTACCCCTGGGGCACCCCGATTCAGGATGTTCCACAGTGATTGTCCCACAATCGCTCACCATTATATGGCAGCGCCCTATGCCATGCGTTAGTATGCACGGTATAAAGCGCCAATTGGACGAGAAACTGTGCATGCGTCGTGGGCAGAAAGTCTAGTTGCGTGGACAACCTGGGAAGTTTCACACAGTCAATATATTTCACAATAGTGGAAAGGTCCACTTCACTTCTGCTGGAAGTTTGCTCCAAGCATCTTTCACTGCATAGCTGTTTAACCCCTCGAGTGCACACTACAGCCTATAGAGAGGACTAGTTCTAGAGCTCACACTTATGCCTTCCTTATCTAATAAAGGTACGTGTGGCACGTGACTCCCAAGAGGTCAGTGCAGGAAACTTGTTAGGGATGTATGGAAGACCTTTCACCCACTTCTGGCAGCTTCCAAGAACAGTAAACATGCTCATTCATAGGAAGGGCAATAAAGTGGAATTCCTAGAAGGACAGAGGCATGCATCAGCACTAAAGCTCCATACAACTTGGAAAAAGGATGCGGGTTCAAACAAGTGCATGTTACACCATGATCTATGTTTAGCCTCACATTCCCCAGGCTCTGTGGCTAAAGATAAGGAATACACAGCAATAAAAGGAATACTAATATTGATAGTGACACAATTGTGTAGCAATCCCTACTCAAAACATTAAAGGATGCCCCGATTGTGGTCCAGAGATTCTGGTCTGGTTAACAGTCTTTTTGGCCACTCGGTCAGAAATAACTCACGGGTAACCCTTTTGCATCAAGGGGTGAAAGAATTAAAATGATTCAACAGCCAAAAACAAAGAGGGTACTTACCTTCTGTCCTGATTGGTGCTAGTCAGTCAATCAGTAAAAATAGAAAAAAGGGGGACTTGCACTATACCCAATAAATTGTAAAGATGCCACTCCCAAAGCTACATGGGCTCAAGTCAAAACACAAAAAATAGGGAGGCACTCCGACTCAAAATTAGTACAAGAGATTTTATTTTTAATGTTAACTTGTAATAAATCACTACATATACTCCCTAAACATATTAAAAAAAAAAAAAAAAATCAGACAATAACAAACAAGACAGACCAACATAAGTGTGTAGACGATGGGGAGAGTACCATCACAATTATAACACAAATTCATGTAATATATATCTACACTATATTGTTGGGAAAGAAGGAATATATAAATAATAAATACAACCGTGCAAATTACCATGTGCAAACCCTACCTATGATCCGGATCCTCAAGGTATACTCAAAGTGCAAGTGCCAAGCAATCAATCAAAAATACAATTTTGTGAAACTCACCTGTAGAATTGTTTTTGTATCCATCCATTCCAGGCCATCCCGATATCTTCACGATTGGGTGTTCGCCCCTAGGGGGCGCTGACTGCAAGATCAAAAGATGTAGCTCCTCCCAAACCCCCTATAAAGGCAGCTGCCCGTCTATCATTCCCCAGTGGTTTAAAAGCAGTACTCAACAAAAAGGGCAGGCCGGGAGGCCCAAACAAAAAATAAGATACCTTGTTACCTCACATAGCCTCTGCTTGTACTCTCTCGAATCCAAAAACTAGAAAAAAACTAGTGTCCTACGAGCAAAAAAATGGTTGATCACCATAACAGACATGCAGGACATAATGAACACAAGGGCGGGGTGGGACGGCCTGGATGGATACAAAAACAATTCTACAGGTGAGTTTCACAGAATAGTATTTTTCTCCTCCATCCATTCCAGGCTGTCCGATATCAGCAAAAGTAACAGCAGACAGTTTAAACCACTGCTGCCTGCAGAACCTTGAGGCCAAAAGTAGCATCAGCTGAGGCCCTAACATCAACCTTGTAAAACTTCGAAAAGGTATGAACAGAAGACCAAGTAGCGGCCTTGCAAACTTGTTCAACAGAAGCCTGGTGCTGAAAAGCCCAAGAGGCACCAATAGCATGAGGGGAATGAGCAGTAAGGCGGAAGGGAGGATTCTTCCCCTTAGCAGAATAGGCCTGAATCACAGCCTGATGGATCCATTTGCTGATAGTAGACTTGGCAGGAGCCAAACCCTTCCTAGGACCAGAAGGGACCACAAAAAGGGCATCAGTTTTTCTGAAAGGTGCAGTAGCCACCAGATAGTACTTCAGGCACCTAACCACATCCAAAGAATGCAAAACCCTCTCCTTAGCAGTACTAGGATTAGGGCACAATGACGGAAGAACAATGTCCTGATTCAAATGAAAAGCAGACACAACCTTAGGCAGAAAATCTGTCTTGAAGCGGAACACCACCTTGTCCTGGTGTCTCTCATTGTAGGGGGGCTGGATGGAAAGTGCCGCCAACTCAGACACGCCTAACAGAGGTGGTAGCCACCAAAAAGACGACAGAGTAAGAATGGCCAGGGCAGCATCCTGCACAGGTTCAAAGGGAGCACCCTGCAAAACCAAGTTCAAATCTCAAACAGGCACCATAGGCTTACGTGGGGGACGCATATGAGTAACCCCTTGGAAAAAAGTCCTTATCAGAAAATGCTGAGCAAAGGACTTCTGGAAGAAAACAGCCAGGGCAGAAACCTGACCCTTCAGAGTACCGAGTTGGAGCCCCATCTCCAACCCATGCTGCAGGAACTCCAGAATCCTGGGAATAGAGAACACACGACAGGGACTTAGACTCACACCAGTCAATGTAGGCACGCCAAACCCTGTAATAAATGGAAGAAGAAGACTTCTTCCTAGCCTTTATCATGGTATCAACAACCGATATAGCCATCAAGATGGCGGTTTCAGCAGCCAGGCCGTCAAAGCCAGAGTTTGTAAATTGGGATGGCGTAAGAGACCCTGAGTGAGCAGGTCTGGCACCCTGGGCAGAGCGTACTGATCTACTTGCCAGCTGTACCACGTCTGCCAACCACACTCTTCTTGGCCACCTGGGGGCCACCAGAATTGCTGGCACCCCCTCCAGAGCAATCTTGCGCAGAACCCTGCCCAGCAGGTGGAATGGAGGAAAGACATACAGGAACTGAAAGTCCTGCCATGACATTGCTAGAGCATCCGTGGTCAAGGCTAGAGGATCCTGGGACAGGGAAACAAAGGCCGGGAGCTTGTGATTGTGATGGGACGCAAACAGATCCACATCTGGTTGGCCCCAACGGTGACACAGAGATTGGAACACCCTGTTGCAAAGGGACCATTCTCCCTGGCGAGAGTCTGCCAACAGATTTTCCACCCCCGGAATGTACACCGCTGATATGCAGGGAACATTGGCCTCCGCCCAGGTCAGGATCAGAGACACTTCCTGGAGGGCCCTCTTGCTCCGGGTCCCTCCCTGATGATTGATGTAGGCAACTGCCGTCTGGTTGTCCGAGCGCACCTGAACAGGCAGGCCCTGAAGGTGATGAGTCAACTGAGCCAGAACTAACCTGATCGCCCACAGCTCCAAGACGTTGATAGGTGTGTGGGCCTCCTGAGGACCCCACCTCCCCTGGAACTGCAGGGACTTCCAGAAACCCCCCCCCCCAACCTGACAGACTGGCATCCATGGTGACCGTCTCCCAGGAGGGGGTCAGAAAGGATCTGCCCCCCAACAGGTTCCTGGAGTCCGGCCACCACGAGAGGGACTGCCTGACCCAGGGGGAAAGCGCAAAGACCTGGTCCAGGGACACGGGGGCCTTGTCCCACAGTGACAAGAGGTGGAGTTGCAGAGGCCTCAAGTGGAACTGAGCATAAGGGACCGCCTCGAAGCAAGCCACCATCAGGCCCACCAGCTGCATTCCCTGCCTGATGGAGGGATGACGACAAGATAGCAGGAACTGGACCTGCGCAATCAGACTGTCCACCTTCCGCTGAGGAAGAAAAATCCTTGCCTGAACTGTATCCAGATTCATTCCCAGGAATGAAGTCACCCAGGAGGGGGACAGAGAAGACTTGGGGTGGTTGATCACCCAGCCAAATGACTCCAGGGTGGACACCACCAGCTGAGTATCCAACTCTGCTTGATGTAGAGACTGGGAAGTGATGAAAATGTCGTCCAGATAGGGCAACACGCAGATGCCCTGAAACCTGAGCAGAGACATCACGCCCGCCAGCACCTTGGTGAACACCCTGGGAGCTGAAGTGAGACCAAAGGGCAATGCCACAAATTGGTAGTGTTGATCCTCCAGAGCGAACCTGAGGAACCTTTGATGACCTGGAAATACAGGAATATGAAGGTAAGCATCTTTGATGTCCACAGATGTCATGAAATCCCCTGGGCGCAGGGAACTGATGGCAGAGCGCAGAGTTTCCATGCGAAAGCGCCTGCACCTGACAAATTTGTTGAGGATCTTCAAGTCCAGGATGGGCCTGACTGACCCATCTTTTTTGGGCACTGTGAAGAGGTTGAAATAGAAGCCCTTGCCCTTTTCTCTTACAGGGACCTTGCAGATGGCCCCAAGCTCCAGAAGGCTTTGCACTGCCTGCACTAGATCCTGAGCTGACACAGGGTCCTGAGGAATCCAGGATCTGATGAACCTGGGGGGGGGGCAGACAGCAAACTATCTTGTAACCAGAGGACACTACCTCCTGAATCCACCGGTCTATGACATGAAGCCTCCAGACGTGAGCAAAGTGCTGAAGCCGTCCCCCCACCCAGATGGGTGAGGGCGCCCCATCATTCCTGAGGGGGCTTGGGAGAGGACTTAAGCTTGGAGCCCCAGGAGGAGCCAGGGCGTCCCCGTTCTCTGCCCCTACCCCAAAAGTCTCCTCTGGCCCCAGTAAAGGAAACCTCCCTCCCTTGTCTAGCACCATGGTAGGGGGAGGAAAAGGAGCCCGGAAAGGGCCAAGACTGCCGCCTGCACTGGGGTAACCTGCCTCCCTTAGCAAATAGGTCCAGGCGGTCTCCTAACAGGCGTAGTCCTTTGAAGGGAAAACCAGTGAGGGCCTTCTTGGCAGCGTTGTCAGCGGCCCACTGGTGCAGCCAAACCGAGCGGCGTATAGCCACCACAAGGGCAGAGGTTCTGCCACACATTCTAATGGTGTCATCCAATCAAAGAGGACATAATTCACAAAAACATCACAACTAGAGAGTGCATTAAACTCCTCACAAGGCAAATCATCAGGGGCACCATCAAGGATACTTCTGAGCAGGGTCCTAACAGCCACCGCCGTAATGGCAGAGGCACAGACCGGGCGCAGCGCCGTCCCCACACATGCAAAGGCATGGGACGCCAGCTGGTCAATGCGCCGGTCCTCAGCATCCCGCAGGGTAGTAGAGTCAGGGGAGTGCATGACAGAGGTGTTAGATAACCCTAGAACCGGGGCATCCACTTCGGGAGGGGATGACCAACGCTTCTCCACATCAGCAGAAAAGGGATACTTCCTATCCCAACTCTTAGGTACACCGGGAAGTCTACTGGGACGCTCCCATTCCTTGAGCACAAGGTTATTGAAATGTGCTTGCTCAGGAAATTCCAAGCGTGACTTAGCAGTATGAAAAAGTTCCCCCTGTTGCCTGGGGGCCGCAACAAGGGGAGTGATAGACAGAACCTCAAAAACCTGACCCAACAATCTATCAGTATCATCCAGGGCCCAGGGGTCAGAGCCAGAATCATCATGACCCCTGGGCCTCACATCAGATGACCCTGAGTCGGAGAATAGCTCCCTTTCCTCCAAAGGGGTATAGCCAGACAGTTGCAAAAACTCATCAGCTTCCATAGGGAAAAGAGTGACATCAGGCGTTAAGTGCCGCTTTTTTGCAGAGGCCTTACGCGCCAAGGAATTAGCAATTAACTTCTCAACACTAGCCAGTCTAGAAGACACATCAGGCTGAGAATCCCCACTTGTATGCAACTCAGAGGGAGTGAGATTTAAACTTGGGGGAGTAGGTGAGGTGAAACGAATCGCAGCCACTGGAAGGCCGGATTGCAGTGCAAGCACCTGTTTGGCACAGGGTACACAGACCCGCGCCTTGTCAGCGTCAGCATGGGGCTCCCCACAAGCTACACACAGTCGGGTTTGTCCCGAAGGAACCCTGGTCACATTATCCTGAGACGCCTCCATATGGTGATTATAGCGGCACAATAGGCCGATAGGGATTAACGCTATACAGCAACCCGGGATGCACCAATTACCCACTAGGGAAGTGGGAGTAACTAACACTAGGCCTCACAAGTTAACCAACTAAATAGAGGGAGTAGGGCTGGGAGCCAAAGGGGTTCGCCCGTCTGAAAGACATAATGAAAGGGGAGCCGTAAGTATACAATAACTAAACAGCGGTAATAAAGCCGCCCGCGAGGGCACTCACGGACCGCGGTAGGTAGAAGCCCGTCACGCAGCAGCCGAACCAAGCAAAAAAAATGGCGTCGGTATACCTCGAGGGGCGGGCCCGCATGAGCAATGACGCAGAACGCGCCAAAGACAGGCCGCCCCCCGAAGAGTGCGAAGCCAACACGAGACAAGCAGCCAATGACGGCGCACCGGCGCCTGAGGTAACGCAGCCGCCAAGCTCGGAACACAGAAAAAACATGCGCGGCGGCAGCAATTTCAAGCACAATGAATGAAAACAAGTCAGCGCGGCGGCTGACACCAAGCATAATGTAGTGAAACATAAAGCCAATACACGTATATACATACACACACACACACACCCCCCCCCCCCTTTCCCCCGAAGGCTATAAGGAGAGTGAGGGAGGACAGCGGCCACTTAACATAGGGCCCACCGATAGACAGGGGCAAGGGGCAAAAGGGCGGGAGGGGCATCCCATAGAGGCTCACCATATGCCTGTACCGCCTACCCTTTGGTGGGGGATTGCGGTGGAGCAGCGCTCCTAAGCACCTAACAGCGGTGCTGCCGACCATCACCCGACCAGCGCAGCCAAGGCAGGGAGGCAATTACTGATGGAACGGGTGGGAACAGTCCTACAGGGCCGCAGGCTAATAGCCCCGCTCACCTGCGAGTAGAGAGAGCCATCTTCTTGTCCTTCGCAGTCCAGACTGCAGAGAAGATTTGGGGATTGTGGGAGGTCCCTGGGTATTTGAGGGGTCGGGAGGAGCCTATTTTCGATGTCTCTGCAGTCCAGCGCCATCTGGTGGAGTAGTACCCGAGTGTAAGTATTCTATCTGGAGCAGGACGTACTGTATACTAAGAATAGTGGGGCAGAACTGGGAGCAAGAGCGCTTGCTAGGTGGAGGCAGGGTGGGCAGGAGGCAGGGTTTCGATGGGATTGAATGGCAGCTCTGAGTGCCATGCAAGCCATTAATATAGGGGGTGTGTAGTCTGGACTAGCTCCTCTAACTAGTATTAGTGGCCCACATCAGTGCTGGAGGGGCAGATAAGGAAGTACGTTTCTCCATTCAAGATGCAGAGCAGAGAGGAGGCACAGCACTGGAGGAACACTTGGCAAGGTACGCTTCTGTTTTTTTAACCTTTGGGCTGAAAAATCTCTTTAAAATGCTGGCCACTGGAGCTTCCATATTTGGGACACGCCATTGTGTGAAACACATCGGTCGCCCAGCATACATACCTCACCCATGGCGCATGTGCAGCCAACAGTGGCTTCACCAGCATCAGTCAAGTCTGGGCACACACAAAATCTGACTGGAGAGCTGCACCATGGGATTGTTGGAGAGGTATGCATAATGGGCCACCGGTAGGGTTTACACAGCAAATTTTGGTGCACTAGAATTGAAGGACCTGGATTCTACTAGAGTTCTGCCAACCACTTGCCACCATATCACTCTGTCCTCAGACAAGGCTGGACACCTTACACTTTATATAGCAATTCATACGTCTTGTTTCTTACCCGTCTGTGGTCTTTAGGCAGCATAATTCAGCAGTGCAACAGCCAATCGCACACCTGAAATACAAAAATGGCAAAGTTAGGGTCACATCCTGGCCACCATATGGGTGCTGTTGATACATAGTCCAGACAGGTAAAGAACAGCCCATTAAATTTGTATTGCATTTTCCTGCATTGCATAGATAAATGCCACCGACTAAGGGCAAAATGTGAGAACAATGAAGCACAAGGCAAATGCAGGTGAAATATGCTACAAAGCCCCTTAGCTATTTACCAGCTTTCATCTGTACAAGCATTACCTAAGATTAATTGCTTAAAAATTTGCTCTGAGATTTCAGCCGGGGTAAAAGACTCGCCGAAACGTCAGAAGTATCACTTGAAGTAGATACTCCTGTTAAGAGCCTTTTAATGTATTGACGCACTAGTTGAAGCAATGCATTGTGGGATGTTCAATTAGTCATATCAGGACAAGCGAGAGTCTCTGCAAATGGCCACAAACTAAGAAACCCTAACTAGTAGATTCCCCTTTAACCACCATTGATCGTCAAAATCACCAACGATAAAATAACAGGCAAGTCTTAGGGCCACTATGCTCCTTCTTGATTTATACTTTGCTTCCGACATGGTTGACCTATACTTGTCTTACTGAAAGGATGGGTTAAATTTGGAGGAAACATTTCTATGTGAGCAGTAATACAATAACCTTTTATGCCTAAAATGAAATAAAGTGTCTGCAAAGCACACCTATTCCGATGAGCCCATCATCTAACATTTAGAAAATAAGCAACTGCAGACTAGGGTGTCTAGAGCCCACCAGTAGAACTGGCTCTGGGCCCATCCCACACTTGGATGCAAGTTTCACTGGCTTATATTTAGTGCATATAAAAAGGAACATATCACAGGATATAGCACAGGAACATATCAAACTGTATTGAATCTGTGTGTACTTTTGGAATACCACAAATACATAGTTCAGGTATTGGTGATAAAGGCCCTCAAAGGGGCCACTAAGTTCAAGGGTTCACAGGGGATTCCCTGGTAACCCTGTGAGCCAGTTCAAACCTGCAAGGTGTCCAGCAACCATCCCCCCCCCCCCCCACCCAAGAAGTTCTGCCCTCCATAGTCAACACTTCCTGCCCCAGGTAAGCTTTTTTGGTCTTCACTTCTCTCCATTCGATTTGTTTCCCCTCCCCAAGAAAGCCTGTGCACAAGCCGTGCATGTGACTGCTGCCAGCCGACCAGTTTATGTGGACACCGTTGGGCAAACCAGATGCTGGCAATCACATGGAGTTGGCCTATGATGTTAGTACGTGAAAGGGCAAGTAGTAGTTAAAAATCTCAGACTCCCTCCCACCCCTCCCCCTAGAAATTCTGCCCAAGCAAGCTTTTCTGCTCTTCACCTTTCTCCAGAATGGTTTCCAAGCTAGATAACTGCATACGAATGGCCATGAAATGCTAAAATTCAGCGAGGAAGTTTTACAGGTAAAGTGCGCACCGTTTCTAGAGAAAGATTTTTTCTAAAGAATTTGTATCAAATCAAGTCTAAAATAAAATGTAAACCCAACAGCAATAATTGGGGAGCAAGCAGCACACACATGCTTCTTCATTTATTGAAGTGCCGGGTAGCATAATAGCAGAGCTCCATAGTTTGCCCTCCTTAAAACGTCATTCCTCCAGGAACATGCAAAGTGGTTTAGCAGCCACTCTGACCCTTGGTGCTCCCAGAGTGAGCGAGCACAGCAGGCCACAATGTTCCCCAAAACTGTCTCTGGCCACAGCACCAAACAGGAATTAAAGCTAGATCTAACCCAGCCATAGTCCCTCATGGCCTGATGGAAGGCTCTCAGTAGCCCAGCTAAAACAGGGCAGGAGAGCCTAGAAAATTATTTTAAAAAGAACATCGAAGGCCCTGGGGTCTCAAAGACTCCAGGGGCCACCCGAGTCCCACTCCCGGGTACATCCCCAACTGCCATGCCCACATCTCGCGATACCCATCTGAAAGAACACCTGGGAGGGTAAGATTCCCGGTTGTTCGTTTTTGAATTTATAGCTAATTGATACAAGTGGCAGACGAGTTTCAAGTGAATCCGTCACAGGACAGAAAGCAAATCAAAATATAACTATGCGGGTTTATAGATGCGCTACTTTCTTCAGAGGGAGCGATTTGAAAGAGGAGCAGCATGACAGCCAGAGAAATGTGTGCCCTATGGCTCTCATGCCCTTTTAACGAGGAGCAATGGCTGCCTGAAGCCTATAACATTTTTTGGGTGGGTTACTCTTTGTGACAGCCCGCATTGTAAAACCCCCCCTGGGTCACCAATTTAGCAAGCCCACATCCCTGGCATACATCTAGCTGTGGGCACACCTGTGCTTGACCTATCTGAATGGGGCAGCTGGAGGCAGGGGGGCAGGAAGAAGGGCAGAGTTGAGGCCGGCAGCACTCGCTCCAATCAGAAGGGAGTGATCACCTCCGATTTTCAGAGCAACTCACAAGTAAAACAGGATCCACGTGGGTTCCACGGATTGCCGAACAAATTCACACTACACAGTGGGACATCCCAAATCAGCATGCAGCACCACAGAAGACCACCCAGGAACGTTTAATTCTTGAGTGTCGTTCCTCTGTAACAACCAGCAGCCATGCAATTCAGCAGTTCCATGAAATAAATAAAAATAGACACTTCTGTTCTGCTTCCAGGAACTACTGCAGCTCTGTCCCAACTGACACCAGTGTAACCCCTTTATAACCAGAGAATTATTTGCTGCATTCCGCTTAACCATTAATCACTTCATATCTAGTCACCATGGAAAAGTTACACTCACAGGGGAAAATGTAACAGCTGGAAAGTATAAACAGGTCTGCATTTATACATTTAATTCTCTACGGAAAAAGGAGGAGGTTGCCTTACTGCAGCAGCATTTGATTTGTATGCCCCCCCTCCCCACCCCACCCAGAAAGCCTGTGCATGTGACTGTTGCCAGCCAACCAGGTTATGTGCACACTGCAGGCAAACCAGATGCTCGCAAGCATGTGGAGTTATCCAGCCATGTTGGAACCTGAAAAGGCAAGTAGTGGTTATCAGTCCCAGACTCCCTGGGCAGTGCTGTGTAGTGGGGGAATTTAAAATAAGATGCCCCGATGCTGCCGCACTTAGGAGACATTCAGTCTATTTTGAATAGGGGGACCATATCCAACTCAAACTGGCCATACCCAGGTTGCACTGACGCAGGGAGACGCCATCAGGAGCACAGCAAAAGAAAAACACTCATTGGTCCAACACATGCGTCATAGGAGCGAGGAGGATGGTAAGAAATTGGCATACTCATTTTACACAAAAGGATGATTGGGGATGCCCCTCTGGATGAGGCTTCCTATGGAGCCTAAAATGAAGCACAGTAATGGAGTGGGGAAGAAAAAGTTGCGCTCCTCTCTACTAGCGGAGGTGCGACTGCCGCCACATGCACACGGCTGCCTCCTATTACATGGTTCTCTGTTAGGAAAAGGTGAACCTCTCTAATGCTGGGCTCAGGGATGGCGTGGATGGAACAGATTTACTATAAAGGGTGTCGATACACTTTAAGAAGGCAACACTGTTCCATCTATTACACATGGGTCCATATGCACACACACAACCGATGACCAAATTGCTGCCAGGAAACTGAGTCAATTACAGAAACACTAAGCCAATCAGCAATACACTTGACCCAAAGACATGTAACAAGCCTATCCTGTGGCTGGATGTTCAGCAAGTACTGCATGGCAGAAGGGCCAGCAACACAGGGGGATAACACATTACTATAGAATAAGGATTCTCCTTTAAGTGATGAACCCTATGTTACCTCCAAAGAGCCACAAACCAGGAGGTAGCCAATCAGAATGCAGAGAGTTAAGCGGGTAAGCGATAAGGTCATTCCCTCGCAATGCAGCTCTGTTATTTCCTGCCATGCACTCGCCTAACTACCAGAAAATTCAATTATGGGGCCAGGAGACACCGCGGCTGTCCGGATATTCCCAGTGAGATATGGCCATTAACAATGCCTACCGCACAAGATGGGAGGTTATTGTTGTTCATTCATAGAACGTCATCTTCTGTGGCACTGTACAAGGTAGAGAGTACAGTAAGGTTAAAGTGGACCGGGGGTGCCCCACTGTGTGAACCCCCCCCCCCATACCGCCTATGCCAACTCACCTCTTCCCGGTCCTACGGCGTATGAGTGGCCGTCGCTCTGAGCCGCTGACGCCACGTCGTCTAAGACTTCGTCTAAGGCCCGCGGCTCTGAGCGCGCTGGCGGCGGCATCCCCCGCTTCCCTCGAACAGGGAGCGCTCCCACACAGGGAATTAACAAATGCCCAGCGCGGCCATGCACCCTGCTAGAGGAATAGCGCGGATCCGCGGCTCACACATGCGCCGTTGGACCAGGAAACAAAGCAAATGTATGGGGCGACCTGGGGGGTTTCACACAGTCGGGCATCCTGATATTGGATCCCCAGGGGGAGGGAATCGAATGGAAATCTTATAAATTCCCGGGCCGATTGGCGTGGGTTTTGGTCTCAAGACAAGTAATATAATACATAGGGTAATAGGGGTCAGATGCGACAGACACATGGATACTAAAGTACAATTTAGGGAGGGCCCTTCCCTTGTGATCTTACAATCTAAAGGAAGAGGGTGGAGACGAGAGGTTGGGAGTCCCAACCTCTCTTAGTACATACTATTTGTGTCCCAACCTGTCCCAACTTGGGACACAAGTAGTATGTACTAAGCACTGTGGCAAGTGCTGTGAAATGCGACAAGCCCGTGGACTGATTAAACAGGAAGCAGTCTAATCCTAAATGACAGGAAGGCAGTTGCACAGTAATGCACACGGCAGTCAAAGCTTGATAGGCTGCTTGCGGTCATATGGGAAGTGAAAAGCAGAAGTGGCACCAGTGGCCCATTCCCTGGCTGGTGGAGAGGCCAGCTTCATCATTCTAGGAAGTCCAGTCATTTCTGTAATGTACTTTCTCACTATGTCAGTTAATCAGCTCATCTAAACAGGAGGGTCAACCACTGGCCTTGGATTGGTGGTCTAACTATGTGAGGCATCTCAATTTGGGTTGCTCCAATGCGTTAAAACTCCCAGTGATCACTGCAAAACGCACCATTCCTGTGATCCCACTGCCCTCTGTGCATACCCATACTAGCCTTACGTGAATGGCAGGAGCAGAGTAGCAGGGGGTGCAGCCAGCACTCCAGAAAGCCAAGAGTAACGCATGCTGTGAATGAATAAATGAAGGAAAGGGGAGTGTATGTGCAAAGCAAGGGGGGTAGGGTAAACACAGCAGGATGTCCAAAATCAGGATGCCCCAGGAAGGAGGAACAAAACCAAGGATAATGAAAATTCAGTTTTTCCTTCTTTAAAGAGGAAAATCAGACCTAAAATAAAAAGGGGCCTTATTCCCCCCCCCCCCCCCCCCCCCCCCAGGCGGCCCCTACTTACCTTTTGGATGCCACAGCTGCCGTGCTGCAACAACATCAGGCCCGATCCTCACCCTGGCACCCACTTAGCCATCACCATCCCATGGCCCTGGGTACTAGGGTGTTGAAATGTAGGGTCGGGCTTGGCCAAAGAGAGCATTGTAGGGTAAAGAAGCTGCATCACAAAATTGGCTATTAAAAATCCACATAAACGTATCATAGGTTTTGATAGTGATGCAATGATAGTGAGAAGAGAGGTCCCTTATACACTCCAATTAAAAAAAATCCTGTTCAACTAAGACGTTGGAAAGCAATTTTTTTGTTAAGACAGAAGAAACTGTTGTACACTATGATGGATGTATAAATCGTCTGTTACATGCTCAAAAAAAAAGTATTAAAAGAAAAAAAAAATCCTGTTAAAGTGGAACTTCAGTCTATAATTAGCCCCCCACTACCACCACTCTACCCTGATGCTGAAGCAGGACAGAGGGTTACAAAGAAGACTAAGCCCTTCCCTTATCCTCTTCCTCATTCACTAGAATGGTCGGGTTACCTCCCGTTTTGGGGCTCTTTGGAGGTAACTTAAGAGTGCATCACTTAAAGGGGAGTCCATATTTCGTCAAGATGGCAGCACCCAGGTTTCGGAGCGCTGGAGGAGCAGCAGTGGCCCGAAGGTCAGGTAAGGATTTTTTTCTTCTATATCTTCCTCTATATGACCCCCTATCCTGCCTCAGCGCAAAGGTAGGATGGCAGGACGGGGGTCATACAGACTGAGGTTCTGCTTTAAGCTTGTCTCCTGGTAGGAATAAAATCCAGGAGCAACATGTTTTTGTTTGTATCATTCCACTTTTATAAGGGTGATCTGTTCCATTGCCTGTCTACCGATCCAGCCCATTACACACTCTAATATTTGCCCAAAGCAATGCGCAATAGGTAAAAGAACCTCCACACATCAGAAAAAATTGCTTTACAGCACTGGCTGGCTCAGGGGACAGGCCACAGGAGTTGTGTAGTTCTCTCCTGTAAAAGCAGAATGTAACATTCAAAACCTGTCACCCCTGATACTACTTCCTTCCAGTACAAGAAAAACAGGCTTGGATGGAATTCTTTTGATGGTGGGTGTATAGGTGGCCACGTCCGTGCAGCGGGTGGCATGGCCTGTGCCAAGCATCCACTGAGGACAATGGATGCCACCGCAGGCCACGCCATGTTAGAAAATGCCCGACTTGGATTTGTGATTCATGGGCCTAAACCATCTCCTACCATATAAACAGAAACTCCAGAACCACTTCAGTGTCTGTAAGACACCTACATTTAAGACTGCTGGAGTCCGTATTTAAAGTCCATGCCCAGACAAAAAAAAAAAAAAATTAAAAACAATGTACTCATCTTTTATTCTTTGCAGCTCCTCCACCTGGTTCTGGTGTTTAAGAACTTACTGATCGTCGAGACCGAGCCACATTGCCATACTGCACCAGTGTCTATTCTCGTCACACCCCCTCCTATGGAAGTAGCATGTGGAGGGTGGATTTCAGTCCTGGAGGAGTTGGAGAATGGAGATGCTGCACGGCAGGGTGCTCGCCAGTGCTGGACGAAAAAGCTAAGGCAGATAAAGGCGAGTATCGCTTTGTTTTGCTGGCAGGACATTCCCTTTAATTTACATGTCCATGATATGGACAGAAGTATTAGGACACCCCACTAAATCACAGCATTCAGATGATCGATTGTCACTCTAAAGAGCTCACCAAACCCCAGAAAGGTAAATGTAATAAGCCCCCGACATTGCAACAAGAGAGGTTGTTTGTTTATCAAAGAGGGAAGAAATTTTACAATCAAGAGTGGTTGTAAAATGATGAGGAATCCTAGCAGAGCATATAAAAGCTACAAAAAATACATAAATACATAAAGCTACAAAAAAACGAGGAGGAATACCTGCAAGCCGCAAGGTGGCAGAGCTCATAAAAGCTACAAAGCGGGGTCGCCAAGTGATAACAGTGGAAAAATAAAAGTTTTAAAGTCATGAAGCAAACATACCACCCGCTCCAGAGAGAAGCCGCCGTGTATCCGCTGAGGGGATACTGCTGCCAAATGAAATAATCTCACTTCCCTTTGTACCGGGAAATAAAACAGATGCACAAAGTTGCACAAAGCAGGATGGGGAATCCCCACAGGCAGGGGAGGCCGATGTGAAGCTATGGGGAAAACAACTATGACAACACACTGCTGAAACCTGTTATGCTGCTATAAGGGTCTATCAGGACTGACTGACAATATCTACACACACAAAGATCAGTAATTGGTAAAACCAGGAGTTAGCACTTTGCTTTTACCTGCCCCAAGGCTAAAAACCAGCAGGGATTTAACTGGCCCATGAGCAGCCGACGACATCCCAGCCTTGCTAAGAAGGAGTCTATATCTAATGCAGGGCTCACCGATTGTGTGAGGAGGTAGGTGAGGTTGGTAGAGGAAAGGTCCTGCTTCACCAGGATGACATTGCAGGGGAGTGTGGAGGGTCGCTTTTTAACAGCCCGACATGTTTTATAGTAAGTAGTTTCTATACTGCAACAAGCTCCCAGTTGGGTGACAGAAGCATCAGAAAGGTACAGTATTTTTCGCCCTATAAGACGCACTTGTTTCCCCCAAAAGGAGGGGGGGGGGGGGGAATATAGCAGGAGTCGCAGGCCACACCCCCGCTCTGACCTTGCGGTAGGAACGGGAATGTACGGTTAGTTTTTTTTTTGCTTGGTTTTCAGGGGATGCCCACACGCTGCCTGCAATTCGGGATGCCCACACGCTGCCTGCAATTTGGGATGCCCACACGCTGCCTGCAATTTGGGATGCCCACACGCTGCCTGCAATTTGGGATGCCCACACGCTGCCTGCAATTTGGGATGCCCACACGCTGCCTGCAATTTGGGATGCCCACACGCTGCCTGCAATTTGGGATGCCCACACGCTGCCTGCAATTTGGGATGCCCACACGCTGCCTGCAATTTGGGATGCCCACACGCTGCCTGCAATTTGGGATGCCCACACGCTGCCTGCAATTTGGGATGCCCACACGCTGCCTGCAATTTGGGATGCCCACACGCTGCCTGCAATTTGGGATGCCCACACGCTGCCTGCAATTTGGGATGCCCACACGCTGCATGTAATTTGGAATACTGCTTACTTCCTGTAATGTTTGGAATTCTGAACAATGACTATAATGGGGTGATTGGGAGGGGATTTTTTTCTTAATTTTTCTCCTCCAAATCCAGGGTGCATCTTATAGGGCAAAAAATACAGTAGGTGTGTCATAGATAATGAATCCCTGGCCTAAAAGTTGAACTGTCTATACTGTACTATACTGTCTATAAGAAGCAAAGGGAGAATTCTTGGTGGGCGACTGGGTTGGGGTTAGCCCACCTCACCCAGAATCCCCCCCCCCCCCAGTCCACGTTCTGTCCCTGAAATATCCTAAGTATCATGGCAGTGGGGGCATACATGGCTGACTATACGGCTGATTCGGCACCATGAGAATTTTTTCCCCCTCATGTTTTTGGGAGATAAATTGCTTTTTCTTTTAGTTGTGCCAATTTAAAAAAAACACATGAGAAATAGTTCTCACAGCACTGAATCAGCCCTAGTATATATACGTCCTTACAATCCTTTCAGGTCCCCCATGTGTATGTATAGGTCATGCCCCTGCAATTCTACAGCCTCAGCTGACAAATGACTCACTGACCATATTGGAAGCACATTGGGGACAGGGGTCAGCAGCTTAAACCGGACCTTCAGCATGATTTACTGAAAAGCCCAAACCCTTAAAAAACGATTCCCGAGCATATAAAATTAATATATTTTACGTTTTTAGTCACTTAATTATTATTCTTTCCCCCACTGGACTGCAACTCTGTCAGGATTTTAGGATAGGGGTGCCGCCATCTTGACTCAGAAGCATCACACTTACTGAGGAGAGGAGAGTGGGATAAAGTGCAGGGGCGGGGTTATAGTTGTGCTTTGCTCAGACAGAGCAGAGCTGGGGTCAGGAAAAGGTCAGCAATCCCAGAAGGCAGAGCAGCACAGTCAGAAGGCACTTCCTGTTTGCAGGCTGCCTGATGTCCCATGAGCCGCCATCTTGAATATTTAAAGGCTCATAACATGCAGTAGATGCAGGTAGGATGATTTTTAATGTGAGCAATCTGTATGTACAGGGTGTGGGAAACATATAAGATAGGCTCTTATTCAGGGTGAAGGACCGCTTTATGGGCAAGTCAACAAAATTTGTGTTGGTGGGAGGGTAACAGGCAATTGCCAAGGTCCCTGGTAACCTGAGGTAACCCCAGAATCAAATTAGCCAGCTGGGCCACTAGAACTGCACTCCCACTTTGCAACACTGGAGGCAGCCTGTAGAGGTTGCTGCTGGTATTGGGTGATTTTGGCAAGGCTTTTTTTTAACCATCGTGACCAGTAGCAGGGGACATTCTTAACCCTGATCTGGCCCCATTTGCTTCTCAGTCCCTATAATCGTTTTTAACAAGCCTCTTGGGTTTCTCCAGATTAGTCACGTTCAAGGTCTGATCTATCAACATCTGCTTCCTGAAAACACCTGCCGAGAATGACAGTATCAGCTCCAATACACTGCGGCTCCTCACTGAAAAGATTACACGTCTAGCTGAAAAGTATGGAAGTTTTCCTAAATGTATTACTCCGAAACTTCAGAGCCAGTTGTTATAGTGCTGTAATGGCCAACAAGGAAAATGCACAGAAAATCCCCCCGTTAGACTTAGTGGTAATGGTATTTCTACGAGTCCTTCAGGATAGCCACGGAGAGGCTCCTCCCCCTAGAGAAACACAAACTGGGACAGGTTTAGAAGCCCCACCCTTCCCACTAGTTCTCACTACTGGGTACAAAAATCCCCGTCAGTTGCAATGGCATTTCTACAAGTCCTTCAGGGCAGCCACAGAAAGAGCAAGCTCCTCCCACTTTAGAGGGAGAATAAGCATCATGTAAAGTGCTGAGCACCACGTGTCATTGATTGAGAGGTTAATGACTACTACAAAGGTGTGCAAGAGCAGACGGACATGCTACAGGTAAGAGGCTCACCACCAAATTGAACCAGAGGGCTGCTAGACGTATGGGGCTCTGAAGCAAATGGATGGTCGCTGCACCTCTACTAATTTGAATGGTCAGAAAAGGCTTACATTTTTATTGCAGTATATGAACTGCACCTTTGTCGACTGGCAAAGGGTCGCCTTCCCGATGAGTTTTTCATGAAGACTAGGTGGACATTGGCATGTGAGAAACATCTGCTAACATACATCTATTGCTGGAAGAAACACAAGCTGGTGGTGGCTCCATTATGGTCTGGCGAATGTATTTGTTGGCAATGTATCCATGAAGAAGGCAACAGATTTGGTTATGAATCCATTCTTGCAAAACAAGTACGCCCATACATGCTGTCTTCTCTGGGGCAGATCGGATCTTCCAGTAAGACAATGCCACATGTGGGACATTTATAGCTATGTAACTTTGGTTGAAAGAGCATGACCATCACTTCCAAGTCCTACCTTGGCCCCTAATTCCCATTTGAGCTTCTACAAAATCACGTTGAACATAATGCTCTTAGCCCCGCCTCCCACCCACAGCAGTCAGCATGACTCCAGACACCTGTGATAACCTAATAGGACCTTATGGAGTCAGTGCTGCACACAGTGGTTACTCTGCATATGGAAATCATAATAATGTGACTACAATATTTTGATTCCCTACAAAAGTCCTTCAAAGAGGAACAAACCTTGGGGATTTTCACTCTCCTGGGTCTTGTTTTTTCAGGGGGCATGTCCTAGAGAGAGCTAGAGAGATGGTGGTTGCGCCTCTTCAAAAACGGTTCTACTCTGGATGAAGTATAGCACATGCTTCTCCTCAACATCTAACTGCCCACCAGCTAGGATAATGGAGGTAGCGTGGTCAAATGTGTGTGCAGCCATTTTTTACATTTTTACAATTCAGCCACACCCCAGGCCCACAAACAAACAAGGTGGGAGTGTTGGGGTTCTACTACTGAGCAATGTGCCATCAACCCAGTCCTTGTCTTGCCATCATTATCCTTTCCTACCTTTAAAGTTCACTCTGTCTGCCTATACTCCCCCCTCCAGCCTCAAATTGCAGTAATCTATAATCCCCTGGCCCAACTGCACTTTTTCTTGACCACTTCTCAACTTGGCTCCTACACTTTCTCCCCAGTGACATACCTGCAATAATCATGGGAAATTTCAAGATACCTATTGACACGGCCAGTCCTGCTGCTTCCAGACTACTCTCACTAACTTCCTTCTTTGGCCTCACATGGTCCTCCTCTCCCACCCACAAAAACGGCCATAACATAGACCTCCTTTTTACTAACCTCTTCTCAGTATCAAACTTCCTTTCATCAATTCAATTATCTTAATTGTTTCTATTGTAATCAGCTGTGATACTTTCTAAATTGGTCATGAGCCTATTATTGGAATTACAGTCTGAGGTGTGCATCACTGTGTGGGGTGGAAAAATAAATATTGTATCCTCTGTATATACAAACACACTGGGTGGAAATGCCACAAACTGCGCAAATCTTAAAGTACAAAATGATATTAGACTCCTTAGCGCAATAAAATAAAGAGCTAGTGCAATAAACTCACAAGAACTTTCACAGCAAAAAAAGTGAAAGTGTGTACATCACCAATGTATAGGTCCAATGGGCCTTCCCGGAGATTATCCTAAGGTGGCTAGTAGTAGAGCAGAAAAATGGTGCCGTACCAGGAGCCCAGGTCAGCCAGCATCAGGTCTCCAGGGGGGACATAGCTCTTTGTCTAGAATATGCATTTAAACAATGTAGTCTGACTGGTTCCTCCGAGCTTATGATCTAGTTTTGCTCAGCTTGCCCCAGTCGTTTTAAATCTGCCCTGGGGTGCGGAAATTCAATCACGTCTAACCTGTGGGATTAAATGCTCTCTCATTAGATCACAAGTGCACGTTCCTACCTGACCAAAAGTATGTAGAACGAGGAGCTAACCCTCACATTACCAAAAAGAAAAAACTGCAACCCAGGCTAACTTAAACAGACTTTAAAAAAACTTTAGGCCCAGTACACTTCCTCCCAGGGGGGCATCCCGATTTGGTATACTGAGAGCAGAGAAGTGGTATCCCTGCTCCCCAATACTTTGCGTCGTCTGCTAACCACAAACAGGTTTACCGGGTGCACAGAAAGTGAAGCTGCTCTGTGCCACATTAGTGTTAAAGAGAAACAACCATCCCTTGAGTCTATAAGACTCTTGGATTGGGGGTCTACCTCTTTATAGGGGAAACCCACATTGGGATGCCCTGATGTGTGAACCTCCCCCCACATTGCCTGATCTACTCACCTCTTCCACAAGTTTGTGATACATTAGTCGAAGGAGATCTGTAAGCTCGCAAGGGCAGGGCTCTCTTTCCTATTGTCTCCTGTGCTCACAACACTTGGCTTGAACCTCGTAGCATCTAGTTTTGTATTGTTCTCTGTACTATATGTTTTACCTTGTCTGTAATGTAACACCTTGTAAAGCGCTACGGAAGATGATGGTGCTATATAAACAAGCATCAATTAAGATAATGATCTAAATGGAATGAACGATGCTGGCTGCCCAGCCCAATCATGCCGCATTGGAAAAAAGGAAGGGGCCAGTTCATGGGGGATACACAAATCGGGATGCCCCCACCGAGAAGAGCAAAACCCAAGAATGAAAATCTTGGGAATCAATCTGGGTGCCCCCTAGGGAGAATGTGTTCTCACAATTTAGGTCAAGTTGTGGTCTGCTGATGGTTCTGGTGGGATGTTACTTCTTGTGGTCTGGGGTGCCTTGCAGTATAAAATGATCCAACACCCATTTTTGGTTGCTAATCCAGTAGGTGGTTGGACATCCAAGATGCCAGAGTTCACCCAAGCATGCACCCTCCCCCCAAAACACAGGTTTCCCTTATAATACTCCTGCGGCCTGAGGCTATTTCAGTGTCTGGAATGTATGTAATTGCTGGCAGCCAATCACTCACAGATTTCACAGGTGGGAGCATGGTGCAGGTAAGTGGAATCAGGGGTTACTGGCAGGTATGTGCGAAGGGGGGGGGGGTCTAACAACCTGGATGTGCCCCTACAGATTGTGTACTCAGAACCTAGTTGGTTGCTGGAGGTAGCAAGCGGAGAGGGGCAAGCATGGATGTAGCTTAATTGGAAATGAATAAGGGGAATTAAGGATCTTAGTTATGAGGAAAGATTACGAGAATTAAATTTGTTTAGTCTTGAGAGGAGACGGCTGAGGGGGGACATGATTAACTTGTATAACTATATAAATGGACCATACAAAAAATCTGGGGAAACACTATTTCATGTAAAATTCTCTCTAAAGACAAGGGGGCACTGCCTTCGATTGGAAAAAAGAAATTTAGTCTCCGGAGGCAACAATCGTTTTTTACCATAAGAACTATAAATCTATGGAATAGCCTCCCACAGAAGCTTGTCACAGCATCAACCGCTGACAGCTTCAAAAAAGGATTAGATGCTTATTTAGAAGAAAATAACATTAACAGTTACTATTAGCAGTTATCAGTAAAAATAAATAAATAAATATCTTCCCCTATAAAATAAAAAAATAATTTCCCCTAACCCAACACCCTTGGTTGAACTTGATAGACATATGTCTTTTTTCAACCGTATTACCTACGGTGCAGCAGAGTATTTCAGGCTGAAAAGATGCTGCAGGTCATCCAAAAACCCAGAAGCAATGGAAAGAAGTATGTGCTAAACCTAGGGGCCTATGGAACATGGACGCAAGCCTAGGCCACCCCCAGGGGTGATTGTTAGAGGGGACCTGAAGTCATACGGCTGGAGATCCACTTTAAGGGATCTAGTCAGACTAGACTGGCTGAGCAGAATGGTGCCGCACCCCTGCAAAGAGAAAGAAGAACAATCACCCAACATAACATTGGGCAAAATAATGAGCAAAGGGAAAGCGGATCTAGAGACCGTGACCCTACAAACATGACATTACACATTGTGTAATGAAGGCTGCAACTGTGGAGATATAAACTCAGACACTTCCGCCACTGAATTGGCTGCGGCAGGATGTCTCTCCACACATGAGAGATCTCCATGTGCACATTGTTTTTGCTCTAATCACTGAAACCGGCAATTTCTCTGGCGTCTGCATGTCACGCATAGGACAGAAGCCCCTTGTCTGTTCAGAAAATTGTAGGAAACAGTCACAGTAAGCTTCAGATTTTTGGCTTAAAGGAGACTTATCCAACACCACTTGGCCATTCTGCAGGGGCTTAGCTAGGGGGGAGCACGTGCCCCGGTTGCAGCAGGTCAGGGGGTCCTGAGAACAGGTGGGGGTTACCATTTTTAATCTTTGCCCCGGGTGCCAGAAAATACCATTTTGTGAATACTCACCTGTAAAATGGGTATTATAAGTATGTCACACACCCCACTTCATTTATTAATTATTACACTTGGGTTATCCCACCGCTAGGTGGCGCACTTGCAGAGATCTCCAAAAAAGCAGCAAGCCCCTCCCGGTCTATAGACACCTGGTACCTCCCAACAATTCCCCAGTGTTAAAACAGCAGTAAGACAAGGTACCAGGAATAAACAATTGTAACCCTCAACTGTAAATAACAAAACCTCACCATAAAAGGAACCCGGATACCAAAAAAGGGCGGGTGAAGTGGGGTGTGTGACATACTTATAATACCCATTTTACAGGTGAGTATTCACAAAATGGTATTATTCTAAGTATGTCACACACCCCACTTCATTTATTAATTATTACACTTGGGACATCCAACAGCAGTGTCCATAAAAAGGGCGGGTATCCAAAACCAGGTAATAACGCAGATAAAACTCAAACCACTGCAACCTGCAGAACCTTACGGCCAAACACAGCATCAGATGAGGCCCGAACATCCACCTTGTAAAACTTAGAAAAGGTGTGAACAGAAGACCAGGTAGCGGCCTTACAAATTTGTCAACCGAAGCCTGGTGCTGAAAAGCCCAGGACGCACCAACCGCACGAATAGAATGAGCAGTAACGCGAAAAGGGGGATCCTACCCCTTGGCAGAATAGGCTCCAACAATCGCCTGACGAATCCATTTGCTAAAGGAAGACTGAGCCGGAGCAAAGCCCTTCCCAGGCCCACAGGGCACCACGAAAAAGGCATCAGTCTTACGAAGGAAGATGTAGCACGCAAATAGTACCTAACACAACGTCCAAGCAGTGCAACGCACTCCCCTTGACATTCCTAGACTTAGGACACAAAGAAGGAAGAACAACGTCCTGATTAATATGAAAAGCAGAGAAAATTCGACTTGAAACGAAAGATCACTTTGTCCTGATGCTTCTCAAAACAAGGAGCCTGAATCGATAAAGCCGCCAACTCTGAAAAACGCTGAACCGAAGTGATGGCCACCAAAAAGGCAACCTTCTGAGTCAGAGTGGACAGAGCAATATCCTGCACCGGCTCCAAAGGAGGAACCTGTAACGCAGAAAACACCAAATTCAAATCCCAACTGGGAACAAAGGCTTCCTAGGAGGCCGCAGAAGCGAAACCCCCAGGAAAAAGGTCTTGACCAAAGAATGGCTTGCAAAAGACCTCTGGAAAAAAATTGACAAGGCAGAAACCTGCCCGTTCAATGTACTCAGCTGAAGACCAGAATCCAGCCCTGATTGAAGACACTCCAAAATCCGAGAAATAGCAAAAACCCGGCAGGGCAAAGATCTAGCCTCACACCAATCAATATAAGATCCCCAGACCCTATAATAGATGGAAGAGGAAGACCTCTTCCTAACACTAACGAGAGTCCGAAAGATCGAATCCAAAAGACCCTCCTCCCTCAAGATGGAGGTTTCAGCCGCCAAGCCGTCAAAGCCAGCGTCGGTAAACAGGGGTAACACAGTTGACCCTGAGTGATAAGATCTGGCCGAAGAGGCAGATCGAACCGAACCACTGCCAGACGAACGATGACTGCGAACCACACCCGCCTTGGCCACCTTGGAGCCACGAGAATGGCGGGAACTCCTACCTGAACTAGCTTTCGCAGCACCCAGCCTAACACGGGAATAGGAGGGAACAGATAAAGAAAAACCCCGGTCCCTCCTACCCAAGGGCAGCCCATGGCATCCGCTGCCAGAGCCAGAGGGTCCCGAGAAAGCGACACTAATGTCAGAAGCTCGTAGTTGTGACGAGAGGCAAAACAGATCCACCAACGGCGTCCCCCACCGAAGACACATCGACCGAAAACACCAGGGGATGGAGAGACCATTCCCCCCGGCGGGACGAGCACCGGCTCAGGAAGTCCGCCTCCGTGTTCACCACTCCTGGAATGAAACACTGCCGAAATGCAAGGGACATAAGTCTCCCCCAAACTAGAGTCAGAGACACATCTCAGAGGGCACCCAGACTGCGAGTCCCTCCTTGGTGATCGATATAAGCAACCGCCGTCTGATTGTCCGAGCGAACCCGAACCAGCAGACCCTGTAAATGATGCGTCAAGGGAGACAAAACCAACCTGATGGCTCGCAACTCCAGAACATTGATGGGCAAGTGGGCTTCCAGAGGGTCCCACTGCCCCTGAAACTGAAAATCCTTCCAGAAACCTCACCATCCTGACAAACTGGCGTCCGTGGTGACAGTTTCCCAAAGCAGGGTTAGAAAGACCTGCCCTTCAAGAGAGTGTCCGGGACCAACCACCACAGTAGAGACTGCCGAACCTGGGGGGACATCCGGAAGGACCGATCCAACGACAGCGGTCGCCGATCCCAAGACGCCAAAAGATGAAGCTGAAGCGTCCTCGTGCGGAACATTGCGAAGGGAACAGCCTCGAACGAGGCCACCATCAACCCCACCAGTCTCATCCCCGGCCGGATGGACGGGCGAGGATTGGAGAGAAGAAGCTGAACCAATTCCTGAATCAAAAGAACCCTGGCCTAAGGGAGAAACACTCTGTGCTGACAAAAGTCCAAGGACATCCCCAGAAAAGTCACCACCCTGGCCGGAACCAGAGAAGACTTGGGATAGTAGATCACCCAGCCGAACTTCTCCAGCGTAGACACCACCAAACTGGTGTCCCCCTCCACCTGACTGAGGGAAGGTGCCACGATGAGAAGATCGTCCAGATAAGGAACAATGCGAATCCCCTGAGCTCTGAGCAGGGCCATCACCCCTGCCAACACCTTGGTGAACACTCTCGGAGCCGAGGTGAGACCGAATGGGAGAGCTACAAACTGAAAACGCCGATCCTTCACCACGAAGCGAAGAAACCACTGATGTGCCGGAAAGATTGGAATGTGAAAATACGCGTCCTTGATGTCTATGGACGTCATAAAGTCCCCCTGCCGAAGAAAACCGATCGCAGACCGCAGGGATTCCATGCGGAACTTCCGGGGACGAATGAACCTGTTGAGAAACTTCAAATCCAGGATCGGGCGGAAGACTCGTCCTTTTAGAGAACAGTGAAGGGATTGGAATAAAACCCGCGCCCCACCTCCAACGGAGGGATCGGGCAAATGACTGCCAGCTCCAGAAGATTCTTTACCGCCGCCAGAAGCCCCTGTGCGGCTAAAGGATCCGACGGCACTCGAGGCCTGACAAACCTTGGAGGAGGACAGGACTCGAACTCCAGCTCGTAACCGGCCGACACCACCTCCCGGATCCACCTGTCGGAAACCTCCAGGTCCCACATCCGGGAGAATAGTCGCAACCGTCCCCCCACCCGTACGGGTGAGGGCGCCCCCTCATTGCTGAGCGGGCTTGGAAACTGGCTTGGGCTTGGCGCCCCAGACGTGCACGGGACGGCCACGGCCTCTACCCCTACTCCAGCTGGCGCCCCTGGAAGCCGAAAAACCCGCACCTCTGCTGGCTCTGGCTCCCCGAAAGGACGGATTGTAGGAGACCGTTCCCCGAAAGGAACGGCGAAACCTTTTGCACTGAGGCAACCTGCCTCCCTTGGCAACAGAATCCAGCTATTCACCAAAAAGCCTCAAACCCAGAAAGGGAAGAGCCGTGAGTGATCATTAGAATTGAGGTCAGCCGTCCACTGTCTCGACCACACAGAGCGACAAATAGCCACCAACAGAGCAGAAGCTCTGCCACACATCAACATGGCATCATCCTGAGCGGCCAGAACAAATGACAAGAAAAAGTCACAACGCTTATGCAAGAAACTCATCACCAGAGGGATCAAGATCCACACATAAATCCCTGACCACAGACCTAACCGCCAAGGTCAACAGAGCCGAAGCACAAACAGGCCTCAAAACCGAACCCGCACAGACAAACCCATGGCGGGCCAACAGGACAATCCGGCGAACCTCGCCATCTTAGAGATAAGTGGTGTCAGGAAGATGAACAGCCGCAGTATTAGACAGTCCCAAAACCGTAGCATCCATCTCGGGAGGGACAGACCAACGTTTCAGCAAGTCCGCCGGAAAGGGATATTTCTTATCCCAGCCAGGCGGTACCCCAACGAGCCGTGTAGGATGCTCCCACTGCTAAAGGACAACGTCCTCGAAAAGCTGTTGACTGAGGAACTCCAGACTCTGCTTGGAGCCCCCAAAGAGCCGGCCCTTAGGCCGAAGAGCAACCTCGAGAGGGTCCAAATCCAAGACCTCAAACATTTGGGTCATAGAAGGCGTATCAGGGGCGGGACCATCCACCTGGTCCCCCTCAGCGCCCAGCACCCGCTGGCCCTCTGAATCATCCAATTCTTCCACGAGCTCACCCTCTGCGAGGCGACCATCCGACCAATCCAGGTCCTCAATCACTTCCTCCTCCGAGTCCAGCGGAGGCGGAGATAGGTATTTTCGCTTGGCCGCACCCTTCTGTGCGGGCATGTTGGAAAACATTTTCTCGGGGGTGGCCAACCGGGCGCACACCTCCGATTGCGAATCCCCACCCGTGACCACGTCACACGGGGTCCGGAACAGGCGAGGAGGAGAGGGAGATGGCGCGGACGATGACGTACCAGGCACCAGGGTGCTGGACTGGCGCTCAATGCTCCGCTGCGCACATGGAATGCATACAATGACATCATCCCCCGGGAGCGGAGTCCCACAACCCCCACACAGCCTAGATTGTCCCGAAGGATCAGATCCGGAATCCTTGACAGCCTCCATATGGTGAAATTTATGGTATTCGCAGAACCCAGGGATTTACGCATTAAGCGACCCGGGATGCCCTTTAATCTACTATATATGTAAATATAGATATATATATATATATATGTATACATATACACATGTGTATTCATGTAACCCTGACCCTGGGAATCTTAGCCGGAAAAAATATCCTAATTAAAGAATTAAATGCCACCAGCCCCCGACTAGCCCGGTATATAAGACCGGGAGAACCCTGTGGGATGGGGTCCCAGGGTCTGACAAGGACACAACAACACACAACCAATACAGGCACACCTACAAACAGCGCCTATAGCCGACCCCCCCATTTAACCCCATGCCCCCAACACATGGAGGCGAACGGGCCAGGATGGGGGGGGGGGGGTGGTGGTGGGGGTTGGGGGCGGGAGAAGGAGGCTCAAACAGTGACCCCAGACTAGCAATAGGCCCCGACCTAAACAATCTGCGGAGCCTACCTTTTATGACTTGCGCGACGAGGAGAAAATGGCGGCCCCTGCCAGCAACGCAGACAACCGCACCGCCAAGGAGAGGGAAGGACGAGGGGCGTGCCCACAGAAAAGCGGGAGCCACAGCAGCCCCGCTCCCTCCAACCGGCCAACCACGACGCGGGCCGCGCAGGACGCGGCCCCGCCCACTCCTACGCCGCCGAGCAGCGGGCGCCAGCGATGATGGCGCCCGCGTACCCCACCGCTCGGCCATCCTGAACAAAACGGTCACCGCACTACACACACACACAATACGGCCAGGCAGGGGGAAGGCCCCCAGTAAAACACACGCCGCGAGCGCCGCGAGAACCTCGGCGCTTCCCGGCCAGGCGGGCCGCCGGCGCAGCGCGCCGCCCGGCCCCGCCCACTGCAATGCCTCACAGGGACCCCTGAGTACGGGCGCCAAAAACAGGGCGCCCACTGAGATAGCCCCTAAGCAACCCAAAAACGGCGGGCCGGCGAACACGCCCAACTCCGCCAAAAGTGACCCAAAGCCGAGCACACCGCACAGCAAGCATCAGCCAGACAGAGACGGGCAGGCCAGTGCGGCCCAGCCCCCGTCCAAGCACACCCTCACACACCACACAAGCATAAGAAAGCCATACTGAATTGGGAGGGAAATAAAGCCTCTGTGCCTAATGTACCTTGCCTAGAGTAAGTGTAAGGGCATCCCACGTCCGGATCACCACTCCGGAATCCCGCTATGCCCCACAATATGGGGTCGAGCGGAGGAGCTAATCTCCTAGGCACCTAAGGTGCCAGCTACCCTTGCCCGACCTACAGCCTAAGCTGGGAGGCTGCCAGTTAACAGGGGGAATACAAAAAAACAGAGTCGGGCAGCAATAGACCATGGGGGGGGGGGCCGGGGTGATACCCCGGCTACCTGCAAGCAGGAGACTTCTTTCTTCTGTCTTGTCGCCATCTTGCAGAGACCAACACTGGGGAATTGTTGGGAGGTACCAGGTGTCTATAGACCGGGAGGGGCTTGCTGCTTTTTTGGAGATCTCTGCAAGTGCGCCACCTAGCGGTGGGATAACCCAAGTGTAATAATTAATAAATGAAGTGGGGTGTGTGACATACTTAGAATAGCCTAGGTACTTGTCAGGCCGAGGGACACCCGCCTTCAGAGTAAGCCCACAACCCCCAATCTCCGCTGCTAGCTTCACCTTTAGACAAGCCCCTGTTTGCCGGGACGCTTTATACACCTCGCCGGACACGGTTGCCCCCAGGACTTAATAGCACAAAGGATGTGAGCTTACAGGGGTTGAAGGCAGATGAACCAGAGGCCAGACTGGGCAATGTCGGGTAAGTACTGGAAACAGTTCGGGTACTTCGGGAACAGGTAATACTGGAAGCAATTCGGGTGCTCAGAAGAATTCAAGCGAAGTCAGACGTCAAGCCAGGGGTCACAACGGGAGGTCAGAGAGCTGCGCAGTACAAGGGATGAGACGAAGACGTGGTCGAGATTCAAGCAGATGGTCAATAACGATATAAACAGGCAATCACAGGAACAATAACAAAGCCAGCTAAACGCTATCACAGGCACTGACACACTGAACAGGTAATCCCTTTATAGGACTGAACCCGGCTGGATTGGACAGGGAGGCAGTGACTGTGATTGGTGCACTTTGGATCTGTGTGCTGATTGGTGCACTTCGGATCTGTGGTTTGATTGGTGTACTTCGGATCTGTGGTTTGATTGGTGCACTTAGAGAGCTCTGGGCTGATTGCCCCAGCTGAACTCCAAAGGCATACTGCCCAGAACTGCACCTCTTAGGTTTAGCTCTTTTAAAAAGCCTCCAGTAGCCACTCTGTGTATAGCACCACCGGAGGACATAAGCTGACTGTACTCGCGCGCATGACAGTGAACGAGGGAGGAGGGCGCGCTCGGCGACACACGCGCCGCTGGAGCTGGCATCTGAGGCAGAAGCGGCTGCTGGGCAGGAGAAACCCCAGCCAGTTGCCTAGGGACACCACGGGCATGGGCTGAAGGCAAGTCATTCATGACAGTACTCCTCTGCCATTCTGATTTGTGATGCCTGTCCACTGAATACCCAAATGTGGAGCTAAACACTAACCCAACTGAGCTCCTGCAGTCACATCAATGCATGCACTGCTCGGAGGATGACCAAAAAGGATTTCCTTGCTTGGTGTTGCACACACCCATGAGCCCCTGTTGGCTGCCAACCATTACAAGAGACACCCGAGCAGCACAAGAGTATGGACCCAGTAAGTTTTCTGCCCAGTTTTGGGGCGTGGTATAGGATTGTCCATGGACGAGCTTCCCAAATCAAGAGAGATGCAGCAGAATTTTTGCTGTCCCAGGTGTTGTTCCCCCCCCAATTTGGGACGTCACACTGTGCGATTCCCTGTGGATCAGCGACTGTAGTACTGTGGGTAATTGTCACACCCACTCCATTCAGTCTCTTCTAGCTGCCAGATATCAGGGCAACAAACAAGCACATCACTGTTCACACCACCACTCCTGTGCCAGCCGTTCAGAAACACCTGATGTAGGTTAGCAACATCAGCTGAAGGTATAGCCGGGTCACGGCCCACATATATATGCCGTGAGATCACTGGCTATGTAAGTAAGCACATAGATTTACACAGCTGGTCATCCCAAATTGGGATGCCCCTGAGAGGGGGAATCGGCCAGCCCTGGCGTCTTTAAGATTCCAAAGCTGGTTATACAGGCTAATGTTCCTCCTTATAGTGGACCAAAACACAGGATTTTGGTCCTTGCCCCGGAGCACCCTAATCGAGAGTGCCCAGCTGTGTGAAACCCCCCAGGTCGCTTAAAATAACTCACCTCTTCCCAGTACTACGGCACATTCGTGGACGCTAGTCCATTCAGCGCAATTGGATCAGATGTCTAAGATGCCCCACTGTGTGAGAACCCAGTCCAATGTCGCATGAGTGAGCCGCGGCTGCATCCCTGCTATCCCTCCAACAGAGAGCGTGCCTGCTCCAGCCATTCACAAATGCCTGGCGCGGGCACGTGCCCTGCTAGAAGGATAGCGGGGATATGGCCGTGGCTCGCGCATGCGCTGTTGGACCGGCAAAGAAGTGAAGTGTATGGGGCACCCGGGGGTTTTCACACAGTGGGGCATCTCAATTTTGGATGCCCCGGGGGGAGCGAATCGATCGGCCCAGGAATCTTATAGATTCCAGGCTGATTGCCGTGGGTTTTGGACGACTTTAATAACAAAAAAAGAAACTTTACAGCTCTATGCAAAATAAAAAAAAAAACCTAAACAAACAGCTGAAGTAAAAATACCCAAGTTCCCAAGGACTTACTGGACTCAGTGCTAAGTGGAAGCTGTGGGCTACATAGTCTGCAGCTTTTAAAGAGGAACAGAAGACTTTTTCTGATGTTCCTCTCAGATAATCCCTCCGCCTCCCTCACTGCCTTTTGGATGTCAGTGTTATCTTAAACGCAGACATCCTGCAGAACGCCACCCCCTCCCCACCCTTAGTCCTCATTGAATGATGGCAGGATACTCACCTCTTCGCCGGCCGCTGTTCGAATCCTGCGCGCGGATCCTCCAATCTCGCATGCGTCTGCACTCATTGCAGCCTATGCAATAACACGGCGCATGCGCGAGATCTGAGGGGCGGCACAGTGTGTTGGGAAGCCCTTGGCTTCCAAGATGGCGCTGCCTTACAGAGGATGGCCGTGCGCCATGTGACTGGAGAGGTACGTTTTTAATTGTTAAGTGCTAAACCGGAGGGGCAGGGGGGGCTTGTTCCTCTTTAAAGTGGACCAAAACCCAGGATTTTGACTATCCTGGGTTTTAGTCTTTCCCCGATTGGGGGTGCCCCGCTGTGTGAAACCTCCCAGATCACTGATGCCAACTCATCTCTTCCCAGTGCTACGGCGCATGCTCGGCCGCTTGTCCAATCAGCGCGCTCAGAGCAACTGACGTCACAGCGTCTAAGCCTTCGTCTAAGGCCATGAGCTCCGAGCGAATGCGCCGTTGGACCTGGAAACAAGGTAAGTGTATAGGGCGACCTGGGGGGGGGGGGGGAGGTTCACACAGCGGGGAATCTCAATGGAATCCCGGGGGGGCATCCCAGGGAAATTCAAACTCATCCCAAAATATTGGTTGCTGGTGAGCAGTTGCCTTGACTCAGATATCAGCACCCGGTGCGTTTTATATTTACCATGATAGTAGGAAAAGGCTTTGAAGGAGAATAAGAGAGTATAAAGATTTTATTTATTTATTTGTTTATTGGTTGCCTGCACTGTCCCTTTAACCATCAGATTAGCGCACATGAGAGGTATCACTGGAAAGCATCACATTGACCCATTCTGCACTGTATATGAATTAAAGGGTCAGCACCCCCTCATTGTGAGATCAGAGGGCGGGCACTATAGGGGCAGTTGCCATAGCAAGCAACATAGGAGCTTGAATTAAAGCGGACCTTCACTCTGAATAAGAGTCTCTTATATGTTTCCCGCACCCTGTACATACAGATTGCTCACATTAATAATCATCTAAACATCCAAAATGGCCGCTCATGGAACAACAGGCAGCCTGCAAACAGGAAATGCCTTCTGACTGTGCTAATCTGCATTCTGGGATTGCTGACCTTTTCCTGACCCCAGCTCTGCTTTGTCTGAGCAAAGCACAGCTATAACCCGCCCCCCTGTACTTTATCCCACTCTCCTCTCAGTATGTGTGATGCTTCTGAGTCAAGATGGCGGCGCCCGTATCCTCAAGTCCTGAGTTGCAGCCCAGTGGGGGGGGGGGGGGGGGGGGGGAAGAATAATAAGTGCCTAAAAACTTTAAATATATTAATTTTAGATGCTGGGGAATTGTTTTTTAAGGGTTTGGGCTTGGTGAAGGTCCGGGTTAAACCTGCACATCACATAACCCTGATAGAAGCAGAGCTTGCACATGCATCTTGTGATCACTGAACAAATAAGCAGACCCGGGGGGTTACACAGTGGGGCATCCCAAAACATTGGTCGCTGCTGAGCAGTTGCCTTGACTCAGATAGCAGCACCTGATACGATCGTGGTTAAATAAGAAAAGGCTTTGGGGGAGAATAAGAGCGTACAAAGATGTTTATTTAATGGTTGCCTGCACTGTCCCTTTAACCATCAGATTAGCGCACATGAGAGGTATCACTGGAAAGCATCACATTGACCCATTCTGCACTGTATATGAATACAAGGGTTAGCACCCCCTCATTGTGTGATCAGAGGGCGGGCACTATAGGGGCAGTTGCCATAGCAACCGACACAGGAGCTTCATTTTACTAAACGACCCCTGGTGATGGTGGGCTCCCCCGCCCCATCCAGCCACAGCCCGGCCGTGACCCCAGAACATACAAACCCGGGAAAGGCTGAGGCCTCCGGGCGATACCGGCATCCCAAACCCCGTACTCACTGCGTGTCACCGCGAGACCTCCAGGCACTTCCCAGCAAGCTCAGAGCGTCACGTGAAAGAACAAAGCTAAGCCAAAGCCACGCCCACAATGCTTTTGGCACGCTGCGCCCCTCCCCCCAGGTTACGTCACTATCCATTCATGTTCCGGAAGCGTATTCCAAGTCTTTGGAAGAAACCACTGATAGAGGGGAGGGGCGCTGCGCTGTATTGTGCCCCTGTGGGCGGGGCAGGTTGGAGATTCCGGGTGGCCACACCCACAATAACATTTCTGGGATTGATTCCAATGAAAATCTTTTATTCGTTTCCACGTGACTTTTTTTTGTCGATCAGGAATTTTGGGAAATATCACACCCGCGTCAGATGCTTAAAGTGGACCAACACCCACCGCTGATCGGCCCGGGAATCTTATAGATCAGCTCCCTGCCTGTGGGGCACCCCGATCGGCATGACCGCTGTGTGAAACCCCCCAGGACGCCCGCAAATCCTACCTGTTCCTCGTTCCAACGGCGCATGCGCAGGCCGCCGCCGCCTCTCGCGCATCCCTCTAGCAGGGCGCGCACCCGCGCCGGCCGTTTGTGAATGGCCGGCGCGCTCCCTTTAAGAGGGACATGCGAGAGGCGGCGGCGGGGCGCTCTCACCTTGTCCGTCGGCGGTGATTGGTGGAGTGAGTCACGTGGGAGCGGGGTCAGGTGAGTTTTTGGGGCTTTCTGGGGGGTTTCACACAGCGGGGCACCCCCGATCGGAAGTGGACCAACACCCAGGATAGTGAAAATCCTGGGTGTTGGTCCACTTTTAACCGGACCTTCACCATGATTTATTGAAAAGCCCAAACCCTTAAAAAACGATTCCCCAGCATCTAAAATGAATATATTTTAAGTTTTTAGTCACTTATTATACTTTCCCCCACTGGGCTGCAACTCTGTTCAGGACTTCAGGATACGGGCGCCGCCATCTTCACTCAGAAGCATCACAAATACTGAGGAGGGGAGAGTGGGATAAAGTACAGGGGGGGCGGGTTATAGCTGTGCTTTGCTCATACAGAGCAGAGCTGGGGTCTGGAAAAGGTCAGCAGTCCCAGAATGCAGAGCAGCACAGTCAGAAGGCACTTCCTGTTTGCAGGCTGCCCTATGTCCCATGAGCCGCCATCTTGGATGTTTAAAGGCTCATAACATGCAGTAGATGCAGGTAGAATGATTTTTAATGTGGGCAATCTGTATGTACAGGGTGCGGGAAACATATAAGATGGACTCCAGCACAATTCAGGCAGTCCCAAGGAGTGAAACTTGGATGGCCCTGGAGTCTTTAGACTCGAGTTCCTCTCTAAATATGCACCGCAAAGAACCTGTGCATGCACCATAGGACAGTGGAGAGGAGTTTTTCTAGCCAATCTGGGGAGTGTCACACAGCAGGGCATCCCAAATCAGAACAAAACACAGGAATTTGACTTTCCCGGGTTTTTTTCCAGAATTGGGATGCCCCCCCCTGTGGAAACACCCCAGAATGCCACTTATACATCACCTCTTCCTGGTATCAACAGTAAACGCGTGGGCTCTCATCTACCGTGACTATGTTATTCGGCAAACATCTCTCTGCTACTAGAATAGGGATCATGCGCTGCCACAACCCTCGCGACATGCGCGCTCCCGCCCCAGCCAATCTGAATGGCACACGCCACCAGGGGTGCAGCAGCGCATGCTCCCCATTCACAACAAGGAGAGCTGTTTGCCAAATTACGTCAGGGCTCTCATTGGACAAGAGCCTGTGAATGCAGAAAGGTACTTACAGGCACCCTGGGGGGGGGGGGGGGGGGTTACACAGAATCTTTTAGATTTTGTTCAGATTTAAAGTGGACCAAAACCCACGGCGATCGGACCAGGAATCCCTCCCCCAGGGCATCCAAAATCGGGATGCCCAGCTGTGTGAAACTCCCCAAGTCGCCCATACACTTTCCCGTGTTTTGTTCCAGAATTGGGATGCCTACCTTCTTTCCCAGTCCAGCGGGGCCGCATCCCTGCTATCCCTCTAGAAACAGTGTGTACCCGCGTCAGGCATTTGTGAATGGCCGGTGCGGGCACGCTCCCTGTTAGAGGGTAGCGGGGGATTCGGGCCGTCAGGGCACTCGGAGCAGCTTACTAGACTAAGGCTTAAGTGATGTGTTGCGCTGATTGGATGATTGGCAATATGATTTCACGCAGCGTGGCACCCCCAATTGGGGTGCACCGGGGGCAAGGACCCAAAACCCAGGATTGTCAACATCCTGGGTTTTGGTCCACTTTAAAGAATGAAGCCGATGTGCAGTTGGTTAAAACAGATGTATGACCTCACAAATAGATTGGTAGGGAGGGTGCAGGTGTGTTGTATTTCTGCAATTCTCTTATCGAGTTAAATCAAACCCCGGAATTTTCACCCTCCTAAATTTTGGTCCATTTTACAGGGACATCCCAATTTGGAGTGTGGAAAATCAAAAATCCTATCTCTATCTTCATGCACCCGTGGTGCATGCGTACATTCTCCTCCAATGAGAACAGATTGTTGCAGGGCCATAGCAATTGGCAGCCAGCAGTCACACGGGCCCCGGAGCAGCTGCCGATTGAACCAGCCCTGGAAGAGGCGTGTTCAGGGTCTGAGTTCTCAGGGTTGTGAGGGGACCAAACCTCAGTCTTCCAAAGCAAAGGGTGGGAATAAATCCCCTATATACTGTACATCTGAGCAGACTGTGGAGGAGGCTTCCTATTTCTTTTATCTGCTGTTTGTGAGACCCTGATCCTTCTAAACACCCCTCTCAGTTATAGTGCATTCCAAGCTGGCAACACTGACCTAAGAGCACTCAGTGTTGCCAGTCAGGGAGGGTTGCCCCATGACTAAGAGCAGAAACCTGTGCTGGGGCCAGCCTAGGTAGCCACTGCTGAAGAAAGCCTGTTTCTATTGTCAGTTCAGTGCCGGCTGATTCTGTCCCTGTTTATTGGAGACTCCTCCATCTTGGGGTACATCCCTACTGTGTAGCACTGGAACAAACACAATTCACTAATGGGACTAGAAAAAATGGGCACAACCCCAGAATCATATAAAATAATGAAAGCACTTTATTAAAGCCATAAAGTTAAAAAGACAATTCTGTGAGTACTCACCTGTAGAATTGTTTTTACTATGCATGGCACGGCCTGATTCCAGGAGTCCTTACGTCTGGGTTATTCCGCCACAAGGTGGCGCAGTGCACTGCAGAAGAGTTGTGGCTCCTCCTGGTACCATATAAAAACAGAATCACCATAGACTTATCCAGTGTTGACAAGCAGTTATTCAAGAAACCGGGAGATAATAAAAGTAAAAAAGGTAACAAACCCCAACTAACTTGGAACAATCACCATAAAGAGGCAACCAAGAATAAAGATAACAAGGGTGGGGTGAAGCAGGCCGTGCCATGCATAGTAAAAGCAATTCTACAGGTGAGTACTCACAGAATTGTCTTTTTCCTATTGCATGGCACGGCCTGCTTCCAGAAGTCCTTACGTCTGGGACATCCAACAGCAGTGTCTGTAAGGTAGGGTGGGATCCCAAAAGAGTAACAACAGGCAGTTTAATCCACTACCGCCTGAAGTACCTTGCGGCCAAAAGCAGCATCAGCTGAGGCCTTAACATCAACCTTGTAAAACTTGAAAAAAGTATGAACAGAAGACCAAGTAGCGGCCTTACAAACTTGTTCAACAGAAGCTTGGTGCTGAAAAGCCGAAGATGTACCAATAGCACGAGTGGAATGAGCAGTAACCCTAAAAGGAGGAACCTTCCCCCTGCCAGAATAGGCCTGCTCCACCGCCTGACAGAGCCACTTGCTGATAGTGGTTTTAGCAGGAGGCAAACCCTTCCTAGGTCCAGCAGGAAGAACAAAAAGAGCATCAGACTTCCTGAAGGACTCAGTAGCAACCAAATAAAACTTCAGAGCCCTAACAACATCCAAAAAGTGAAGGGTCCGCTCCTTGGAATGAGCAGGGTTAGGATACAAAGAAGGCAAAACAATGTCCTGATTGAGATGAAAAGCAGACACAACCTTAGGCAAGAAATCCGGCTTAAGCCGAAACACCACCTTATCCCTATGCCTTTCAAAATAAGGAGGTTTGATGGAAAGCGCCACCAGCTCAGAAACTCACCTGACATAAGTAATGGCCACCAAAAAGGCCACCTTAAGAGTCAGAATGGGCAAAGCAGCCCCACGGATAGGCTCAAAGGGAGGACCCTGCAGAGCAGACAACACCAGATTCAGGTCCCAAACTGGTAGCATAGGCTTACGTGGCGGACGCACATGAGTAACTCCCTGGAAAAAGTCTTAACCAACCGGTGATTGGCAAAGGATCTTTGGAAAAAAAATGCCAGAGCTAACACCTGTCCCTTGAGGGTACTAAGTTGAAGACCCGAATCCAAACCATGTTGCAAAAATTCCAGAACCCTGGGAATAGAAAACACCCGACAAGGAAAGGACTTCGACTCACACCAGGCAATGTAAGCATGCCAGATCCTGTAGTAGATAAAGGACAAGGATTTCTTCCTAGCCCTAATCATGGTATAAACAACAGAACCCCTTATCCATCAGGATGGAGGTTTCAGCAGCCAAGCCGTTAAAGCCAGCGTTTGTAAATTGGGATGGCACAGTTGTCCCTGAGTGAGCAGATCTGGATCCTTGGGCAGGGCATACTTATCTACTGCCAACTGCACGACGTCTGCGAACCACACCCTCCTTGGCCAACAGGGGGCCACCAGAATGGCTGGTACCCCTTCCTGGGCTATCTTGCGCAGCACCCTGCCCAACAGAGGGAACGGAGGGAACACATAGAGGAGCCAAAACTCCGTCCAAGACATTGCTAGCGCATCTGTGGCGAAGGCCAGAGGGTCCTGAGACAGGGAGACAAACCTGGGAAGCTCTGATTGTGGCGGGACGCAAACAGGTCCACATCCAGCTGCCCCCAACGGTGACACAAGGAGTGAAAAATCTATTTGCTGAGGGACCATTCCCCCAGCCGAGACGACCCCCTGCTCAGGGAGTCTGCCTCCTGGTTCTCCACCCCCAAAATGTAAACTGCCGAGATGCAGGGGACATTCTCTTCCGAGACGGTCCGAGACATTCTACCTTCCAAGACGGTATCAGAGACACACTTTCTTAAGGGCTCACTTGCTTCGAGTCCCTCCTTGATGATTGATGTAGGTAACCGTCGTCTGGCTGTCCAAGCGGATCTGAACAGCCCGACCTCGAAGGTGTGTGGTCAGCTGAGAGAGAACCAACCTTATAGCCCTCCGTTCCAGGACATTGATGGGAGCATGGGTCTCCTGGGGGCCCCATCGACCCTGGAACTTCAGAGACTTCCAAAAGCCCCCCCCAACCGGTCAGACTGGCATCCGTGGTGACAGTCTCCCAGCACGGGGGCAGAAAGGTCCTGCCCACTAGAGCGAATCTGAGAAATTTCTGATGACCTGGAAAGATTGGCATGTGAAGGTAGGCATCTTTGATGTCCACTGAGGTCATGAAGTCGCCCAAGCGCAGGGTACTGACTGCCAAGCGTAGAGTCTCCATGCGAAAATGCTTGAACCTGACAAACCTGTTGAGACCCTTCAAGTCCAGGATGGGCCTCAGGGACCTGTCCTTTTTGGGGACCGTGAATAGATTGGAGTAGAACCCTCGACCCCGTTCCTGGGAAGGCACCAGGCAAATTACTTCTGACTCCAACAGAAGTTGAACCGCAAGGCGCAAACCCTGAGCTGACAGAGGCTTTTGAGACATCCGGGATCTGATGAATCTTGGGGGCGGCCAGGCTGCAAACTCTATCTTGTAACCGGAGGACACCACCTCCTGAATCCACCGGTCTGAGACGCACAGCCTCCAGACGTGAGCAAAGAGCCAAAGCCGTCCCCCCACTCGGATGGGTGAGGGCACCTCCTCATGCCTGAGGGGGCTTGGGGGAAGGTTTGGGCTTGGGGCCCCATGAGAGTCCGGGACGACCACGGGATCTGCCATTGCCCCAAGAATCCCTGCGGGTACCCGAGAAGAGGGAGCCACGACCTCCTCTGGGAGCACGAAAGGAGGGGAGGGAAGAGGGCCCCCGAAAAGGCCGAGGCTGCCTCCTACGTTGAGGCAGCCTACCATCCTTGGCTAAAACATCCAGACACTCACCAAAGAGCCGCAGCCCCATAAAGGGGAGTCCAGTGAGAGCCTTCTTAGCGGCAGTATCAGCCGCCCACTGACGCAACCAGAGTGGTGCATAGCCACCAAAAGGCCAGAGGTCCTACCACACATCCGTACCGCATCATCCATGGCAGTAAGGACAAATGCGACAAAATAAGAGCAAAGCAAAAGGGACCTGTAATCCTCCCCCATGTTGCCAGCCGTAGCGCCCTCCAGGAGAAGATTGAGCTGTTTCTTAAGGACAATAGCTGTAATGGCAGCAGCGCAGGCCAGGTGCAGCCCAGCCCCCAAGGCATGGCAGGCCAGCTGATCCATGCACTGGTCCTCGCTGTCCCGTAGTGTAGTAGTGTCAGGGGAAGGCATGACCGAGGTGTTGGACAGCCCTAGCACGGGAGCGTCCACCTCAGGGGGACACGACCATCGCTTGACCAGGTCGGCAGGAAAGGGATACCTCCTACTGCACTCTTTGGGCACCGCGGGCAATCTACTAGGACGTTCCTACTCCTTGAGCACCATGTTAGTGAAATGGCTCTGCTCAGGGAACTCCAGGCGCTGTTTGTCAGGACGAAAGAGCTCACCCTGCTTCCTCTTAGCCACCTCAGGGGGGACAGTGTGCAAGATTTCAAAAATGTGAGCTAACAGGCTATCAGTGTCCTCAGGGAACCATGAGTCCTCCCCAGACGCAGACCCGGGGTCACTGCCGTAACCCTCCTGCTGGTCCCCAGAGGAGTCAAAGTCCTGAAAGAGTCCCCCCTCCTCTAAGGGGTAAAGGCCAACAAAAGTATCAGGTCCCTCATCCTCCTCAGGAAAGAGGGATGTCACGGGAGCTAGGTGCCGCTTCTTGCCAGAGGCCTTACGTGGAACAGGCCTGGCAAGCTGCCTTTCAATACTGGCCACACGCAGTGCCAGATCAGGCTGTGACCCCCCCGCTAGTATCCCCCTCATTGTGGGCTAAAAGCAGGCGCAGGGGGGTAGGCAGTGCCGAAGGGGGTGCAGAGCTGGGAAGCGAAGCGGGCAGCCCAGCCTGGAGCGCAAGGATACCTTGGGCGCACAGCACGCACACCGTGACACTGTTACTCACAGGGGCTACCCCACACATGGAACACAGCTGGGATTGCCCCGAAGGACGCCCAAGCACGCTATCCCCAGAAGCCTCCATATGGTGATTAAGAAAGGCGCAATAGGCCAGCACAGGGTAAAGGCTAACAAGAGCCACCCGGGATGCTCCAAGAAGCCAGTAAGGGAAGATGAGGGATGGAAAGGGGTAGGACCGGGAGAAACCACAACCCACAGTTGTCCCACCTGATAGGCATAAGTAAAGACACATAAGTATCCCGCAGCACATGTCCCAAGTAAACCAAAAAAACCCAGAAGGGGACTCACGGACCAAGTAGGGCAAGGGCACCAGCCGCCAGACCACAGGAGGAAGCGACAATAGATGGGGATCACTGCCGCAGATCCGGAAAGAGAAGGGCCCCAGACGCGCAGCAGAAGCAAAATGGCGCCGGCAAAGGAACCTTGAGGGGCGGGCCGCAGGAGGACGACCCCCCTCCGGCCCCCCCCCCGAAGAGCGTGAAAACGGCGCTCACGTAACCTCGCCGACGTCATCACAAGGAGAAAAAACGCCTCACAGATATAGCACCGCCTGCCGCGGAGCGAAAAAAGTGAAATACACAGGAAAAAACAGCAAAAAGCAACCTCGCCACTTACACCCGCCCCCCCTCACGACGGGGAGGGAGAGGGGAAGGTGAACGATCAGCGGCGTGAGCCCAGGCCGTGGATAGGGGGGGGACCCCAAAATGCCAGAACAAGTAAACAGTCCCCAAAAAACACTCACCCCCTCAGAAGCTAGTACAAGAGCTCCGCATCCCTAGTAGGCTCACCATAAAGCCTATGGATTGCTACCCTTTGTGGTACAGGGTCTGCGGCTTGGAGCAACGCTCCTTGAGCACTTGACCCTAGTGCTCCTCTACCCTCACCCGATCCGTCAGCCGAGGCTGGGAGGCACAGAGGGTCCGGAAACGGGTGGAAATATCCATGCAGGGCCGCAGGCTTGTTTGCCCGCTCACCTGCGCAATATAGAGAGCCATCTTCTATCTTCGCAGAATCACTGCAGAGAAAAAACTGGATAAGTCTATGGTGATTCCGTTTTTACATGGTACCGGGAGGAGCCACAACTCTTCTGCAGTGCACTGCACCACCTTGTGGCGGAATAACCCAGACGTAAGGACTTCTGGAAGCAGGCTGTGCCATGCAATAGGAAAACAACATCAGACACACAACTAGACAAATTTAAAAACTGTCTGCTTATCCTGGACACTGATAATACAAAAAGTCACAGTATTATAGGTAACCAATACCAAGGGTGCCCCTTCGAAGCTGTGGGCGCATGGCGCAGTGTGCGGCGTAGCGTTCTCTGCCTTCCTGGACCATATTGATTTGACACTTGGGTGGTAGCTATTGCCTGACATATTTTCTTATTTAATTTAACTTATTGGCTTTGCAAGTCTTTGTCGTCAATATTTGGGGGTATAGGAGTTTCCCCTCCTGTTTTGTATATGGGGACTAACATGCAGGTGGACTCATTTGGATTGCACAGGGTGTGTTGTGTGTTTTTTATTAATTGCTTTCAGTAGGTAGTGTTACTTATTCTATATGGATTATATTAAACTCTTCAATTATTGATTATATTCTATTTTATTGATATCAACAGTTCTATTTTTGACACTATTTGCACTTTATTACACTTGTGTATGTACATATTATTACTATGTTTCTTCCCTCCTTGTATAAGTAATATTTACCACCTTATTAATTGGTTACATATACTACTTTGTGGCACAGTGTTAGAGGAGCACCCCCACACTTAGAGGTACATTTTCTCGCCTTTGCTATCAGGTGGTGCCCACTGTTGTTGTATGACTGTTTAGCACTACTCCTAGGATCCTAGGAAGGCTATATAAACTCTGCCAAAGATGACTGAGCCAGGGGCAGAGTAGGGGTGGCACAACGGACCCTGCCAGTTACAAAGTGCAAAAAAAGCCACATATAAACAGGCCCTTATTTAACATTAGGCACACTTAGGCACCGGCCTCGTGCGGCCAGAATGTGCAGAGGGGGGAGGGGGGCGGCAGCAGGGGTATTAAAAAAGTTTACTTTCAGCATTTGCATTGCACTAGTATTGGTATGGGGCCCCAGCAGCATGACACAGAAACTGCTGTTTTGAGTTTTTTTTACAATTTTTAGTTTGTGGTTGTTGATTTTCTTTTCCCTGAGTACCCCCCCCCCCCCCGCCCGCACATGGTATGACCCAGTATCTATTGAGGACGCACAGTGGAGCTGGACTGTGGCGTGGCAAAGTATTGTATAGTGTAGGGAAGTGCTGATTTACCACAAAGTTGCTCTGAACATTGCACGTCTCCTGGAATTCATAGAGTACTCCCTCCTTAAAGTGGACCAACACCCAGGATTTTGACTATCTTGGGTTTTGGTCCACTTTGGTGGGGCACCCCGACGGGGGTGCCCCGCTGTCTGAAACCCCCCAGAAAGCCCCAAAAAACTCCCCGCTCCCACGTGACCGCGCCAGCCAATCACAGCGCTCAGAGCCGCTGTGGTATGCGCGTCCAAGGCCGCCTGGACGCGCGTCCACGGCCGCCTGCACACGCATACCAGCTCAGTTGGCTCTGAGCGCTGGAGACCGCGTCCCGCGCTTCCCTCTAACAGGGAGCGCGCCTGCACCGGCCATTCACAAACGGCCGGCGCGGGTGCGCGCCCTGCTAGAGGGAAGCGCGAGCCGCGGCCGATGGAACGGGGCTGAGGTAAGGTTTGTGGGCCTCCTGGGGGGTTCCTCCCCACGGGACATCCCGATTTCGATCTGATCGGTCCGGGAATCTTATAGATTTCCGGGCCGATCCCCCCTGGGTGTTGGTCCACTTTAACCAGTGACAGTATACTTCCTGCCCCTGCTAGCTTGGATTTGCAGCCCTGTGCTGGACTATAAGTAGAGAACATACTTCCTGCATCCTGGGACAGACCTGAGCACACGGCTTGCTGTCAGAAGCTGTGCTGCTGCTTCTTGTATCCAGAGCCTCACATTGGCATTTGGATCCTTCCACTGACCATCAGACTGTTCATCTGCCAGTTCAGCTGACTGTGCCTAGAGGAGATCGTCTGTAGCTGTTTTGGAACTCCTTCTTTACTCCCAGCTTGCTGACCTGCATGTACAGTGTATCCCGTGGAGAACCTTCACCTGTCTGATCGACTTCTACGGTTCAAGAGTGGATCAGCTATCAAGATCAGGGGCCCCTGCAGCTTTCATCCTGCGCAGACTCTTTCTCTTGGAGGTATTTGGGCTATAGAGTAACTATATACCCAGGTATATGTGCACGGACTGAAGCTAGGCCTTTCATTATTGCATTATATATATATATATTACACTGTGTATGCTGTATTTCTCTTGTGCCTTTACCGTTTGCTATATAAAGTTTATAGTATTATTATATTCAGCTGTGCCAGTGATTGCTTTAACCCTTTTAGTGCCAGCTACGTGACTCTCACGTAGCTGCCTCTCCAACCGTTAAGTGCCAGCTACGTGAGAGTCACGTAGCTGACTTTAGAGGCCCATAAAAAAAAAGTAAAAAACATACAGACTTACCTTACCCCTCATTTGAAAGGGCCAGCGATTCTGAAGACAAGATCTTCAGGAGGGGGCCCGGAATAGGCCCCCCCCCCTCGCAGCGCGATGGCTCTCCCCGGGTCTTCTCTTTACCAGGGGGGGCTCCGATCCCCCCCCTCCCCTGGGCTTTCCACGCTGCTTGTGAGGGCCCAGAAACGGGCCCTCACCATCCTCTTCGGCCGGCGCTGGCCCCACCCCTAGCCCCGCCCCTAACCCCGCCCACTTGACGATGTCATCCCGCTCCTTGGGTCACCGGCACCCGGGCTCCGATCTGTCAGTTGTCAGCAGCGATCGGTGCAGGGAGGGTGGCAGGCAGGGAGGCTCTGATCTCCCTGCCTCCCACCCTCCCTGCTCCGATCACTACTGACAAGGCGGGCCAGAGACATCATGTGGTAATGTAGACCTTGTGTTTGTTATAATTGTGCTTTGACTATCTTTTTACTGCCATGTATTGAATAAGTGTCTTATAGTCTGCTCACTGGACATTGCTCCGGGACCTTTATAGATTAGAGTGTATATATATGCTTTATATTGTATATTGATCCATATCTGGGCTAATTACTTGCATAATTAGGACATTCCATTGCATGTATATATGCTGGTGGGCAGTGATAGAGTTGTACTTTGCATCAGGTATACTGACTGTATTGCATTCAGATTTAGCCCCATTTTTCCTCTCAAATCCCCCTTCTGTGTATATCTTTTGTGTATATGTTTTTTAAGATTGTCATTTTTGTATTGTATGTACATTAGTGCTCGTGTGAGTCCTTTTTAATCATTAATAAAAATTTATATTTTGTTTAGTACTATTGACTGCAGTGTTACATCATTACAAAGTGTAGTGTGGGTGGAGTGCGGACCATTTGGGGACCCGTGGGATTCCCAGACAATTCCCTCCAATTGGTTGTGTTAGTGGTATAGATGGGCACATATTGGCCCAGCACCCCCACATAGAGATAATTTCGGGCTGTGCGCGTCCAATCTATATTTTAGTACACTACTGACAACTGTCAACTGCAGCAGCGTGGGACACTGGATGGGAGGTAATTTTTTTTTTTATTAACCCCTTACAACTATGCAATCATATTGCATAGTTGTATTCTATCTGAAATCTCCTAAACTGCTGTTTCAGGAAAGGGGGTATACCTATACATATGTGGTACTATTGTAACCGGGAGAAATAGGGCTTTCACACGCAATAATATTTTATTAAAAAACTTACATTTTTTATTACAAAAAAAACACTACAAATTGTAAACAATAGGTTTTTTTCATTTTTTTGCACACCATCAGATGTGAAACCGGCTGCATCACGGCGGGGGAGGAACTCTAGGAGTTGTGCAAGGTGTGGTCAGATCGGCCATTCCACTAAACAGTGTCCGGAGGAGTGTGAGGAAACAGTGCAAGGTGTGGCCTTTCCTGTGCAGAAGCCCAGGCACAGCAGGAAGCACTTCAAGCCAAAATCAAGAGGACCTCTCCTAGCTTCAAAATCTATTGTTAAAGTCACTATTAATGGTCATTCCACCCCAGCTCTATTTGATACAGGGTCTCAAGTCACCTTAATCTACCGTTCATTTTACAAGAAGTATCTGAGGAACATAGCACTCCAGTCCACCGGGCAGATGGAGTTATGGGGTCTGAACTCTGAATCATATCCCGTAGATGGAAGCTTGCATGTGGTTGTGACTATTCCCGGGTTAGCCGATAAGGGTGTTCCTGCTATGGAGATTACAGCTCTAGTTTGCCCTGACACCGGTGACTCCCATGCAGCCCCAGTGATTTTGGGCACGAATTGTAAAGCAGTATACAACGCTTTCCAGAAGTTTCTTGAAGGAGATGGGGTTACACCTTCTGATGAAGATGAAATGCCGCCCAATCTCAAAGAGCTCTGTGATGCAGTGGCGTTGCTAGGGCTGGTGTCACCCGGGGCGGTAGGAAATGGTGTCACCCCCCCCCAAAGAAAAAAAATTTTTGTGTGTTGAAAGAACTCAATGGCAGAGAAAAGGAGCACACCGATTACAGACAGCTGGAGGAGAAAAGGGGCGGGCCAGACAGGCAGCAACCAATAGGAGTCGGGGCAGGGCCAGACATCGCACCTGAACAAAAGCGGGGCGCGCGCCTATTATAATCAATGTATGATAGCAGAGGCGCTTATGCGTTGTGCAGTACCTCACTAGCACACATACATCGGCCTGCACGCTCCCTTTATGTCCATTAAAAACACCCATCTCCCGCCAGGTAACGCGCCCACCATGCAACACCACCACACACGCCACTGAGCAGTTACAGCTATAAATCCCCGAATAAACAGGAACAGCGTGCGCTCACCCCAGCAACACCACACACGCCCTCACCTGTTTCTGGCGACGAATACCGCGCGCGCTCTCAGCAACAGCGAACAAAAGCTCCCACCTCGTCCACGTGACCTGCTGTGCGCGCACACCATTGGTCCACAGATTCTGGACAGGCACCAGCAGCCGCTCCGCCTCCTGCCAAATGGCGCTCGAGCGCTGTGGGAGAGATGCGTAGGTGTCGCCGTGAGGGCATAGCATCCCCACAACTGACTGCTCTGTGCCACAGGCTGGCAATAATTGAGGTGACATAATGCTATAGTGCGGTGTCACCCTCTAGGTCTGGTGTCACCCGGGGCGGTCCGCCCCCCCCGCCCCCGGGTCGCTACGCCACTGCTGTGATGTACTTTCTGTTGGTTACCGGCATGGGATGGTATATCACATCGGTGAGCATCCAGTGGAGATTCCACCAGGGGGAGAGAGAGTCCTTAGAGTGGCGTCCCGCATTGCCTCTGAACTAATTGGAGATGGGAGTTACGTCCTCATGGAAACCCCTGAAGAAATGATTACTAAGAAGGGCTGGATGATTATTCCTGAAAGGATTGGAGGACCCAAGTGGCATTATCTACGGTGGTGACTGTCAAAAATTGCTCTCCCCACCCAGTCATAATCGGTCATCATCAAGATGTAGCCCATGTATATCCTGTGCTTGGTGTCAACTCCTATGCTGAAGTGTGTCAGGTTGAAGTTAAAGAGAATTCGTCTACTCTCAAGTTTGATTTGAGCGATCCAAATCTACCAGAAACCTGGAACCAGAAATTGACAAAGCAGTTATCAAGCATACCTGAAGTGTTCTCTACAGATGACATGGATTTCGGCTGCGCCAAGAGTGCTCAACACACCTTCCGTCTAACTGATCCTACACCGCTTCGAGAGCGGCCCCAACGGATAGCCCCAAAAGACGTTGATGAATTGAGACAGACCCTACACCAGATGAAAGATCAAGGGATTATTGTGGACAGCAAGAGCCCCTATGCTTCGCCCATTGTGGTGGTGAGGAAAAAGTGTGGATCGATCCGTCTATGTGTAGACTATCGGACTCTGAATAGGAGGACCATACCTGATCAGTATACCTTGCCCAGGATTGAAGAGGCTCTGGAGGCTTTGAATGGAAATTGTTGGTTCACTGTATTAGATCTGCAATCTGGGTACTACCAAGTTCCTATGGCACCTGAAGATCAGGAGAAGAGGGCATTTATATGTCCCTTGGGTTTCTTTCAGTTCACTCCCATGCCACAAGGTATCAGAGGAGCCCCAGCAACATTCCAAAGATTGATGGAGCGAGTGTTGGGCGATCTAGTGCCCCGAGAATGTCTTGTGTATCTCGATGACATTATTGTGTTCGGGTCTACTTTAGAAGAACATGAAGAACGGCTCATAAGAGTACTTAATCGCCTGCGAGACGAAGGGCTGAAGCTGTCAGCGGACAAGTGCAAGTTCTTCCGGTCATCAGTTTCCTATGTAGGTCACATCGTTTCTGCTGAAGGAGTTGCCACAGACCCCGCCAAAGTTGAAGCAGTGGTGAACTGGCCCCAACCTCAGAATATTACAGAGCTACGTTCTTTCCTTGGCTTTTGTGGATACTACCGCCGGTTTGTGGAAGGTTATTCTAGCATAGCCAAACCTCTACATGACCTGCTGAAGAGTGATGTAAGTGCTTCAGAGAAGCAAAAGAAGACTTCCAAAGCTCCTTTTGGGGACCGGTGGACTCCTGTGTGTCAAGAGGCTTTCACTCAGTTGAAGAAAAAGGTGACAGACGCACCCGTGCTAGCGTATGCTGATGCACAGAAGCCATATGTGCTCCATGTGGATGCAAGCTTTGAAGGATTGGGTGGAGTGTTACACCAGGAATATCCATCAGGCCTTCGACCTGTCGCTTTCATCAGCCGAAGCCTCACCCTGAGCGAACGCAACTATCCAGTTCATAAGTTGGAGTTTCTAGCACTCAAATGGGCTGTCATTGATAAGCTGCATGATTACCTGTATGGGGTTCCCTTTGAAGAACAGACAACAACCCCTTGACCTATGTTCTAACTACAGCTAAGCTAGATGCCACAGGACATCGCTGGTTGGCAGCTTTATCCAACTATCAGTTCACCCTGAAGTATAAACCAGGCCCAAAGAACATTGGAGCAGATGCCCTGTCTAGGCGGCCAGGATGGACTCCTGCTACTGAAGAGACTGAATGGAAAGAAGTCCCTGGTCCTGGCGTTAGAGCCCTATGTGCCATGAATGCAGTAACTGAAGATGAAGTGGCTTTCTCTGAGATGCGACTTATTGATTCCATGGGAGGTGGACCAGAGGCTGTGCCATACATGTTCGCCTATCCTGCTGCACTGGGGTCATTTGAGAACTGTTCCATACCCCCCAAAGCAGATGATTAGAAGTCAGAAGGCTGACCGGGTAATTGGACCTCTATACCAAGCAGTACATGCCAAAGACCCTACACTGTTGAAAAAGTATTTACCCAATGAGTGTGGTCAGTTCTTAAGAGATTGGGAGAAGTTTGAGATAGACAAAGGCCTACTCTATCGTGTGGTTTTGTATCATGATCATCCCGGAAGGCGTCAACTTGTTCTTCCCCATTGTTTCCAGAGAATGGCCTTCAGAAGTCTACATGATTATCATGGTCACCTGGGACCTGAGAAAACATATGGCCTGGTGCAAGATCGATTCTACTGGCCAAAGATGAGAGATACTGTGACCAGTTTATGCAGGCAATGTCTCAGATGTCTACAGAGGAAAGCTTTGCCAACTCGAGCTGCCCCAATGGAACACTTACAGAGTTCGGGCCCCATGGATTTGGTCTGTATGGACTTTCTCTGCATTGACAATGACTCAAGAGGGATTGCAAATGTATTAGTAGTGACCGACCACTTTACTCACTACGCTCAAGGTTTCCCCACTAAGGATCAAAGAGCAGTTACCGTCGCTCGAGTGCTCTGGGAGAAGTATTTCATCCATTATGGTCTACCTCACAGACTGCATTCAGACCAAGGCAGAGACTTCGAGAGCAAGTTAATCAAAGAATTACTTCAGCTATTGAACATTCAGAAAAGTCGGACTACACCTTATCACCCAGAGGGTGATGCTCTTCCTGAGAGATTCAACCGGACCTTGCTTGATATGCTGGGTACTCTGGAAGTGCAAGACAAGCAGTCCTGGAGTCGCAAGGTTGAAGCTATGGTACATGCGTACAATAGCACTAGACACGAGAGTACAGGATTTTCACCCTACTTTTTGATGTTTGGAAAAGAGCCTAGAGTGCCCATTGATATCCTCCTAGGAGTTTCAACTGATGAACCATTATCAATATGTGGCTCGTCTGAAAGATTCCCTCGAATCAGCGTATCGTCTTGCTGAAGAAAATACAGCTAAAGTAAATGCTGGAAATAAGAGGCGCTTTGATCTCCGTGTGAGATATAGAGACTTGAAACCAGGGGACCAAGTCCTGCTGCGAAACCTAGGAGCATCTGGAAAACATAAACTGGCTGACCGCTGGAGAAAAGAGACTTTTACTGTAGTGGACAAGCTGCCTGGGATCCCAGTATACAAAATAAAGGGACCAGAAGGTAGAATAAAGACCTGGCATTGAAACCACTTGCTGCCTATCCCTCAAATCGAAAATGACAATGGCTCAGAAGATTTTGCAGTGAGTGATCCGCCTCAGCCTCAGGCAGATTCCACTTCTGATCTGCCAGATACTAATGAGAGTGATTGGACTGCAGTTCCTGAAGTCACTAACCCAACTGCTCCTGCCCCTTCAAGAGAGTTGTTGAGCCCTAGCTCCCCAGAGTTTGTGCCTCAGTCAGTGACTACCCCCAGGCAGGAGCCTAATCCTGCTACAGAACCAGCACCATCCCTGCCCATGACTCACAGTTTTAGTTCAGGGCCTGAAAACACCGGATTACCTCAGAGGGGAGTACGGAGAGGGGAAAGAGTTAGACATGCTCCACCCATTTTTACCTATGATAATTTGGGGGATCCCAGGTTTATCAGTCAGCCACAGCTGTATCATGCTTGGGTAGGTGCAGTTTCCAATTTGGTTAATATGTTTCCTGTTTTTGCTACTCCTGGCATGTATTACTGACAACTGACTTGTTTCTTGCAGCGATCCATTGTAATGGAGAGAGGACGACGTTGTTTCTTGTTAATTAATGTTGACCATAGTTTCTCTTTGACGGGACGTAAAGATTCCACCAGGGGGAGTATGTAGGGAAGTGCTGATTTACCACAAAGTTGCTCTGAACATTGCATGTCTCCTGGAAATCATAGAGCACTCCCTCCTTAACCAGTGACAGTATACTTCCTGCCCCTGCTAGCTTGGATTTGCAGCCCTGTGCTGGACTATAAGTAGAGAACATACTTCCTGCATCCTGGGACAGACCTGAGCACACGGCTTGCTGTCAGAAGCTGTGCTGCTGCTTCTTGTATCCAGAGCCTCACATTGGCATCTGGATCCTTCCACTGACCATCAGACTGTTCATCTGCCAGTTCAGCTGACTGTGCCTAGAGATCATCTGTAGCTGTTTTGGAACTCCTTCTTTACTCCCAGCTTGCTGACCTGCATGTACAGTGTACCCCGTGGAGAACCTTCACCTGTCTGATCGACTTCTACGCGTCAAGAGTGGATCAGCTATCAAGATCAGGGGCCCCTGCAGCTTTCATCCTGCGCAGACTCTTTCTCTTGGAGGTATTTGGGCTATAGAGTAGCTATATACTCGGGTATATGTGCACAGACTGAAGCTAGGCCTTTCATTATTGCATTATATATATATTACACTGTGTATGCTGTATTTCTCTTGTGCCTTTACCGTTTGCTATATAACGTTTATAGTATTATTATATTCAGCTGTGCCAGTGATTGCTGGGAGCAGTAGTCCCTCTGCTCTCATTGTATGGTTTTGTTTAGACTTGATCTATTTCCCAGAAAGGTTCCCCGACAGTTACAAGGGCCCTATTTTGGGTGGAGGCACTGCCACACAGAACATTTATCCCACTCTTCCACTAATCGAAGGCTCAGCCTCATTTTGTTACCAACAGGTCAGCGCCATAGCCTGTCTTGAGTGGGGCGTTTATGATCACCCCCCCCCCCCCCAAAACAGTGCTACAATAGACAGATGGAAGCTTCTTTACATGGCCCCTCCCTGTCTCAGTCTATGCAGGAACATGGCTGACCTCCCGGGCTGCTTCTCCTCCACACAGCACAACTGCACAACTGCAAACATTACAAGTAAGGACAGTGACCAGCCGCCAGGCTGCAGCACTTCTCTGGGGACACTAGCAGAAGAACCTTCAGTGCCTGGAGGCTGCTCTGAACGTGGGTGACAGCAGACTGATCTGCCGACTGATCAGAGGAGGTTCTGTGTGTTCTCACCCGTTTCTGCCTAATTTGAACGTGTCTGTGTGACACAGAGTTCATGCCCCAGCTAGCTGGAGTAACTCGCCCCCCCCCCTCCAACGTCATTACTCGCATGAAGTCATCATCTCTTGTGTCTCCCGGGCTTTGAATTATGAGAAGCGCAGCGCAGGGGATGAAGCTGCTCAGTAAGTGTGTTTAATAGGTTGATGGAGCCTGTGTCTGCTTGTGTCATTATTGTAGACTGTGACAGACGCTCTGTCTTTTGGATGTCATCACTATTCAGTTGCCCACCGGGTCATTCACTGGCCTTTTCTTAATTAGGTCATTGTATTTTGATACTGTTACAGGCAATGTCATTGTATTTTGACTGCCATTGTGTATTGTTGATTACGTCACAGTCAATGGCATTGTCCTGATTGATTATAATTATATTACAGCCTGCTATTGTTCTACTGATTGCGTCACCGGCAGAGTTGAGGGATTGTTTGCCCTGCTGCTATTGGTCGGTGTGTGTGTCATGCAATAGAGACTTGTGTATATAAGGCCTAGAGTGGCACTAATAAACACACTGCACCTTCACCCTCAATACTGAAGTTCTGTCTCTTATTGGGGGAAACGCTATATTACAATTCACTAGCCCTTGTAAGGGCTGTTCCTGGTTCCTCACGGACGACTCTGGAATTCCAGCAGCACCTCTTACGATTGGGAAAAGGACGTCTCGGGCGGTGAAGCCCTCCGGCGATAAGGGTTATCGCTACAATTGGTGGCAAGCGGTCGGATGGTCCTTTGTACCCAGAGAGAGTGCTACCCTGATGGAGAGTCAGTAGGACAAGTTGAAAAGGCTGACCCTGAAGGATCTACTCGTGAGCCGGGGAAGGTCAGCTAGCAACCGCCCACGTCGGGAACTGATAGCCGAGCTGATCAAAATGGATCGTGCAGCAGTGAGGACCGAAACCAATATAGAGATCGATGAAGACGCTGCTCTTGTTCAAGCGGTTCGGAACAGATTGTCGGTCTATGGCCGAATCCATCACAAGAACTGATCGACCAAGTCTTCGCCGCAGCGGAGGCAGAGGCCAGTAAGCGAAGGGAAGATCGACGACTCGCAACCCAGCAGCCTCTCAGCGCCCCTGTGTCTCCGAGCCTCAGTTACACTGGGGGGAAAAAGATTCCATTTGCAGCATTTAAGTCCATCCAGGAAAGTGACAATGAGATTGATGGATTTTTGGCCGATTTTGAACGGCAGTGCGCTTTACACCGGGTACCCACGGAGGAATGGGTCACCATATTATCAGGGAAACTATCGGGGAAAGCTTCCGATGCTTTCCGGGCCATCCCTGATGCGGACATACCACACTACCATCTGGTAAAGGAGGCTTTGTTAGCCCGGAACGCTGTCACCCCGGAAGCCTACAGTTGTTTTTACTAGAACATTTTCTCAATGCCTTGCAACCAGAGCTAAGAGAGTATGTGTGTATCATCTTCACCCTCAATACTGAGTTCTGTCTCTTATTGGGGGGAAAAGACAAGACCAGCACCCTGTGAGTACATGTGTGTGTACAAGACCAACACCCTGTGAGTACAACTGTATGTGTGTACAAGACCAGCACCCTGTGAGTACAACTGCATGTGTGTGTGTGTGGGTATAATCTTCACCCTCAATACTGAGTTCTGTCTCTTATTGGGGGGAAAAGACAAGACCAGCACCCTGTGAGTACAACTGTATGTGTGTGTGTGTGTGGGTATAATCTTCACCCTCAATACTGAGTTCTGTCTCTTATTGGGGGGAAAAGAAAAGACCAGCACCCTGTGAGTACAACTGTATGTGTGTGTGTGTGTGTATACAGGCCTGGTAGACAAAACGGTAATGCAGATGGATTATCCCGGCAAACAGAACTCTGCCCCTAACAAGAGTCCGGACAGCCCCACGTTAACCCGAACAGGGTCAATCCGGGTCTGCCGGGTGTTCCACAAAAAGGGGGCATTGTGACAGACGCTCTGTCTTTTGGATGTCATCACTATTCAGTTGCCCACCGGGTCATTCACTGGCCTTTTCTTAATTAGGTCATTGTATTTTGATACTGTTACAGGCAATGTCATTGTATTTTGACTGCCATTGTGTATTGTTGATTACGTCACAGTCAATGGCATTGTCCTGATTGATTATAATTATATTACAGCCTGCTATTGTTCTACTGATTGCGTCACCGGCAGAGTTGAGGGATTGTTTGCCCTGCTGCTATTGGTCGGTGTGTGTGTCATGCAATAGAGACTTGTGTATATAAGGCCTAGAGTGGCACTAATAAACACACTGCACCTTCACCCTCAATACTGAAGTTCTGTCTCTTATTGGGGGAAACGCTATATTACAATTCACTAGCCCTTGTAAGGGCTGTTCCTGGTTCCTCACGGACGACTCTGGAATTCCAGCAGCACCTCTTACGATTGGGAAAAGGACGTCTCGGGCGGTGAAGCCCTCCGGCGATAAGGGTTATCGCTACATAGACATTTTCCTGCCTGCTCTGCTCTCTTCTGGCTGCCCACTTTCCTGATATCTACTGTCTTCCTGCAAGTCCTCCATTCAGCCTCCTTCATGCGACATTTTTTCATAATTTCTGCCTTTTTCATTCTAGTCAATTTCCCTCCTCCTTCCTGCTCACTGTGCCTCTTTCTGGCTCCCCATTTCCCTTCTTTCTATCCCTTTATCCTGCCATTTTTATGCAGCCAGCTGTTGCCACATTGCTTCTACCTGTATCCCGCCTTTTTTCCCTTTCATGCTAATAACGTTCCTTCTACTCTGTGCCTCCCTGATGCGCACTGTGCCCGCTTTCTAATTTCTGCCCCCTCTTCTGTGTCTTTTTATCCTTTCTGCCACTATCCCTCCCTGATCTGTGCCCACTGTGTTCTTCTCCTGCCAGTTGCTATTTCTTCCTGAAATCAACTTTTTTTTTCCTTCTGTTGCCCCCTTTCCCTAGCAACCCCAGACCCAACAGCCCCAATACCTACCACTTGCACTTTTTTACCTATATCTGTCATTCACATGACAACCAACAGCTAATCAGGGTTCAAGGCCACTAGGTGAACCTGTTAGAATGCTGGTGGTTTTGTGAACAGCAGGGAATAGCATCTAACAGGTAGTCCAAGGCAGACTGGCAGGAGGATGTGCACCAGGACAGTGCTTAGAAGACAGACGAACCTCAGGGTCTGTATGGCTAAAGATCCCCTTTAAAGTGGATCAAAACCCAGGATTCTGACTATCCTGGGTTTTGGTCCTTGCCCCAATCTGGGATGCCCCACTGTGTGAAACCCCCCAGGTCGCCCAATCTAACTCACCTTACCCCAGTCCTACTGTGTACACGCGGCCTCTCATCCAGTCAGTGTGCTCGAGTCTGCTCCCACCTGGCGGCCACATCCTCCGCTGCCCGAATCGGGATGTCCCGGGGGGGGGGGATTCAAGTGGCCCTGGAATCTTATAGATTCCAAGGCTGTGAGGTCACGGGTTTTGGTCCTCTTTAACAATGGGGGGGGGCGTGTTGGCAAAAGGTGCCTAGGGCAGCATGAATCCTAAATACGGCCCTGCATATAAAGGTGGTGCAGTTCTAGACTTGCTCAAGTTCGACACGCTAACCCAAGGAACTCGGGACTGTATAAGGACACTTCAAAGTTACAAGCATTAGGTTTGCTATAAACCTGTTCTTTAATCATTTCAGGCTTTGGTCCATGATACTCCCAGCAGGATTTTTCGTTTGGCAGCATGCACAGCTCCCCTCAAGTAACAGTTTTTTAGCCAAGCATATTAATGGCTAAAAAAACAGAATGAAAGGCTAGCCACTCCTCTTCAACTGTGAGTACCTGCACCAGCTATTTAGATATGCCCTACACCGATACAGGGTCACTTGTAGCGGGAGTGGGCTAAGCCATAGGATAACTGGAATGCTAAAATTCCTAGTGAATTAGGGCATTTTCCACAGCAGGGCATTCCAAATACTGATGCCCCACGGGCTAGTTTCAGTCCTCATTGAAGCGTAATTTTTATTTACAGGTATCCAGCCTGCCAAACAGGCACTTTACCTAAAGTGAAGAGCATCTCCTGTATAGGACAGGTATAAGAACACCTTCAGCAAGTGTCTTCGTTTTTATGCTCGATTATGACCATAGCATACAGCAGTCATAGCGGTTGTGTGTACCCTATAGTGCAGGTGCCGCCTAGTGGTTTCTCTACTGAAGCATTTTAGGTAAATTAGACTCTTAATAAAAGCTTGTGACAACCCTGAAGTGGCAATATGTTGCTACTAGGTTATATGCCATTTGATACTCATAATGCAGCATTAGCAATGCTATGACAGCAGTGATGCTTTACAGGAATGCACCGTTCCCCTTAAAAAAGACCTTCGGGGGGGGATGCCATGTAAAGCATTTGAGAAGCCTTAAAAGTGGACCACCACACCCCTCCCCTATAAGACAGGCTTAGAGGAATTGAGAATGTCTCACACACATAAAGATCCCCCAGAACACCCATAATCCTTACCATAGTATCACAATTGACCATCTACGTGGGTACTGATATTACAGTCTCTGGAAAGTCCCTGCCCACCTGAGCGCCAACAGCCAATCGCAGCACGGCATTTCCAGCAGAGCACAAAGCTAAGGTAAGGATTATGATTGTTCTGGGGGTATTATGTACAGGGAACACCAGCATTTTGAATGCCTCCCAGCCGGCAGGGACCCAACCCAAAAAAAAAAAAACACAGTTAATTACCTAGTAACTTCTAAACATCCGAAAGGCAGCATACCACTGAGATATTATGGCTCCTCCCCAAGGTAGGAATACACAAAAGCTTTAGTTCCTTCCCCAGTAGTTTAGGAGATCCGAAAAAAAAATACAAAAGCACCAACTGGTAAATCATTAAGAATCATACAGAATAACATAGCCTTAGGGAAGCCTGTATGCAGCCCTTTCTGATGTTCAGAAAAGAAGGTACCATGAACTGGATAAGCGAGAAATTACCTCTACTGGGTGGGAAAAGCTGGCAGTAACACACTCCTGCCAAAGGATTGATCTTGCAAAGTGAGCAGATCCAGGTGGTAATGATTAATAAATGTCTTAGCTGAAGACCAGGTTGCCGCTCTACAGATCTGTTTAGATGTAGAAATACTTCTTGTAGAATGACCTGTAAACCGCCCTGGAGAAGGAGATCTGTTGAACGCAAAACTGATCGTACTCTTTATCTGCCTTCCTCCAATCCTTTGTTTGTCGAAGGTATTCCGGTAACAGGCCCTGACATCTGAAGACTTATCTATAGAACAGGTGGAGAAATCACTATACCGGGAAGATGGTAGGATAATCTCTTGGGTCAGATGAAAAATCTTGGGAAGGTAGCAAGGATCCACCCGTAATATTAAACAATCCTGGAAAACTTGAAAAAAAAGAGGTGATGGCAGAATTGAGCCTGGATATCACCGATTCTGCGGAGGGAAGTTATTGCCACCAAAAAGAGAGCCTTCCATGTAAGAAATTTAATATGAGAGCCCAACAGAGGTTCAAAGAGTGGTTCGGGCAGAGCTCAAAGGACCCGGGCGAGATACCATTGAGGAGCTAACCTCAAATGGACCAGTCTGGACCACCTGACCAGCGTGAACGATGAAAATCGCTTATCCAAAAAAATGAAAGGACTGCAGGATAATTGGATCTTCAGGATACTGATGCTGAGATCCAGGTTGACTCCTTCCTGAAGGAAATCCAATATGACTGGCTGATTAGAAGGGCATCTTTCATTACAAACTTTCCAGATGTTAAAAGTTTACCTGGTAACTTTTCAAAACATCCGAACAGGCATCATACTCATGAGACCTCATGTCTCTGCCCCTAGGTTGGAACACATGACCACGAGAAATGGATAACACTTTAGCCCTTCCTCCCAGTCATAGAGATCTGAAAAACAGACCAAAACATTACTGGTGATAAACCATGAAAAACATTCAATTATATTTTAAGGGAGGGAAACGTGTATGCTGCCCATTCAGATATTTAGAAAAGTTACCAGGTAACTAACTTCTTAAAACATCCTCCATACTCATGAGAGATAACAGAGATCTACCTCTATTGGGTGGGAAATGCAGCCCGAAGCACACTCCTGCCAAAGGACTGACCTTGTACTGTCAGCAAGTCTAAACGGTAATGCCTAACAAAAGTCTTGGCTGAAGACCATGTGTCCGCTTTACAAATCTGTTTAATAGAGGCCCCAGCTTGCTCTGCCCAAGAAGTAGAGACCCTTCTCATCATGTGAGCTGTATTCTTGCCTGGAACCCATGATAGGCCATACTGATAGCGTTCTACATCCAACATGCCAAAGTTGACTTGGATACTCAATGCCGTTTCTCGGACCTGAGAATGAAATGAACAGGCCATCTACCTTCCTCCAATCCTTGGTTTGATGAAGATATTCCAGAAGACATGCTCTGTCATCCAGAGATTTATCCCCAGAAGAAATGTTACTGTCCGCTGAAGGAAAAACAATCTCCTGAGTTCTATGAAAGTCAGAAGATATCTTTGGTAGGTAGTAGAGGTCCACCCTTAATACCACCCGATCCTTAGGAATCTGAAAAAAGGGATGACAGAATATTGCCTGAATATCACCGATTCTGCGTGCCACTAAAAATAAAACCTTCCAGGTGAGGAATTTAATAGGAGAGTCCTGAATCGGTTCAAATGTGGAGGAGCTGTCATTGCTGTCAGGACTTTAGCTAGACCCCATTGAGGAACTATCTTCATGCGGACCGGCTTATATCACCCCATGGCTAGAAGAGAACCCAGTGAAAAGGATAAAAGTCTTTTATCCAGAAAAACTGACAGAGCTGCCAGCTGTACCTTCAAATTACTGACACCGAGACCCAGATCAACTCCCTTCTGGAAGAAATAGAAGACGACAAGGTTAGATGCAGATTTACCATTCAGAACCTTCCATGTCTTAAAAGTCTTCCATACTTTCAAAGACATCTTTTCACTTCTTTCCTACTTGAGAGGAGGGTCTTGATAATCTTCTTCGAAAACCCCTTTTTCAAAAGCAAAAAGAGACTTCAGGGTCAATCATCACGTCTGGGGATCCGGGCAGAGCATTGGTGATTGGGATAGCTGGTCTGGCCTAGTCGGAAGCCTCCAGGGCTCTTGTATGGACAAAGTTAAAAGAGTTGGGCCACCAGGGAGCCAGAAACAGAACTTACCCTGGCTGACTGGCTAATTTCTTCAATACTGAAGTATCTAAACTGGAGGAAATGCATATACCAGGCCGAATGGCCAATTGTGTGCCAGAGTGTCTACCCCCCAGAGCTGGATCGGAAGGATTTAGAGAAAAAAATACCATTTTGTGAATACTCAACTGTAAAATGGGTATTATAAGTATGTCACACACCCCGCTTCAGATAGTCATTACACTTGGGTTATACTGACCTGTAGATGGCGATCTTGCAGAGATGTCAATAAAAAAAGGAAGACCCTCCCGGTCCATAAATACCTGGTACCTCCCACTCATTCCCCAGTATTAAAACAGCAGTAAGGAAACAAAGGGACCAGGAAGAGCCAAAATAACCAGTAACCGTAAGAAAGGTTCACCATATAAAGGATCCAAAATACCAAAGGGCGGGGTGAAGCGGGGTGTGTGACATACTTATAATACCCATTTTACAGGTGAGTATTCACAAAATGGTATTATTCTAAGTATGTCACACACCCCGCTTCAGATAGTCATTACACTTGGGACATCCAATAGCAGTGTCCATAAAGGGCGGGGATCCAAAACAAGGCAATAATGTACCAACTTAAACCACTGCAGCTTGCAGAACTTTGCGGCCAAAAACAGCATTCGCTGAGGCCCGCACATCAACCTTGTAAAACTTGGAAAAAGTATGAACGGAAGACCAAGTAGCAGCCTTACAAACTTGCTCAACAGAGGCCTGGTGCTGGAAAGCCCAGGACGCCCCAACGGCCCGAGTAGAATGAGCAGTAACACGAAAAGGGGGAACCTTCCCCTTGGCAGAATAGGCCCCAACAATGGCCTGGCGAATCCATTTACTAATGGAAGACTTGGCGGGAGACAAACCTTTCCTAGGCCCGGAGGGCACCACAAAAAGGGCCTCGGTCGTACGAAAGGAAGAAGTAGCCACCAAATAGTACTTCACACAGCGAACCACATCCAGAGAATGCAAAACCCTCTCCTTGTCATTGCTAGGCTTAGGACACAAGGAGGGTAGAACAATGTCCTGATTAAGATGGAAGGCAGAAACCACCTTAGGAAGGAAATCTGGCTTGAAGCGGAAAACCACCTTGTCCTGATGCCTCTCAAAGTAAGGAGCCTGAATGGACAAAGCCGCCAACTCCGATACACGCCGAACAGAAGTGATGGCAACCAGAAACGCAACCTTCTGAGTAAGCGTAGAAAGAGCAATATCCTGCAAAGGTTCAAAAGGAGGACCCTGAAAAGCAGAAAGAACCAAATTCAAATCCCAAACTGGGAGCAAAGGCTTCCTAGGAGGCCGCACATGTGTAACCCCCTGGAAAAAGGTCTTAACCAGAGGATGAAGAGCAAAAGACTTTTGAAAGAAAACCGCCAGGGCAGAAACATGCCCTTTCAGTGTACTAAGCTGCAAACCTTGGTCCAGACCAGCTACTCTATTGGGAGTGGACGTGAACAGTCACACCTCCCTCCCTATGTGGAGCACCAATCAATATTAAATCTATGCAAAAACATGTCTATAGAAAATCATATAAATTTTATTAATTACATACATAGCTAATCATAAAAGACATTCAAAACAAACATACACCACAAACAAGTTTAAAAACAAGGCTGATCCCCCTTCAATACTCAATGATGAAATATAAATCTTAATCAAATAATTTTTATAATTAAAGTGCATGTACTGTGTACTCTCATGAGAAGTAAATGTATTAAAAATACTTATCACTAATACATTAATATGGATATGTGTGTGTCTGTAAAGACACACCAAAATCCAAAATTATTATGCCGGCATAATAAACCCAAAAGAAGAATTATTATTTATACCTATATGTTATTATATTATTAACCAAAAGAAAACAATTTTTTGTTTTTCTATAATAATAAAGATTGTGAAAAATGTGAACAACTCACTACAATGCTATATAGCAATCAATAAATAATATATTACAATCAGTGAAAAAAAATATATATATGTTGCAACAAAAAAACAATATAAATGCAACTGCCAGTGTAGATAATTAAACAATTAAACCTGTGTAGTCCAATGTAAAACTGTGTATAAACACCAAGTGCTAACTAACCCTAATATAAATCTACATATTCCTATCCAAACCAAATGAGCAAGTGATCATGTGAACCTAAAACACAAAAAATATCGTGCCAGCAATTACAAAGACTGATACTACCAAAATCCACACAGAGCCACAGACATCAACTGAGAGGGGGGATCGCACAGAAGGACACCCACGCGCCCGCCGCTGCCCGTGCGGCTTCGAAGCCGCACGGGCAGCGGCGGGCGCGTGGGTGTCCTTCTGTGCGATCCCCCCTCTCAGTTGATGTCTGTGGCTCTGTGTGGATTTTAGCACTTGGTGTTTATACACAGTTTTACATTGGACTACACAGGTTTAATTGTTTAATTATCTACACTGGCAGTTGCATTTATATTGTTTTTTTGTTGCAACATATATATATTTTTTTTCACTGATTGTAATATATTATTTATTGATTGCTATATAGCATTGTAGTGAGTTGTTCACATTTTTCACAATCTTTATTATTATAGAAAAACAAAAAATTGTTTTCTTTTGGTTAATAATATAATAACATATAGGTATAAATAATAATTCTTCTTTTGGGTTTATTATGCCGGCATAATAATTTTGGATTTTGGTGTGTCTTTACAGACACACACATATCCATATTAATGTATTAGTGATAAGTATTTTTAATACATTTACTTCTCATGAGAGTACACAGTACATGCACTTTAATTATAAAAATTATTTGATTAAGATTTATATTTCATCATTGAGTATTGAAGGGGGATCAGCCTTGTTTTTAAACTTGTTTGTGGTGTATGTTTGTTTTGAATGTCTTTTATGATTAGCTATGTATGTAATTAATAAAATTTATATGATTTTCTATAGACATGTTTTTGCATAGATTTAATATTGATTGGTGCTCCACATAGGGAGGGAGGTGTGACTGTTCACGTCCACTCCCAATAGAGTAGTTGGCTGTTAGTGGTGTGAGCACAGACCCTTGTATTAGTAGTGCACCCCACTATTTAATACTTGGTCCAGACCAGGTTGCAGAAATTCCAAAACCCTAGGGATAGAAAACACCCTGCAAGGCAAGGCCCGGACCTCACACCAATCAATATAAGACCTCCAAATCCTATAGTAGATGGCAGAGGAAGACTTCTTTCTAGCCCTAACCAGAGTCTGAATGACAGCATCAGAAAGACCTTCCTCAAAGATGGAGGTTTCAGCAGCCACGGCGTCAAAGCCAGCGTTGGTAAATTGGGGTAGAGCAGTGGACCCTGAGTGAGCAGATCCCGCAGAAGGGGCAGATCTAAATGATCCGCCGCCAACCTTACCACGTCTGCGAACCAAACCTGTCTTGGCCATCTTGGAGCCACCAGAATTGCTGACGTGCCCTTTAGGGCCAGCTTGCGCACCTCTTTGCCCACCATGGGAAACGGAGGGAACAGGTACAGAAACCCCAGATCCCTCCAGTTCAGAGACATGGCATCCTCTGCCAGATCCAGCGGACCCCGCGAGAGAGACACAAATGCCGGAAGCTTGTGATTGTGACGAGACGCAAAGAGGTCCACCTCCGGAGTCCCCCACCGGTGGCAAAGCGACCGAAACACCTTGGGGCTGAGCGACCATTCCCCCCGGCGAGATGAGCACCTGCTCAGGGAGTCCGCCTCCGTGTTCTCCACTCCCGGAATGTACACCGCCGAGATGCATGGGACATTGCTCTCTGCCCAAGCCAGGATCAAAGACACTTCCCCGAGGGCACGCCTGCTGCGAGTCCCTCCCTGGTGATTGATGTAGGCGATCGCCGTCTGATTGTCCGACCGAACTTGGAACGGTAGGCCCTGTAACTGATGAGTCAAGTGAGCCAGAACCAACCTGATGGCTCTCAGCTCCAGAACATTGGTAGGATCGTGAGCCTCCTGAGGCCCCCACAGTCCCTGAAACTGAAGATCCTTCCAAAATCCCCCCCAACCTGACAGGCTGGCATCCGTGGGGACCGTCTCCCAACGAGGGGTCAGAAAGGATCTGCCCCTCATCAGATTGCTTGGTTCCAGCCACCACCGAAGGGAATGCCGCACCCGGGGGGACATCAGAAAAGACTGATCCAATGACAACGGGGACCCGTCCCAGGCCGCCAAGAGATGGAGCTGGAGCGTCCTTGTGTGAAACTGGGCAAAGGGAACCGCCTCGAATGATGCCACCATCAATCCCACCAGTCCCATCCCCAGCCGAATGGACGGGCGAGGGATGGATAGGAGTCAATTCCTCAATCAGAAGAACCTTGGGCTGGGGGAGGAACACCCTGGCCTGAGAAGTATCCAGAGACATTCCCAGGAACTCCACCACCCTGGAGGGAGAGAGGCAGGACTTGGGATAGTTGATCACCCAGCCGAATCTCTCCAGGGTGGCTACCACAGTCCTGGTATCTAGCTCCGCCTGGCTGAGAGAGGAAGCCACAATAAAAATTCGTCCAGATAAGGCACGATGCGGATACCCTGGGCTCTGAGGAGGGCCATCACCCCTGCTAGCACCTTGGTGAAAACCCTTGGAGCCGAGGTAAGGCCAAACGGAAAAATGGCAATTTTCTACAAAGAACCTGAGAAATCTCTGGTGTGCCGGAAAGATTGGAATATGCAGGTAAGCATCCTTGATATCTATGGACATCATGAAGTCTACTTGACGAAGTGAATAAATGGCCGAACGCAGAGTTTCCATGCGGAACTTCCGGGGACGGACGAACCTGTTGAGTAACTTCAGATCCAGAATGGGACGAACGGAACCGTCCTTCTTGGGCACCGTGAACAGATTGGAATAATAGGCCAGGCCCCGGTCCGAGGGAGGCACCGGGCAAATGACAGCCATGTCCAGAAGATTTGCTACTGCCGCCCGGAGCCCCTGTGCGGCCAGAGGATCTGAAGGTACCCGAGACCTGAAGAATCTGGGAGGGGGCCAGAACTCGAACTCCAGCTTGTAACCGGAAGACACCACTTCCCGAATCCATCTGTCCGAGACCTCTTGGTCCCAGACCCGGGAGAAGAGTTGCAGCCGCCCCCCCGGCCGCAAGGGTGAGGGCGCTCCCTCATTGCTTAGAGCCCCAGCTGTGTCCTGGACGGGCACGACCCCTGCCCCGGTTCCAGGAATCACCTCTGGAGGAGAAGGCCAATCCCCTGCCAACTCTGGCCCTACGAAAGGAAGGAGTGAAGGAAGCTGCCCCCCGAAAGGGACGACACTACTTCTTACGCTAAGGTAACTTACCACCCTTTGCAACCGAATCCAATTTTTCTCCAAAGAGCCGCAACCCCACAAAGGGAAGGGCCGTAAGCGACTTTTTAGACACAAAATCAGCCGTCCACTGGCGCAACCAAACCGACCGCCGGATAGCCACAAGGAAGGCCGAAGTTCTACTACACATTACCAATGTGTCATCCAAGGCGGCTAGTACAAATGACAAAAACAACTCACACCGCTTAAGGGTGGTGAACTCCTCACTAGCCGAGTCAAGCCCGGAAGTAGTCAACAGTTCTCTAACAACCGACCTGGCAGCTACCAATAAGAGCGCCAAAGCACAAACAGGCCGCAAGGCCGACCCAACACTGGCAAAACCATGACAAGCCATCTGGTCAATGCATTTATCCTCACCATCCTTGAGGGTAGTACAGTCCGGAGAATGCAAAATAGAGGTGCTAGACAACCCCAAAACAGGAGCATCCACCTCAGGAGGGGACGACCAGTGCTTCACCGCGTCCACCAGAAAGGGATATTTTTATCCCAACCCGGAGGAACACCTGGAAGTCGAGTAGGCCTCTCCCATTCTTTGAGAATAATGCCATCAAAATGCTTTTGATAAGGGAATTCCAAGCATAGCTTGGTCGCCTCAAAGAACTCCCCCTTTTGCGGAGGAGCCGCTTCAGGAGGAGAAAAGGCCAAGACCTCAAACATATGAGCCAGGACCTTAGAGGTATCCAACGAATCCCCCTGACCCTGCTCGGTATCAGCACCAACAAACTGCTGATCATCAGACCCATCTGACTCCTCAAACAGCTCCCCCTCCTCTAGCAGGGGGCAAACGGACCAGTCCAGAGAGTCAAACTCATCCAAATCAAAGGCCTGCGTGGCTGTAGACAAATGTTTTCTCTTAGCAGGGGCCACAGCACAAGAAAACAATTTTTCAAGATTGGCCAATCTGGCGCACACCTCAGAATGCGACTCCCCACCCATGACACCGTCACATGGGGTACGGATCAGACGGGGGGGGAGTAGGAGAAGAGACCGGCACCGGAGATCCGGACTGCTGCGTAATAGTCCGCTGCTCACATGGTACACAAAGAAATACATCATCCCCCAAAAGGGATACCCCACACCCCAAACACTGCCTGGATTGCCCAGAGGGGAGCCCAGGTCCCTTATCTGGGGGAGCCTCCATATGGTGATTTTTTATATAATTGGTCACGATGACCAGAGGGAATTATGCAGCAATGCTACCCGGGATAACCCTTTTAGTCCCGCGTGGGGGGAATTTTACAGGAAACAATTCTAGCACCAGGGACCCCAGGACCGGGAGAACCCCCTTTAATAGTAACAAGGGTCCACCTGGAAGACAAAAGACAGGCACAGCAATCAGACCCCATACAAGTAAATGTCCAATAATGTCAACAGACAAGCATTGCAGACAACCACACAACTTTGTTCTTTTAATGGTGAGCGGCGCGCACAGAGGATACAGGGCTCAGTGTGGACTCCGGAGCGGAGAGCTCAGCATGGCAACCTGAGCTGTGTGCCCCTGCAGTATATATACAAAAACTAATGGGGCCCCCAAGGGCCACTCACTGACCAAAAAGACCACCGACCGGCACACACGAACACAAGCGGAGGAAGGAGAAAAGCGAGTAATCAGTGGTAGAAGGAGGGCGGGCCGGCGCGGTTCGCGCCTGGCCCTGCCCCTCCCCCTTCGCTCCCAGTCAGTAGCCGGAATGTAAAAACAGAGATGCCAGCAGCACGGGGGCGGGCCGTGGGTGATCGCGCGGACGCCCAGCCCCGCACCTGAGGGGAAGAAGCTCCCCCGCCGCCATCAGCGCACGAGGCGGCCGGCACCGCGGTACTGCCATGCTTAAGTACAGTGACACAAAACAAGCACCCACACACACACACACTGTGACCGAGTGCCCACACAAACTCCACACATACAATAAAGGACCCAACAACATTTAAGCCCTCAAGGGAAAAGCCCCCCCCCCTCTAAGGGTATCCGGGAGAGGGGGAATCCATGCTAGCGTGGGAGGCCAAGGGACAGGGCATCCCAAGCCGGGATCACTAACCCGGCTAACCGCCTTCCCCTTGGTATGGGGTCTCACGGTGGAGCGTAGCTCCTAAGCACCATAGGGTGCCGTCTACCATTGTCCGAACCAGCAGCCTGTGCTGGGAGGCAAAGTAAAATCAGTTAAAAGGGATCCGGACAGAAATAGACTCAATAAGAGGGGCCGGGAGTTATCCCGGCTACCTGCAAGGAGGAGACATCCATCTTCTGACTTGCTCGCCGTCTGCAGAGATGAAAGACTGGGGAATGAGTGGGAGGTACCAGGTATTTATGGACCGGGGGGGTCTTCCTTTTTTTATTGACATCTCTGCAAGATCGCCATCTACAGGTCAGTATAACCCAAGTGTAATGACTATCTGAAGCGGGGTGTGTGACATACTTAGAATATACAATTCTGTGATTACTCACCTGTAGAATTGGTATTATGAGTATACAGTACGTCCTGCTCCAGATAGATTACTTACATTTGGGATTACTCCACCAGATGGAGCTGGACTGCAGAGACATCGAAAATAGGCTCCTCCCGGCCCCTCAAATACCCAGGGACCTCCCACAATCCCCAGCATTGAAAAGCAGTTAACGAGAAGCCGGGAAAATTAAAACAAACCCAAACTGATAACTACAACAATGATAACAATCACCATACAGGGGATCCAAGATAATGCAAAACCAAGGGTGGGGTGGAGCAGGACGTACTGTATACTCATAATAACAATTCTACAGGTGAGTGATCACAGAATTGTATTATTCTTAGTATACAGTACGTCCAGCTCCAGATAAGATTACTTACACTTCGGACATCCAAAAGCAGTGTCCATAAAGTAGGGTGGGAGCCCCAAATGTAACAGCAGACAGGTCATACCACTGCCGCCTGCAGAACCTTACGGCCCAAAGCAGCATCAGCTGAGGCCCTAACATCAACCTTGTAAAACTTTGAAAAGGTATGAACAGAAGACCAAGTAGCGGCCTTGCAAACTTGTTCAACAGAAGCCTGGTGCTGAAAAGCCCATGACGGATCCATTTGCTGATAGTAGACTTGGCAGGAGCCAAACCCTTCCTAGGACCAGAAGGGACCACAAAGAGCATCAGTTTTCCTGCAGTAGCCACCAGATAGTACTTCAGACACCTAACCACATCCAAAGAATGCAAAACCCTCTCCTTAGCATTTCTAGGATTAGGGCACAAGGAAGGAAGAACAATGTCCTGATTCAAATGAAAGGCAGACACAACCTTAGGCAGAAAGCCTGGCTTGAAGCGGACCACCACCTTGTCCTGGTGTCTCTCATAGTAGGGGGGCTGGATGGAGAGCGCCGCCAACTCAGACACATGCCTAACAGAGGTGATAGCCACCAAAAAGACAACTTTGAGAGTAAGAATGGCCAGGGCAGCATCCTGCATAGGTTCAAAGGGAGCACCCTGCAAGGCTGACAAAACCAAGTTCAAATCCCAAACAGGCAACATAGGCTTAGGTGGGGGACGCACATAAGTAACCCCCTGAAAAAAAGTCTTTATCAGAGAATGCTGAGCAAAGGACTTCTGGAAGAAAACAGCCAGGGCAGAAACCTGACCCTTCAGAGTACTGAGTTGGAGCCCATTTTCCAACCCATGCTGCAGGAACTCCAGGATCCTGGGAATAGAGAACACACGACAGGGACTTAGACTCACACCAGTCAATGTAGGCACGCCAAACCCTGTAATAAATGGAAGAAGAAGACTTCTTCCTAGCCTTTATCATGGTATCAACAACCGAGGTAGACAGCCCCTTCTCCATCAAGATGGCGGTTTCAGCAGCCAGGCCGTCAAAGCCAGAGTTTGTCAATTAGGATGGCGTAAGGGACCCTGAGTGAGCAGGTCTGGCACCCTGGGCAGAAAGTACTGATCTACTGCCAGCTGCACCACGTCTGCGAACCACACTCTTCTTGGCCACCTGGGGGCCACCAGAATTGCTGGCACCCCCGCCAGAGCAATCTTGCGCAGAACCCTGCCCAGCAGGGGGAATGGAGGAAAGACATACAGGAACTGAAAGTCCTGCCATGACATTGCTAGGGCATCCGTGGCCAAGGCCAGAGGATCCTGGGACAGGAGCTTGTGATTGTGACGGGACACAAACAGATCCACATCTGGTTGGCCCCAACGGTGACACAGAGATTGAAACACCCTGTTGCAGAGGGACCATTCTCCCTGGCGAGAGGTCCCCCTGCTCAGAGAGTCCGCCAGGGGATTTTTCCATCCCCGGGATGTACACAGCTGAAATGCAGGGGACATTGGCCTCCTTCCAGGTCAGGATCAGAGACACTTCCTGGAGGGCCCTCCTGCTCCGGGTCCCTCCTTGATGATTGATTTAGGCAACTGCTGTCTGGTTGTCTGAGCGCACCTGAACAGGCAGGCCCGGAAGGTGAGTCAACTGAGCCAGAACCAACCAGATCGCCCGCAGCTCCAAGACGTAGATAGGTGTGTGGGCCTCCTGAGGGCCCCACCTCCCTTGGAACTGCAGGGACTTCCAGAAACCCCCCCAACCTGACAGACTGACATCCGTGCTGACCGTCTCCAAGGAGGGGGTCAGAAAGGATCTGCCCCCCCAACAGGTTCCTGGAGTCCAGCCACCACGAGAGGGACCGCCTGACCAGGGGGGAAAGTGCAAAGACCTGGTCCAGGGACGCAGGATCCTTGTCCCAAACTGACAAGAGGTGGAGTTGCAGAGGCCTCATGTGGAACTGAGCAGAAGGGACCACCTCGAAGCATGCCACCATCAGGCCCACCAGCTGCATTCCCTGCCTGATGGAGAGATGAGGGCAAGATAGCAGGAACTGAACCTGCCCAATCAGGAAAAATCCTGAACTGTATCCAGATTCATTCCCAGGAAGGGAGTCACCAAGGAGGGGGCCAGGGAAGACTTGGGATGGTTGATCACCCAGCCAAATGACTCCAGAGTGGACACTACCAGCTGATTATCCAACTCTGCCTGTTGTAGGGACTGGGAAGTGATGAGAATGTCGTCCAGGTAGGGCAGCACGCGGATGCCCTGAGCAGAGACATCACTCCTGCCAGCACCTTGGTGAACACTCTGGGAGCTGAAGTGAGACCGAAGGGCAATGCCACAAATTGGTAGTGCTGATCCTCCAGAGCGAACCTGAGGAACCTTTGATGATCTGGAAACACAGGAATATGAAGGTAAGCATCTTTGATGTCCACAGACGTCATGAAGTCCCCTGGATGCAGGGAACTGATGGCAGAGCGCAGAGTTTCCATGCGAAAGCGCCTGCACCTGACAAATTTGTTGAGCATCTTCAATTCCAGGATGGGCCTGACTGACCCATCTCTTTTGGGCACGGTGAAAAGGTTGGAATAGAACCCCTTGCCGCTTTCTCGTAAGGGGACCTGACAGATGACCCCCCCAGCTCCAGAAGGCTTTGCACCGCCAGAACTAGAGCCTGAGCTGACACAGGGTCCTGAGAAATCCAGGATTTGATGAATCTTGGGGAGGGGAGGGGGGCAAGCAGCAAACTCTCTTGTAACCGGAGGACTTAAGCTTGGAGCCCCAGGAGGAGCCAGGGCATCCACATCCTCTGCCCCTACCCCAAAAGTCTCCTCGGGCCCCAGTAAGGGAAACCCCCCTCCCTTGTCTAGCACCACGGTAGGGGGAGGAAAAAGAGCCCTGACCCCGAAAGGGCCGAGACTGCCGCCTGCGCTGGGGTAACCTGCCTCCCTTAGCCAACAGGTCCAGGCGTAGTCCTTTGAAGGGAAAACCGGTGAGGGCCTTCTTGGCAGCATTGTCAGCAGCCAAACCCAGCGGCATATAGCCACCACAAGGGCAGAAATTCTGCCACACATTCTAATGGTGTCATCCAAGGCAGAGAGGACATAAATCACAAAAACATCACAATGAGAGTGCATTAAACTCCTCACTAGACACATCATCAGGGGCACCATCAAGGATACTTCTGAGCAGGGTCCAAATAAACACAGCCGTAATGGCAGAGGCACAGACCGGGCACAGCGCCGTCCCCACACATGCAAAGGCATGGGACGCCAGCTGATCAACGCGCCGGTCCTCAGCATCCCGCAGCATAGTAGAGTCATGGGAGTGCATGACTGAGGTGTTAGATAACCCTAGGCCCGGAGCATCCACTTCAGGAGAGGATGACCAGCACTTCACCACATCAGCAGGAAAGGGATACTTCTTATCCCAACTCTTAGGTACGCCGGGAAGCCTGCTGGGGCGCTCCCATTCCTTGAGCACAAGGTTATTAAAATGGGCTTGCTCAGGAAATTCCAAACGTGACTTAGCAGTATGAAACAATTCCCCCTGTTGCCTGGGGGCCGCAACAGGGGGGGAGATAGCCAGAACCTCAAAAATCTGAGCCAACAGTCTATCAGTATCATCTGGGGCCCAGGGGTCAGAGCCAGAATCGTCATGACCCCTGGACCTCTCAGCAGATGACGCTGAGTCAGAGAATAGCTCCCCTTCCTCCAAAGTGGTATAGCCAGACAGTTCCAAAAACTCATCAGCTTCCATAGGGAAAAGGGTGACATCAGGCGTTAAGTGCTGCTTTTTAGCAGAGGCCTTACGCGCCAAGGTATTAGCAATCAACTTCTCAACACTGGCCAGTCTGGAAGACACATCAGGCTGAGAATCCCCACTTGTATCCAACTGAGTGGGAGTGAGATTTAAGCTTGGGGGAGTAGGCGAAGTCATGTGAGGCGCAGGCCCAGCCACTGGAAAACCAGGCTGCAGCGCAAGTACCTGCTGGGCACAAGGTACACAGACCTGCACATTGTCAGCGCTAATAGGGGACACCCCACAAGCTACACACAGCCGGGCTCGTCCCGAGGGAACCCCGAGCACATTATCCTGAGACACCTCCATATGGTGATTATAGCGGCACAATAGGCCGATAGGGATTAACGCTATAAAAGCAAACTTCCCTAGGGAAGTGGGAGTAATTAACACTAGGACTCACAAGTTAACTTAAAAAGAGGGAGTAGGGCCGGGAGAAGCCAATAGGGTTCTGCCCGCCTGAAAGACATAAGCAAAGGGAAACCGTAAGTGACATGTAAAGACAACGGTAAATAAAGCCGCCCGCGAGGGCACTCACGTACCACGGTAGGTAGATGGCCGTCACGTAGCAGCCGGATCCAAGAAAAGATGGCACCGGATATACCTCGAGGAGCGGGCCGCAGAGACATTGACGCGGAATGCGCCAAAAGCGGGCCCCGCCCCCCGAAGAGCGCGAAGCCGTACACATGACAAGAAGCCAATAACGGCGCACCAGCGCCTGAGGTAACGCCGCAGACAAGCGCAGAACACAGTGGAAGCACGCGGCGGCAAATTTAAAAAACTATAATCAGCGCAATCAAGTCAGCGTGGCGACTGACACAAATAACAACATAATACAGTGAAGCACAAAGGCAAATACACATAATACACACACCCCCCCCTCCCCCGAGGGCTACAAGGGAGAGCGAGGGAGGACAACGGCCACTTAACAGGACCCACCGATAGACAGGGGCAAGGGGCAATAGTGCGGGAGGGGCATCTCATAGAGGCTCACCATCTGCCTATACCGCCTACCCTTTGGTGGGGGATTACGGTGGAGCAGCGCTAATAAAGCACCTTACAGCGGTGCTGCCTACCATCACCCGATCAGCGCAGCCAAGGCTGGGAGGCACATTACTAATGGAACGGGTGGGAATAGTCCTACAGGGCCGCAGGCTAATAGCCCCGCTCACCTGCGAGAGAGCCATGTTCTGGTCCTTCGCAGTCCAGACTGCAGAGAAGATCTAGGGATTGTGGGAGGTCCCTGGGTATTTGAGGGGCCTGGAGGAGCCTGTTTTTCGATGTCTCTGCAGTCCAGCACCATCTGGCGGAATAATACCCGAGTGTAAGTAATCTATCTGGAGAAGGACGTACTGTATACTAAGAATATCCTTGCCTGAACTGTATCCAGATTCATTCCCAGGAAGGGCGTCACCAAGGAGGGAGACAGGGAAGACTTGGGATGGTTGATCACCCAGCCAAATGACTCCAGAGTGGTCACTACCAGCTGAGTATCCAGCTTTGCCTGTTGGAGGGACTGAGAAGTGATGTCATCCAAATAGGGCAGCACGCGAATGCCCTGAGACCTGAGCAGAAACATCACTCCTGCCAGCACCTTGGTGAACATTCTGGGAGCTGAAGTGAGACCGAAGGGCAATGCCACAAATTGGTGGTGCTGATCCTCCAGAGCGAACCTGAGGAATCTTTGTTGACCTGGAAAAACAGGAATATGAAGGTAAGCATCCTTGATGTCCACAGAGGTCATGAAGTCCCCTGGACGCAGGGAACTGATGGCAGAGCGCAAAGTTTCCATGCAAAAGCGCTTGCACCTGACTTTGTTGAGGAACTTCAAGTCCAAGATGGGCCTGACTGATCCATCTCTTTTGGGCACGGTGAAAAGGTTAAAATAGAAACCCTTGCCCCTTTCTCGTAAGGGGACCTGACAGATGACCCCCAGCTCCAGAAGGCTTTGTACCGCCAGAACTGGAGCCTGAGCTGACATAGGGTCCTGAGACATCCAGGATCTGATGAATCTTGGGGGCGGCCAGGCAGCAAACTCTCTTGTAACCGGAGGACACTACCTCCTGAATCCACCAGTCTGAGACATGAAGCCTCCAGACGTGAGCAAAATGCTGAAGCCGTCCTCCCACCCCGATGGATGAGGACGCCCCTTCATGCCTGAGGGGGCTTGGGAGAAGACTTAGGCTTGGAGGCCCAGGATGAGCCAGGGTGTCCACGTCCTCTGTCCCTACCCCAGAAATCTCCTCTGGCCCCAGTAAAGGAAACCCCCCTCCCCTGTCTGGATCCACGGTAGGGGGAAGAAAAGGAGCCTTGGCCCCGAAAGGGCCGAGACTGCCTCCTGCGCTAGGGTAACCTGCCTCCCTTAGCAAACAGGTCCAGGCGGTCCCCAAACAAGCGTAGTCCTTTGAAGGGAAAACCAGTGAGAGCCTTCTTGGCAGCGTTGTAAGCTGCCCACTGGCGCAGCCAAACCGAGCGGCGTATAGCCACCACTAGGGCAGAGGCTCTGCCACACATCCTAATGGTATCATCCAAGGCAGAGGACAAGTCACAAAAACCTCACAACGAGAAAGAGCATTAAACTTCACTAGACACATCAGGAGCACCATCGAGGACACTTCTAAGCAGGGTCCTACCTAATAGCCACGGCTGTAATGGCAGAGGCACAAACCAGGCGCAGCGCTGTCCCCACACAGGCAAAGGCATGGGATGCCAGCTGATCAATACGCCAGTCCTCACCATCCCACAGCGTAGTAGAGTCAGGGGAATGCATGACAGAGGTGTTAGATAACCCTAAGACCGGGGCATCCACCTCAGGAGGGGATGACCAATGCCTCACCACCTCATCAGGAAAGGGATACCTCTTATCCCAACTCTTAGGGACTCCTGGGAGCCTGCTGGGACGCTCCCATTCCTTGAGCACGAGATTATTAAAATGGCCTTGCTCAGGAAACGCTAAACGAGGCTTAGCAGTATGAAACAATTCCCCCTGCTGCCTAGGGGCCGCAACCGGGGGAGATATAGACAGTACCTTAAAAATCTGAGCCAACAGCCTATCAGTATCATCTGGGGCCCAGGGGTCAGAGCCAGAATCATCAGGACCCCTGGGCCCCTCATCAGATGACTCTGAGTCAGAGAACAACTCCCCTTCTTCCAAGGGGGTATAACCAGATAGTTCCAAAAACTCCTCCACCTCCATAGGGAAAAGAGTGACATCAGGCGTCAAGTGCTGCTTTTTAGCAGAGGCCTTACGCGCCACGGTATTAGCAAGCAACTTCTCAACACTAGCCAGTCTAGCAGACACATCAGGCTGAGAATCCCCACTGGCATGTAACTCAATGGGAACCAAATTCAAGCTTGGGGGAGTAGGTGAGGCCATATGTGGTGCAGGCCCAGCCGCTGGTAAACCAGGCTGCAGTGCAAGCACCTGCTGGGCACAAGTTATACAAACCCGCACATTGTCGGCACTAGTAGGGAACACCCCACAAGCTACACACAGCCGGGCTTGTCCTGAAGGAACCCCAAGCACATTATCCTGAGATGCCTCCATATGGTGATTATAGCGGCACAATAGGCCAATAGGGATTCACACTATAAAAGCAACCCGGGATGCCCCAATAGCCCGCTAGGGAAGTGGGAGTAATTAGTACACTAGGCCTCAGAAGTTAAAATAAAGGGAGTAGGGTATGGAGAAACCAATAGAGTTCGACCCGCTTGAAAGACATAAGCAAAGAGGACCTCATAAGCGACATGTATAATGACATAGGGTAAATAAAGCCACCCGCGAGGGCACTCACGGACCGCAGTAGGTAGATGCCAGCCATGCAGCAGATAAAACCAGAGACAAAATGTCGCCGAGTATACCTCGAGGGGCGGGCCGCGGAGACCGTGACACGAAACGCGCCAAGAGCACGAAGCAGAACACGTGACTAGCGGCCATGACAGTGCATCAGCGCCTGAGGCAATGCCGCCGCCAACCGCGGAACACAGTGGAAGCGCGCGGCGGCATTTTCAATGCACAACCAAGTCAGCACAGAGACTGACAAAAACAAAAAGTAAAGCGCCAACGCATACACCCCCCCCCCCCACGAGAGCTGCAAGGGAGGGCAGCAGCCACTTAAAGGGCCCACCTATAGACAGGGGCAATAGTGCAGGAGGGGCATCCCATAGAGGCTCACCATATGCCTATACCGCCTACCCTTTGGTGGGGGATTGCGGTGGAGCAGCGCTCCTAAACACCTGACAGCGGTGCTGCCTAACATCACCCGGACCAGCGCAGCCAAGGCTGGGAGGCACAATAATGGAACGGGTGGGAATAGTACTACAGAGCCGCAGGCCAATAGCCCCGCTCACCTGCGAGAAGAGAGCCATCTTCTTGTCCTTTGCAGTCCAGACTGCAGAGAAAATCTGGGGATTTGTGGGAGGTCCAGGGTATTTGAGGGGCCAGGAGGAGCCAATTTCACGGTCTCTGCAGTCCAGCTCCATCTGGCGGAGTAATACCCAAGTGTAATGATTCTTATCTGGAGCAGGACGTACTGTATACTAAGAATATACAATTCTGTGATTACTCACCTGTAGAATTGGTATTATATGTATACAGCACGTCCTGTTCCAGAATATTCCTTACTCTTGGGTAATACATCCACAAGATGGCGCTGGACTGCAGAAAACATAGGGCCGGGAGGAGCCACAAGCTAAGTCAGGGAGCTCCCACGAATTCAAAAATGAACATATGAACAACCACCATACAGAGGTAACCAAGAATAATGATAACAAGGGTGGGATGGAACAGAACGTGCTGTATACATATAATACCAATACTACAGGTGAGTAATCACAGAATTGTATTATTCTAATTATACAGCACATCCTGTTCCAGAGGATATTCCTTACACTTGGGACATCCAATAGCAGTGTCCGTAAGGTAGGGTGGGATCCCCAAAAAGTAACAGCAGGCAGTTTAAACCACTGCCGCATGCAGAAATTTGCAACCAAAAGCAGCATCAGCTGAGGCCCTAACATCAACCTTGTAAAACTTAGAAAAAGTATGAACAGAAGACCAAGTGGCGGCCTTGCAAACTTGGTGCAGAAAAGCCCAAGAGGCACCAATAGCATGAGTAGAATGAGCAGCAAGGCGGAAGGGAGGCCTTCCCCTTAGCAGAATAGGCCTGTACCACAGCCTGACGGATCCACTTGCTGATAGTGGACTTAGCTGGAGCCAGACCCTTCTTAGGTCCAGACGGGAGCACAAAAAAAGCATCAGTCTTCCTGAAGGATTCAGCAGCCACCAAATAGAACTTCAGAGTCCGAAACCACATCCAGAGAGTGTAAAACCCGCTCCTTAGGGTTACTAGGATTAGGGCACAGAGAAGGCAAAACAATGTCCTGATTGAGATGAAAAGCAGAAACAACCTTAGGCAGAGAATCTGGCTTAAAACGAAACACCACCTTGTCCTGGTGTCTCTCAAAGTAAGGAGGTTTGATGGAAAGCGCCGCCAACTCAGAAACACGGCTAACAGAAGTGATAGCCACCAAAAAGACTACCTTAAGCATCAAAATGGGCAAAGGGGCCTCACGCAAAGGCTCAAAGCGAGACCCCTGCAAGGCAGATAAGACCAAGTTCAAATCCCAGACTGGTAACATAGGCTTAAGTGGAGGACGCACGTGAGTAACCCCCTGGAAGAAAGTCTTGACCAGACGATGGTGAGCAAAGGATCTTGGGAAGAAAATGGCCAAGGCTGAAACTAAGGGGGTACTAAGTTGAAGACCCAGATCTAAACCATGTTGCAGGAATTCCAGAATCCTGGGGATAGAAAACACCCGAAAAGGAAGCGACTTAGACTCACACCAGGCAATACCGTGCCATACCCTGTAGTAGATAGATGACGAGGACTTCTTCCTAGCCCGAATCATGGTATTAACAGAGGCAGGCAGCCCCTTTTCCATCAAGATGGAGGTTTCAGCAGCCAAGCCGTTAAAGCCAGCGTTTGTAAATTGGGATGGCGTAGCTGCCCCTGAGTGAGCAGGTCTGGAACCTTGGGCAGGGCGTACTGATCTACTGCCAACTGCACGATGTCTGCGAACCACACTCTTCTTGGCCAACAGGGGGCCACCAGAATGGTTGGCACCCCTTCCTGGGCAATCTTGCGCAGCACCCTGCCCAGCAGAGGAACACAGAGGAGCTGAAAGCTCTAGACATTGCTAGTGCATCCATGGCCAAGGCCAGAGGGTCCTGGGACATAGAGACAAAGACAGGAAGCTTGTGACGGGACGCAAACAGATCCACATCTGGCTGACCCCACCGGTGGCACAGGGAGTGAAATACCCTGTTGCTGAGGGACCATTCTCCCAGACGAGAAGTCCCCCTGCTGAGGGAGTTTGCCTCCAGATTCTCCACCCCCAGGATGTAACATAGAAACATAGAAACATAGAAGGTTGACGGCAGAAGGAGACCATACGGTCCATCTAGTCTGCCCTTATGTGTATACTGTATGTTCTCTTTATCTTAGGATAGATGTGTGCTTATCCCAGGCATGTTTAAATTCAGTGACTGTTGATGTTTCAACTACCTCTGCTGGAAGTTTGTTCCAAGCACCTACTACTCTTTCTGTAAAATAATATTTTCTAACATTGCTCCTGATCTTCCCCCCGACTAGCTTCAGGTTGTGCCCCCTTGTTCTATCGTTAAGTTTCTTCTTAAAAACACTTCCCTCCTGAACCTTATTCAATCCTTTCACATATTTAAAGGTCTCAATCATGTCCCCCCTCTCCCTTCTTTCCTCCAGACTGTACAAATTAAGTTCTTTAAGTCTCTCCTGATAAGTTTTAAGTGTAAGTCCTTCCACCATTTTCGTTGCCCGCCTTTGGACATGTTCTATTTGAATAATGTCTTTTTGCAGGTAAGGTCTCCAGAACTGCACACAGTATTCTAGCTGTGGCCTTACCAGGGCTCTATACAGCGGCATCACAACCTCCCTCTTCCTACTGGTGATGCCTCGAGCTATGCAGCCGAGCATCCTGCTTGCTTTTCCCACTGCCTGGCTACACTGTCCACTCATCTTGCAGCTATCAGTAATCAGTACCCCTAAATCTCTCTCCTCCGAGGTCCTGGCTAACACAGTACTGCCCATACGGTACTCAGAGCAGGGATTCCTTCTACCCAAGTGCATGATTTTACATTTAGAGACATTAAACTCTAGTTTCCACAGTTTTGACCATCTATCCAGTAAAGCTAAATCATTTTCCATGTTGCAGACACCTCCAGGAATATCCACCCTATTACTAACCTTTGTATCATCAGCAAACAGACAAACTTTTCCTACCAAGCCTTCTCCTATGTCACTTACAAATATATTAAAAAGAATGGGGCCCAGGACAGAGCCCTGCGGCACACCACTTGTAACTCGCCTTTGTTCAGATTGCACGCCATTTACAACAACGCTCTGATACCGATCCCTCAGCCAACTGGAAATCCACTGAACTATCCAGGGATTGAGTCCTACCTTCAATAACTTATCTATGAGCTCCTTATGTGGTACAGTGTCAAAGGCTTTGCTAAAATCCAGATAGGCGATATCCACAGCACCACCTTCATCTAACACTTTAGTGACATTGTCAAAGAAATCAATAAGATTGGTCTGACATGATCTGCCCTCAGTAAAGCCGTGCTGTTTTGGGTCCAATAGGTCATTAATTTTTAGATGGGAAATTATCTGTTTTTTTAAGAGTGTTTCCATTAATTTGACCACTATAGATGTTAAACTAACTGGCCTGTAATTACTGGCTTCTTCTCTACTCCCCTTTTTATGGATTGGTACGACATTGGCCATTCTCCAATCATCTGGAACCTCACCAGTTGAAAGGGAATGGTTAAGTAAATCAGTTAGAGGGGCTGCAATCACAAACCTAAGTTCCCTTAGAACTCTGGGGTGGATTCCATCTGGACCCATTGCCTTACTTACCTTTAGATGTGCCAGCTCGGCTAAGACATCAGCCTCCAGAAACTCCGGAGCTGTACTCTCCCAGCTGGATGTTGTGCTATGACCATGCCTGCTACTATCTGAAAATACCGAACAAAAGTAGCTATTCAGATGGTCAGCCACAGCCTTATCTCCGTCAATATATTTATTTTCCCTATTTCTAATTTTTGAGACTGCATTGTTTTTCTTCTTTCTGTCACCAATATATCGGAAAAAGGTTTTATCTCCCCTCTTCATAGATTTGGCCATTTCTTCCTCTTTTTGCCCTTTAGCAGTCCTTATAATTAGTTTTGCTTCCCTCTGTTTAATTTTATACGCCTCTCTGTCAGCTACACTTCCACTTACTTTATACTTCTTATAGGCAGACTTCTTATCTTTTATGATAGTGCTGACTTCCCTAGTAAACCATAATGGTTTCTTCTTCCTTTTATTCTTGCTAGTTTGTTTCACATATTGCTTAGTTGCCTTTAAGATGGCCATTTTTAATAGTGACCACTGGGCACTCACTTATGCTACTCTGTTCCACTCACCTAATTTTCTTTCTACATACTCTGCCATTTCCTTGAAGTTTGTCTTCCTAAAGTCTAGCACTTTGGTTCTGGTGTGTGATTGCACAATGTCTGTTTTTATTCTGAACCATAAGCATTGATGGTCACTGGAACCCAGATTTTCTTCAACCCTGACCTCGGACACCAGATCCCCATTGGTCAGAACTAAGTCCAGAATGTTATCTCCTCTAGTTGGCAATGTCACAAGTTGTTTTAGAGACACTCCATTAAGTGCCTCTAATATAGTCCTGCTCTTGCATGCCGATGCACTTGGGATATTCCAGTCCACATCAGGCATGTTGAAGTCACCTGTAATTACAACGTCCCCCTTCTCTGCCATTCCACTGATTTCATCTATTAACAGGTTATCTAGATCCTCAGATTGTCCAGGGGGCCTATATATCACACCAATTCTGACCACAGCTCCCTCCTTAGTCTGCATGGTAACCCAGAGAGTTTCTAGTTCATTATGTGTATGCTGAATTATTGTTGATTGAAGGGTAGTCTTGACATAAATGGCTACTCCACCGCCCTTTCTATCCAATCTGTCTTTTCTGTACAATGTGTAACCGGGTATGGCTATCTCCCAGTCATTGTGATCCTTGAACCAAGTCTCTGTTATTGCAACAAGATCCAATTCATCTCTGGATATGATAGCCATTAATTCACAGAGCTTGTTGCCCAAGCTGCGAGCATTGGTACACATCATGTGGATGTTGTTGGTATTGTATTTTAGTGTGTCCTTTATCTTTTCCACCTCTAGCCTACCACTAACCGGGTTTCCTGCTTCAATGGCCTGCTTCATCCTAAATGGTAGGGGACAGAAATCACCCTCGCAAGTTACATCTCTGTCCCCTTCCTCTAGTTTAAATCAAAAAATGCTCTGAGTTCCACTCCAAGTTCTTTTGTGCCTTTCTGTGAAGGATGCAAGCCATCCCTCTTAAACAACTCATTGTTCGACCACCTTCTAACATCATGACTAATACATCCAAAGCCTTTGTCTTCACACCACTGACGTAACCACAAGTTGAACTTGGCGATGTTGAGTGCCTTTTTTCCCTGAGTACATACTGGCAAAACTTCAGAAAATGTGATGGAACCTGTTATTTTGCAAAGTTCCTGACTAAAATTTTGGAAGTCCCTCTGCACAACAAACAAATCTTTTTGGGATAAGTCATTTGTGCCAAGATGTAGCACAATGTCCACTTGGTTATGTTTGCTTGCAGACTTCACAATATTTATAATACGTTTCTTATCCCTATTAACCGTGGCACCTGGGAGACACCTCACTTCCTTTAGCTCATCTTTATCCTGTCCAAAGTCCACACCTCTAATTGTTGAGTCACCAACCAGAATATGTCTTTTCCTATTGGTTGGCTTGGTAACTGTTCCTTGCTGCCCTTTTGTACTCATTTTATATGGTCCCTTATTTAAGTCCACTTCCTTTGATCTTACCAAATCCTGCCCAGACTGAGCATTAGCAGATACATCCACATCAAGCTCAGAAAGAACAGCAAATTGGTTATATTGGCTTAGTCCAAAATGTTGATGTTTTTGTTCTACAATGCGCAATCTTCCAGAGCCAACAGTCTACACACTTGTGTCCTGCTGCACTTATGTCAAGCTGCTCTCACACAGGCTGAAACTCCACAGAGTGAAACTCCACAGAGCAGCTCACCTATTTATATACAAGCCCTTCTAAGTTAAGCTAATGAGAGATTGCTAGCTCTTTTGCTATGTTAATTAGAACCCACCCTATTTAATCAACACCTGCTTAGCAAACAGCAACAGGCCAAAACCAAAACTTTTACTACCAATGCAATACTATCCAAATCACATTTAAGACAAATTAAAACAGTACACTTTTGACTTATAAAAGGAAGATTCAAATACAAATACAGTTACTTACCAAATCCAATGTAACTACTGCAGTTTTTAAAACTACACACTTGTGTCCTGCTGCACTTATGTCAAGCTGCTCTCACACAGGCTGAAACTCCACAGAGCAGCTCACCTATTTATATACAAGATATGTACACAGCTGAGATGCAGGGAACATTTTCCTCCGCCCAAGACAGTATCAGGGACACTTCCTTGAGGGCCCTCTTGGTCCGGGTCCCTCCCCGATTCATGTAGGCAATCGCCATCTGGTTGTCCGAGCAGACCTGAACCGCCCGATCGAAGGTGTGGAGTCAATTGGGCGAGAACCAACCTTATCGCCCTCAGTTCCAGAATGTTGATAGGGGTGTGGGCCTCCTGAGGGCCCCACTGAACCTGGAATTTCAGGGATTTCCAGAAGCCTCCCCAACCTGTCAGACTGGCATCTGTGGTGACCGTCTCCCAGCACGGGGCCAGAAAGGGATCTGCCCACCAACAGGTTTGAGTCCAGCCACCACGAGAGAGAATCTGGCCAGAGGGGACAGAACCAACACCCGATCCCAAACTGACAAGAGTTGAAGTTAAAGAGGTCTCATGTGAAACTGAGCGTATGGAACCACCTCGAAGCAAGACACCATCAGGCCCACCAGCTGCATCCCCTGCCGGATAGAGGGATGAGGGCAAGACAGAAGAAGCCTGGCTTGGGCTTGAAGACTCTCCACCTTCTGCTGAGGGAGAAGAATCTTGACCTGAGATGTATCCAGAGTCATGCCCAGAAAGGACTTCACCAGTGACGGGGACAGGGAAGACTTGGGATGGTTGATCACCCAGCCGAAGGACTCCAGTGTGGACACCACCAGCTGGGTATCCAGCTAGGCCTGCTGGAAGGACTGGGACGTGATGAGAATGTCGTCCAAGGAAGGATGCGAATGCCCTGAGATCTCAGCAGAGCCATTACGCCCGCCAGCACCTTGGTGAATACCCTGGGGGCCAAGGCGATACCGAAAGTAAGTATACAGTACGTCCTGCTCCAGATAGATTACTTACACTTGGGTTATCCTCCACCAGATGGCGCTGCACTGCAGAGACATGCAAAACAGGCTCCTCCCGGCCCCTCAAATACCCAGCGACCTCCCACAAATCCCCAGCATTGAAAAGCAGTGAAAAAGAAGACGGGAGAATTTAACAACCAAAAACTGGTAACTATAACAATGATAACAATCACCATACAGGGGATCCAGAATAAGGCAAAAACCAGGGTGGGGTGGAGCAGGACGTACTGTATACTTATAAAACCAATTCTACAGGTGAGTATTTCACAGAATTGTATTATTCTTAGTATACTGTACGTCCTGCTCCAGATAGATTACTTACACTTGGGACATCCAATAGCAGTGTCCGTAAGGTAGGGTGGGATCCCCAATAAAAAGGTAACAGCAGACAGTTTAAACCACTGCCGCCTGCAAAACCTTGTGGCCAAAAAACAGCAACAGCTGAGGCCTTAACATCAACCTTGTAAAACTTTGAAAAGGTATGAACAAAAGACCAAGTAGCGGCCTTGCACACTGGTGCAATAGAAGCCTGGGGCTGGAAGGCCCAAGGGGGCACCAATACCACGAGAAGAAAGAGCAATAAAGCGAAGAGAGGACTCTTCCCCTTAGCAGAGCAGGCCAGAATCACAGCCTGACGAATCCACATGCTGATAGTAGACTTGGCAGAAGCCAAAAACCCTTTCCTAGGACCAGAAGGGAACACAAGATGAGCCTCAGTGTTCTTGAAAGGTGCAGTAGCCACCAGATAGAACTTCAGACACCTAACCACATCCAAAGAGTGCAAAAATCTCTCCTTAACATTGCTAGGGTTAGGGCACAAAGAAGGAAGAACAATATCCTGAGTCAATGAAAGGCAGACACTACCCTTAGGCAGAATCCTGGATTGAACAAAACACCTTGTCCTAATGCCTCTCAAAGTAGGGGGGCTGAATGGAAAGCACCGCCAACTCAGACACGCCTGACAGAAGTGATAGCTACCAGAAACACGACCTTGAGTGAAAGAATAGCCAAGGCAGCAACCTGCACAGGTTCAAAGGGAACACCCTGCAAAACAGCCAAGACCATTTTCAAATCCCCCAAAAAAAAGAAAAAAAAAAAAAACAGGGCCCATAGGTTGTAGTGGGGAACGCACATGTGCAACCCCCTAAAGGCAGTCTCAATCAAGGAATGCTGAACAAAAGACTTCTAAAAGAAGACAGACAGGATAGAAACCCGGCCCTTCATAGTACTGAGTTAGAGAGAAACTCCAGCCCATGCAGTAAAACTCCAGATCCCTGGGAACTGAGAGCACCCAACAGGGAAGAGACCAAGACTCAGTCAAGGAAGGTACGCCATGCCATATAACAGATAGAAGAATAATCATCTTCCTAGCCTTCACCGTGGACTCAGCCCACGAGGTAGACAACCATTCTCCATCAAGATGGAGGTTTCATCAGTCAGACCGTCAAGGCCAGAGTTAGTAAATGGAATGGCGTAAGTGGTCCTAAGTGAGCAGATCTGGCAATCCAGGCAGAAGCACAGATCTACTGCCATCTGCACCACGTCTGCGAACCACTCTTCTTGGCCACCTGAGGCCACCAGAACAACTGGCACCCCTTTCAGAGCAATCCTACGCAGAACCCTGCCTAAGCAGGGGGAATGTAGAAAGACATACAGAAACTGAATGTCCCGCCATGACAGTACTAAGGCATCCATGAGCACGGCCAGAGGATCCTGGCATGAGGAGACAAAGGCCAGGAGTTTGTGATTGTGACGGAAAGCAAACAGATCCACATAGGTTGGCCCCAACGGTGATACAGAGATTGGAACACCCTGTTGCAAAGGGACCCCCCCCCTGGAATGTATACCGCTGAAAGGCAAGGAACATTGGCCTCCACCAGAACAGAATCCGAGACACTTCCTGGAGGACCCTCTTGGACCCGGTCCCTCCCTGATGATTGATGTAGGCAACTGCCATCAGAGTGACCATGCGCCCCCGAGCAGGCAGGCCCTGAAATGAGCAAACAAATCAGACCTAACCTGATCGCTCACAGCTGCAGGACGTTGATAGGTGAATAGGCCTCCTATGGACCCCACCTCCCCTGGAACCGCAGGGCCAGGAGAAACCCCCCCAACCTGATAGACCGGCATCCGTGGTGACCGTATCCCAGGAAGGAGCAAGAAGGTTCCGCCCCCCCCCCAATAGGTTCCCTGAGTCCATCCACTACAAGAGGGACCTCCTCACGGGGGAGGGGGGGGGGGTCGACACCCAGACCCTGTCCAGGGACGCTGGGTCCTTATCCCATACAGACAATAGGGGAAGTTGCAGAAGCTCCAAGAGGGACTGAGCACAAGGGACCGCTGCAAAGCACGCTACCATCAGGCCCATCAGCTGCATCCCCTGCCTTGGTGAAGGAACGGGGACAGCTAGGAGAAACTGAACTTGTGCAAGCAGATGTCCACCTTCTGCTAAGGAAGGAATATCCTTGCCTGAACAGTGTCCAGATTCATTCCTAGGAATTAAATTACCAAAGAAAGGGACAGCAAGAACTTGTTGGTGGCTGATCACCCATCCAGATGACTCCAGGATGGACACCACCAGCTGAGTATCCAACTATGCCCGATGTAGAGGCTGGGAAGTAATGAGGATGTCCAGGTAGTGCAGCACGCGGACGCCCCTTGGCCTCATCAGAGACATCACCCCGCCCGCACCTTGGTGAGCACTCTGGGAGCTGAAGAGAGGCCAAATGGCAAGGCCACAAATTGGCAGTGTTGATCCTCCAACACGTATCTAAGGAATCTTGGTGTCCTGAAGACACAAGGATGTGAAAAGCATCTTTGATATCCACAAACGGCATGAAGCCCACGGTTCGCAAGGAGCAAATGGCCGAGCGCAGAGTTTCCATGAGGAAGGCGCCTGTACTTGACAAATTGCTGAGATCTGTGCATCCAGAATGGGCCAGACTGACCCATCTTTTTGGGAACAGTGAGAAGGTTGGAGTAGGGTCCCTTGCCTCTGTCAAGGGAAATCTGCAAATGACCCCATACCCAGCAGACCTTGCACAGCCGAGCAGAAGCAGGGACCAGGAGTACCCGGGAATCATGGGGGGGGGGGGTGCACAGCAAACACCATCTTGTAGCCGGAGGACACTACCTCCTAAATCCACCGGTCTGAGGCGTGGTGCCTCCAGACATAAGCAAGGTGCTGCAGCTGTCCCCCCACCCAGGTGGGTGAGGGCGCCCCATCATGCTTGAGGGGACTTGAAAGGATTTGAGCAAAGCCCCCCCCCCCCCCCAGAGGAGCAGGGGTGTTGTCTTCTGCTCCTGGGACAGGGAGTTGCAGGAACCCCCACAAAGGACGCCCCTGGTTCCTGTTTAACACCATGGAGGGGGGTGGAAGGGGGGCCCTGGCCCCCAAAGGGTCCGAGACAGCCGTCTACGCTGGGGTAACTTACCTCTCCTACCAAATAGGTCTAGGTGGGCCCCAAACAGACGCAGCCCTGTAAAGGGGAGCCCGGTAAGGGCCTTCGCAGCATTGTCAGCACCCCACTGTCGCAGCCAGAGTAAGCAACGTATAGCCAACACAAGGGCAGAAGTTCTTGCACATTATAATGGTGTCATCCAATGCTAATAGGATAAATTTTACAGACCCATCACAATTGGAGAGTGCATTAAACACATCCCAAGGGAGATCATCAGGGGCATGAGCAAGCATTTTCCTGATGAGGGTTCTAGTGGCCACAGCAGTAATGGCAGAGGCACAGACCAGGCGTAGCGCCATCCCAGCACAGGCGTGGGAGGCCAGCAGGTCAATGCGCCGGTCCTCAGCATCCCGAAGGGTAGTATAGTCGGGGGGGGGGAAGCAAGAAAGGGGCGTTAGATGGCCCTATGATCGGGACATCCACCTCGGGGGGGGGGGGACGACCAACATTTAATCACGTCAGGGGGGGGAAGGGTACTTACTATCCCAATCTCCTGGAACCCCTGGAAGTTTACTGGGGCAATCCCATTCCTTGAGCACAAGGATATGGAAATGTGCCTGCTCTAGAAATTCCAAGCGTGATGATGCTGTATGGAAACGCTCCCCTCTTTGTCTGGGAGCCTCACCCGGGGGGAAAGATAGACAGAACCTCAAAGATCTTGATCAATAATCTGTCAGTGTCATCCTAGATCCAGGGGTCAGGGTCAGTCTTCATGAGCCTCCAGTCTCTCATCAGATGAGCCTGAGTCAGAAAAGAGCTCTCCATCAGAAGGGGTATAGCCACACAGATTCATAAATTCCTCAGTTCCCATAGGGAAAACAGTAACCTTAGGCATCAAGAGCCGCTTCTTACCAGGGCCCTTACGCACTAAGGACCTCGCAAAAATCTGTTCAGCCGTAGGCAGTCTAGATGCCAATTCAGGCTGAGAATCCCCACTTGTGTGCGACTCAGCAGGAGTGAGATTTAAGCCAGGGGGATTAGGTGAAGTGAGGCGAGGTACAGCCACTGGCAGGCCAGATTGCAAAGCCAGCGCTTGCTCCGCACAAGGTACACAGACCCGCGTCTTGTCAGCATGGGGTTGTCCACACACCATACACCGCCGGTCATGTCCCAGAAGGACCCCGGTCACATTATCCTTAGATGCCTCCATATGGTGATTAGGCACAATATGCCAGTAGGGATTGACGCTATAAAGCAACCCTGGATCCCCCAATGACCCGCTAGGGAGTGGGAGAAAATTTACAAGGCCCGCCATCAATTACACCGGGCTGGGAGAAGCCAATGGATTCACCCTCTGAAAGACAATGAGAAGAAGGGTGTCAGAACCGAAACACACAACAGTGAATTATAAAGCCGCCCCCGAGAGCACTTACGGACCACGGTAAGTAGGAACGTCACACACGCGCGACCAGACAATATGACGCCGAGAACCTCGAAGGGTGGGCCAGCGCAAGCCGTGACACGAGGCGCGCCATGCCAGTCCCCGCCTCCCCGAAGTGCGCGAAGTCCAACAGACAAGCAGCCAATGAGGATGCAGAAGCATCTGAGGTAACGCTGGCGCGAAGCATCCAAATTGAGAAAAAGGCGCACGGTGGCGGCATTACAGTGTAAAAAGACAAGTCAGCACAGCGGTTGACACCACATACACCAGTCCAAGCAGACATTACAAAGAGGAAGTACACGGACAGACACACACCCTCTCTCTCTCTTCCTCCCGAGGGCTACTGGGAGAATGAGGGAGGATGGCGGCCCTTTGTACAGGGCCCACCACTACCGGGGAATGGGACAATAATGCTGGAGGGGCATCCCATAGGGCTCACCTTCAGCCTATACCGCCTACCCTTTGGTGGGGGACTGCGGTAGAGCAACGCTCCTTAAGCACACATGGTGGTGCCTACCTTCACCCAACCAGCACAGCCCAGGCTGGGAGGCTCACATCAAGGATGGGTGGGAATAGTCCAACAGAGCCGCAGGCTTTAATAGCCCCGCTCACCTGCGACAGTGATAATTTCATGTCTTCGCAGTCAGCACTGCAGAGAAATCTGGGGATTTGTGGGAGGTCCCCGGGTATTTGAGGGGCCAGGAGGAGCCTGTTTTGCATGTCTCTGCAGTGCAGCACCATCTGGCAGAGGATAACCCAAGTGTAAGTAATCTATCTGGAGCAGGACGTACTGTATACTAACACCAGGGTGCGTGCCCACATCAGGCATTTCTGAATGGGCATGCCCCCTGTTAGAGGGTAGCGGGGGATGCAGCTGTCAGGGCCCTCGGAGCCTCTGGGCTTGGACGTCGTGATGTCAGTAGCTCAGAGCATGCCGATTGGATGGGCAGCCATGCATGCGCTGTTGGACCGAAGAGAGGTGAATTGGCTCCTGCCATGTGGAGGGTTTCACACAACAGGGCACCCTGGGGAAAGGACCAATACGCAGGATAGACAAAAATACAATTCTGTGAAATACTCACCTGTAGAATTGGCATTATATGCATACAGCACGTCCTGCTCCAGATGTAGTAATTACATGTGGGTAATCCACCGCCGTGCACTGCAGACATGTAGAAAACAAGCTCCTCCCGGCCCTACATATACCAAAGGACCTCCCACAAATCCCCAGCATTGAAAAGCAGTGAAAAGGAGAAGCCAGGAGAGACCAACCACCCAAAAACTGGCAAAAACAACAATGATAACAATCACCAAACAGGGGATCCAGAACAAAGTGAAACCAGGGTGGGGTGGAGCAGGACGTGCTGTATGCATATACCACCAATTCTACAGGTGAGTATTTTACAGAATTGTATTATTCTAAGCATACAGCACGTCCTGCTCCAGATGTAGTAATTACATGTGGGACATCCAATAGCAGCGTCCGTAAGTAGGGTGGGATCCACAACAGAAAAGGCAACAGCAAGCAGTTCAAACTACTGCCGCCTGCAAAACCTTGCGGCCAAACACAGCATCAGCTGAGGCCCTAACATCAACCTTGTAAAACTTTGTAAAGGTATGAACGGAAGACCAAGTAGCAGCCTTGCAAACTTGTTCCACAGAGGCCTGGTGCTGAAAAGCCCAAGAAGCCCCAACAGCTCGAGTAGCATGAGCAGTAAGACAAAAGGGGGGGGGGGGGGGGGGGGGAGGAGTCTTCCCCTTAGTAGAATAGGCTTGAACCACAGCCTGACAAATCCATGTACTGATAGTAGACTTGGCAGGAGCCAAACCCTTCCTAGGCCCGTGAGGCACAACGAAGAGAGCATCCGTCTTCCTGAAAGCCTTAGTGATAACCAGGTAATACTTGACACACCTAACCACATCCAAGGAATGCAAAACCCTCTCCTTAGGGTTACTAGGATTAGGGCACAAGGAAGGAAGTGCAATATCTTGATTCAAATGAAATGCAGACACAACCTTAGGCAGAAAGTCTGGCTTGAAGCGAAACACCACCTTATCCTGGTAGGCTGAATAGATGTATATCTGAGTTGGCTGCTCTAACAGAAGTGATACCGTAGCTACCAGGAAGACTACCTTGAGCGTGAGAACAGCGAGAGCAGCCTCCTGAATAGGCTCAAAAGGAGCAACCTGCAGGGCCGATAACACCAAGTTTAAATCCCAAACAGGGACCATAGGTTTCCGAGGAGGCCGCACATGAGTGACCCCCTGAAGGAAAGTCTTGATAAGAGGGTGCTGGGCAAAGGTCTTCTGGAAGAAGATAGACAGGGCCAAAACCTGGACCTTCAGAGTACTAAGCTTAAGACCTAAGCCTAGACCATGTTGTAAAAACTCCAGCACCCTGGAGACTAAAAATTCCCAGCAGGGAAGAGACCTGGATTTGCACCAGTCAATGTAAGAACGCCAAACTCTATAGTAGATAGAAGTCTTTCCTGGCTTGCACCATAGTAGCCACTACAGATGCAGACAGACCCTTTTCCCATCAGGATGGAGGTTTAATAGCCAAGCCATCAAAGCCAGAGTTAGTAAATTGGGATGGCGTAGAGACCCCTGAGTAAGAAGGTCTGGCAAACTTGGCAGCTCGTACTGATCTACTGCCATTTGAACCTCGTCTGCGAACCACACTCTTCTTGGCCACCTTGGGGCCACCAGGATCGCGGGTACCCCTTCCAGAGCAATCTTGCGCAGAACTCTGCCCAGGAGGGGAATTGGTGGAAACACATACAGGAGGCAAAACTCCCTCCAAGACATTGACAGGGCATCCGTAGCTAGAGCCAGAGGATCCTGAGACAGGGATACAAAGCTCGGGAGCTTGTGATTGACGGGACGCAAACAGATCCACATCTGGCACACCCCAACGGTGACAGGTCCTGAAAAACCCTGTTGCAGAGGGACCATTCCCCCTGACGAGACGATCCCCTGCTCAGAGCATCTGCCAGCAGGTTCTCCGCACCTGGAATGTAGACAGCCGAGATGCATTGGACATTGGCCTCTGCCCATGTTAGAATCAGACACTTCCTGGAGAGCCCCCTTGCCCCGGGTCCCACCCCGATTGATGTAGGCAACCATCGTTGTGTTGTCTGAGCGTACCTGAACCGCCAGACCCTTCAGGTGCTGGGTCAATTGTTCCAGCACCAGTCTGACCGCCCTGAGTTCCAAGACATTGATGGGCAGATGGGTCTCCTGAGGGCCCCACCTCCCCTGGAAGCGCAGGGACTTCCAGAATCCCCCCCAGCCCGACAGACTGGCATCCGTTGTGACCGTCTCCCAGGAGGGAGCCAGGAAGGATCTGCCCCTTGTCAAGTTCCTGTGGTCCAGCCACCAAGCAAGGATTGCCTGACCGAGGGAGGGGGGGGGGGGGGAGCACCCAGATCTCGTCCAAGGACGCTGGGTCCTTGATCCAGACTGACAGAAGGTGAAGCTGTAGAGTTCTCAAATGGAACTGGGCAAAGGGCACCGCCTCAAAGCTTGCCACCATCGAGCCCACCAACTGCATTCCCTGCCGGATGGAGGGATCGAAAGCAGGGACCTCGCCTGTGCTGTCAGAGCTTCCACCTTCTGTGGAGGAAGAAATATCCTTGACTGGACTGTATCCAGAATCATCCCCAGGAACGGGGTCACTGAGGAGGGGGACAGATATGGCAAAGATATCTAACCTTTCTCCAAACAGGCGCAGCCCCTTAAATGGAAGCCCCGTAAGGGCCTTCTTGGCGACGTTATCAGGAGCCCACTGGTGCAACCAGACCACTCGGCGTATGGCTACCACCAGAGCAGAAGCTCTAGCGCTTAGCTTAATAGCATCATCCGATGCGGATAGGATATAGTTCACAAATGTTTCACAGGTGGCCAGAGCATTAGCAGCATCAGAGGGCAAGTGATCTGCCCCTTCCAGAGCAGTCTTAACCACAGTCCTGAGCGCCAACGCCGTAATGGCTAAGGCGCAAACTGGGCGGAGCGACACTCCCCCAAAAGCAAAGGCATGACATGCCAGTTGGTCAACTCGCCGATCCTCCAAATCCCGCATCGTAGTAGTGTCGGGGGAGTGCATAATGGGTGTTGGACAGACTTAGAATTGGGGCATCGACCTCGGGTGGCGATGTCCAACACTTGACCAGGTCAGCAGGAAAGGGATATTTCTTATCCACAGCTTAGGAGTGTGCTGGATGTTCCCATTCTTTCAGCACAAAGCTATTAAAATGAGTCTGTTTGGGAAACTCCAATCGCACCCTAGCGGTGTGAAACAGATCACCCCTTTGCCGGGGAGCCGCAGCAGGGGGAGAGAGGGATAACAAAGATCTGGGTCAGCAGTCTATCAATGTCGTCCGAGGACCAATGATCAGAACCAGACTCTTCCTGTCCCCTGGACTCGCCGTCATATGAGCCCGAGTCAGAGAACAGTTCCCCATCCTCTGAGGGAGAATGTGCATAGGAAAGCAATAAATCAGATTCTATAGGAAGTATAGTAGATTCAGGATTCAAATGACGCCTCTTGGCAGTGGCCTTGCGAGCCAAGGAGCCAGCAATTAAGTTTTCCACACTAGCCAGTCTAGTGGCCAAATCAGTATGAGAATCCCCACTAGTATTGGGGGTTAGGCTCAGGCTTGGGGGAGTAGGGGAAGCAAGGCGAGGTGCAGGCCCAGCCTCAGGAGAGGTGGGAATACCGGCTAGCACCTGCTGAGCACAAGGGATGCAGACCCGTGCATTGTCACCGCTGCTATGCAAGACCCCACAAGCTACACACAGACAGGCTTGTCCCAAAGGAACCCCGTTCACAATATCCTGAGATGCCTCCATATGGTGATTATTATGTGCAGAATGCCAGTAGGGATTGACGCTATAAAGCGACCTTGGATGCCCCAATGACCCGCTGGGAAATGGGAGTGATGTTTTTTAAAATGGTCTAGACCGGGCCGGGAGAAGCCACCGAAGTCCGCAGTCTGAAAGACACAAGGGGAACAGGGATGTCAGAGCCAAGCACGAAGGAGCAAAGGCTAATAAAATTCGCCCATGAGGGCACTTACAGAACAGCGAGGGGAGGACAGTCTTCACCACGCGCACGTGAGAAAGAAATGGTGCCAAGCGAACCTCGAAGGGCGGGCCAGAGCTGTAGACGACGCGGAACGCACCAAACCAAACCACGCCCCCCCCAGAGAGCACGAAGCTCGAAGCATGTAACCAATCAGAAAGTAGCTATGCAACTGACAGCAGACCTAGAGAATCACCTCAGAGAAAAAACCTGACAGGGAGAATACAGAAATAAACGCTGTAGCGTCCACAAACAGCCGCCGTACGCGCCAAGTAAAATACAATAAAGGCGCTGCGGCTAACTTAAACTTAAGAGTGAAGCGCGGCTCTGACACCCAGTAACCGTTAAGGGCTATAAGCCTACTAGTGTATTAAGGGCAAGGTTAGGCCATCGTACACACAACCCCCCCCCTCTTTTTCCACCCACGAACGGGGGGAACTAGGGAGGAAGGTGACCCAATACTCGGGGTTCACCGCTACACGGGGCGTGGGGCACTGATGCGGGAGGGGCATCCACTGAAGGCTCACCATTAGCCTTAATCGCCTACCCTATGGCGGGGGATTGTGGTGGAGCATAGCTCCATAAGCACACCAGGTGCTGCCTACCTTCACCCGACCAACGCAGCCCAAGGTGGGAGGCATAAATTCACAATGAGGACGGGTGGAAATAGTCCCGCAGGGCCTCGGGCTGTAAAGCCCCGCTCGCCTGCGAGAGCGTGATACTTCATGTCTTTGCAGTTCCAGCACTGCAGAGAAATCTGGGGATTTGTGGGAGGTCCTTCGGTATATGTAGGGCCGGGAGGAGCTTGTTTTCTACATGTCTGCAGTGCATGGCGCCGGAGGATTACCCACATGTAATTACTACATCTGGAGCAGGACGTGCTGTATGCTTAGAATATCCTGGGTTTTGGTCTATTTTAAAGAGAAAAGTTCATCACTATGTTTGCAGTCTATGGCATCAAGAAGCTGAACTTGAGGCTTGTTACCAAATAGTCACCCACTCTTGTCTCAACTGTTGTAGAAACGGCAGATCTGCAGCATTTAATGAAAGGTCACTCATGACCCCAGAAGGCAAAATCTACAGTCCCCCATCTCCAGCAAGAGACTACCGTCAGTAGGAGGGTAATTTCACAACCAAATAGGCCAGCATAAACCTCGCTTTGAGACGCAGTTTTACCAACACGCACCATCACTCAAGACCAAACCTGATAGCACAGATTTAATTCAGACCCCTGAGAATATAAAAACTATTTATTGAACACTGCTCACCAGTATTTACATTGAATTAGACAATATACAGTCAGGAAACATTCCACTTACTACAAAGTTCTCCAGACCACTTACACTGAAGCCGAATCTGGTACTAACAGACTATGGTAATGGGAAGAAAGCATTAACATGCACATCACTTTAAGGCTACAAAATTGCAAGTTTGCATTAGATGCTTAGACTTTAGCCAGTTAGAGATTTTTTTTTAAAAAAGCCTCGACAGAGCAAATACATGTATGTATCAAAAGCTCTATAGACCATGTACATTGTAGGGGCCACATTCAGCCGAATTACTGGTGTGGTTTATTCAGAAAATACTAAACACAAAACCTCAGGTGTATTCATGTGGCCAAAAAGTAAAAAAAAAAAAATCTACAACAATCGTTTTATTGCGCTTCATCCTCCGGACAGGAGTGCCATGTTAACCGCTCTTCATAAAAAGCAATGACAACTTGTGGACACTTCACATTTGCTTCTTTTGCTGGAACCAGGTCTGCTTCATCAGAGTCTTTCCTGTAAAAAAGGAAAAGCGTTAACTGTGTCAAGGGGGCAGAGCCCACATGAATACATGGCAGCAAGGTTAGAATTGTTACTAAATGTTATTAGCAAGTTATATTAAAAGCATGCCGTGATGTTAAACCGGACCTTCACCCTGATTTAATGAAAAGCCCAAACTCTTAAAAAACAATTCCTCAGCATCTAAAATTAATATATTTTACATGTTTAGTCACTAATTTATTATACTTTCCCCCACTGGGCTGCAACTCTGTTCGGGAATTTAGGATACGGGCGCCGCCATCTTGACTCAGAAGCATCACACTTACTGAGGAGAGGAGAGTGGGATAAGGTACAGGGGGGCGGGTTATAGCTGTGCTTTGCTCAGACAGAGCAGAGCTGGGTTCAGGGAAAGGTCAGCAGTCCCAGAATGCAGAGCGACAGTCACTTCCTGTTTGCAGGCACTTCCTGTTTGCAGGCTGCCTGCAAAAATGGCAGCTTCCATAAGCCGCCATCTTGGATGTTTAAAGGCTTATAAAATGCAGTAGATGCAGGTAGGATGATTTTTAATGTGAGCAATCTGTATGTACAGGGTGTGGGAAACATAAGATAGACTCTTATTTAGAGTGAAGGTCCGCTTTAAGGCTTCCTAGTCATAAATGCACAGGTTCTAATCTCCCCAGGAAGGGGACTTAGCATTTATGGGTTAAGCAGGGCAGATCCCAGACTCCCACTGGAGCCTTCTCAGGCTGGAAGTGTGAGAAATCAGGGTCTGGAGGTGGTATGACCCCTGACTGTTACATCACATCAAAAGATGAGAGCTGCAGACCAGCGGCACCAACACAAATCCGACCACAGTTGCGCCACAGCACCAAGAGCCCCTCCCAGTCCATAAATACCTGGCACCTCCCACACATTCCCCAGTATAGGACAGCAGTAAGGGGACCAGGAAGAGCCAAATATAAACACTATATCATAACACTAAAAGGTTCACCACATAAAAAGATCCAAAATACCAATAAGGGCGGGATTAAGCAGGGTGTGTGACATACTTAAAATATCCATTTTACAGGTGAGTAATCACAAAATGGTATTATTCCAAGTATGTCACACACACCGCTTCCAATATTCATGACAAGTGGGACACCCAATAGCAGTGTCCATCATGGGTGGGGATCCCAATACGGCAAAAAATGCAAATTTTAAAACCACTGCAGCTTGCAGAAACTTGCGACCAAAAACAGCATCCGCTGAGGCCCGCACATCAACCGTATAAAAACTTGGAAAAAGTATGAACGGCGGACCAGCCTTACAAACTTGTTCAACGGAAGCCTGGTGCTGAAAAGCCCAAGAAGCCCCAACAGCACGAGTCGAATGAGCAATGATCTGAAAAGGGGGAACCTTCCCCTTGGCAGTATAGGCCCCAAATAGTACTTCACACAACAAACCACATTCAAAGAGTGCAAAACCCTCTCTTGTCATTGCTAGGCTTAGGACACAAGGGAGAACTACATTCTGATTGAGGCGGAAGGCAGAAACCACCTTAGGAAGGAAATCTGGCTTAAAGCGAAATACCACCTTGTCCCGGTGTCTCTCAAAGTAAGGGGCCTGAATGGACAGAGCCGCCAACTCAGACACGCCGAACAGAGGTAATAGCCACCAAAAAGGCAACTTTTTGAGTGAGCATAGACAGTGCAACATCCTGCACTGGCTCAAAAAGGAGGCCCCTGGAGGGCCGACAGAACCAATTCAAATCCCAAACAAAGGCTTTCTAGGAGACCGCACGAGTAACCCCCTGGGAAAAAGTCCTAACCAGAGAATGCAGAGCAAAAGACCTTTGAAAGAAGACAGTCAGAACAGAGACCTGCCCTTTCAAAAGGTACTAAGCTGGAACACCAGGTCCAGACCTTGTTGAAGAAACTCCCAAATCCTAGAATTAGAAAACACCCTGAAAGGCAAGGCCCTAGCCTCACACCAGCCAAGTCCTGTAGTATATGTTAGAGGAAGATCTCTTCCTAGCTCTAACAAGAGTCTGAATCACAGCCTCAGACAAACCTTCCTCCCTTAAGATGGAGGTTTCAGCAGCCACGCCGTCAAAGCCAGCATTTGTAAATTGGAGTAACGTAGTGGACCTTGAGAGATCAGATCCGGAAACAGGCGCAGCCAGTACTGATCTACCGCCATACGACGTCTGCGAACCAAACCTGTCTTGGCCACCAGAATTGCTGGCGCACCCTCTAGAGCCAGCTTGGGCACCACCGTGCCTACTATGGAGAAGGGGGGAAACAGGTACAGGAACCCCAGATCCCTCCAGGCAAGAGACATGGCGTCCACTGCCAGGGGATCCCGAGACACAAACTTTGGGAGCTTGTGACGTGAGATCCACCTCTGGAAACCCCCACGTGACAGAGGGACCGGAATACCTTGTGGATGAGAGACCATTCCCCTAGAAGAGGGGATCCCCTGCTCAGGGAGTCCGCCTCCGTGTTTTCCACTCCCGGAATGTACACTGCTGAGATGCATGGAACATGCTCTCCGCCCATGCAAGAATCAGAGACACTTCCCTGAGGGCACTCCTGCTGAGAGTCCCTCCTTGGTGATTGATGTAAGCTACCGCAGTTCGATTGTCTGATCGAACCTGAACCGTGAAGCCGCGTAGGTGATGCATCAAGCATGACAGAACCAACCGAATAGCTCTCAGCTCCAAGACATTGATGGGGGTGTGAGCCTCCTGAGGACCCCACAGCCCCTTGAACTGACGCGTCTTCCAAAAACCTCCCCAGCCCGACAGGCTGTCATCCGTGGTACCCGTCTCCCAACAAAGGGTCAAAAAATCTGCCCCTCAGATTGCTTAGTTCCAGCCACCACTGAAGGGACTGCCGAACCCAGGGAGACATCATGAATGACTGATCCAATGACTGCGGACATCTGTCCCAGGCCAACAACAAATGGAGCTGGAGCGACCTCATGTGGAACTGAGCAAAGGGAACTGCCACCATCAATCCCACCAGTCTCAACCATAGCCGGATAGAAGGACGAGGTTTGAACAGGAGAAGACTTATCAGATCCTGAACCATCTGCACCTTGGTCTGAGGAAGGAAAACCCTGGTCCGAATGGTATCCAGATTCATGCCCAGAAACAAGATCTCCCTTGAGGTGGAGAGAGAAGACTTGGGATGGTTGATCACCCAGCCGAACCTCTCCAGCGTCGCCACCACCATACCTGGTGTCCAGCTCCGCCTGACAGAGGATGCCGTAATGAGGAGGTCGTCCAAATACGGCACAATGTGAATGCCCTGGGCTCTGAGAAGGGCCATTATGCCCGCCAGCACCTTGGTTAAACCCCCATGGTGCCGAAGTCAACCCAAAAGGGAGGACCACAAACTGAAAATGCTGATCTCCCACCACAAACCTGAGAAATCTCTGGTGTGCTGGGAAGATTGGTACATGAAGGTAAGCATCCTTGATGTCTATGGATGACATGAAATCCCCCCGACGAAGGGAAATGATGGCTGAGCGCAGTCTCCATACGGAACGTCTTGGTTCTGATGAACCTGTTGAGAAGCTTCAAATTCAGAATGGGGCTTATGGATCCACCCTTTTTGGGAACCGTGAAGAGGTTAGAATAATAGCCCCGGCCTCTCTGAGAAAGGCACCGGGCATATGACATCCATGACCGGAAGATTCTTTACAGCCAACAGGAGCCCCTGTGCAGCCCGGGGATCCGAGACCTTAGGAATCTTTGAAGGCCGGTTCTGTGACCTCTTGGCAGCAGGCTTGGAACCCCAGTTAAGGCCTGGATGTGCACGTCCTCCACCTCGGTTCCAGGAATCACCTCTGAAATTAGAGTAGGCAAAGCCTCTGCCTGCTCTGGCACCGCAAAAAAAGATTGAAGGAGCCTGCCCCCCAAAAGGGGCAACGCTGCTTCTTATGCTGGGGTAACTTTCCACCTTTCACCACTGAATCCAATTTATCTCTGGACAGCCTCATACCCAGGAAGGGTAGCACTGCGAGTGATTTCTTAGCTGCAATGCCAGCCGCCCACTGGCGTAGCCAGATCGATCGGCGAATAGCCACCAGCAATGGCGAGGTTCTACTACACATAATCGCGTCATCCATAGCAGATAAAACAAGGTCACAAATTTACACCGCTTAAGGACTGAATTCATGACTGGCCGGGTTAAGCTGGGAACCACTCACCTGGTAGCCACAGTCGCGAGCGCCGAGGCACAAACGGGCCGTAAGGCTGAACCCACACTGGCAAACCATCTTTAAGAGTGGCGGCGTCTGGAGAATGTACAACGGAGGTGTTGGACAATCCCAGAACGGGCGCATCGACCTCGGGAGGGGACGACCAGCGCTTCACCGCGTCCACCGGGAAGGGATACTTCCTATCCCATCCCTGAGGAACACCGGGTAGGCCTCTCCCATTCCTAAAGAATCATGCAATCAAAATTATTCCGATTTGGTAACTCCAAGCGGGGCTTAGAAGTCCCAAAAATTCCGCCCTTCTGCGCCCTTATGGTAGTCGTAATGACCAGTGGGAATTACGCCAGTAAGCTACCCGGGATGCCCCTTAACGTCCGTTACTGGGAGGATTTGTAAAGCCCCTATTTGAGTGAGGGACCTAAGGACTGGGAGAACCCCCTTTTAACTATCAAGGAAGGTAATCCCCCTGGAAGACATAAAAGAGTACCCATTCGGGGGGAGTCCCAAGCCACCTAATGCAGCGCAGGGAAAATTACGGACAGGGCATCCCAAATCTCACGGAGGAGCATGGCTCCAAGTTATCACACCACTAAGGTGTATCCTACCTTAACCCGGACCAACAGCCAGGGCTGGGAGGCATAGGGGCTTAATAAAACAAGGTCCGGGCAGGAATAGGGAAATAAAATGGCTGGGTGTAAACCCGGCTTACCTGCAAGGTGGAGACAGCCATCTTCTGACTTGCTCGCCATCTGCACAGACAATTACTGGGGAATGTGTGGGAGGTCCCAGGTATTTATGGACTGGGAGGGGCTCCTTTTTTCCTGTCATCCCTGCAAAGTTCGCCCTCTACTGGCCATAACCCACTTGTCATGAATATTGGAAGCGGGGTGTGTGACATACTTAGAACGGAGATCTAAGGTTCTGACCCATTTAGGGATACCATTTTTGGGCTCATCGGATGCCCGGCATCTAGCCCAATCTTTTGGTGCCGTACCCAAAGCCATACGACCCCTCTGCTCAAAGTTATTACCCCTAAGGTGTTTAAGGGGTTTTAGGGGCTAAAGCCAGCTCCAGGACAGCTGAAGGCGACAATCAGTCCCACAGATGGGAGGGAATGAAAGGATCCTGAGGCATAAAAATACAATTCTGTGACTAACTCTGTAGAATTGTTTTTACTATGCACAGCATGGCCCGTTTCATTTCATCCTTACTTCTGGGTATTCCGCCACAAGGTGGCGCAGTTGACTGCAGAAGATGTGGCTCCTCCCGGCCCTATATAAATCCAGGAATCACCAATAGACCCCCAGTGTTGAAAAGCAGTTATGCAAGAAGCTGGGAGATTAACCAAGATAAATACACAGCCAAAAAAAAAAAAAAAAAAAAAAAAAAGTTTTAAAACAAAATCACCATACAGAGGCAACCAAAGAACGATAACAAGGGAGGAATGAAAACAGGCCGACAGGTGAATACTCACAGAACTGTATTTTTCCTAATGCACAGCCCGTTTCATTTCATCCTTACTTCTGGGACATCCAATAGCAGTGTCCGTAAGGATAGGGTGGGATCCCCAAAAAGTAACGGCAGGCAGTTCAAACCACTACCGCCTGAAGTACCTTGCGGCCAAAGGCAGCATCAGCTGAGGCCTTATCAACCTTGTAAGACTTGGAAAAAGTATGAACAGAAGACCAAGTAGCGGCCTTGTTCAACAGAAACCTGGTGCTAAAAAAGCCCAAGAGACACCAATAGCTCTAGTAGAATGAGCAGTAACCTGGAAGGGAGGTTCCTTCCCTTTAGCAGAATACACTTGCACCACCGCCTGACAGATCCACTTTCTGATACTGGATTTTGCTGGAGGAAAACCCCTTCCTAGGTCCTGCTGAAAGAACAAAGCGCATCAGATTTCCTAAACAAATCAGTGGCGACCAAGTAAAATTTGAGCGCCCTGACCACATCCAGAGTGTGAAGGGTCCGTTCCTTAGAATTAGAGGGATTAGAACACAAAAGGTAAAATAATGTCCTGATTGAGATGAAAGGCAGACACAACCTTGGGCAAGAAATCCGGCTTAAGACAGAACACTACCTTATCCTGATGACGCTCAAAATAAGGTTTAATGGAAAGTGCCGCTAGTTCAGAAACTCGCACAGAATAGCCACCAAAAAGGCTACCTTAAGGGTCAGAATGGACAAAGCAGCCTTGCCAATAGGCTCGAAAGGAGGACCCTGCGAAGCGGACACCACCAAATTTAAATCCCAAACCGCTAGCAGAGGCTTACGCGGCGGACGCACATGAGTAACTCCCTGGAAGGAGGTCTTAACAAGCCTGTGATTGGCGAAGGATCACCCAGCGGTGACATAGGGCGTGAAAAACCTTGTTGCTGAGAGACCATTCTCCCAGACAAGACGTCCCCCTGCTCAGGGAGTCCGCCTCCTGGTTCTCCACCCCAGGGATGTAAACCGCTGAAATGCATGAACAGTCTCCTCCGCCCAAGACAAGATCAGGGACACTTCCTTGAGGGACTCCGAGCAAGCGAGCCCTCCCTGATCGATGTAGGCAACCGCCGGATTGTCCGAGCGGACCTGCACAGCACGACCCCGAAGGGGGGGGGGGGGGGTCAACTGGGGGAGAACTAACCTGATCGCCCGCAGCTCTAGGATGTTGATGGGCACGTGGGCCTCCAGGGGACCCCACTGACCCTGGAACTTCAGAGACCGCCAAACTCACCCCCAGCCAGTCAGATTGGCATCCGTGGTGACAATTTCCCAGCACTGAGGCAGAAAGGACCTGCCCACTAGAAGATTCCTCAAGTCCAGCCACCAGGAGAGGGACTGCCTGACCAGAGGGGACGGAACTCCTGATCCAGGGACTCCCGATTACGATCCCAAACCGACAAGAGATGTAACTGAAGAGGTCTCATGTGAAACTGAGCAAAAGGAACCGCCTCGAAGCAGGACATCATGAGGTCCACCAACTGCATCCCCTGCCGAATGGATGGGTGAGGAAACTAAAGCAGAGCCCGTGCCTGCATCTGAATGCCCTCCACCTTCTGCTGAGGGAGAAATACCTTGACCCGAGTAGTATCCAGCGTCATGCCCAGCAAAGACCTCGCCAAAGACTGAGATAGTGAAGACTTGGGATAATTGGATCACCCAGCCGAAGGACTCGATGAAGAGGAGATTGAGCAGCAATCAATAGGTTGTCCAGGTAAGGAAGAATACAAATGCTCTGGCTTCTCAGAGGCATGACACCCGCCAGCACCTTGAAGGCACAAGGGGCCGAGGTGATACTGAACGGTAAGGCCACAAACTGGTAGTGTTGATCCCCCAGAGCGAACCTCAGGTGACCTGGGAAAATTGGTACGTGAAGGTAGACATCCTTTATGTCCGTGGTCATAAAGTCGCCCGGCCGAAGGGAACTGATGGCCAAACGCAACGTCTCCATGCAAAAGTGCTTGAACCTGACAAACTTGTTGAGACCCTTCAAATCCAGGATGGGCCTCAGAACCGACCTTCTTGGGTACCGTGAACAGATTGGAGTAATACCCCCGACCCCGTTCCTGACGAGGTACCTGACAAATGACTCCAGATGCCTGAAGACTTTGAACGGCCATACGGAGTCCCTGAGCCGACACAGGGTTTTGAGATATTCGAGATCTGAGAAATCTTGGGGGCAGCTAGGACGCAAACTATCTTGTAACCAGATGACACCACCTCCTGAATCCACTGTTCCGAGACGAGAAGCCTCCAGACGTGAGCAAAAAGCCGAAGCCGTCCCCCCACCCGGTAGGGTGAGGGCGCCTCCTCATGCCTGAGGGGGTTTAGGCTTGGATCCCCAGGAGAGACCGGGACGACCGCAGGATCAGCCTTGGCCCCAGGAGTGTCTGCGATTACCCGAGAAATGGGGACCACGACCTCCCCTTGAGGTACGAAAGGAATAGGATGACCACCGAAAGGGCCGAGTCTGCTTCCTACACTGAGGGAGCCTACCATCCTTGGCCAGAGCATCCAGATGCTCACAAAAAAAGACGGAGCCCCGTGAAGGGAAGCCCGGTGAGGGACTTCTTAGCTGCAGTGTCAGCTGCCCACTGGCGCAACCAAACAGACCGACGCATAGCCACCAGGAGGGCTGAGGCCCTACCGCCCAGCTGGACGGCATCATCCATAGCAGCCAACACAAAGGCAACAAAATCAGAGCAAAGCAAGAGGTCCCTATAATCCTCTTACCAGACATGGCGGCCTCAGCAAGGTGCTTGAGCTTACTCTTAATGGCAATGGCTGCAGCACAGACCGGGCGCAAACCTGCCCCCACAAAAGGTGAAAGCGTGACACGCCAGTTGGTCCATACGCCGGTCCACGCTATCACACAGTGTAGTAGTGTCGGGGGACGTTCCCACTCTTTAAGCACCATATTGGAGAAATGGCTCTGATCCGGGAACGCCAAGCGTTGCTTGCCAGGGCGGAAAAGCTCGCCCTGCTTCTTCGCCGCCTTTGGCGGGTGGGGGCGATGGTCGAAAATCGCAGACAGAAGCCCATCAGTGTCATCCGGGAGCCAGGTATCAGAGGACGACCCCAGGTCACTGTCGCAACCGTCCTGAAGACCCCCAGAGAGTCAGTCACGGAAAAGCTCCCCCTCCTCCGGGGAGTCAAGGCCGCCATACACATTAAGGCCCTCATCCTCCTCAGCAAATAGGGACAGCGCGGCATCAAGGTGCCGCTTCTTGCTAGAGGCCTTGCCCGCCGCCGCTCGGGCCAACTGCCGTTCAATGCTGGCCACGCGCAGCGCCAGATCCGATAGCGACCCCCTGCTAGTACTCCCCCTCACTGGGGGCTAAATGCAGGCACGGAGGAGTAGGAGATGCCGCAGGAAGCGCAGAACTGGAAAGAAGCGCCCAGCCTGGTCCACAACAACACTGTGCATGGCACACAAACCGCGCCACCACCACTCAAAAGGGAATGCCCCGCACATGACAGCCGAGGTTGCCCGAGGGGCCCACAAGCTCACTATCCCCAGAAGCCTCCATATGGAGATTATAGCAAAAGGGAACAGTCAGACAACCAGGAATAATGGCTAAATCAGAGCCCACCCTGGATGCCCCACAGAGCCTGGACAGGTGGAGGGGGGTATTGGACCGGGAGAAACCACAATGCTGCTATCCCGTCTGCAAGACATAAGGACAATAGGGCGCATCCCACAGCACATGCATCAGAAAATAAGCCCCGTCGGATCAACTCACGGACCAGCTACACAGCACTGCAGCATGCGCCGGAAGACAACCCCGAGACGATAGGAGAGGACAGAGCCCCAGCAGCAGCGTGGAGCTCTCAAGATGGTGCCCGAGAAGGAGCCTCGAGGGGGCGGGCCACAGAGGGATAACGTGGGCGACAACGATTTTCACACCAGTAATAGTGCCGACGACATCAAGGCCCAGATCCCCAGACATGTTCCTCCGGCAAAACAGGGGCCGCATACAGCGGCGGAGTGCTCGCGCGCACCGCCGACACCGCGCACCCCTCCCTCCCCCCCCCCCCCCCCCGGGGTAGCGACAGGGCCGTGGGAGAGGGAAGTGAGGGAGAGGGGGCGCAGGCCGACAACGCGCGGCATGCGGGCGCAAATCTGGACCAGAGGGAGGGGGAAACGGAGCCTAAAGCACAAGATACGGCAGCAGTGGTTTCTCCTTCCCCTAGGCTCAACACCATGTGCCTATGGACCGGCTATCCTTTAGCAATAGGGTCTGCGGTCTGGAGCAAAGCTCACCGAGCACCCGACCGAGGTGCTGCCCTACCATCACCCGATCCGACAGCCGAGGATGGGAGGCAGAAGGGTCCGGAAGCGGGTGGGAATAGGCTTGCAGGGCCACAGGCTTGGTTGCCCCGCTCGCCTGCAAATAACTGCGAAAAGCCACAAATCTTCTGCAGTCAACTGCGCCACCTTGTGGAGAATACCCAGAAGGATGAAATGAAACAGGCCATGCTGTGCATTAGGAAAAGGTGTAACCCTGGACCAGACGTTTGTCACTTCTCTGGATAGGGGTCTCGCGGCAGCATGCTGGAGGTGTCCAAATTTGTAAGCTCTTGACATACCCCTTGTGCAAGCTTTTCATCACCACTCTACAACTGCTTAAGGTAACCGACCATTGTCTCCAACTCACTATAACCATCACTCAGAAAAGCATTTGTATTTCATGTTCCATCATAGCCAAATGTTTATCACTGCCTAGTGTGCTTAGAGCACTAAAACCCCTTTTCCCCCCCTAGCCAGGAATCGGTGTCTGCAGGCTTTGGGGCCTGGCATTCCTGATAGGAGGGCTCGGACAGAGGTTTTGGGGAAGTGGTCTGTATGTCCAGAGGTCCCTGGTTTATAGTTGGATCCCATGACTATGGTTCCCCGACATGCATACTAAATCAAGGGTCCAACTGCACTTGAACACACAAGGGGCTACAATCAACATATTGAAGTCCCGGTCAAAGTGGCTGAAATAGGGCTGCTGCAGCCCATTGGCTAGCAATCAAATACCCCCTTTTTAGAAGCTTGAGCTGTTCCTGTGAGAACACAACAGGGATAATAACTTTGTAAATGCAATAGGCAAATATTACTTACTAGAATGTTTTAGTCAAACATGTGAAAAAGCCTATGCTAATTTAAGACTATTTGAAAGAAAATATCTAATGACATTAGCAAAACATACCACTTCATTAGGAACATGAGCTCTCCACTGCTGTCTGTAGCACCAATTATTCTTTCTGGATCTAACCCACGTGAGAACCCCCTGGGTTTGTCAACCTAAAAACAAGAAACCTGTATTAAGCAGTCTGCCAAAAAAAAGAAGTGTATAACCATTTTACACAGATTTGCTTGTTGCTGCAATGCGTTGAATGAAAAACAAAGCACCAGGCTAGTGGAAGACAACAATAAAAGGTGCTTAAAGTCATACAGCAGGGGGGTACTTTTTGCCCTGCACAGCTGGTCACTGCAGTCCTGGTGCTCCAGATCCCACTCAGGCACCCGCTGCCTCCAAGGCCTGAAACTAATTTTGGTCCTTTCTGTGCCAGACCTTGCCCCTGCTGTCACACCCCCTCCATTAATCTGGTTGGACTGGCCCTTTAATGCCATTTCTAGGTAAGATGCATGTTAAACCGGACCTTCAGCGTGATTTAATGAAAAGCCCAAACTCTTAAAACGATTCCCCAGCATCTAAAATTAATATATTTTAAGTTTTTAGTCACTAACTTATTCTGCGCCCCACTGGGCTGCAACTCTGTTCAGGAATTTAGGATACGGGCGCCGCCATCTTGACTCAGAAGCATCACACTTACTGAGGAGAGTGGGATAAGGTACAGGGGGGCGGGTTATAGCTGTGCTTTGCTCACAGAGCAGAGCTGGGGTCAGGTAACGGTCAGCAGTCCCAGAATGCAAAGCAGCAGTCAGGTGGCACTTCCTGTTTGCAGGCTGCCTGATAAGATGGCGGCTTCCATAAGCCGCCATCCTGGATGTTTAAAGGCTCATAACATGCAGTAGATGCAGGTAGGTTGATTTTTAATGTGAGCAATCTGTATGTACAGGGTGTGGGAAACATATAAGATAGACTCTTATTCAGAGTGAAGGTCCGCTTTAAGAGCACATTACACAGCCAGTCTTTTCTGCAGATCCAACATTCCACAAGGCCTACAACAAGACCAACACAACTGTGGGCCTGAAGACAGGCGGTAGTAGAAGTGTTGACCCATGGGCGACATAGGAACAGTTATACATCAGCAAGCGAAGCCCCTTATTACACCTACTACAGTTGCCAAACAGCAGAATGTAGCTCATCGTGTACTTTACATTGGTAAGCTTGGGAACGGAGGTAAATGCTCAGCTCCTACACACAACTGAGGAAAATACTCTTGCAGCCATTGCTGAACTTAAAAAGTCTCGTGTTCTGCCAGTGGTGGCGCTCATGCAAATTTGCTGTGTTTAAAGTTAAAGCTAGTCCTGGGTAGCCCTCTTTTCTAAAATAAATTCCTTTCTGATCTGGGATGCCCCGCTGTGCATTAGTTTCTAACAATTTCACGTTACAGAGTGGAGGCTGATAGGTGTGCTCTGCTCCATTTAACACGTACCTGAGGTACAACTTTTTCCCCAATGAGGCCAAGATTATTCCTCTGTTTGGAATCACCCCCCTATGTGGTATTGCTGAACAATTGAACTCTCTCTTCCCCTCCATATAGGGTAGGTTTCCCAAAAAAAAACAAAAAACTACCTCAAAGTTAAATTTACTTCACCAATTTGAATAAGTAATTGCATGCCGAGTGTCATAAAAGCTGACTGGGACGCAAAGGATGAAGAATCAAACTGCCATATTGCTAAAGACCAATTCTAAGGTGACACATTATGCACTGTAGGTAAATGCTGCAGAGTCAATATTGACAGAGCAATTATGTCCCTCTTACTGCTGCCAGAAGACACACATACCGATTCGCGCTTCTTCTTTGCTTTGTTCTCTTCAGACTCACTGTCTGAAATGGACTTCCTTTTGGCATCTGTTTTTTCTTTGCCGGCTTTTTGTGAATTTAGAAAAGCTTCAATCAATTCTGGACAGTCCAAGTTTTCTTCTGGTTCCCAAGTGTTGTCAGCACTGAAAACAAAACAGTAACTTGAAAGCAATACTAAAACGTCTGAGTTGCCACAGGGTTCAAATACAGTTTAAGTAGAGTGAATCTAGATAGCTTTGCCTTCACTGTACCCCCTCCCCCCAAAATCCACTACACCAACTCCCACTAGTTTAGTTAACAGAAAACAGGCAAGATTTTATGCTAATGAATGAAAATGGCAGGGAGGGGGGGGGACCAGATTGCTAGCCCCCCGCCAACCCTCCTGAATCTCACCCATCACTTCACACCCTCAGGCGAAAGTGTTGGCCATGGTGGTCCCGTGTCTCAGCAAAGCAAAAGCCAGAGACATGTGACTGCTGCCGGAGAATCGCACAGCCACACTGCAGGAAATGTAGACACATGGGGTGGGCTTCAGGTATGCTCCATGGTGCCCCATTTATCGCCTTTGCCTGGACTGGTCTTAAACAGGCTAAACCACACCCTGCATTTGTGCAGTCACCCCATAGGGTAGGCTCAAAAGAACCCAAACCCATGCAGTGTTAATGAAAAACATAAGTAGATGGAAAGCACACAGTTGTGAACCAACCCCATAAAGAGACTTACTCTGTGAAGCCTTTCCATTTCAGGTAATATTCCACCTTTCCATTTACAACACGTCTATCCAGAACTTTCTCTACTACAAATTCCTCGGGCTCTGCCTCTTCGACCTTCTTGCCCTTTCCATTCTGCTTCTTGCCCATTTTCTGCTTGATTCAAAGGGGAAAAAAATTCTTTTTATCAAAACCACTTTAATGAACATGGCCACACTCCTTACAATCCAGCTGTACAGACTTTGTATGAACACTACATATTGCAAGATCGAGGGGATCCGAGTTAGTGAGCCAACATGTTAAAGAACCATTCTAGACCCAGCTTTCCAATTCTGCAGCAGATGTGCACAGTGATAATACTCTACAGCAAGGGGCAAGCCATTAAACAATGAGGGTAGCATTTTATCCACGTATTAGTTATTGCTAACTCAATGGCTGGCGGTAGACCACCAGGAAACACTGATCACTGTGGGGGAGAAAAGCTGGGCAGGTTATTACTTTATAATAACCTCGGAAAGCGTGGCACTAGCACATTATGTTCTGCAAGTGTCTTTTAAAGCACTAGCATGGTTTTGCACTTTGAGCAGGCCCTTTGTTATTTTTGTACTAGTAGGCAGGGGCGGTACCCGCTGGTGACAAAATATACGAAGGCAGAGAACAAGCAACCTCATCGGTCCTCTGGTTCAAGATGGTGGCTGTGGACGTGTCTGGTTTACACCCTGCCAATGTGTGACCCCATAGCAATAGATGAGAGCTGCAGGGCACAAAACAGACTGCCACATTCGCTCTGTTTTACAGAAGCAGGTCAGGGCAGTGGAGCTGCTGGACAAGCAAAGCAAATTATTTTTGGCTGAACACACAAAATTATGGATTATGTGCATATACCACATTTTAATGTATTTCTATGGGCACCTGACTTGGGAAATTATACAAAAAAAAGCATGATTTTGCAGTGCATTTTCTTCATTTTAAAAGGAAGAAAACGGTTCAAGTAGGCAAAGAGCCACATGTGAATAGAATCGGAATAGAGACACCAAATAAATGAACAAGGCCTCTTACCAACACCACACAAATACAATCTGATTGTAAGGAGTTTGCAGGCAGGATAAGAACAGCACAATAAATGTAAAACATTAAGTGGACCCTAAAGTCTAGAATGAAAGCCTCCCCTGGCACCCAGGGTTTTAAGCATAGAAAGTTTACTTACCTGGCTTCAGCAGCGGGTTCAATTCAACGATAGTTGAAGTCTGGCTGTGCAGCAGAGGCATCATTCCTGATCCCTTCACTCTGTTCATCATGGCTAGCAGACCATTAGGTTACTGGATGCAGCCTTTGCGTGCAGAGATTCCACTGCAGAGCAGCTTCAATGCACCCATTACCACTGCAGGACCAAGCAAGTTAAAGGGACTGTCCAGGCAGCAACATAAGCTTCTATACTCCTTTAGTCCCCAGCAGCTCACATGGCCTCTGTGGTGCTGGCTTCCCCATACTTGCAGACAGCACAGATCAATACCGTCCCACAGGGTAGTCTTTGCATGACAGTGTCCATTGAGCTGCATTTAAGGAAGCTCCATCTTGCAAACCGCCCAGCCCTAGGTTCTCTGCGAATTTAAAGACAACAGAGCTGCCCAGGACTAAAGGATAGCATAGCCTTAATATTGTCTGGACAACTCGGATGTTGTTTCAACCCCCTAGATGTGGCTGGGAAGCACTTTTATTCTAGACTTTAGAGTTTAAACATTTCAACCATCTATACTTCAAAGCCTTGTATAGCCAATATATACTTCGCTTTCCTCCCCTGCAGCACAGCATGTCTGTTCCCATCCGAAGAGGTCCGGACTCATGCATGCCAAATATATAATTTCCTGCTGCAAGGGTGAGCGTTTCCCACTGGATAGGGCTAAATAAAAAAAATAAATCTTGAAGTGATGCAAGACCGCTGCTCCTGTCTGGGTGGCACCCAACTGGCAATACCCCTGCCAAACCATAACAAATATTCACGATTCCATCGCTGCACATCCCAGCTTCACGTGAGGCAATCAGCTGCCAGGGACCATATGGGTCTGGATCGTAGAAGGGGGAAGCATGAAAGAGGGCGTTCGGGGCATTAGCAATCAGGATGCCACTCCAAGCAAGAGAAGCGCCATTGCCACATTAAAGTGATGACTCAGAGTGGGGTCATTAACAGTGGTTCTCAAAGCATTACTGTGCTTATTGGTCAATTATTTGTATTAAACCAGGGCAAGCATACCAAGCATTCAAGAAGCATGTCAATTACAAACAAGAAACTGGACTGGTGATAGCCATAAAGCTGCCAAACACATACTTCTGCCCTGACCATGC